>OY735211.1:55061941-55704441 GCA_963457665.1 Thysanoteuthis rhombus
ATTTTGGAATAAACTATCATTTAACTATTTTCATGGAATATACCAATCAAAGTGTGAATTTCACTCTATCTATTAAATCTGAATGTTTTCTTTTCATCATTTATTGTGGTTTATTTGAGACTTTCAAATCAAAGATGGAAGAAAAGCATATTCAAGCAATTTTGTAGAATGAATTCAAAATGGGATGTAAATCAGAAGAAACTGCTTGCAATATTAACCAAGTATAAAGCCCAACATTGGTTCCAAAAATTTTGAAATGAAGACAATAGCTCTGAATGTGAGGAGGTTTGTAGAGGTCCTTCTGTGATTGACAACATTCAATTGAGGGCCATTATTGAGGCAAACCCACCCAAAACAGCTTGAGAGGTTGCAGAGGAACTAAACTTTGACCATTCAACAGTTGTTTAACAATTGTACCAAACTGGAAAAGCAAAAGAGCTCAACCAATGAGCTCACAAGCTGAACAAAAAATTTGCTGCTATGAAGTCTTTTCTACACTTCTCTTGCACAATTGAAAACCATCTATTTCTTGATCAAATTGTGACATGTAATAAAAAACAGATTCTATACAACAATTGATAGCACTCTGTGTTATGGCTGGACAGAAGCACCAAAACACTATCCCAAACCAAACCTGCATCAAAAGAAGATTAAGGTCACAGTATGGTGATCAGCAAGTGAAATCATCCATTACAACTTGAATCATGGCGAAACCATTACAACAAAGAACTATCACCAGGAAAATAGACAAAATGTACAAGCTCTTTATATTAATTATTGATCAATCAAAAAGACCAGTTATATATAAAATAATTAAAATAGATAAAAAATAGAGAAGGATTTTGCAAGTCATTTTTTTGCTTTCAATTCATAAGATCTTCCTTTCCTAAAAGAAGGTTTTAATGTAACAACAATGCTAAATTGGACTCTATTTTTTGCCATTCATGCAGAAATATGGCTTGCATGAATTATTTTCCCCTCGGTAGGAATTCATTCTATGAATTTTCTCATTTCTAGGTATTTTATGGCATCGTTTGAAAAAAAAAATTGTGCTGATTGTGAAAACATTTCATTTCAAAGAAAACAAATCTTATCTAGGATTAAAATAAACTATCCTAAAGATTGATGGTTGAAATGACTAGATTTTTTTTCATTCTTTAATTTCCAGCTAACTTTATAGTTTATATTTTTTAAACCAGAAATAGCGAAAAATAAAAAAAATCTTATCACTTTTTGCTCTTTAGTTTCATTGATGTGATAATATCTGATCAATATATTGTATAATTATACATTTTTAACCAATGTTAGCTAGAAATAGAAAAAAATTCAAGATCTTAATCCATCAATTTTTTTCTTGTCTGATTTTAAGCAGGGGTCATACGATATGTCTGATTTTAAGAAACCTAATCTAAGAACAGAGAAGAGCAGACATATTTTTACCCTTGCAACAAAAAGTTTTATTAAGAGTCCTCAGTAGAGGTATAACTATTTCAAATCTTTTTAGGGAGCATACATCAGCTCTTTTGCAGTTCACCTTCCTTCTTGAAACACTGATCTATGATCCACTTTAACAATTAATATACAGACAACAGAATTTCAATCATTTTTTAATTATAAGTTCATGATAAATGCTTGGGACTTGAATTCCTAGTTCGAATCTATTCCTACTGGTTTCCCCTATTTGCACGGATTTTTAATCAACTTCGCTTTGATTATTCTTTTCTTCTTTATCGTACAATTCTTAACATTTTGGAAAAAACAACATAAAAATTATTCAACCAATTTTTCGATTTGGAATTCTCCTCTCGTAACAATGCCTTTTCAGTTTCATTTTTGTGTCAGCGATGTATAATACATCTGAAGATGGAATTAGCACAAATGATAGACAAAATAGTGATATTGTAGAGAAAAGATATTGGGAAATTTTGAAATGTTTTCCAAAGTCGCCGATAAGTGCAACTTTTTTTTTGTAGAAATCTCAGATCATTTAACTTTGTTTGAAGAGAAAGTGCTTTGCAAATAATATCCGATGAAAATGATCGAATGTTGGATCAGAAATCCATCTGTTTCACTATATCAACGAATAACTTTCTGTTGATTGAAGAAATATTTGTTAAAAATCAATCATTAACACCCTTCCTCTTTTAGAATGGCCGCCATTCCATCTGTAGAATAATGGATACTGATGACGAATTTCATATCAAAGAAGCAGACAACAAGATTTCTCAGAATAGCATCTTCAATTTTAAATAGGTCCTACTGATATAAGACCATTTCACACTTAAAAAAGAGGCATATATTACCACTTTAAGATAACAAAGGAAAATATGCACATATTTGTGATTGTATGTCGCTTGTTCAATTTGAGTTATTTTTTCTTTCTCCGAATGTTTTGAATTGTTTTTTTTTTATTAATTGCATAATTATCATATTTATTTTAAAAGTTGTTTATTGTTTCAGTTTGTATCATTTCAGGATCTTGATCCATAAATTTGTTTTAATTGTTGCCAACTTTTTCAGCGAGGAGTTTTTTTCTAGAATTATTCATGCAATGTTCAATATTTTATTCATTTTCATTCAATTGATATTTTTATGCATCCATTGTAAATAAATTTTTCAGCTGGGATGTTGTCTATGCTTTATATTTTAAATGTTCAAAGTATATCTCTTCTTGTTCTCATTTCTTTTAATGTTAGTTTAAAATTTTATGTCTTTAGTTTCTTCATAGCGGAGGCTTTTTAGTTCTAGAACAAATTTTGTTGCTCTTCTCAGGATGTTTTCCAATTCTTTTATACTGTCTTCTTTTCAATTTGGGTACCATGTTTGCACAGCATATTCTAACTGGGTCTTGTGCAAGTTGTACATAATATTTTGAATGCTTTTATACCTTGGAAATCAAATCTTCTTTTCATCATTCCAATAAGTTTTGAAGCTTTCATTTTTATTTACATTTCCTGAAAAAATATTAGACCAAAAGTCTATTTGTTTCAGCAGCATCTTCCCCTGATTTGAAAAAAATCTGAGTTCATCATTACTTTCGCAGGACCTCTCTGTCTTGAAGCCAGTACATTCTGAACTTATTTAGTTTCATCACCATCTTATATTTTGTCGGTCACAATATGATCTCTGGTGATTCAAATTGGGAGTCATGATGTCTAGCGACTGTCTGATATCTTTGCAGCATGAGCAGTCCATCAACATTTGAGTTTCTCTAATATACAGCACTGTCATGATTCTTTCATGTGCACGTTGCATGGTTCTGAGTTTGAGGGTTTGTCTTTTGGTTAGGTTCTATGTTTCAGCTCCTTAGGTGACTATCAGGAGGATGCATTGGTTGTGTACCCTTCTTTTTTAGGACTAATTGCATTTTCTTGTTTTGAAGGTTGAGCTTTTGTACAAAAAAGGTGATTAATTTGTAGTTTCAAGTATTATTTCAACAATTTTTTAAAAAATGCTAGAATATAAGGCGTATGTTTTTGTGTCTTGATTTTATCGTCATGTCATTTGCTTTTCATGTCATTTTTTTTTACACAAAGACTCATGTTTCCGGCCCCTTGAAAATCGAAACAAACGTTCTCGTGTGTAATTATTTTGAGATTTTAATCTAGGTGACCAATGAGTATCAAGGAAATTTTTCTGGGTTTTCGGAGGGAGTTCCATTTACAATCTAACAATGATGATAACATGGGCACGTAGTTTCTGCCATTTTTACTGAAGTATGGTTTGCATGAATGATTTCTTTTGGTTTGAAAAATGTCCCAAAATAAGAGAAAAACATCAATTTTTGGCATAATATAGGGAAGGTACTTTCCAATTGTAAATTGCAAAGTTTCTCACCTTGTTTTCATGCTAAAAATGATGCACAAAAAGAAATGAGAAATTAATGAAAGAAAAGCTGAAAGAAGTATCTAAATTATAATTTTATTGCTTTGATTGAAATAAGCTGAATTGTTTTCTTTTGAGTGCCATTTTTAATATTGAGGTTGTGAAACTTTACAATCGGGATCACCTCCCCTACATAGTGCCCTGATCCCAACCCAAGACCTAACCCCCAAATGTTTTAAATTTCTAAAAGGATTAACATTTAGAATGAGATTATTCTTGTAAGCCGTCTGTGCTCATGTCAAAATGATTAATAGACATTTCAAAGAAATCAAAGTCTTGGACACTACTGGACGCAACACCCAAATATCAATAAAACTCTTCTATCCATCTTATCAACGTGGGTGTTGTGTTGATTGTCCCAGACTTGAGTTTCTTCATTCTGTAGCACCCCGTATACTTTTAGTTAAGAATTAAATATGAAATCCTCCTTTTAGCTAAAAATCGAAAATGTTACTTCCTCTGATGACCCTTATAAAGGCCCTGGACACACATGGTCAAATGCTCACTAGTGCCAGCACCCCTAGCTGGTGATGCTTGTGGCCCCAGCACTAGCAGCTAGCCACTCTTTCTCTCTCTTTCCATCTCCCTAAGATCATTATCATTTTGCCGACCTTCTGGCCAACCCGATCTTGACCATTTTCCCATCGTGACCTATCTCTGTATTAACATTGACCATTTCAATTCACCGGTATCGAGCCTCACACATACAACCCTGCATCCACACATCTGTGTCTTCACCACATGCTACAAAAGCGTATCACCTCTCACTCTCATGAATGAAATTTCTTTACTTCGGTAAACATGTATGGGTAAAACTCCATGTTCTCTGTCTTTCATGGTCTGTCCGTCGAGTATCTATCAGTGTCAGAAAATAGCCCACAAATCCACACACACTTAGCAGTTTGGCTCACACACTGAACACAGTTTCCACATCTCCCTTGGTATGATCCAAGCAGTTCAGTTCAGACTCTTCCACCCCGATGCCAGTATTATCAAAGACAAGAGAGCTTCCACCTTTCACTATCTTTTCTTTTCTCATCTCTTTATGCGATTGATCAGATTTATGCTATCCTTATATGTACTTCATTTCCATTTGTCATTTGCCTTTAATGATCTTGTATTAAATTTACGTCTCTTGTCTATCCAAAATCCTTGCATGTGTTCTTTTCACTTTGTTTTATCCTCACATCCAAGTTCATATTTGGTGCACATTATCTCTGTACATCCCATTTTCTCCTTCCACATCTTTCTTTTGTGATATAAAGAACTCAGCAACACCTACATCCACCTAAAGATTAATTACCCTAAGGACCTATATCACCACACTTGTTCTGAAGCATTATTTGAAACATTCCTATGAGCCATCTTTGCATTTGTCCCAAACATACCAAAAACTCTTGAACGGTCTTCCCTTTAAATAGCTGAAATGACTCTACTCCGATATTCATATGGACTGTTTTCTTTCTGTTCATTTTTATTTTAAAACAAAAGTATTAACAATCTGTACTATACTACCTCTAGTGTTTTTCCACTTTTGATGCCGCAAACATCATCAGAATCAACAGCAGGTAGAGCTGGCTTGAGTCTGCCACCAATAAAAGTAAAACAACCTAACAGGTGAAGGATAGGAAGTAACAGGCTGTTGACTTCAAACCTGAATCCCCTTCTCAATCAAGCAGGTGGAAAATTATATATCGACCTCTTTCAAGGTTAATTTTGAGGTTGAATTCATTCAGCATTTCAAAACCACCACAAAGGCAGGAGAAATTATTTGCCAAAAAACCTTTTCCGCTATGCAACGATTATTTGTTAGATTTTTTTGGCTTCCTTGAAATTAAAACATTTGTAATGAAAAATAAAACTCATAATCATAGCTGCCAGAACAATCAAACAATTTCATCATAACCATAATCATAAAAGTTAAACGGAGGTATCTATATTGCTGAATTTAAATGGAAGTAGCAATATCAATTATGCTAATGTTGTGTCAATCCCAGATAAGCAAGAATAACCTTTTTATGGTTCTGGGTTTTTTGTAAAATGTGAAAAGAAAAAAAAAAGAATTTGAAATAGTTGTCTGCTTCTTCGATTTTGAAATTTTGTTATTCTGCAGCTGGAATATCTTTCATTTCAAAACGGGCAAGGTAACAATTGCCAAATAATAATTATGCAATATTAATCATTTATGATAACCTGTTTTTTCTTTAATTTTTAGATAATCATTTTATCAGATTATATCATGTTAGATACATTCTGAATCATGTATTTGACTTGGTTAACAAAATGTAAGTAATGTGCTACCAAAAAATGTATTCTAAGATGGTGTGTCGCCAATGCAAAATGTGAGGAAATCTCTACTCCACAGCCATAAGTCAGATTTTTATAAAAATCTATCGAAGTTTGTAAGTACTAAAAGGTGTACATTGAGTTCAGTCCCTTGCTTGTGCATTAGAATTAACAATGATTGGTTCCAGTGTTGCCATTCGTCATCATCATCAGCCTATTAATGTCTATCATCAGACATCATCATCAGCAGAAGCCTTTCAATGTCTATCATCAGACGTCATCATCATCATCATCATCATCAGCAGCAGCAGCAGCAGCTTTTTAATGTCTATCATTGGATATCATCACCTTCATTGAACGTACCTGACCTGATTTTATGTCAAAGAGTTGCTTCCCCTACATTTGGTGTACATGGTGGATACAAAGTATGATAACTCAGCTATTGACCAAGTATATACATATACTTATATTTTTTGAGATAGATGTGCCCAGACAGAGATAAAACCCTTGATTCTATAGAGTTATACAAATAGAACCCAAGAATGGCATCAAAAAAACCTGATCTTTGAATTTTAGTGAGTCCTTTTAATGGCAACACACCAACCAGAAGTGAAACTATGTAAATATCAAGCATCCAATTATCAAGCATTTGTTTACACATTGTATAATACCAGCTCGTAGCTTAGTGCTTGATCTGTAGTTGTGATTACTGATACTAAGTGTGGCACTTGAATTGAGGACAGGAATCATGAGAATAACAGATTCCAAGAATTCAATCTTTCAGATGACATTGATTTTTATTCCTTTGAAAAATTTTGAGTGAACCATTTATTTTGCAGTGTGTTACATTGCCTGTTCAACATGGACCAAAAAGTTATGTGCAGGCATCAGAAAAATGCAAACAATTGGAATTTCATCCGTTTAAGAAATGTCATAATAAGGTGAGTCACAATTGGAAAAAGGATCTGAAAAAGTTGTTGGTAAATGATTTTTTAATCACCATGAACTCACAAGAATATAAAAAATATAATCCATTTTGATTTTGCAAGACTAGATTAACATTTGTGAAGTAATACATTTGCAAAATAGAAAGGCTCATTTGTATTGATAGGTGCAAAGTAATTATGCATGCATGCATTCATCATAATTTTTTCTAATTATGATATACCTTATATGCATATCATAAGTATCAAAAAGATCACCTCAATTATTAATTTTTTTTCACCAAATTATAATAATCAGGATGATATTTAGCTATTCATTAGCTCTATTGTAGCCATATGCTTGTCTTGAATCCATACTAACAACTGTCAGATTGCTTATCTGATATTCATCCTCTTTAAGCAAAAATATGGAGAAGAAACGATTGAATATAACTGTAAAGGGAACTGTGCGAAAGCCAAATTTGCATGAATTAATCAACAATCATGAATTCATGATTTGGCAGATACATTTTACATTGATTTTCTCTTCCAGGTGGATCCCACTTATTGGATGGACATTTGTGAAAAGGCCAGTAGTCAGGCATATTCAGAAGATGAGGCAGTTCATGTGGCCTGTACAACTCTGGCTTCATACACACGAGAATGCAGTGCTGAGAACACTAAAATTAAGTGGAGAACAAAAGAGAACTGTCGTAAGTTAATTATTAATGTTAGTTTTTTTATAAATGTTATTTATTGATTTGAACAGATGAACCTTCTGAATTCAACATTGACTTCATGTGCATAATATGTAAGATTATTCTAGTTCAAATTCTTTTCATCTTCACACATATGGGTCATTCCATGTCAAGTGCTCCAATTTTAGTCACAAGTTCTTTTGAGTCTGAAATGAAGTCCTGTGAAATTTTACCTCAGTATCTGTACTCATTTGGTCACTATGGATCCAAAGATAACAATTACTTGTTTGGTATGACAGCGACCAAATTATTTTTTACAATTTTCAGATAGTTACTAAACCATAACATTAAGTTCTACTGAGCTGTAAATTTGCTGTCAGGGTCAATATTTTGTAGATTCAGAAAAAAGTGCAAAAGTAGGCTTCAAATTTCACCAATATTTCTGGGAAGCCATTTTCAAGTAATCATAACTCAGGGTCTGGCCCATCTCATGAGCCCTGACTGGCAAGGTAGGTCAAAACATCACAATCAGTGTTGGAAATGGAGGGGTGCACATGGGGGCAGAGCATATACTTTATTCTCAATTTCCAGGTCTTTTGTATGGTCAATATCTACCAATAGGGATTTTATCCTATATCTAGTCCCCAAAACCCAGCCTTATTGCACACTTACTTCTCATTTTCATCACTTATTCCAATAGAGCATTGAAATTTTGTTTAATGACATCACTAATTTGGAATTTTATTTGCAATCCTGCAAGGTTTTTGCTGCCATTTCAATAATTCTTCACTATCAAATGAATTATTTATAACAAAAATGCATATTTAGTTTTAATTGCAGAGCAATTGGTATCCCCTTTGCTTGCGGCCATACTACTCAGCTGTGCAGCAATAGTTTTGTGTAAATGGCCAATACAACTGTCTCTTTGGCTCATGAGGGTGTATAAATGCAATACATGCATCTTTTTATTCTTCACAAACTTCATAGATGTATCCAATTCACTTTGGTCTCGTAACTCAGTATAGATTTTCCTGCCCCTATAATATGTCTTTCTCAGTCTTACCCTTTATATATTTTATGGGAACATTTATGAAAATAGTAATCTCAGGATTAATGAGGAAAAAAGTTTATTCTCAATAGAGTTTTACATCATTCAAGTCATATTTCTTTTCATTTTCAGGAATTTTTCCAAATTATAATCATGCTCTTCTGGAGTTTCACTTCATAAAGTGACCGAAACTAAAGTGGCTGCTAGCCCTTCAAACAAAATGATGTGATCAATAATCCTCTGAGAGTTAGTCATTCCGTTGGTAACCCTGAAAGCAGTTTAAGGTTCTTTTTAGTTTTTGAGTGTACTATAGATACAGTACATAGCAATCATATTTACTATGTTGTCAGTTTGAAGGAACTGGTATGTGTCCTGCAGTGTGAAAACAGTTGAGAGGGAATAGTCTGTTACCTTTCTTTTTCTATGATTCCCCCTGAAGTAAAAAGGACTTGTGCTATCTAAGGGGAGTCGCTGAGTTCAATAACCCCTTCCCTAATTAACCTCTACACTTCAGATGCAATGAAAGTGTCATCTACATCTGAGGAGACCTGAGGTTTTGCAGTAATCTAGCAAAAATCAGTTAAGCAAGGAGGGAGGTGGGACAATAATGATAATGGCTAGGCAACACATGACTCGGCTGCTTGTCCTCCAAAAGGTATTGAGATACAGAAATGTTGCTGCCAGAAATTCTGGCCTACTATGATGTTGCAACAGAGATAACTCAAGATATCAAGCTTTACCATTGGATAGATTTTCCTGTCCAAAGACAATTCCACGTTTCTACTGAACAGATGCTGTTAATTTGGGAAGAGATGAGGTCATACCAAAAAAATGATGTAACCTACATTGTTTTGTTGCTAATGAAAATTTCAGGGCTTCCAGTGTCTATTAAAGCCTTTATGGGAAATCTGCTAGGTGTTGCATTTAAGTCAGCTTGCAACAAATAACCACATGATACCACAATGAGATTGGTAACCAAGGTAAGGCAGCTGCTGATTGGTTGGACCTGTTTGCTTTAACAAAGTGGCTTTTTTTGTAACAACTGGAGTCCTTTGCAGGACATTTCAGTCTTAAATGGTGATTAAAGCCTACAAATAAATATGTGCAAACAAGAGCAGTCTTCAGCAGGACCAACATTAGTACCACTACAACAGTGATAGATGACACTTCTGCAAAAGATTGGGTCTGTTTATAAGCCACCGAGTAATTTTCATCTACTTATTAGAAACAATAAATGGATAAATCTAGCCCAATAATGTCTAATTTGGCATTCTTCTTTTACTTTGGTGAAAAGAGATAAAGTGATGGTGCCGGCTGCTCTGAGATAGAATTGGTCCACATGATGATTCCTGATTCTACTTTTGCATCAATTCTGAAAATAGAATTGGCCCATGTGTGGCGGTGAATAAACATAAACTCCAAAAAAAGAATTATTGTTTTTAGTCTTTTCCCTTTCTATGGAGGGTTAAAGGGAGTTAATTAGGACAAAAACAGTAAAGCGTTGGTTGAAGAAAGCCATGCTTCCATAAGTACACTCAAATGCTTATTTCTTGCTTCTTTTCAGCTAAATCCTGTCCTGCTGGGATGGAGTATGATGAATGTACTAGTGCCTGTCCCCCTACATGCCGTACAATCAATATGACATCCTCAGACTGTGATTTCTCTTGTGTACCAACCTGCCGATGTCAGCAAAACTTATTTTATGAAGATGGAAAGTGTGTAAAACAGGAGCAATGTCCCTGTGAATACCAGAACTATAAATATAAATCAGGATCCATGGTGAAGATGCTATGTAACAAATGGTATGAGTAGACTTACCCCCAAAATCTTGATTTTTTGATCCTGTCTTAAATTCTTTAACAATTAAACAATGCAGAAAGCTTTTATAGTAAATCTTAACATCCTAAGTTCAGTCTTTGATATTATCAGCTGAATGATATTGTTTATATACGCTGTAGATAAAGAGTTGGGAAGCTTTTTAGCTTCAAGAAATTATTACCACTGAATTGATATAGAATTGATTGCTTTCTGGTTTTCTGTTATCAGGTATGAATTAGCAATATTGTTAACAACTTGGAATTGATAAACTGAGTTTGGCTGGTAATGTCACTTTCATGTTAATTCCTTCAGGAAAGATAGATCTGCCTTTTCCTATGTTTTGCTCAAATGCTCTATAGTTTACCTTGAGATGATCTTCTGAAACCTAAACTGGGAAAATAGTGAATCAGAATAGACAGCAAATACTCAAGAAACCTCAGATTTGCTGATATGTCATCCTTTTAGCTGAAAACCACCATGATCATGAAACAATGCTTGACAAATTGAATGAAGAAAGCAAGAAAATTGGTCTTTACATGAACTTTAATAAAACAAATATCATTTACAACCACTACATCTACCTAGGACAAACGAATCTCTATGAATTCTTCAAAAGGAGGAGAAATCAGGCATAGAATCCCATGATGCTGGAAAGCTGAGAACCCTGCAACATGCATAGTAGAGAATCATGCTCAAGAACACAAGACAGCACAGTATATTAGAGAAAAGACATCATAGAATACATTTGAAAACTCAAATGGTAACTGGCTTGTCTTGTTTAAAAAATATTAGACAAAAGCTGGACATCATGACTCACAATGTGGATCCCCAAAGATCATATGCACAACTTTGGCCGGTAAAAGATAAAATGACATGATCAGCAAGACAAGTTTATAAAGTAATGGCTTTGTGATGCCCAGGATAGAGATCTGGTAAATCTTGTGGAAGTACTATGTCCAATGATGATGTATCTTGACCACTGTTTCATTACTGGTACACCAGGATTGTTGACACGGATAGTAAAGTGAGAAAAATACTATGTATTATTATCAAATAGAACAAGTGCAAGCCCAAATCCTTGGTGTTATACTTTTGTCTGCCGTGTGACAGAAATAGTTGTGTATTTCTTACCTATCACCATGGGGGATGTTTAAGCTAAGGTGCAAAACAGAATCTTGAATGCTGATTTCAAATGCAGACAAGCAAGCTCTGTTCACTTGAACAATTGCTGCAACAAAATCTTCCCATTTCTATTTTTCAATTGTTATCGATTGATGTTATACTTAAAATTGACTGACAGGGAAGGAATTGAATAAGTGAGCATTTTTGCGCATATTTTACTCTGAAGTATAAGTAAATAAAATTGAAAATTTTTCATTTCTTCTTGGTACTTTTGGAAATTTACTGAATTCAAATTTTTGATTAAATAAAAATCTGAATCTTCAAATTGCTTGCTCCTGCTAGTTATCTTTAGAAATATCCTTCTTTGTCAACTCATAAAAGATATTCAGTCATAAGTATGATTTTGATGTTTATAAAAATTACGTTTAGTATTTGTAAACCTTTGTATCATTGGAGAACTATTGTAAATGACTTTATCCTTCTTTATGAATCTTTAGATCTTAAGGATTGCAAATAGCAAATTCATGTTCAATATTCAAATAATTTTTTTTTGTATTTTTCAATTTGACTAATGTGTATTTATCACATTCTATACCTATACTTTCCACATCAATAATGTATGGTTCTTTTAAATTATACTTTTTGTGGCTTATGAATTAGTATTTTCTGTTTTCTGAAAAAATATTGTTTTTTTAATCAGCCAATGCAATAATGGTGCTTGGGATTGTGAAAGAAAGAAGTGTCCAGCTCATTGCTCCATTTTAGGAAGAAACTCAGTGATCACATTTGATGGGCAGCCTTACAAGTTTGAACCTCAAGGCTGTGCTTATACTTTAATTGAGGTAATTTTTAACTGAATGTAAATGTAAATCATTTATAAAGGATTATTTCTATAGTAATGCAGAAAAGATTTTTTGAATATATCTTTATTATATTTCCAAACTTTTTGTTGAATTATCATACAGCTCAAAATCAGAAAAATCAACTTAGACAATCTATCAGACAAGAGAGTAACAGTTTATTACTATCATAAATCTTATTAGTTAAAGTTTTTACTTGTTGCTTGGTCAGCTGTTATTTAATCTTATTGTAATTTGTTTCAAAACCTGTGTGATACCTCTGTGTCTGTTTTTATACTATTGATATCATTTTTATACAAGTATAAGGGTTTTATATTAAAATTGAGAAAACTGCCATTGTATGGAATTAACCACAAACATTTTTAATTTCTGAGATTCACACAATGCTTCATTGAGTCGTGCTAAATCTAATGTTTTTAAAAATCTTTTTTTATATTATGGTTCTCGTGGATTTTGTTGCTATTTTTTTTTCATCTGCCAATTTTTTCTATCATAATCACTAAATTCCATCCCAATGCTTTGCAGTTATCTCCTTTCATTGATAGATTGTTTTTCTTCTTAAATTCTCTAGCCTCGAAATACCTCAATAAACTTGAGGGTCTCTTTATTCTTTGGATCCTGCAGTACAGTATGGAAAGATGCATTGAATTGTACAACTGGTCTCAGCATTGAAGGCAGTGGCTTCTTCATTACCCTTAGTGAAAAATCCTTGTTTGTTAATGGCAGAGAAAATGTCAAGTTACCTTATTATTCAAACCATATTCATGTCAAAAGGGCTACATCAAGCTTTTATTTGGTGGAGGGAGAAGGGTTCCGAATTCTTTTCAATCAAAATCGACAGATTTACATAAAACTGAATGTAGAACCTTTTAAAGGAAAGGTAAGGAGTTTATCTAAAAGTTTTTTGTTCTCCTACAAGTGAAAAAAAATGGTTGCTGCTCTGAAAATAATTAATGAAAAGTGCCATGTCTTCTTTTGGTCAAGTGAATTGATGATAGGTATTAGGCTCTTATCATTTGCATTGTGATCATGATCTTTAAATCAAATTTAATATAAACAAAAAAGCATGTTTATTATCTGATACAGCATTAAGAAAATATTTCTTTTAAGTGACTTCTTGATAAGTGTACTAACTAGATGATGATTTCGTAGAGCAAACTTTGTATAAGAAATCAGTTAATTTTAGAAAGTCTTTATAACAATAGCAATATAAACGTTTAGAGAAAACTTAGATAAATCTCCATATCTTAAGATTTGAATGACCATTTTCTCCAGTTTGAGAACTGATAGCATTAATAATATTTGAGTAGTGGAAAAATAGTTATTGCATTAACTTCAGCAACAACCAAAAGTATATACAACTCAATAAATGAAAACAAATGAAAACAAATATTCATAGCAACCACTGTAATTAGGAAGGTTTTTGTCTGTGACAAAAGGAAAATGGGACACAGGAACTCACTAGGAAATGATATGAAACTTTGGTTCCTGGAAATAATCTTAATGCAGAGGTCATAAGTAGTCTAAAGTTTCTGCATTGATTCCAGTTTTGATCAACAGTTATTTGATGCTAATAAGCTTTATGAAAGAAAAAAACAAATGGGAAGAGCTTAAAAAAAAAATTGTTGGAAATCTTCATTATAGGTTTGAGGTTGTCTTTTTTTTCTCACTTGATGAAAATGTCTCCTTATCATTAGTTTTCATAAGCTTATAATGACCATAAATTCAAAATCAATAAAATGATCACTTTGAAAGAAAAGATTTTTTTCATTATCAGATATTTCAAGAAATGTGTGATATGATAATAAATTAAGGAAAAAAATGTAAAGGCTAAATAAGCACTTTAGAAATTCACTGGACCATACTCTGATTTATGAAATGTTATATCTTAAAGGTTATTTAGTATTAATTGCTGTCCACATTTCAAATGTGTTCTCACCATTGTAATCTGTTTATAAGGCATTATTGTTCTGATGCATATAGGTACGTGGATTGTGTGGCAATTTTGACACAGACATCACCAATGATTTCAATGGGCCAAGTGGTTTACCATTAAGCAAGCTTGCCTTTACCCAAGCATACTTGTCTCCAGCTTGTGACAGTGAACAACAGGAAGATGTGGAAGATATGCCTTGTTCAACACACTTTAATGTTAGTATATGCATATTAAAATTTCAGAATGTAAAATATTTCATGGTGTACTTGGTTTGTGAATTTCATTTATTTTTAACAAAAAATTTAAAAAATTGCAAAAAAAAAGCAAAAATTACAACTGATTACCTACTAGAGAGTCTTCAGAAGATTTTTCTGCAAAGAGATAAAGCAATAGAAATAAAACCCACCAGAGGAATGTTACTTTCCCGCCTAAAAGTTTTGGGTGGTGAGTGAATCTAATTTTGCTACAGATGTTATGCAATGAGTATTTTACCTGACAGTACACATAACCAGTGCCGTAGACTGATGAAAGAAATGCTTCAAAGTCTATAAGCTCCTAATAACAAGGAAGAAGAAGTTCAGGAGAATCAGTACTTGACTATGGTAAATTTGATAGTCATCAGTGTTTGTGTCGTTTGATTAAATGAACAGAATCAAATGTTAGTTATACTTGTTACTGAAAAGAAGCAACTGTGTAATGCAATGCATAGGATATGCAAAGTATTCTGAAGGTAGCAATTGAAGGCACATCATTACAGTACTCATGATTCTTCATTGGGAAAAACCAAACCCATAATTGCTAGTGTCCAGCTAGTCAGAAACAAACTCAACCAACCTTTGCATCCAAGTCCCAGCTGTTACTGTTGTATCCCCTGCTGTCCAAAAGTCAAGACAGGTGGTCACCAAACCCCCTTCAGCATTTAGATTATTACAATCAGCCCCACAAATTGAAAACTTATTTAAATCAAATTCTTGCTGTTGAAATTATTAAAGTGAATTATACCAGAAACCAAAAAATCTTTCACATTTGTTTAATATTTTATCATTGAAATTTTTTAAAGAAAAACTCATTTACTGAGGACTTAGAAGGATAATAAACTGCAATAATATTTGATTAAACTGGTAAAAACCTTTCATTTATTTCAGAACAAGAAACTGGCCAAACAATATTGTCAGATCTTAAAGGATAAAGAGCTCTTCTCAAAGTGTGATGATATTGTCCAATTCCATTTGTTCTATGAGCTGTGTATGCGAGACATGTGCACCCGGCGAGATAATAATAATGTTGAAAGCATGTGTATTGCACTGGAAGCTTATGCAAGGCAATGTGCCGTCAATGGTGTCATCGTTGATTGGAGGAAAAATGTTACTTTGGCTCAGTTATGCCGTGAGTATTCTACGCAATTCTTAGGAACAATTGCTGTTTTCTTATCTTTATTGTAGTGCTACTTCTATATCCTGGTTTATTTTTGTTATTTTCAATAGGGCTCACAGAGTTGTATCTTCTGTAGATGATAGTAATAAGCATTAAAATACTGATAAAATCCACGTAACCTTTTTAGTCATTAAATGTTACTTAGCTATAAATGCATTGATTTTAGTCCCACCAGGATTTACCATAAGATTGCCTAGGCATTTGAACAGAAAAGAGCCAAATTTTGGTGGAAAAAAAAGGACCAAATAATAGCCCAGGGCCTTTATTCCAAGGCCATCAAAACAGCTAAATTGAGCATATAAAATAGGCATGAACAATTTTGGACAAAAATTTTCAATATGAAATATTGATACTTGATTTTAAAAAAAGTGATTGGAAAACTTTGAAATTTGTTCTTGATTCTTTGATGATTTTCAAAAAGTAAATTGTCCAAAATTTTGTCTAAATAAAAAAAAATCATTTCCATCAACTACAACATAGATTTTGACTGTTATGAATTCAATCAAACTTTCCTATTTAGCAATCAAAAACGATGCCATACGATGACAGTATAAATATTTTTTAGAAATTCAAAATTCAGTCGTTTTAAAATATACCAAAAAATGTTTCTGATAAAATCTAAGGAAGGTAAACATAATTAATATCTCGAAATTTAAATGAGAAAATATAAATAAAATAAATCACCAAAATTTTTACAAGGTGTGGTAGGAATCATGCGAAAAAATTATTTTCGGAACTTTTGAATGAAAAATTATTGTTCTAAAAATTTGTCCTTTTTATTAATAAGTATTGAGCATTTCATTAAATTCAAATAATATACTGATTTTGGAAAATTTCAGATGTTGATTTTCTGGTACGTTCATATAATTCACACGTGATATTAAACAATAAAACCATTTATAAACATTAAAAGTTATCACTTGTGTGTTTTTATTCCTTTGTCTATCAATCGGTAGAATTTTAGATTGTAACAGAGATTTAAAATCCTTTCAAGACTTTTCCATGTTATTATCATTACTATTGAAGATTTTCTGGATTCCTTTATCAGTATTTCCAATTTTATTAGTTTCCCTTCAAAATACAGACCCTATCATATCATCAGCATCAGCCTTATAAGCATCCATCCTTAGATATAGATACCTCCCCCGTGCCAACACATAACGGTGATAATTCCAAGATACTGATCACATTTATTTGCAAGTAGTCAACAAACAACTGAACAGATTACCTCCCCGCCTTATAGATACATTATCCTACAGCGAACAAAGCAAGTTTGCCACACTCAATGACTAGACAATTCAGAAGACTACTAATCTAAATGATTATTTGAAGTAGCTCAACTACTGATATTGGTTTCTTTCAAGCAACTTTTTGTCTCAGATTCAGTGAATTGACAGATATTTCAGATTTGATGTCTTAATTCCTGTATTTGAGTTGTCTGACTTTTTATACTAAAGACCACTAAAACATCAACATAAACTCCTCTAAAATATAAAATGCAATAGCGCTGTATAACTTTTAATAAAATACTACTCATTAGTAACACCAGTATGGGCTATTCCACCAGAATGCATATGCCAAGTCTTTTATTTTATACAATACTTTAATAAGATCTTTATGAGGAATCTTTGTATAAAGAATACTAAAATCTTAGGTTCAGATAGATTTAGTCATTTTATTGGTATTCATGATTTCCAAATTTTTCTTTAACGGTCCTAGAATTATTTGCAACCCAGAAAAGATTCAAATTACTTTGGAATTTACTTTTGATATAGACTTTATTTCTTTGATTGTACATCAAATTAAAACTTAGAAAAAAGCTTAGCTAAGAGGTTTAGTACTACAAACTCTAAAGGCTACAATAAATATTGGATTTTTTATGCTATTCAGGTATACAGTACACAATTGGTAATTTTTGTATATATTCATTTATCCTAATTCGCAAGTCCCAATTCCTCACATAATATGATGTTATTAAATATGATATCATCAGGTTTACAAGTAGATACTTTAAACATGGATGATGATGTTCATATATTTACTTCGAATAATATCCTTTAAATATAATATTTTTTTACATGAATACTATATTATTTGCTATTTTATCAATTGGGGCTATAACGAATTTGTTCTGAAGTTCTGAGAGATTAACTAATACTTAATAATTTTTAAGCACCAAAGTTGTTTATATGAAATATTTGTGATGTGGATGTATTAAAAATTTGACAAGATGAGATGAATGACACTATGGAAATGAGAAGATTGAGAAAAAAGCTGTATCTACATCTCAGAATTTTTATTGTTAAGATAAGAGCCCAATGCATTTCATTTATATCCAAACTTCCTCAGAGGTTGAGTAGGAAGGAGAAGATTTTTTTTTTCCACTAAGAAATCCTGAAGAAGTTTGGATACGTCATCAGAGAATACTTTTTTTTGCAACCAAGAAATTCTTCATGTTACAAAAGTCGTGGGTTGGAAATCAAATGATTACCTCCCTGAGTTCTCATTTCATCTGATATAAAGTAAGGTCCAATGGTAATGAATATAGGAATATAGTTTAATTTTTGATGGGCATTGTAGAAAACTAATTGGTAAGCCTGATATATACCTTGAGAACTTGAAAAAACAAAAGAGGTTCAATGTACTGTCTCCCACTTCCCTGTGAACAGAGCACATAAGAATATGCTGGAGTAGAACTGTCAGTGAATGATAAGAGGATGAATTTTAAGAGGAAAAAGCTGAAGTTGACAAGTAGACTGGAATGAATATAACTGTTTTTTTAGTAACTTTGGATTTTAAAATGAATTTCAAAGGTTCTTATCTTATGTTGGCTATTTAAAAAAATAATAATGCAAATGTGTTGATTTCTCTCAGCTGTATGTTACAATGCATCTCTCTGTCTGGTTTCATCAGACCAAAAATGAACCTGGTAGTTAGTTCTGTAAAGTACCCAGAAGAGTTGAATGTCTTTGTATTGAAAAGGTCCAAGTAAGCTTTGTGCAAAGGTGCATTACTTTATTGATTGCATTACAGGATATAACAAATCAAATCTCTTATGAAAAAAGCAATGCATTAATTCACTTGAAAAAGCTGATGAGAATCTGTCTGAAACATTTGTTTGGCATTATGTGACCATTTTAAAGGGGTATAGATACTATAAATCTGTATTCATAATTCTTATCCTCTTTTGAAAGTGCTACTAGTTACAGATGTACGACTATGATTGCATCTTATTGGAATGTTTATCAATAAATTTGTGTCCTTCAAAACTGGAATATCAAGTTTTAAATATCACAAAGAGATAAAAATATTTCTCTGATGAAATGTCCTAATTATGGATGATCGCCCATCTCTAAAATTATGATACTTTACTGCAGTTGTATTGCCTGACACCAATCTCTTGATTCTGGTATATTTATAGCTTACAAATGCAAGAACCCACATGAAGTGTACACAGAATGTGGATCAAGTTGCTGCACAAGTTGTGATGACAGACAGTATATGGACAAAGAATGTGAAGAGGAATGTATTCCTGGATGTCAATGCCCACATAATCAATACTCAGATTCAAGTATGAATTGTGTCTCTGCCAAGCAGTGTACTTGCTATGATAAAGCCACAATGAAAACATATGAAGCAGGAGAGAGTGTGAGGAGAGCCTGTGGAAAATGGTAATGAAATTAAAACTTTCATAATTGATTTTCAACACTGAGGTAAAATGGTTTTTAACGTTTCAGCATGAAATTATGCTACCTTTCCAGTAATGGAATTTCCTTGTGAATGTACTTTAAAAACTTTTATAGAAATAGCTCATTTTTCTCAGAGATATTATTATCATGGCTATATCAATAGATTGTATGCTTTATATGATAGTAGAAATGTCAGTTCAAATGATTACTCTTCATTCAAGTTAAATTCTGTGCTAAGGTCATCTTTATAATTTAACTAACTTGAAATAGTATATATACAGTAGTCCCTTCATCTACAAGGAATTTGTTTAATGACCTGTAGCAAATGCTTGAAAATGAGGATAGTAACAAATTATACTATGATTTTTTTCATATATATATATATATATATATATATATATACACACACACACATACAGGAGATTTTGTTCTTACCATAGATCTTAGCAATCTCAGTGTATGACTTTTCTGTGCGTCAAGAACTTCCACAATTCCACTTTAAGGAAACACTTTACAGTTTCTCTTTGACATATCTGAATTGCCATGATCCCTACTCTTGAGCTTTGAGACCATTATTGAGTGAAACTTATGCATTGTTTATTTCTGGGGTTGACTGACTATAACTGAAACTGCAGATAATGGAGGACAATCGTTTGTTGATTGAAGTAAGTGTTGTATTTCTTATAGGGCAGTGAAAATTTCTCTTAGCTTGTATTATTCCTCATTCAAAGTAAAATATCTTTTCATTCTTACTTTTTGCAATCCAAAATGTGATATCAATAATCAAATCCAAGAAGAGTGATACTTATAATCTTACCCCAGGATCAATTAATCAACAGACTTTACAATAACAAGCAGGCTTTAGTTCTAACTTGAAAATGAGATCTTTCGAATTTTCAGATCGAAAAATAAACAATACCTATACAAGATCTAGAATTAGTAATAAGAAATTATTGATTTTGTCTATCAATAGAATTTTGACGATTTATTTTTTGAAAATCTAGTATCAAAAAATGATTACTGAGTGAATGGAGTATGAAAACTACGTAAATAGGAAAAAAATAAGAATTAATCTATCACAATGATTTCATACAACTAATATTATTTTTGCTGCAGCAGTGCCTCCAATGAGTTTTCATCAGAAAGTCAGGCATAGTTCTGGGGCTTAAACTTCCTTACCACTAACTCAGGGTGCCCCAGCTATATCTCAGAATATCATCAGACTTTGTTGGTTTTTCTTTAAAGTATGGAAATGCCTGGTCCAATCTGATGCAGCTTCTAATCTTTGAGCCTCTTTACATATTTCCTCTTTTCTTATGTAGACATTCCAAATGTTGCAAGATATACGGCCAACATATTCCTTAAGAGTTCCATTGCAATGATGTGAACTTTTTTTGAATTAAGTGACGAGGCCAGGATACTGAGAGATAAACATAATTTCAGCTAGAGGGAAACTGGCAACACTCTCAATTATATTCTAAATTATATTAAAACTAGCAAAGAACACGTCAAAAATTTTCTCTGTATTATGGTAACAGAAAAAGTTACTGAGTAAAAGCAGGAACTATATCACTGTTAATGTTTTTGTTTTTGTATTTTATGTGTTTTCAAATTTGCTATAAGAGGATAAAATATATTACTGATTTTTAGCTACAAGAAGGGTGTCATTATTTTTGAGCAAATATTGTAGTATCAAATACCAATTGATGAAATTAAATTATTGAATATTTTGTAATTGTAGTGCAATTTATACTTTTTCAATCTATCTGTAATTTGCATGTCAAAGTGATCTACAATTTCCGGTGACATAATTTTGTTTTTGTTTGGCCATCTTTCTAGTGACTTTCATTGCTTTGATATCTGCTTCTCCCTACCCAATTTGACTGACTGGCAATACTTGAGGCTTGAAAACCTGATACATCTCATCTCTGTAGTGATAGCTTATATGTATGTTATTATACTACCAAAGTCTTCATTAAGCAATTGAATTGCGGTCATGGGAGTGTGTTTTATAGTTTTATGTATTAGTCTGAAAAAGCGTGACAGGTGAACAGACTTCTGCACTAAAGAGTGACAATGGTATTTGCAAAGTTAGATTATATTCAGCTGAATTGCTTTTTGGCATTGTATAGAACAAAATATTTCAACTTATTGATATGACCTTTAACCGAATAACTAAGTTTCTATTCTGACTCCTTGATTAATTCTTTCATCTGTCTCCATTAACCAGAATTTTGATTTTGTATAAGTTTACGCTTGAAGTATAGAATTGACATACATAGTCAGTTATACTTCTGTTAGTTCATAAGTAGTGGTAGTTATTACAGCAAGTGTTGCCTGTAAAAGAAGGTTGCCAACAGATTAAGAAGAGCCTTGTTGTGGCTACACATATTTATTAAATGAGATTCAACACTTTAGTGCCTGCCTTTAAATTTCTTATGTTCACCATTGCCTAAGTTCAAGGAAACAAGCCAAATTTGGGACTCAAATTGGAAAAAATTAAAACATGCACAATGTATTTCTATGAAGTCTCCAGAACACCATACTAAAAATGCCCAGAAATCTTATCTGAAAATCATGATGACCCCCGCCCCAAGTTGTTTGGGGCCAGGAAACCCAATGTTTGTACACATGACATGATATATGATTGGAAAGAGAATTTTCATAGTTTTCTAACAGAGTATCGTGTCAATTTGTATATTTTGTGCAAGAGAAGTTACTGATCAAAATGTCAAGGCATTCCAGCATATGCCAATGAAATTATTTTTCTAATCTATCTATCTATCTATCTATCTATCTGTATATATATATATATAAACATAGCCCAATGTTTGCACAGAGAACATATGTCAGTAGAAAGGAAAGTTTATCCGTTTTCCAACAATGTTTCTTCGCAGTTTGTATCTGCTATAGCCAAAAATCTGAACTTATGTATCCCAGCATGCATTGTTATTGGGAAATGGAAGTTATTTTGAAATTTGAAAAGGATTATTGTAAATGAATATTTCTTTATATATGCTCCACTCTTCAACAAAATTTCATTGAAATTCATGGAGAACTTTTGGAGCAAATACAGAAGTGTACAGGAGAAAAAATATGCAAAAATAACTCACAATAACAAATAAAGTCCACACGATATTTCCAAAAGTTTTCAACAGATTTCAAACTTTTTGGATGGGTGAGGCACGGAGTATGAACGAAGTAATGACTTTTGGAGCGGATACAGGAATTTGTTTATGATTGTGAGATATTTTTCCGTCTTGATATTTCTTTACATTTCTGTATTCACTTCTGTCTCTCCTGTCTCTCCACACAACATCCAAAAGTTTTGAATGAATTTCGTGGAAGAGAGGGAAATAGGCTACGGAAGAAGTGATTGAATTTTGAGACAGATTCCGGCTCAATGACTTATTGGAAAGAATATGCATTCAGGGTTGTTCGTTTTGAATTTCCTTGAAAGTTCATATAAAAACAGGCAGCAATTTTTTCCTTGGTCTTGATGTTTTTTGAGATATAATTTGCCAAGATTCTACCCCATAAAATATAATAACTTCCACTCTTTGGTAGACTAATAGCAGTGTATGCTTAGCTACCTATCTTCATGTTTTTGGCTGTAACTTCTTTTGCACAACAGATACCAACTGTCAGGACACATCGTTGGAAAGCAGACAAAAAATCTTTTCCAACGATATAACAGGTTTTCTGTATAAATATTGGCTTTTGTATATACTCATTAACATATAAGTATATTGGTAAGAGTATTTCATCATTATGTGCTTGAATAAATATCATAATGTTTTTGTCCGTAAGTTCTTTTGCACAAAATACAAATTGACCAGATACACTGTTAAAAAGCTGATAAGACTTTTTTTTAAGTGATGTATCAAATCATCTGTAGAAACACTGGGTTTCCTGGCCCAAATTTGTGGTCATCTTGAAAAATGGCTGCAATCTTGGGTATTTATCTAGGATTTCTTGGGACTTTAGCGTGGTATTCTGGAGACTTTATAGAAATACATTGTGCAGAAACATTTTAATATTTTTCTAATTTTAACCTTAGTTTGCCTGAACTATAGTCAAACAAATGTAACTTGGGTTTGATTTAAGTATTTGCACTATGTTATACAGGGCTATAGCTGAGATTTATAAAACAGCAAGAACAGAGAAAGTTTACCCAGACTCAATTAATGTACATTCATGCAATAATGTAATGGTTGTTTTTGCGCATTTTTTCTCCTGTATGTTTCTGTATTTGCTCCTGTCTATCCGCACAATATCTCCAAAAGTCAATCGCACTCAATAAAGAAATGATTCTATGTTTTCTTCTATAAACAAGATATCAACTGTGACTTGTAGTCTATTTTTTCCCTAATCCTTAAAGTCTCTCTTTCATGATTCTCTTAATTAAAAGACTGTAATAATGTCCAATTGAGTTCATATTGACTATTTGTAAAATCTAGTGTGGACTTGAACACCAAAAAATAGAAAATAGCATAACGTTTGAAGTAAATACCATACAGAGATGAATGATTACATTTGTATGCAATTCTGACCCAAACTAATCAGTAAAATGGCTATCTGAACTCATCTTGACTTTATTTCATGACAAAAACAGCAAAGAATGTTGAGAATCTGATGATATGTTTTCATGTTTGCGCTAAATATCAGTTGTTTTCTTGCAATGTTTGTTGGCACTCCATTCGAGTCAAAACCCTTATTTTGACAGTTATCAAATATTTATGGAGATATCAAAGCAGTTTTTTTCAGCACTACAGTGTGAGTAAACCTAGTATTATGGGTGCATCACAGAAAGAATGCCCCTTCTGATCATTTTTTGATGTAGTATACCAAACTTTTCAGTTTCTTTTTGTTTTACTAAACTTTGGCAGGAGAACAGATTCACTAGCTGCTGTATTAGCTCCTCTCTAAACTCAGCATTGGAGTATTTCTGTGCTCTCCTGAGTAACTCATTGTCTTGGTACTCTGCATGATGTAGCCAATAAAGAATGTAGCTGTTCACAATAGAAATGTCAGATGTGAAATAATTAATGTTTTCCTCCATCTCGTGTATTTTGGAGGGCATTGTTCTAAGACATAAGCTGATCTGACCTATCAACTCTATTCATATTCTGATTATAGCTTTGTATAGCTTTTGGCTGATTCACATGAACATTGTGCCATTTATTTCTAACCATTTCCTTTCTTTCTTGTCAGAAATGGTAAAAGAATTGCACAACAAATCATGTGGTTTTGAATGCACTATTTTGTCAGTGCAAGTTAGTAACTATCAGGTGCTTAAACAATGAAAAAATCTTATGAAGATAATTCTGGATGTTTTTTGTCTTTAGTCCCATCATTAACTTCAACTTTATTGTACTATTAAGGATAAATACACAAATTGAAGACTGATTGAAGTATTAGGTTTCAATTTGAATTTCCGTTTTAATTGGAAATTGCTTTTAAATAAATCATATCAGCAGTAATATAGTGTGCAGCAACCAAAAACTACTGTCCTCCGCACATTTAAAATACAAATATTTACAATCATTTTATAGGATATTTACAATATGAAAGTATCCTGATTGGTACATGTCTACATTGATTCCTATAACAGAAAAAGCAATATAATTTTCCTGATAATAAAAAAAAGTTTAAAAATTTATCGATATAAATATGTGTAGAGACGAAGATAATTCTTTTCTATTTTCTTAAATTATTATTAATATTGTTGGAAAGGTAAAACAATTTTCTTCTTCTTTTTCCAAAAGTGTTTACGTCACCTTGAATGCAAAAACCATGTGTTGACTGATTTCTATTAAAGCGAATCTTGAGAAAAATTAGTTATTTTTCATATTTCTTCTACTAAACCAACTTTTTATAATTAGTTAAAGTAGAAAGTGATACTCTGTGATTATCCATTATTGTCAAAAGAAATTTCAAAATGAGGCTTTGAAAACCAGGAAAAAAGTAAAACTGATATATAAGATGATAAAGTTTGTAATAAAGACCAAATGTTATATCTAGACATTGTTTCTTCTACTGAATAGTCATTGTACAAACCCAGGTATATCTAGTCTTGAGGTTTTATTTAACATGAAATGCCATCAGCATCTCAACACAAGTACAGCATGGCTTTTAATTCCCATTCGACCCAAGGAAGACCATCATCGGTATCAAACAAAAAAATTTCCTTACATATAAATTACCAGATAAATAGTCTAGACTTCTACTTGACTTGAACATTAAGCAATCATAACACAAAATTATAGATTTAGAAAGGAGAAACAAAAAGGGTTTTGCATAAATGATAATAATATTTCTGCCTCTTGATGACTATAAATTGTGAAAACACAAAACTTTGTTTTACTGACTCAAGTTTATGATTGATCATCATATCTCAAGGCAACAATTATTTTTGTCCGAGCAAAGACTATTTGTGGAATATCTTTTGGAATGAGTTGTTTGTCTTGTATTCTTTGAACTAAGAAGAAACAATCAGAGTTGAATGAGAAAAATTGTTCCTTTGTTTTGTTGAGAATCAAAATTTCATATAATTTGAGATAATTTTTTACTAAAAGCAATCTTGAAATATGCATCATATGGTCTTTGAAAATCAACAAAGTTAATCTGATGAAGATATTTCTCTTTCATGATATTAAGATATTTTTGTACTTATTTTTGTCATTTCAGTTTTTGTAATGATGGTAGATGGAATTGCAAATCAAGTGATTGTATTGAACAAGTAATTTGTCCAAAGAATCAAGTATGGCAGAGTAATGCCAGTGGTTGCCAAATAACATGTGCCAGTCTTGCCAGACCATTGCCATGTGGCATTCCATCTGGTTACGAAGGTTGCCGATGCCCTGAAGGAACTGTCTTAGGACCAACTGTAAGAACATTTGTATTCATTTACCTCTGTTGTTAAAACACTTATCCTTTTGCAAAAGTAATAAAAAGTAATAAAAAAATAGTTTTTGTTACACACAAAAATATTTTGTTTTCAAGTGCAAAATGCAGATTGACATTATAAAGATAGATATCCCTGAAATGATATATCTGTAAAAAAAAAACTTGATGAAATGTTTCATAATATTACAGAAGTCTGTGCTCTGTCAAGATTGAAAATATGATGCTTGAAAAATATTTTATGGCAAGACACTATTTTAAGTCTACATAAAAAAAGACATTATTTTCTGTGTTAATAACTCTATCTTAATATTTAGTAATAATATGCATCATAGTTCTAGTCTGGATTTTCTTAAATGAACTGATTTAATTATTGTATGTGGCTTGTTCTGACTAATTAACTCATCTTTGATGTCTGCTGTATTTGGAATGCTGTTAGATATTGTTCTGCAAAAGCATTCCTCTCATACATGTCATGTTTGATACCTATGTCTGTGTTCTTGGGATTGCCGTCTTGAATTTCTCTTCAACCTTTTTCATTCTTCAGTTCTTCTCCCTGTCTATTATTTAGGTTGGTGTGCCCCCTCTTTCTCCATGCATGATCAGCGCCACCTGATTTCAAAGTGTCTCCGTGGTTATAACTCTCTGATATTCCTCAAGTTTTACTTTTCAGAGATGGCTGATCTCGCCCTTGTACTCTCTGCCACCACTGCATGGAATGTTATACCCATTTCTTGATCATGTTTCCTTTGAGTAAGGGTTTTACTTTGCTGAGGTATCTTTGAAAAAATTGACAAGCCTAATATAGAATAGCAGCGACTGCAAACTAAAGAAAAATATATCATTAAATTCGGAAAAGGAAGCTATCACTGATCTTGAAGAAGAGCAAGGATTATTTCAACAACAAATAGGCAATCCAAACAACACCATAGTATTATGCCCCTCCCCACAAAAAAATCCTTAAAGTAATTATTCCATTAAGACATATTTTCAGTTGTCAGCATGTTATCCATTGACCAGATTCCTGAGAAAATTAGTCAGTTTACTGATAGGTTAGTCCTCATTTCAGGTGAAGAACTCAGCCCACTTAAAAGAAGTGAACACATTCCCATTCAATCCACTCTAATGGTGAGCTATGATTTTGTCAGCTTATGTATCAAAGTTCCAGTAGATGAGGCTGTATAGGGAATCAGAAAATCTCATCTAACACTAGAGGAATGCACCAGCATCCCAATAAACAACAATGGAAGTGCTAACATTTTACTCTCAATTAAGTTCCAAAATATGTTGACAGGTAGAAGGTATGGCAAAAGGGTCCCTGCTGTCCCCAGTAATGGCATATATATACATATAATACTTTAAGGAAATAGGCCTAAGGACTACATCACTGAGAGCATCTGGCCATCAGGAATACATAGATGGCACATTTATACTTTATCCACACCAGATGTGGAAGAGTCATTGGACTATGTGACCTTCAATACAGCTCAGTATGAGAGAAGAAACAAAATGTGAATTGCCTTCCTGGGTGTGCTAATAACCTACACAGAATATGGATTCAGGACATCCATATACCATAAACTAACATTTACTGGATGTTATCTAGATGCAGCATGAAAAAAAGATTTCTTTGTGGCTTACAACACATATGTAGTGACACAAAGTTACAAATGAGATGACTAGCATAAAGAGCACCCTTGAAAGAAACAATTACAGTGTGAACATAATATATGCAGCAATCAATAGTAGAAGCATAGTCTTGACACATTAAAAAACTGGCCATACTCTGCAATTCATCAAAAGTGTGGCAGGGAAAATTCAGAGAATATGAAGTCTGCACAATATCAGGACAATATTGAAAAGCAATCCCATTTTACGTAGAAACCTACACTGGAAGGGGATCCAAAATCCCTTATCTCACTAACATTCATTCCTCTCCTCACATCATCTTTTCTTCCTACACATCTACAGGTTGGCATTCACATTACACAGTCAAACTATGAGGATCCAAAATTCCTCATCTTACTAACATTTATTCCTCTCCCTGTGTCATCTTTTCACTCTACACATCTACAGGGTGGCATTCACCGTACACAGTCAAATTGCGGGGTTCCGAAATTCCTTATTTCACTAATATTCATTCCTCTCGCTACATCATTATCTCTTCAAACACATGTACAGGGCCCCATGCACACTACACAGTCAAACTACTGGGATCCAAAATTTCACTAACATTCATTCCTCTCCCTACATCATCTTTTCTTCCTACACATCTACTGGGTCGCATTCACCGTACACAGTCAAACTACTAGGATCCAAAATCCCTCATCACACTAACATTCATTCCTCTCCCTACATCATCTTTTCTTCCTACACATCTACTTGGTGGCATTGACTCTACACAGTTGAACTACGGGGATCCAAAATCCCTCATCCCACTGACATTCATTCCTCTCCCTACATCATATTCTCTTCCAACACATGTACAGGGCCCCATGCACACTACACAGTCAAACTACTGGGATCCAAAATCCCTCATCTCACTAACATTCATTCTTCTCCCTACATCAGCTTTTCTACCTACACATCTACAGGGTGGCATTGACACTACACGGTCAAACTACGGGGATCCAAAATCCCTCATCCCACTGACATTCATTCCTCTCCCTACATCATCTTTTCTTCCTACACATCTACAGGGCCACATTCACACTACACAGTTAAACTACGGGGATCCAAAATCCCTTATCTCACTAACATTCATTCCTCTCCCTACATCATCTTTTCTTCCTACACATCTACAGGGTCGCATTCACACTACACAGTCAAACTATGAGGATCCAAAATCCCCCATCTCATTAACATTTGTTCCTCTCCCTACATCATCTTTTCTTCCTACACATCTACTGGGTAATATTCACACTACACAGTCAAAGTACAAGGATCCAAAATCGCTTATCTCACTAACATTCATCGCTGTATTTATTTCTCAACCAACTAAAGATATCACCACAAGATGTGTATGCATGTGTGTGTATGAACCCACTATAACATTACTCTCAGATGCATGGAATAACGCTTTACTATGTATGGTTCCTCTGTCTCTTTCCATTTGTGCCCTTTGCCATCCAAATATATGTTGTCTCTTTATCTGTCACCCATCCGTTCATCACAGCCATAATTGTAATCAAAGGTTGAAAAATTACTTGTAAATTATTCATAACAACTGTCCAAATGAAGAGATACAGGAATGCAAAGTGAGTTTGTAAAATTATTTATTGGTAATCAGCACTCAGTTTTGGCTGACTTACAATGCAAGCTTGTTTGTTCAATTGAGAAAAATCAAATTAAAAGTATCCACTTGAACCAAGTTCAACCATTCAAAAAAATTTTATTTCCAGGGTAACTGCATTCTACCCAATGCATGCCCTTGTCGTTATGGGACAACATGGGAACATGCTGGATCTGTGAAGAAAATTGGCTGCAAACAATTGTAAGAAATAAATTTTTATTTAAATTTCATTTTTATGTTTGGATTAAGAGAAATACCACAGAATCTTTTTCTGATTCAAGAAATCATTGCTTGAAGTTACAAATTCATATATTTTTGTCTAACTGCTTTGGTGCTGGATGGATCCTAAGTAAAGCGATTTCACTGGTGGGCCTTCATCACTGAAACAATGAAGTGGCAAAGTCTGATGTCATGACCTGTCTTCTAGCTCCAACAGTCAAAAGATTATTACTGAAATAGTTCTCAGGGAATCTTGCTTGTTTCTTTCATCATTGTTTTCCTTGTTATTTTGACCGCGATTTCATACATTTTGTCAGTTAGTTTGATATCACAAATTAGAGAGAACAATATTCTGAAGTGAAAGGTTTCATTTGTGATTTTACTCTTCAAAATATCAAGAGCTTGTTTATTTGAATTCTGTAATTCAAATTTATGAAATTTGATATGTAATACATTTTTTAAAATTTGAATACAAATTGTGCTTGATTGATGAGAATCTAAATTGGAATTTAAAAAATCTACTTTCCTTTCAATTGCAGAGTGTGTATAAATGCAACTTGGATTGACCAAGATGTTAAAGATTGTCCTGGTAAGAAAGAGACTAAATTAATTAAACTATTCAAACTTAGCAAACAAACAAACTGGCTTTCAAAAAATGAAAAGAATGACAAATTTGCTTCCGTCAAACCAACCTCAAAAAAAAAAAAATAGTTATGTTGATTAAAGGGTTGATGTATGACTTGCAGCTATAACTCATTGGTTGAGCATGTGTTTGATCTCCAATACAGAGTAGACAAGTCATTGCTAATCATTCTCTGATGAAAAGCTCTTACATATGGGGAAATGTTGAGCTAGTAATAGTGTTTACTCAGAATTTGTTTATTCATCCTACAGGTTAAGAAATTGTATATCTGGCTGTATATTTATTTCTAAACTCTTTAGTTGTACCTTGACCTGTCTTATTCACTCTGAATTTGATATGTTCATTGCAAATACAAACATTAAGAAAAAGGTTTTAAAATTTTACTCAAGAACATCACATTTTGTGTAATTTAAACTATTTTCATAGCCTACAGGTTTTAACCCATAATATTCAATATGTAAGCTAAATATTTAGTGTTACACTAAATGTATCTTAGCATCTTTCAGCATCATCATTCTAGATCCATATCCATATCTTGTGGGCATTTCACTCATAAATGGAACCAGTCTACCAATGTAAATCTGTTGTTTCAGGAATAGATTTACTTTGACGATTGAATTCTCACTTCAATATTGAGCTACCTAATAATTCATGGAAAAGTGACTGCGTTAAATTGTTTTTTATATACTTATTTCCAAAGAAATATCAAATAGAATAAATCTTTCTTGAAATATCAAGCTAATATTCATTGAATTAAGTAAGTCTGTTCTGTGATAAATATTTTAGGTAAATTTTGCCCTAAGATTCCAGGAACCATTAATTAATGTAATATTCAATTGAGAGGTATTGGCTCCAAAGAAATTTATTTCCAGAAACCGCAGCATATCGTGGAATGGTCAACAGATGATACAAAATGCTATCATATAGCAAAATTATCAAATCTACTTTATTTAGCCCAAATGAAAAAATATCATTCATAAAAATCATGATATCCAGGATGATGAATTCCAAATTTGTACACCTCAAATTTCTCTAACTATCAAGAGACAGTCACCAAAAGTAGTCTTATTCAATTAGCAGCTGTTTCACAAAGATGTTTAATAGAAACTTTTGCCCTTATTCCTGACGTGATGAATGTCTTGAGAAAGTACAAGAAGTTTGAACAATGCTATTGACGTTTCTGCTATTACTTAATGAAGACAGATAAAAAAGTACTGTAGGGTTAGGTTGGGATTTTACAAATTGATATTCATCTGTCATGATCCACATAATTTTAGAAATTAAATTTTTACGTCTAAGCGATGAAGTCGTAGGGAACTCCAACTAATAGCATCCACACAACTGAAAACTGAAAACTTATTTATGGTCTCAGGCACTGTACGCTACAGATGTTGATTGTCATTTCATTTTATGTTCTAGAAGTACATCTGAAGCAGTGAAATTAATTCAGAAGTATTCTATATTGTCAATTTGTTGCAGTAATATTTATAATGCTCCTTTGAAATTTATCTCCAATTTATCACTACTTTTTTTATGCATCATCATCATCATCATCATCATCATCATCATCATCATCAGTCTCTTGATATCTGTAATTGGACATACACCTTCCCTAGGATTCACCATACTTCCCTATTGTGGGCCTTGTCTTTGTCTAGCTCGTCTCTCCATCTAACATTTTGCTGGCCTCAGTTGCACATGTGATCTTGGGGGATCCATGTCATGAGTTGCAACGTCCATCAGTCGTCTGCCATCCTTGCGACATGGCCAGTCCATTGCCACTTGAGTTTTTTAATGGATTCTATGATGTCCCTGACTCCTGTCTTCTCCTGGTTGTATTGTGCTGTCTTTTAGTCTCTCCATGCGAGGTTGAGCATAATTCTTTGATGTGCACGTTGCATGGTTCTCAATTTGCCGGTAAGATTCCATTCTTTAGCTCTATAAGTGACTATTGGTAGGATGCATTGGTTGTAAACCCTTCTTTTTAGGATTAATGGAATTTTCTTATTTTTGATGGTTGAGCTTGCTCAGCCAAAGGCTTGCCATCCTAGAGTGATTCTTTGCTTGATTTCTTCTTCTTTTGTGGGTTTCATAGAGATCCGTTGTCTCAAGTAGTTGTAATGGTCTACTTTTTCCAGCTCTGTGTCCTTGATTTTGATCTTAGTGTTTCTATTTCCATCATGGTTGTTGCATAAAATCTTGTCTTGCTGGGTAGGCCAACTTTTTTGCTCTCTTCATTTAGTTCATCTATCATTAATTGGAGGTTGTGTAGGTTCTCTGCAAAAAGGACAATGTCGTCTGCAAATCTGAGGTTGTTCAGATATTTGCTGTCTATTTTGATTCCTTTATTCACCCCAGGCTAATTTTCTGATCATCTCAAGGCAGGCTGTGAAGAGTTTGGGTGAGCCGGTATCACCTTGTCTTACTCCTTTTTGAAGCTGAAAGGGCTCCGATTTATGTAGCCAGGAAAAAGAGACGTTGTGACTGTATATATGTTGCTGTACTCTGACGATAGAGGGTCTACACCTGATGTAGAATGATCATGGGAATTTCCACAGAGTCGAAGACTTTCTTGAAGTTGATGAATGCTACAGCAAATGGTAGCTTATATTCTGCTGCTTCTTCTTTCAGCTGATTCATTGAATGCAGGTGGTCCATGGTTAAGTAGCTTCTTCTAAAGCCAGCTTGCTCCTGTGGTTGGTTTTCATCTAGTGTTTTTGTGATTTGGTTGGTGATGATTTTTGTGAAAAGCTTGTATATGCAGTTGAGTGGGCTTATATGTCTTTAGTTATTAAAATCTTCTGTGTTTCCTTTTTTATATAAAAGCATTTTGATTGCAGTGTTCTAATCATCTGGAACTTCACTCTGTTTCAGACACAAGTTGAATAGTATGGCCAGTTTCCTAGTGAAGATCTTACCCGCTTTTTTGAGTAGGTCGATGGTGATGTTGTCTAGTCCAGGGGCCTTTCCTTTCTTTGTTTGTTTGATGGTTTATTTTACCTCCCACAGGGTCACTTCTAGGAAATCTTTGAGTTGATTGCCTGCGTCTTGCGCATCCTGTCCATTGTTTTGTATTCCTTGTTTGGACAAGTAAAGAATTTGGTAAAATTCTTTGGTACGTTTGATAGTCCTGTCTCTGTGGTTAGGTCTCAATTTTCCTTGAGTATGCTGGTTATTTGTTTCCATCCTGAATTGAGGCCTTTGTGTGGAACATTTTTCTGTGTTCTCTGTTGGCATTTACTTGCTTTTTACATCTTACCATTCTATGGTCACTTCCAATGTTGATTTGATTCAGGAATTGGACGGTATCGCTTTTGTTTGTTAAGATATAGTCTATTTATGAATTTGTATATTGTACATTTAAAGATCCATTTACACCTTTATAATTGGGGGAAAATTTACAGGTCAAAACATTATCATAAAATCCTTAAGTAAATTATTTTCAAATATGATTGAAAAAACTAGATATGCTGATTAAATAAAGAGAAGAAAAGAGATGTTCCTGTTAACAGTTCCTGCTAAAATCCATCTTCCAGAGATAAAACTGAGAGACTTGGGCAAAAACTTTTTTAGTTTTATACATCAAGCACCTTCCGTCTCATCCCTATAACAACAAAAAGAATTGGCAGTCTGACTGCAAGATGAAGAGATTGTGCATATTGATCATTCATATCAGTTTGTAAACTGAAAAGAAAAAAGAATAGGAATGAGAACCTTTTCTTGTATGTTGTAATTGAATATATGGAATCACCATCAGATTTATACTGTCTTTCAACAGACATTGTACCGTGATTATTTAATATTTCAGTTTATATATATATAAGGGAAAATAGGCAAATAACACCTCTAGTTTTATTACAATAAAATGATGATAAAAGATATTAGAGTGTGGGCTGATTTGTAACCCTGTGGGAACTTGTTATTAGTTCACGCAGGATTAGTACTTGACGAATCTCACATGTTCCTTTTTTGGTCATTTATTTGATTATTTTGACTGCAGTTTCACCCAGTTCATCTGAAGAGGACATCTAGTTCATACTTAATGAAAAATTTTGATAATGTTTAGTGATTTTTATCAATTTTCTCTTGTTTTTCAATCGGAAAGTAGACAACAGAGCATAACAAAGAAACACTCAGCCATAATAGTTCATGTTTTAATGCCGATTGCTATCACAGATCTGATTGTTGCAAATAATGTATATGATTTCCCTAATGATGGTAGACTATCCCAGCATTGGAATGCACTAATTATACATTCTTATAACTTCGAAGGAATACTTTTTGGTTAAAATAGAAACCAAGACCAAGTTGGTTGTATGGGTAAATAAGAGCCTGTGTTTAGCGTATGTCATGTCAAAAAGGGATCCTAAATTTCAAAAAACAAAACAAATATTTATTATAAAATAAATCATAAATACCGACTCATCTTTTTTAATTCATAGTAAATATTCAAAATCTCTGTGTGTTCTAACTGCGCTTTATAAATTTTGATGAATGCAAACTTACATGACATGCTTTTTTACAAGTGCTTACATTATAGTACATTAATTTATCTGGGTTTATATTGTTTACAGAAATGATTTCTACACAAAAACTTTCTACTATCATTCTTCCTAATAATTACGTAAAGTTTATCACAATAAAATTAAAACTTTCTGATGTCCATTCACACATTATCTCTAAAAGTTCTCAATAGATTTTTAAGAAATTTTGTGGACGGGTAGGCTGTAGGGTGAGAAAGAAATGAATACATTTTGGGTTGGATCTAGGAATCATAGAGTCAGTATAGCGAGTACTACTCTATAACTCATAAAGTAGGTCTCTAATAAGGCCTTAGTATTCTATCATGAGAATAATACCTTTAGAGTGGTCATACTGTGGAAAACTCTTAGTATGTCATTGAGCACACCAGATAGTACAAAAAAAATTTTTGTTGTGAATTTTTGGTAGACAGGGATTTTTTTTCATAATTAGGCAGCAAATTAAGAGGTCATCATAAAAATGATGCCTCCCCAATGGTCAGACTGTGGTAGAATTTTGAAATGTTACCAAGCTGCAAACAGCCATCTTGGACACCATCTTGGAAAATTTTGCACACCAGGCCATAGAAAAATTTGGCAATTTTTTTCTTTTGTCAATTGAGGCTTTGCACTTCTGATAAAAATTTCCCATGGAACTGCAGTAGAGCTACATTCCAACCTGCACTATTAGTTTTGTGATTGTTAGGGATGCTAAACTTAATATGAAAGCTTTTAAAAATAATGCAAATTTTTTACCAGAAAATAAAATTTTCCTTTTCAATTTCAATGGATTAGGATGAATTTTGCTGAAATAATCATTAAAATCCTTATTAATCTTGATTTTTCGTGGCTATGAAAGTTTGAAATATACAGCCATAATAGTAGGTCAGCCTACAAGTTTGTTCTGTATTTTTCATTGTATAGCTTTAGTTTTATGATTAACTTCATTCGAAAAGGTCATTTTTAATTGAATTGCAATGGCTGTCATATCTGTGAATTTGAAAAAAAGATGTCAATACTGATATATTTTTGTTTATAGATTCTAGCACAGAATATGGAAGAAGATAAGCAACATTTTTCATCATATAAGTTTCATTTTAAGACAGGTAAAAATGCGTCTTAAATGCAAGAAAAAATGTTCAGTTTCTGAAGAAGTTACTGTTAATAATTCTAAGTGACAACAATAGTTAGTGAAGTTTCAATGCTGGATATTCCTTGCTGACTGTTGATCCATTGTCAGGTAGACCAGTTGGAATAGACAATGATCAAATTACGATGTAACATAAGAATAATGAATATAAAAAAATGTTCAACATAATGAAAATATCAAAACATTGAAAATCATTTGCTCCAGCTTGTTATTGTTTGTCACTTTGATGCATGGCTTCCACATAAGTTAAGCAAAAAAACATAACTACACTACTAATTATAGCAAAGGCTGGTTTTCATCAAAAGGTGATTCTGTTTATATAAACCAGAGAACCAAACAATTGATGAGAGAAAATGAAAGCAGCTGGTGGCAACAGTTGACTAAAAGCTTCTAGAACCAACTGAAACGGAATGATATTTCGCCAAGATGAAAAAAAATTGAGTCATCAGGAAGATTGCAAAAGCCATCTAGAACAGTTCTTTACTGATTAAGATATAAAGTTGTGAAAGGATAGAATTATGAAAGTACCTGAAAGACGGCAGAAATGAACGGTCAGAATTTTATTCCATAAAGTTACTATATATGTGTGTGAGTTAGTTTGCGTATATATTATATTGTATACATGCTACATTCTATTATATCTTTTTGCATTTGATCTCTGATTTGCTTTTCCAGCTACTTGTTGGGTATCTGGAGATCCCCATTTCCGCTCATTTGATGGCAAACATTTCTCCTTTCAAGGAGAATGTGCCTATGTGATGGCCCAGTCCAGCAAAGACAAAACTTTCTCTATCATAATACGAAATGTTAAGTGTGGACTGACAGGTGTAACTTGCACAAAAGAAGTGACTATTCACCTCAAGGGCAATGTCCTTCACATGATGTTAGCCAAGACCCCAACAATAAATGACATTGAAATACCGAGCGATGGGTATGATGCAACAAATGTTATGGTTAGAAAATCTGGATTTTTTCTTTCTGTTTTTACCAAGTTTGGTTTAACACTCCAATGGGATTTCGGTGAGTATCATATATTTATTGTACATTGCCCATTAATCAAATCCTTGCCTGGTTAGTCCAAAAATTCTTACATTATATGTGGGATTAATGCCTGACTAAGCATTGTACTTGTAGATTTTATTCTCTCCTTACCAAAAATCCTGAACATTCTATCATTTTTCATTCATCTAAGAAGCAATTTTGACCATAATTTTCTTGAATGTCAACCTGTATGCAATGATCATATCCAGTCAGTTGACTCTCATAGTTTCCCATCTCATATCTAAAGATGTTCAAAAACTCAAAAACTGTGGTAACTTCTTGAATGTACCAAAGTGAGGCTGCCAAGTGCTACACTTTCCCACTATGTTAGATAACCTGTAACTTTCCTGTTATTCTGGGGTAGATGAATGGATGTGTTCTGATCTCTATTCCCATGTGAAGAAAAAAATTGTCATTTCAAAGCTTATGCATTCTTTAGTTAGTAAAACACGTAACTTGAAATGGGCAATCTAATACATATAATTTATGGTAAATTATAATTTTTACTTATTTCTGCCAACAACCTCAATGTTCTTTCAGAGTTAATGTGTGCCTATAGAGTAGAATTATACAGATGAGCATTTCTCAGAAGTACTTGATTTTTAAAAAAAATTTTAGTAATCACCTTTTTTTCTTTTAAGGAACAAGGATTTACATCCATTTAACTGATGCTTGGAGGAACAAAGTGGAAGGATTGTGTGGTAATTACGATGGGATGATGGACAATGACTTTACATCAAAACAAAAATCGCTGGAGTTGAAACCGTCCTCATTTGCTCACACATGGAGGGTTTATGATTGTCCTTTTAGTGACAAACTTGATTCAGAAAATTATGATCCATGTGAGGTATTGAGATGATTTCTTTGATATTGTGACATAAATGAATAATCACTTAATACTATCATATCTCAAATGAAATTTCTAATCCAGGAGTCAGATTCTGTCTCAGTTTTATTCATTTATTGATTCTTTTTTTAAATTTTAGGACAATATACATCGTAAGCCATGGGCAATGGAAACATGTAGCATCATTAAAAATGGTCCTGTGTTCAATAAATGCCGCAGCGTTCTCCCCAATATTGTTGTCAACAATTATTATGATGACTGTTTGTTTGATGCATGTGGGTAAGTATAATGTTGCAGAAACTGTCTACCTTGATTGTTCTCCTTGTTTGAACCCTGAAAATATAGTCAAGTATGGCATCAAAAGCTTCCATCTTGTGTCAAAAAAATGTATATAACTCTGGTTTTTAATAGAAAACTAGATAAGAGTTTTGTTATTTTTGGCTTCAATTTAGCTAATTTTATGAGCTATCAGTTTGAGAAATGATGATAAATCGGGAATTCTCCATTGTGTGAAGATTACTGAATTGAGAACAGAAGTGATCGGCAGCCAACTACACATACTCATAAATATGTCAGGGCTTTTTCAAGTGATATCAAGCATTATTTTAACCATATTAATTGTTGATCAACCGTTATTTATTGAGAGACAGATACTTCATTTTCAAACATGCACAAAATTTTCCAATAAATATTTTATATAAGCAGACCTGTTGGTCCTAGTGTTGTAATAGAGCCTGCAGGAATTTTTGAGTTAACTGATGAAACCATTTGGACATGTTAGAGGTACTTTCAGTAAATAAGGATATTTTGTGTAGGAATTCTAGATCAGTTGTGCCCAAAATTCAGTGCTATTTTCCATACTGGTGGATTTTCATCGTTGTGTCATTGTCAGAAAAAAAAAACAACTTTTCATTCAAATACAGACATATTGCATATTGTTAAAAAAGAACTTTCATGCTGAGTAAAGTTCATAAATAATCATATGCCCTAGCACAAGTCCCTTTGAGGTATTGACAATCAAAGGTTATGGACCCTTGTTTTGAAATGAAATATGTAAATGGATAGTTATATTATAAGGGAGGTAATTGTTAATTGAATCCACTTAAAAATTTAATCTTTTCTTTCTGAGCCTATGGCCCATCCTCTCACAAAATTCCATTCTAATTCATTGAAGACTATTGGAGATATCTTATGGACAGCAAGAGAACCTCTTGAACTATTGTGAGGTGCGAACAATTAGCTATGATATTGGGAGGTGATTCTACATGCATCGTTCCAAAATTTCATGACTTTTTCAATGAGTCAAGTCAAAAATTTCTAGTTAATAGGATGTAGGGAAGATCACTCTGCATAAATATGCTCCAAAAGATGATTATTCATTTCTCAATTCATGACCCATTTTTCCTCATAATCAATTTAAATCCATTGAGAACTTTTGGTGGAATTTTGTAGTAGTAGAATAATTACAAAAAACAACAGGAAGCAAAGTATGATTTGTACTTTTAGTGTTTCTGTTTTCATTTTATGTTCCTCTTATTCTGTTTTCATTTTATTATCCTCTTATTCTATTTTCATTTTATGTTCCTCTTATTCTGTTTTCATTTTATGTTCCTCTTATTCTATTTTCATTTTATGTTCCTCTTATTCTGTTTTCATTTTATGTTCCCCTTATTTTGTTTTAATTTTATGTTCCTCTTATTCTGTTTTCATTTTATGTTCCTCTTATTCTGTTTTCATTTTATGTTCCTCTTATTCTGTTTTCATTTTATGTTCCTCTTATTCTGTTTTCATTTTATGTTCCTCTTATTCTGTTTTCATTTTATGTTCCCCTTATTTTGCTTTCATTTTATGTTCCTCTTATTCTGTTTTCATTTTATTATCCTCTTATTCTATTTTCATTTTATGTTCCCCTTATTCAGTTGTCATTTTATATTCCTCTTATTCTGTTTTCATTTTATGTTCCTCTTATTCTGTTTTCATTTTATTATCCTCTTATTCTGTTTTCATTTTATTATCCTCTTATTCTGTTTTTATTTTATTATCCTCTTATTCTGTTTTCATTTTATTATCCTCTTATTCTGTTTTCATTTTATTATCCTCTTATTCTGTTTTCATTTTATGTTCCTCTTATTCTGTTTTCATTTTATTATCCTCTTATTCTATTTTCATTTTATTATCCTCTTATTCTGTTTTCATTCTATGTTCCTCTTATTCTATTTTCATTTTATGTTCCTCTTATTCTGTTTTCATTTTATGTTCCTCTTATTCTGTTTTCATTTTATTATCCTCTTATTCTATTTTCATTTTATGTTCCTCTTATTCTGTTTTCATTTTATGTTCCTCTTATTCTATTTTCATTTTATGTTCCTCTTATTCTGTTTTCATTTTATGTTCCCCTTATTTTGTTTTAATTTTATGTTCCTCTTATTCTGTTTTCATTTTATGTTCCTCTTATTCTGTTTTCATTTTATGTTCCTCTTATTCTGTTTTCATTTTATGTTCCTCTTATTCTGTTTTCATTTTATGTTCCTCTTATTCTGTTTTCATTTTATGTTCCCCTTATTTTGCTTTCATTTTATGTTCCTCTTATTCTGTTTTCATTTTATTATCCTCTTATTCTATTTTCATTTTATTATCCTCTTATTCTGTTTTCATTTTATTATCCTCTTATTCTGTTTTCATTTTATTATCCTCTTATTCTGTTTTCATTTTATGTTCCTCTTATTCTGTTTTCATTTTATGTTCCTCTTATTCTGTTTTCATTTTATGTTCCTCTTATTCTGTTTTCATTTTATGTTCCTCTTATTCTATTTTCATTTTATGTTCCCCTTATTCAGTTGTCATTTTATATTCCTCTTATTCTGTTTTCATTTTATGTTCCTCTTATTCTGTTTTCATTTTATTATCCTCTTATTCTGTTTTCATTTTATTATCCTCTTATTCTGTTTTTATTTTATTATCCTCTTATTCTGTTTTCATTTTATTATCCTCTTATTCTGTTTTCATTTTATTATCCTCTTATTCTGTTTTCATTTTATGTTCCTCTTATTCTGTTTTCATTTTATTATCCTCTTATTCTATTTTCATTTTATTATCCTCTTATTCTGTTTTCATTCTATGTTCCTCTTATTCTATTTTCATTTTATTATCCTTTTATTCTATTTTCATTTTATGTTCCTCTTATTCTGTTTTCATTTTATGTTCCTCTTATTCTGTTTTCATTTTATGTTCCTCTTATTCTGTTTTCATTTTATGTTCCTCTTATTCTGTTTTCATTTTATGTTCCTCTTATTCTGTTTTCATTTTATGTTCCTCTTATTCTGTTTTCATTTTATTATCCTCTTATTCTGTTTTCCTTTTATGTTCCTCTTATTCTGTTTTCATTTTATGTTCCTCTTATTCTGTTTTCATTTTATGTTCCTCCTATTTTGTTTTCATTTTATGTTCCTCTTATTCTGTTTTCATTTTATTATCCTCTCATTCTGTTTTCATTTTATGTTCCTTTTAATCTGTTTTCATTTTATTATCCTCTTATTCTGTTTTCATTTATGTTCCTCTTATTCTGTTTTCAATTTATGTTCCTCTTATTCTGTTTTCATTTTATTATCCTCTTATTCTGTTTTCATTTTATGTTCCTCTTATTCTGTTTTCATTTTATATTCCTCTTATTCTGTTTTCATTTTATGTTCCTCTTATTCTGTTTTCATTTTATGTTCCTCTTATTCTGTTTTCATTTTATGTTCCTCTTATTGTGTTTTCATTTTATGTTCCTCTTATTTTATCTTTATTTTATGTTCCTCTTATTCTATTTTCATTTTATGTTCCTCTTATTCTGTTTTCATTTTATGTTCCTCTTATTCTATTTTAATTTTATATTCCTCTAATTCTGTTTTCATTTTATGTTCCTCTTATTCTGTTTTCATTTTATGGTCCTCTTATTCTGTTTTCATTTTATGTTCCTCTTATTCTGTTTTTATTTTATGTTCCTCTTATTCTGTTTTCATTTTATGTTCCTCTTATTCTGTTTTCATTTTATGTTCCTCTTATTCTGTTTTCATTTTATGTTCCTCTCATTCTGTTTTTATTTCATTATCCGTTTATTCTATTTTCATTTCATTATCCTCTTATTCTGTTTTCATTTTATTATCCTCTTATTCTATTTTCATTTTATGTTCCTCGTATTCTGTTTTCATTTTATGTTCCTCTTATTCTGTTTTCATTTTATGTACCTCTTATTCTGTTTTCATTTTATTATCCTTTTATTTTATCTTCATTTTATGTTCCCCTTATTCTGTTTTAATTTTATGTTCCTCTTATTCTATTTTCATTTTATGTTCCTTTTATTCTGTTTTCATTTTATTATCCTCTTATTCTGTTTTCATTTTATGTTCCTCTTATTCTGTTTTCATTTTATTATCCTCTTATTCTGTTTCCATTTTATTATCCTCTTATTCTATTTCCAATTTATGTTCCTATTATTCTGTTTTCATTTTATGTTCCTCTCATTCTATTTTCATTTTATGTTCCTCTTATTCTGTTTTCATTTTATTATCCTCTTATTCTGTTTTCATTTTATGTTCCTCTTATTCTGTTTTCAATTTATGTTCCTCTTATTCTGTTTTATTTTTATTATCCTCTTATTCTGTTTTCATTTTATGTTCCTCTTATTCTATTTTCATTTTATTATCCTCTTATTCTGTTTTCATTTTATGTTCCTCTTATTCTGTTTTCATTTTATTATCCTCTTATTCTGTTTTCATTTTATGTTCCTCTTATTCTGTTTTCATTTTATGTTCCTCTTATTCTGTTTTCATTTTATGTTCCTCTTATTTTGTTTTCATTTTACGTTCCTCTTATTCTGTTTTCATTTTATTATCCTCTCCTTCTGTTTTCATTTTATGTTCCTCTTATTCTGTTTTCATTTCATGTTCCTCTTATTCTGTTTTCAATTTATGTTCCTCTCATTCCGTTTTCATTTTATTATCCTCTTATTCTATTTTCATTTTATGTTCCTCTTATTCTGTTTTCATTTTATGTTCCTCTCATTCCGTTTTCATTTTGTTATCCTCTTATTCTATTTTCATTTTATTATCCTCTTATTCTGTTTTCATTTTATGTTCCTCTTATTCTGTTTTCATTCTATGTTCCTCTTATTCTGTTTTTATTTTATGTTCCTCTTATTCTGTTTTTATTTTATTATCGTCTTATTCTGTTTTCATTTTATGTTCCCCTTATTCTGTTTTCATTTTATGTTCCTCTTATTCTATTTTCTTTTTATTATCCTCTTATTCTGTTTTCATTTTATGTTCCTCTTATTCTGTTTTCATTTGATGTTCCTCTTATTCTGTTTTTATTTTATTATCGTCTTATTCTGTTTTCATTTTATGTTCCTCTTATTCTGTTTTCATTTTATGTTCCCCTTATTCTGTTTTCACTTTAAGTTACCCTTATTCTATTTTCATTTTATGTTCCCCTTATTCTGTTTTCATTTTATGTTCCTCTTATTCTGTTTCCATTTTATTATCCTCTTGTTTTGTTTCCATTTTATTATCCTCTCATTCTGTTTTCATTTTATGTTCCTCTTATTCTGTTTTCATTTTATATTCCTCTTATTCTGTTTTCATTTTATCATCCTCTTATTCTGTTCTCATTTTATGTTCCTCTTATTCAGTTTTCATTTTATGTTCCTCTTATTCTGTTTTCATTTTATGTTCCCCTTATTCTGTTTTCACTTTAAGTTCCCCTTATTCTATTTTCATTTTATGTTCCTCTTATTCTGTTTTTATTTTATGTTCCCCTTATTCTGTTTTCTTTTTATTATCCTCTTATTCTGTTTTCATTTATTATCCTCTTATTCTGTTATCATTTTATGTTCCTCTTATTCTGTTTTCATTTTATGTTCCTCTTATTCTATTTTCATTTTATGTTCCTTTTATTCTGTTTTCATTTTATGTTCCTCTTATTCTATTTTCATTTTGTTATCCTCTTATTCTATCTTCATTTTATGTTCCTCTTATTCTGTTTTCATTTTATTATCCTCTTATTCTATTTTCATTTTATTATCCTCTTATTCTATTTTCATTTTATGTTCCCCTTATTCTGTTTTCATTTTATTATCCTCTTATTCTATTTTCATTTTATTATCCTCTTATTCTATTTTCATTTTATGTTCCTCTTATTCTGTTTCCATTTTATGTTCCTTTTATTCTGTTTTCATTTTATTATCCTCTTATTCTGTTTTCATTTTATGTTCCCCTTATTCTGTTTTCACTTTAAGTTTCCCTTATTCTATTTTCATTTTATGTTCCTCTTATTCCATTTTCATTTTTTTATCCTCTTATTCTATTTTCATTTTATGTTCCTCTTATTCTCTTTTCATTTTATGTTCCTCTTATGCTATATTAATTTTATATTCCTTTTATTCTGTTTTCCTTTTATGTTCCTCTTATTCTGTTTTCCTTTTATGTTCCTCTTATTCTGTTTTCATTTTATGGTCCTCTTATTCTGTTTTCATTTCATGTTCCTCTTATTCTGTTTTCATTTTATGTTCGTCTTATTCTGTTTTCATTTTATGTTCCTCTTATTCTGTTTTCATTTTTTTTTATCCTCTTATTCTGTTTTCATTTTATGTTCCCCTTATTCTGTTTTCACTTTAAGTTACCCTTATTCTGTTTTCATTTTATTATCCTCTTATTCTATTTTCATTTTATGTTCCTCTTATTCTGTTTTCATTTTATTATCCTCTTGTTTTGTTTCCATTTTATGTTCCTCTTATTCTGTTTTCATTTTATGTTCCTCTTATTCTGTTTTCATTTTATGTTTCTCTTATTCTATTTTCATTTTATGTTCCTCTTATTCTGTTTTCATTTTATGTTCCTCTTATTCTGTTTTCATTTTATGTTCCTCTTATTCAGTTTTCATTTTATGTTCCTCTTATTCTGTTTTCATTTTATGTTCCCCTTATTCTGTTTTCACTTTAAGTTCCCCTTATTCTATTTTCATTTTATGTTCCTCTCATTCTATTTTCATTTTATGTTCCTCTTATTCTGTTTTCATTTTATGTTCCTCTTATTCTGTTTTCAATTTATGTTCCTCTTATTCTGTTTTCATTTTATTATCCTCTTATTCTGTTTTCATTTTATGTTCCTCTTATTCTATTTTCATTTTATTATCTTTTTATTCTATTTTCATTTTATATTCCTCTTATCCTGTTTTCATTTCATGTTCCTCTTATTCTGTTTTCATTTTATTATCCTCTTATTCTGTTTTCATTTTATATTCATCTTATTTTGTTTTCATTTTATTATCCTCTTATTCTGTTTTCATTTTATTATCCTCTTATTCTGTTTTCATTTTTTTTATCCTCTGATTCTGTTTTCATTTTATAATCCTCTTATTCTTTTTTCATTTTCTGTTCCTCTTATTCTATTTTCATTTTATGTTCCTCTTATTCTGTTTTCATTTTATGTTCCTCTTATTCTGTTTTCATTTTATGTTCCTCTTATTCTGTTTTCACTTTAAGTTACCCTTATTCTATTTTCATTTTATGTTCCTCTCATTCTGTTTTCATTTTATGTTCCTCTTATTCTGTTTCCATTTTATTATTCTCTTGTTTTGTTTCCATTTTATGTTCCTTTTATTCTGTTTTCATTTTATGTTCCTCTTATTCTGTTTTCATTTTATGTTTCTCTTATTCTATTTTCATTTTATATTCCTCTTATTCTGTTTTCATTTTATGTTCCTCTCATTCTGTTTTCATTTTATGTTCCTCTTATTCAGTTTTCATTTTATGTTCCTCTTATTCTGTTTTCATTTTATGTTCCCCTTATTCTGTTTTCTTTCTATTATCCTCTTATTCTATTTTCATTTTATGTTCCTCTTATTCCGTTCTCATTTTATGTTCCTCTTATTCTGTTTTCATTTTATTATCCTCTTATTCTATCTTCATTTCATGTTCCTCTTATTCTGTTTTCATTTTATTATCCTCTTATTCTATTTTCATTTTATTATCCTCTTATTCTATCTTCATTTTATGTTCCTCTTATTCTGTTTTCATTTTATTATCCTCTTATTCTGTTTTCATTTTATGTTCCCCTTATTCTGTTTTCATTTATTATCCTCTTATTCTCTTTTCATTTTATGTTCCTCTTATTCTGTTTTCATTCTATTATCCTCTTATTCTATTTTTATTTTATTATCCTCTCATTCTGTTTTCATTTTATGTTCCTCTTATTATGTTTTCATTTTATGTTCCTCTCATTCTGTTTTCATTTTATTATCCACTTATTCTATCTTCATTTTATGTTCCCCTTATTCTATTTTCACTTTATGTTCCCCTTATTCTATTTTCATTTTATGTTCCTCTCATTCTGTTTTCATTCTATTATCCTCTCATTCTGTTTTCATTCTATTATCCTCTTATTCTATTTTCATTTTATGTTCCTCTTATTCTGTTTTCATTTTATGTTCCTCTCATTCTATTTTCATTTTATATTCCTCTTATTCTGTTTTCATTTTATGTTCCTCTTATTCTGTTTTCATTTTATTATCCTCTTATTCTGTTTTCATTTTATGTTCCTCTTATTCTGTTTTCATTTTATGTTCCTCTTATTCTGTTTCCATTTTATTATCCTCTTATTCTGTTTTCATTTTATGTTCCCCTTATTCTGTTTTCATTTTATGTTCCTCTTATTCTGTTTTCATTTAATGTTCCTCTTATTTTGTTTTCATTTTATGTTCCTCTTATTCTGTTTTCATTTTATGTTCCTCTTATTTTGTTTTCATTTTATTATCCTTTTATTCTATTTTCATTTTATGTTCCTCTTATTCTGTTTTCATTTTATTATCCTTTTATTCTATTTTCATTTTATGTTCCCCTTATTCTGTTTTCATTTTATGTTCCTCTTATTCTGTTTTCATTTTATGTTCCTCTTATTCTGTTTTCATTTTATGTTCCTCTTATTCTGTTTTCATTTTTTTTTATCCTCTTATTCTGTTTTCATTTTATGTTCCCCTTATTCTGTTTTCACTTTAAGTTACCCTTATTCTGTTTTCATTTTATTATCCTCTTATTCTATTTTCATTTTATTATCCTCTTGTTTTGTTTCCATTTTATGTTCCTCTTATTCTGTTTTTATTTTATGTTCCTCTTATTCTGTTTTCATTTTTTTTTATCCTCTTATTCTGTTTTCATTTTATGTTCCCCTTATTCTGTTTTGACTTTAAGTTACCCTTATTCTGTTTTCATTTTATTATCCTCTTATTCTGTTTTCATTTCATTATCCTCTTGTTTTGTTTCCATTTTATGTTCCTCTTATTCTGTTTTCATTTTATGTTCCTCTTATTCTGTTTTCATTTTATGTTTCTCTTATTCTATTTTCATTTTATGTTCCTCTTATTCTGTTTTCATTTTATGTTCCTCTTATTCTGTTTTCATTTTATGTTCCTCTTATTCAGTTTTCATTTTATGTTCCTCTTATTCTGTTTTCATTTTATGTTCCCCTTATTCTGTTTTCACTTTAAGTTCCCCTTATTCTATTTTCATTTTATGTTCCTCTCATTCTATTTTCATTTTATGTTCCTCTTATTCTGTTTTCATTTTATGTTCCTCTTATTCTGTTTTCAATTTATGTTCCTCTTATTCTGTTTTCATTTTATTATCCTCTTATTCTGTTTTCATTTTATGTTCCTCTTATTCTATTTTCATTTTATTATCTTTTTATTCTATTTTCATTTTATGTTCTTCTTATTCTGTTTTCATTTTTTGTTCCTCTTATTCTGTTTTCATTTTATTATCCTCTTATTCTGTTTTAATTTTATATTCATCTTATTTTGTTTTCATTTTATTATCCTCTTATTCTGTTTTCATTCTATTATCCTCTTATTCTGTTTTCATTTTTTTTATCCTCTGATTCTGTTTTCATTTTATAATCCTCTTATTCTTTTTTCATTTTCTGTTCCTCTTATTCTATTTTCATTTTATGTTCCTCTTATTCTGTTTTCATTTTATGTTCCTCTTATTCTGTTTTCATTTTATGTTCCTCTTATTCTGTTTTCACTTTAAGTTACCCTTATTCTATTTTCATTTTATGTTCCTCTCATTCTGTTTTCATTTTATGTTCCTCTTATTCTGTTTCCATTTTATTATTCTTTTGTTTTGTTTCCATTTTATGTTCCTTTTATTCTGTTTTCATTTTATGTTCCTCGTATTCTGTTTTTATTTTATGTTCCTCTTATTCAGTTTTCATTTTATATTCCTCTTATTCTGTTTTCATTTTATGTTCCTCTCATTCTGTTTTCATTTTATGTTCCTCTTATTCTGTTTCCATTTTATGTTCCTCTTATTCTGTTTTCATTTTATTATCCTTTTATTCTATTTTCATTTTATGTTCCCCTTATTCTGTTTTCATTTTATGTTCCTCTTATTCTGTTCTCATTTTATGTTCCTCTTATTCTGTTTTCATTTTATTATCCTCTTATTCTATCTTCATTTCATGTTCCTCTTATTCTGTTTTCATTTTATTATCCTCTTATTCTATTTTCATTTTATTATCCTCTTATTCTGTTTCCATTTTTTATTCCTCTTATTCTGTTTTCATTTTATGTTCCTTTTATTCTGTTTTCATTTTATGTTCCCCTTATTCTGTCTTCATTTATTATCCTCTTATTCTCTTTTCATTTTATGTTCCTCTTATTCTGTTTTCATTTTATTATCCTCTTATTCTATTTTCATTTTATTATCCTCTCATTCTGTTTTCATTTTATGTTCCTCTTATTATGTTTTCATTTTATGTTCATCTCATTCTGTTTTTATTTTATTATCAACTTATTCTATCTTCATTTTATGTTCCCCTTATTCTATTTTCACTTTATGTTCCCCTTATTCTATTTTCATTTTATGTTCCTCTCATTCTGTTTTCATTTTATTATCCTCTTATTCTATTTTCATTTTATTATCCTCTTATTCTGTTTTCATTTTATGTTCCACTTATTCTGTTTTCATTTTATGTTCCTCTTATTCTGTTTTCATTCTACGTTCCTCTTATTCTGTTTTCATTTTATGTTCCTCTTATTCAGTTTTCATTTTATTATCCTCTTATTCTGTTTTCATTTTATGTTCCCCTTATTCTGTTTTCACCTTAAGTTACCCTTATTCTATTTTCATTTTATGTTCGTCTTATTCTGTTTTCATTTTATGTTCCTCTTATTCTGTTTTCATTTTATGTTCCTCTTATTCTGTTTTTATTTTATTATCGTCTTATTCTGTTTTCATTTTATGTTCCTCTTATTCTGTTTTCATTTTATTATCCTCTTATTCTATTTTCATTTTATTATCCTCTCATTCTGTTTTCATTTTATGTTCCACTTATTCTGTTTTCATTTTGTGTCCCTCTTATTCTGTTTTCATTTTATGTTCCTCTTATTCTGTTTTCATTTTATGTTCTTCTCATTCTGTTTTCATTTCATTATCCCCTTATTCTGTTTTCATTTTATTATCCTCTTATTCTGTTTTCATTTTATGTTCCCCTTATTCTGTTTTCATTTTATGTTCTTCTTATTCTGTTTTCATTTTATGTTCCTTCTATTCTGTTTTCATTTTATTATCCTCTTATTCTGTTTTCATTTTATGTTCCTCTTATTCTGTTTTCATTTTATGTTCTTTTTATTCTGTTTTCATTTTATGTTCCTTTTATTCTGTTTTCATTTTATTATCCTCTTATTCTGTTTTCATTTTATGTTCCTTTTATTCTGTTTTCATTTTATTATCCTCTTATTCTGTTTTCATTTTATGTTCCCCTTATTCTGTTTTCATTTTATGTTCTTCTTATTCTGTTTTCACTTTATGTTCCTTTTATTCTGTTTTCATTTTATTATCCTCTTATTCTGTTTTCATTTTATGTTCCCCTTATTCTGTTTTCATTTTATTATCCTCTTATTCTGTTTTCATTTTATGTTCCTTTTATTCTGTTTTCATTTTATTATCCTCTTATTCTGTTTTCATTTTATGTTCCCCTTATTCTGTTTTCATTTTATGCTCTTCTTATTCTGTTTTCATTTTATGTTCCTTTTATTCTGTTTTCATTTTATTATCCTCTTATTCTGTTTTCATTTTATGTTCCGTTTATTCTGTTTTCATTTTATTATCCTCTTATTCTATTTTCATTTTATGTTCCTCTTATCATGTTATCATTTTATGTTCCTCTCATTCTGTTTTCATTTTATTATCCTCTTATTCTATCTTCATTTTATGTTCCCCTTATTCTATTTTCACTTTATGTTCCCCTTATTCTATTTTCATTTTATGTTCCTCTCATTCTGTTTTCATTTTATTATCCTCTCATTCTGTTTTCATTTTATGTTCCTCTTATTCAGTTTTCATTTTATGTTCCTCTTATTCTGTTTTCATTTTATGTTCCCCTTATTCTGTTTTCACTTTAAGTTCCCCTTATTCTGTTTTCTTTCTATTATCCTCTTATTCTATTTTCATTTTATGTTCCTCTTATTCTGTTCTCATTTTATGTTCCTCTTATTCTGTTTTCATTTTATTATCCTCTTATTATATCTTCATTTCATGTTCCTCTTATTCTGTTTTCATTTTATTATCCTCTTATTCTATTTTCATTTTATTATCCTCTTATTCTATCTTCATTTTATGTTCCTCTTATTCTGTTTTCATTCTATTATCCTCTTATTCTGTTTTAATTTTATGTTCCCCTTATTCTGTTTTCATTTATTATCCTCTTATTCTCTTTTCATTTTATGTTCCTCTTATTCTGTTTTCATTTTATTATCCTCTTATTCTATTTTCATTTTATTATCCTCTCATTCTGTTTTCATTTTATGTTCCTCTTATTATGTTTTCATTTTATGTTCCTCTCATTCTGTTTTCATTTCATTATCCACTTATTCTATCTTCATTTTATGTTCCCCTTATTCTATTTTCACTTTATGTTCCCCTTATTCTATTTTCATTTTATGTTCCTCTCATTCTGTTTTCATTCTATTATCCTCTCATTCTGTTTTCATTCTATTATCCTCTTATTCTATTTTCATTTTATGTTCCTCTTATTCTGTTTTCATTTTATGTTCCTCTCATTCTATTTTCATTTTATATTCCTCTTATTCTGTTTTCATTTTATGTTCCTCTTATTCTGTTTTCATTTTATTATCCTCTTATTCTGTTTGAATTTTATGTTCCTCTTATTCTGTTTTCATTTTATGTTCCTCTTATTCTGTTTCCATTTTATTATCCTCTTATTCTGTTTTCATTTTATGTTCCTCTTATTCTGTTTTCATTTTATGTTCCCCTTATTCTGTTTTCATTTTATGTTCCTCTTATTCTGTTTTCATTTAATGTTCCTCTTATTTTGTTTTCATTTTATGTTCCTCTTATTCTGTTTTCATTTTATGTTCCTCTTATTTTGTTTTCATTTTATTATCCTTTTATTCTATTTTCATTTTATGTTCCTCTTATTCTGTTTTCATTTTATTATCCTTTTATTCTATTTTCATTTTATGTTCCCCTTATTCTGTTTTCATTTTATGTTCCTCTTATTCTGTTTTCATTTTATGTTCCTCTTATTCTGTTTTCATTTTATGTTCCTCTTATTCTGTTTTCATTTTTTTTTATCCTCTTATTCTGTTTTCATTTTATGTTCCCCTTATTCTGTTTTCACTTTAAGTTACCCTTATTCTGTTTTCATTTTATTATCCTCTTATTCTATTTTCATTTTATTATCCTCTTGTTTTGTTTCCATTTTATGTTCCTCTTATTCTGTTTCCATTTTATGTTCCTCTTATTCTGTTTTCATTTTTTTTTATCCTCTTATTCTGTTTTCATTTTATGTTCCCCTTATTCTGTTTTCACTTTAAGTTACCCTTATTCTGTTTTCATTTTATTATCCTCTTATTCTGTTTTCATTTCATTATCCTCTTGTTTTGTTTCCATTTTATGTTCCTCTTATTCTGTTTTCATTTTATGTTCCTCTTATTCTGTTTTCATTTTATGTTTCTCTTATTCTATTTTCATTTTATGTTCCTCTTATTCTGTTTTCATTTTATGTTCCTCTTATTCTGTTTTCATTTTATGTTCCTCTTATTCAGTTTTCATTTTATGTTCCTCTTATTCTGTTTTCATTTTATGTTCCCCTTATTCTGTTTTCACTTTAAGTTCCCCTTATTCTATTTTCATTTTATGTTCCTCTCATTCTATTTTCATTTTATGTTCCTCTTATTCTGTTTTCATTTTATGTTCCTCTTATTCTGTTTTCAATTTATGTTCCTCTTATTCTGTTTTCATTTTATTATCCTCTTATTCTGTTTTCATTTTATGTTCCTCTTATTCTATTTTCATTTTATTATCTTTTTATTCTATTTTCATTTTATGTTCTTCTTATTCTGTTTTCATTTTTTGTTCCTCTTATTCTGTTTTCATTTTATTATCCTCTTATTCTGTTTTAATTTTATATTCATCTTATTTTGTTTTCATTTTATTATCCTCTTATTCTGTTTTCATTCTATTATCCTCTTATTCTGTTTTCATTTTTTTTATCCTCTGATTCTGTTTTCATTTTATAATCCTCTTATTCTTTTTTCATTTTCTGTTCCTCTTATTCTATTTTCATTTTATGTTCCTCTTATTCTGTTTTCATTTTATGTTCCTCTTATTCTGTTTTCATTTTATGTTCCTCTTATTCTGTTTTCACTTTAAGTTACCCTTATTCTATTTTCATTTTATGTTCCTCTCATTCTGTTTTCATTTTATGTTCCTCTTATTCTGTTTCCATTTTATTATTCTTTTGTTTTGTTTCCATTTTATGTTCCTTTTATTCTGTTTTCATTTTATGTCCCTCGTATTCTGTTTTTATTTTATGTTCCTCTTATTCTATTTTCATTTTATATTCCTCTTATTCTGTTTTCATTTTATGTTCCTCTCATTTTGTTTTCATTTTATGTTCCTCTTATTCTGTTTCCATTTTATGTTCCTCTTATTCTGTTTTCATTTTATGTTCCCCTTATTCTGTTTTCTTTTTATTATCCTCTTATTCTGTTTTCATTTTATGTTCCTCTTATTCTGTTCTCATTTTATGTTCCTCTTATTCTGTTTTCATCTTATTATCCTCTTATTCTATCTTCATTTCATGTTCCTCTTATTCTGTTTTCATTTTATTATCCTCTTATTCTATTTTCATTTTATTATCCTCTTATTCTGTTTCCATTTTATATTCCTCTTATTCTGTTTTCATTTTATGTTCCTTTTATTCTGTTTTCATTTTATGTTCCCCTTATTCTGTCTTCATTTATTATCCTCTTATTCTCTTTTCATTTTATGTTCCTCTTATTCTGTTTTCATTTTATTATCCTCTTATTCTATTTTCATTTTATTATCCTCTCATTCTGTTTTCATTTTATGTTCCTCTTATTATGTTTTCATTTTATGTTCCTCTCATTCTGTTTTCATTTTATTATCCACTTATTCTATCTTCATTTTATGTTCCCCTTATTCTATTTTCACTTTATGTTCCCCTTATTCTATTTTCATTTTATGTTCCTCTCATTCTGTTTTCATTTTATTATCCTCTTATTCTATTTTCATTTTATTATCCTCTTATTCTGTTTTCATTTTATGTTCCACTTATTCTGTTTTCATTTTATGTTCCTCTTATTCTGTTTTCATTTTACGTTCCTCTTATTCTGTTTTCATTTTATGTTCCTCTTATTCAGTTTTCATTTTATTATCCTCTTTTTCTGTTTTCATTTTATGTTCCCCTTATTCTGTTTTCACCTTAAGTTACCCTTATTCTATTTTCATTTTATGTTCGTCTTATTCTGTTTTCATTTTATGTTCCTCTTATTCTGTTTTCATTTTATGTTCCTCTTATTCTGTTTTTATTTTATTATCGTCTTATTCTGTTTTCATTTTATGTTCCCCTTATTCTGTTTTCATTTTATTATCCTCTCATTCTGTTTTCATTTTATTATCCTCTTATTTTGTTTTCATTTTATGTTCCACTTATTCTGTTTTCATTTTGTGTCCCTCTTATTCTGTTTTCATTTTATGTTCCTCTTATTCTGTTTTCATTTTATGTTCTTCTTATTCTGTTTTCATTTCATTATCCCCTTATTCTGTTTTCATTTTATTATCCTCTTATTCTGTTTTCATTTTATGTTCCTCTTATTCTGTTTTCATTTTATGTTCTTTTTATTCTGTTTTCATTTTATGTTCCTTTTATTCTGTTTTCATTTTATTATCCTCTTATTCTGTTTTCATTTTATGTTCCTTTTATTCTGTTTTCATTTTATTATCCTCTTATTCTGTTTTTATTTTATGTTCCCCTTATTCTGTTTTCATTTTATGTTCTTCTTATTCTGTTTTCACTTTATGTTCCTTTTATTCTGTTTTCATTTTATTATCCTCTTATTCTGTTTTCATTTTATGTTCCCCTTATTCTGTTTTCATTTTATTATCCTCTTATTCTGTTTTCATTTTATGTTCCTTTTATTCTGTTTTCATTTTATTATCCTCTTATTCTGTTTTCATTTTATGTTCCCCTTATTCTGTTTTCATTTTATGCTCTTCTTATTCTGTTTTCATTTTATGTTCCTTTTATTCTGTTTTCATTTTATTATCCTCTTATTCTGTTTTCATTTTATGTTCCGTTTATTCTGTTTTCATTTTATTATCCTCTTATTCTATTTTCATTTTATGTTCCTCTTATCATGTTATCATTTTATGTTCCTCTCATTCTGTTTTCATTTTATGTTCCTCTTATTCTGTTTTCATTTTATGTTCCCCTTATTCTGTTTTCATTTTATTATCCTCTTATTCTATTTTCATTTTATGTTCCTCTCATTCTGTTTTCATTTTATGTTCCTCTCATTCTGTTTTCATTTTATGTTCCTCTTATTCTGTTTTCATTTTATGTTCCTCTTATTCTGTTTTCATTTTATGTTCCCCTTATTCTGTTTTCATTTTATGTTCCTCTTATTCTGTTTTCATTTTATTATCCTCTTATTCTGTTTTCATTTTATGTTCCTTTTATTCTGTTTTAATTCTTTGTTCCTCTTATTCTGTTTTCATTTTATTATCCTCTTATTCTGTTTTCATTTTATGTTCCCTTCATTCTGTTTTCATTTTATTATCCTCTTATTCTGTTTTCATTTTATGTTCCTCTTATTCTGTTTTCATTTTATGTTCCTCTTATTCTGTTTTCATTTTATGTTCCTCTTATTCTGTTATAATTTTATGTTCCTCTTATTCTGTTTTCATTTTATTATCCTCTTATTCTGTTTTCATTTTATTATCCTCTTATTCTGTTTTCATTTTATGTTCCTCTTATTCTGTTTTCATTTTATGTTCCTCTTATTCTGTTTTCATTTTATTATCCTCTTATTCTGTTTTCATTTCATGTTCCCTTCATTCTGTTTTCATTTTATTATCCTCTTATTCTGTTTTCATTTTATTATCCTCTTATTCTGTTTTCATTTTATGTTCCTCTTATTCTGTTTTCATTTTATGTTCCTCTTATTCTGTTTTCATTTTATGTTCCTCTTATTCTGTTTTCATTTTATGTTCCTCTTATTCTGTTTTCATTTTATTATCCTCTTATTCTGTTTTCATTTTATGTTCCCTTCATTCTGTTTTCATTTTATTATCCTCTTATTCTGTTTTCATTTTATGTTCCTCTTATTCTGTTTTCATTTTATGTTCTTCTTATTCTGTTTTCATTTTATGTTCCTCTTATTCTGTTTTAATTTTATGTTCCTCTTATTCTGTTTTCATTTTATTATCCTCTTATTCTGTTTTCATTTTATTATCCTCTTATTCTGTTTTCATTTTATGTTCCTCTTATTCTGTTTTCATTTTATGTTCCTCTTATTCTGTTTTCATTTCATTATCCTCTTATTCTGTTTTCATTTCATGTTCCCTTCATTCTGTTTTTATTTTATTATCCTCTTATTCTGTTTTCATTTTATGTTCCTTTTATTCTGTTTTCATTTTATGTTCCTTTTATTCTGTTTTCATTTTATGTTCTTCTTATTCTGTTTTCATTTTATGTTCCTTTTATTCTGTTTTCATCTTATGTTCCTCTTATTCTGTTTTCATTTTATTATCCTCTTATTCTGTTTTCATTTCATGTTCCCTTCATTCTGTTTTCATTTTATTATCCTCTTATTCTATTTTCATTTTATTATCCTCTTATTCTGTTTTCATTTTATGTTCCTCTTATTCTGTTTTCATTTTATGTTCCTCTTATTCTGTTTTCATTTTATGTTCCTCTTATTCTGTTTTCATTTCATGTTCCCTTCATTCTGTTTTCATTTTATTATCCTCTTATTCTGTTTTCATTTTATGTTCCTTTTATTCTGTTTTCATTTTATGTTCCTCTTATTCTGTTTTCATTTTATTATCCTCTTATTCTGTTTTCATTTCATGTTCCCTTCATTCTGTTTTCATTTTATTATCCTCTTATTCTGTTTTCATTTTATTATCCTCTTATTCTGTTTTCATTTTATGTTCCTTTTATTCTGTTTTCATTTTATGTTCCTCTTATTCTGTTTTCATTTTATTATCCTCTTATTCTGTTTTCATTTCATGTTCCCTTCATTCTTTTTTCATTTTATTATCCTCTTATTCTGTTTTCATTTTATGTTCCTCTTATTCTGTTTTCATTTTATGTTCCTCTTATTCTGTTTTCATTTTATGTTCCTCTTATTCTGTTTTCATTTTATGTTCCTCTTATTCTGTTTTCATTTTATGTTCCCCTTATTCTGTTTTCATTTTATGTTCCTCTTATTCTGTTTTCATTTTATTATCCTCTTATTCTGTTTTCATTTTATGTTCCTTTTATTCTGTTTTAATTCTTTGTTCCTCTTATTCTGTTCTCATTTTATTATCCTCTTATTCTGTTTTCATTTTATGTTCCCTTCATTCTGTTTTCATTTTATTATCCTCTTATTCTGTTTTTTATTTGATGTTCCTCTTATTCTATTTTCATTTTATGTTCCTCTTATTCTGTTTTCATTTTATGTTCCTCTTATTCTCTTTTCATTTTATGTTCCTCTTATTCTGTTTTCATTTTATTATCCTCTTATTCTGTTTTCATTTTATTATCCTCTTATTCTGTTTTCATTTTATGTTCCTCTTATTCTGTTTTCATTTTATGTTCCTCTTATTCTGTTTTCATTTTATTATCCTCTTATTCTGTTTTCATTTCATGTTCCTCTCATTCTGTTTTCATTTTATGTTCCTCTTATTCTGTTTTCATTTTATTATCCTCTTATTCTGTTTTCATTTTATGTTCCTCTTATTCTGTTTTCATTTTATGTTCCTCTTATTCTGTTTTCATTTTATGTTCCTCTTATTCTGTTTTAATTTTATGTTCCTCTTATTCTGTTTTCATTTTATTATCCTCTTATTCTGTTTTCATTTTATGTTCCCTTCATTCTGTTTTCATTTTATTATCCTCTTATTCTGTTTTCATTTTATGTTCCTCTTATTCTGTTTTCATTTTATGTTCTTCTTATTCTGTTTTCATTTTATGTTCCTCTTATTCTGTTTTAATTTTATGTTCCTCTTATTCTGTTTTCATTTTATTATCCTCTTATTCTGTTTTCATTTTATTATCCTCTTATTCTGTTTTCATTTTATGTTCCTCTTATTCTGTTTTCATTTTATGTTCCTCTTATTCTGTTTTCATTTCATTATCCTCTTATTCTGTTTTCATTTTATGTTCCCTTCATTCTGTTTTTATTTTATTATCCTCTTATTCTGTTTTCATTTTATGTTCCTTTTATTCTGTTTTCATTTTATGTTCCTTTTATTCTGTTTTCATTTTATGTTCTTCTTATTCTGTTTTCATTTTATGTTCCTTTTATTCTGTTTTCATCTTATGTTCCTCTTATTCTGTTTTCATTTTATTATCCTCTTATTCAGTTTTCATTTCATGTTCCCTTCATTCTGTTTTCATTTTATTATCCTCTTATTCTATTTTCATTTTATTATCCTCTTATTCTGTTTTCATTTTATGTTCCTCTTATTCTGTTTTCATTTTATGTTCCTCTTATTCTGTTTTCATTTTATGTTCCTCTTATTCTGTTTTCATTTCATGTTCCCTTCATTCTGTTTTCATTTTATTATCCTCTTATTCTGTTTTCATTTTATGTTCCTCTTATTCTGTTTTCATTTTATTATCCTCTTATTCTGTTTTCATTTCATGTTCCCTTCATTCTGTTTTCATTTTATTATCCTCTTATTCTGTTTTCATTTTATGTTCCTTTTATTCTGTTTTCATTTTATGTTCCTCTTATTCTGTTTTCATTTTATTATCCTCTTATTCTGTTTTCATTTCATGTTCCCTTCATTCTGTTTTCATTTTATTATCCTCTTATTCTGTTTTCATTTTATTATCCTCTTATTCTGTTTTAATTTTATGTTCCTCTTATTCTGTTTTCATTTTATGTTCCTCTTATTCTGTTTTCATTTTATTATCCTCTTATTCTGTTTTCATTTCATGTTCCCTTCATTCTTTTTTCATTTTATTATCCTCTTATTCTGTTTTCATTTTATGTTCCTCTTATTCTGTTTTCATTTTATGTTCCTCTTATTCTGTTTTCATTTTATGTTCCTCTTATTCTGTTTTCATTTTATGTTCCTCTTATTCTGTTTTCATTTTATTATCCTCTTATTCTATTTTAATTTTATGTTTCTCTTATTCTGTTTTCATTTTATGTTCCTCTTATTCTGTTTTCATTTTATTATCCTCTTATTCTGTTTTCATTTTATGTTCCTCTTATTCTGTTTTCTTTTTCATTATCCTCTTATTCTGTTTTCATTTCATTATCCTCTTATTCTGTTTTCATTTTATGTTCCTCTTATTCTGTTTTCATTTTATTATCCTCTTATTCTGTTTTCATTTTATGTTCTTCTTATTCTGTTTTCATTACATTATCCTCTTATTCTGTTTTCATTTTATTATCCTCTTATTCTGTTTTCATTTTATGTTCCCCTTATTCTGTTTTCATTTTATTATCCTCTTATTCTGTTTGAATTTTATGTTCCTCTTATTCTGTTTTCATTTTATTATCCTCTTATTCTGTTTTCATTTTATTATCCTCTTATTCTGTTTTCATTTTATGTTCTTCTTATTCTGTTTTCATTTTATTATCCTCTTATTCTGTTTTCATTTCATGTTCCTCTTATTCTGTTTTCATTTTATTATCCTCTTATTCTGTTTTCATTTTATGTTCCTCTTATTCTGTTTTCATTTTATGTTCCTCTTATTCTGTTTTCATTTTATTATCCTCTTATTCTGTTTTCATTTCATGTTCCCTTCATTCTGTTTTCATTTTATTATCCTCTTATTCTGTTTTCATTTTATGTTCCTCTTATTCTGTTTTCATTTTATGTTCCTCTTATTCTGTTTTTATTTTATGTTCCTCTTATTCTGTTTTAATTTTATGTTCCTCTTATTCTGTTTTCATTTTATTATCCTCTTATTCTGTTTTCATTTTATGTTCCCTTCATTCTGTTTTCATTTTATTATCTTCTTATTCTGTTTTCATTTTATGTTCCTCTTATTCTGTTTTCATTTTATGTTCCTCTAATTTTTTTTTCATTTTATTATCCTCTTATTCTGTTTTCATTTCATGTTCCCTTCATTCTGTTTTCATTTTATTATCCTCTTATTCTGTTTTCATTTTATGTTCCTCTTATTCTGTTTTCATTTTATTATCCTCTTATTCTGTTTTCATTTCATGTTCCCTTCATTCTGTTTTCATTTTATTATCCTCTTATTCTGTTTTCATTTTATGTTCCTCTTATTCTGTTTTCATTTTATTATCCTCTTATTCTGTTTTCATTTCATGTTCCCTTCATTCTGTTTTCATTTTATTATCCTCTTATTCTGTTTTCATTTTATGTTCCTCTTATTCTGTTTTCATTTTATTATCCTCTTATTCTGTTTTCATTTCATGTTCCCTTCATTCTGTTTTCATTTTATTATCCTCTTATTCTGTTTTCATTTTATGTTCCTCTTATTCTGTTTTCATTTTATTATCCTCTTATTCTGTTTTCATTTTATGTTCCTCTTATTCTGTTTTCATTTTATTATCCTCTTATTCTGTTTTCATTTATGTTCCTCTTATTCTGTTTTCATTTTATGTTCCTCTTATTCTGTTTTCATTTTATGTTCCTCTTATTCTGTTTTCATTTTATGTTCCTCTTATTCTGTTTTCATTTCATGTTCCCTTCATTCTGTTTTCATTTTATTATCCTCTTATTCTGTTTTCATTTTATGTTCCTTTTATTCTGTTTTCATTTTATGTTCCTCTTATTCTGTTTTCATTTTATTATCCTCTTATTCTGTTTTCATTTCATGTTCCCTTCATTCTGTTTTCATTTTATTATCCTCTTATTCTGTTTTCATTTTATTATCCTCTTATTCTGTTTTCATTTTATGTTCCTTTTATTCTGTTTTCATTTTATGTTCCTCTTATTCTGTTTTCATTTTATTATCCTCTTATTCTGTTTTCATTTCATGTTCCCTTCATTCTTTTTTCATTTTATTATCCTCTTATTCTGTTTTCATTTTATGTTCCTCTTATTCTGTTTTCATTTTATGTTCCTCTTATTCTGTTTTCATTTTATGTTCCTCTTATTCTGTTTTCATTTTATGTTCCTCTTATTCTGTTTCCATTTTATGTTCCCCTTATTCTGTTTTCATTTTATGTTCCTCTTATTCTGTTTTCATTTTATTATCCTCTTATTCTGTTTTCATTTTATGTTCCTTTTATTCTGTTTTAATTCTTTGTTCCTCTTATTCTGTTCTCATTTTATTATCCTCTTATTCTGTTTTCATTTTATGTTCCCTTCATTCTGTTTTCATTTTATTATCCTCTTATTCTGTTTTTTATTTGATGTTCCTCTTATTCTATTTTCATTTTATGTTCCTCTTATTCTGTTTTCATTTTATGTTCCTCTTATTCTCTTTTCATTTTATGTTCCTCTTATTCTGTTTTCATTTTATTATCCTCTTATTCTGTTTTTATTTTATTATCCTCTTATTCTGTTTTCATTTTATGTTCCTCTTATTCTGTTTTCATTTTATGTTCCTCTTATTCTGTTTTCATTTTATTATCCTCTTATTCTGTTTTCATTTCATGTTCCTCTCATTCTGTTTTCATTTTATGTTCCTCTTATTCTGTTTTCATTTTATTATCCTCTTATTCTGTTTTCATTTTATGTTCCTCTTATTCTGTTTTCATTTTATGTTCCTCTTATTCTGTTTTCATTTTATGTTCCTCTTATTCTGTTTTAATTTTATGTTCCTCTTATTCTGTTTTCATTTTATTATCCTCTTATTCTGTTTTCATTTTATGTTCCCTTCATTCTGTTTTCATTTTATTATCCTCTTATTCTGTTTTCATTTTATGTTCCTCTTATTCTGTTTTCATTTTATGTTCTTCTTATTCTGTTTTCATTTTATGTTCCTCTTATTCTGTTTTAATTTTATGTTCCTCTTATTCTGTTTTCATTTTATTATCCTCTTATTCTGTTTTCATTTTATTATCCTCTTATTCTGTTTTCATTTTATGTTCCTCTTATTCTGTTTTCATTTTATGTTCCTCTTATTCTGTTTTCATTTCATTATCCTCTTATTCTGTTTTCATTTCATGTTCCCTTCATTCTGTTTTTATTTTATTATCCTCTTATTCTGTTTTCATTTTATGTTCCTTTTATTCTGTTTTCATTTTATGTTCCTTTTATTCTGTTTTCATTTTATGTTCTTCTTATTCTGTTTTCATTTTATGTTCCTTTTATTCTGTTTTCATCTTATGTTCCTCTTATTCTGTTTTCATTTTATTATCCTCTTATTCTGTTTTCATTTCATGTTCCCTTCATTCTGTTTTCATTTTATTATCCTCTTATTCTATTTTCATTTTATTATCCTCTTATTCTGTTTTCATTTTATGTTCCTCTTATTCTGTTTTCATTTTATGTTCCTCTTATTCTGTTTTCATTTTATGTTCCTCTTATTCTGTTTTCATTTCATGTTCCCTTCATTCTGTTTTCATTTTATTATCCTCTTATTCTGTTTTCATTTTATGTTCCTCTTATTCTGTTTTCATTTTATTATCCTCTTATTCTGTTTTCATTTCATGTTCCCTTCATTCTGTTTTCATTTTATTATCCTCTTATTCTGTTTTCATTTTATGTTCCTTTTATTCTGTTTTCATTTTATGTTCCTCTTATTCTGTTTTCATTTTATTATCCTCTTATTCTGTTTTCATTTCATGTTCCCTTCATTCTGTTTTCATTTTATTATCCTCTTATTCTGTTTTCATTTTATTATCCTCTTATTCTGTTTTAATTTTATGTTCCTCTTATTCTGTTTTCATTTTATGTTCCTCTTATTCTGTTTTCATTTTATTATCCTCTTATTCTGTTTTCATTTCATGTTCCCTTCATTCTTTTTTCATTTTATTATCCTCTTATTCTGTTTTCATTTTATGTTCCTCTTATTCTGTTTTCATTTTATGTTCCTCTTATTCTGTTTTCATTTTATGTTCCTCTTATTCTGTTTTCATTTTATGTTCCTCTTATTCTGTTTTCATTTTATTATCCTCTTATTCTATTTTAATTTTATGTTTCTCTTATTCTGTTTTCATTTTATGTTCCTCTTATTCTGTTTTCATTTTATTATCCTCTTATTCTGTTTTCATTTTATGTTCCTCTTATTCTGTTTTCTTTTTCATTATCCTCTTATTCTGTTTTCATTTCATTATCCTCTTATTCTGTTTTCATTTTATGTTCCTCTTATTCTGTTTTCATTTTATTATCCTCTTATTCTGTTTTCATTTTATGTTCTTCTTATTCTGTTTTCATTACATTATCCTCTTATTCTGTTTTCATTTTATTATCCTCTTATTCTGTTTTCATTTTATGTTCCCCTTATTCTGTTTTCATTTTATTATCCTCTTATTCTGTTTGAATTTTATGTTCCTCTTATTCTGTTTTCATTTTATTATCCTCTTATTCTGTTTTCATTTTATTATCCTCTTATTCTGTTTTCATTTTATGTTCTTCTTATTCTGTTTTCATTTTATTATCCTCTTATTCTGTTTTCATTTCATGTTCCTCTTATTCTGTTTTCATTTTATTATCCTCTTATTCTGTTTTCATTTTATGTTCCTCTTATTCTGTTTTCATTTTATGTTCCTCTTATTCTGTTTTCATTTTATTATCCTCTTATTCTGTTTTCATTTCATGTTCCCTTCATTCTGTTTTCATTTTATTATCCTCTTATTCTGTTTTCATTTTATGTTCCTCTTATTCTGTTTTCATTTTATGTTCCTCTTATTCTGTTTTTATTTTATGTTCCTCTTATTCTGTTTTAATTTTATGTTCCTCTTATTCTGTTTTCATTTTATTATCCTCTTATTCTGTTTTCATTTTATGTTCCCTTCATTCTGTTTTCATTTTATTATCTTCTTATTCTGTTTTCATTTTATGTTCCTCTTATTCTGTTTTCATTTTATGTTCCTCTAATTTTTTTTTCATTTTATTATCCTCTTATTCTGTTTTCATTTCATGTTCCCTTCATTCTGTTTTCATTTTATTATCCTCTTATTCTGTTTTCATTTTATGTTCCTCTTATTCTGTTTTCATTTTATTATCCTCTTATTCTGTTTTCATTTCATGTTCCCTTCATTCTGTTTTCATTTTATTATCCTCTTATTCTGTTTTCATTTTATGTTCCTCTTATTCTGTTTTCATTTTATTATCCTCTTATTCTGTTTTCATTTCATGTTCCCTTCATTCTGTTTTCATTTTATTATCCTCTTATTCTGTTTTCATTTATGTTCCTCTTATTCTGTTTTCATTTTATGTTCCTCTTATTCTGTTTTCATTTTATTATCCTCTTATTCTGTTTTCATTTTATGTTCCTCTTATTCTGTTTTCATTTTATGTTCCTCTTATTCTGTTTTCATTTTATTATCCTCTTATTCTGTTTTCATTTCATGTTCCCTTCATTCTGTTTTCATTTTATTATCCTCTTATTCTCTTTTCATTTTATGTTCCTCTTATTCTGTTTTCATTTTATGTTCCTCTTATTCTGTTTTCATTTTATTATCCTCTTATTCTGTTTTCATTTTATGTTCCTCTTATTCTGTTTTCATTTTATGTTCCTCTTATTCTGTTTTCATTTTATGTTCCTCTTATTCTGTTTTCATTTTATTATCCTCTTATTCTGTTTCCATTTCATGTTCCCTTCATTCTGTTTTCATTTTATTATCCTCTTATTCTGTTTTCATTTTATATTCCTCTTATTCTGTTTTGTATTTGATGTTCCTCTTATTCTATTTTCATTTTATGTTCCTCTCATTCTGTTTTCATTTTATGTTCCTCTTATTCTGTTTTAATTTTATGTTCCTCTTATTCTGTTTTCATTTTATTATCCTCTTATTCTGTTTTCATTTTATGTTCCCTTCATTCTGTTTTCATTTTATGTTCCTCTTATTCTGTTTTCATTTTATTATCCTCTTATTCTGTTTTCATTTCATGTTCCTCTTATTCTGTTTTCATTTTATTATCCTCTTATTCTGTTTTCATTTTATGTTCCTCTTATTCTGTTTTCATTTTATTATCCTCTTATTCTGTTTTCATTTTATGTTCCTCTTATTCTGTTTTCATTTTATGTTCCTCTAATTTTTTTTTCATTTTATTATCCTCTTATTCTGTTTTCATTTTATGTTCCCTTCATTCTGTTTTCATTTTATTATCCTCTTATTCTGTTTTCATTTTATGTTCCTCTTATTCTGTTTTCATTTTATTATCCTCTTATTCTTTTTTCATTTTATGTTCCTCTTATTCTGTTTTCATTTTATGTTCCTCTTATTCTGTTTTCATTTTATGTTCCTCTTATTCTGTTTTCATTTTATTATCCTCTTATTCTGTTTTCATTTCATGTTCCCTTCATTCTGTTTTCATTTTATTATCCTCTTATTCTGTTTTCATTTTATGTTCCTCTTATTCAGTTTTCATTTTATGTTCCTTTTATTCTTTTTTCATTTTATGTTCCTCTTATTCTGTTTTCATTTTATGTTCCTCTTATTCTGTTTTCATTTTATGTTCCTCTTATTCTGTTTTCATTTTATGTTCCTCTTATTCTGTTTTCATTTCATGTTCCCTTCATTCTGTTTTCATTTTATGTTCCTCTTATTCTGTTTTCATTTTATTATCGTCTTATTCTGTTTTAATTTTATGTTCCTCTTATTCTGTTTTCATTTTATGTTCCTCTAATTTTTTTTTCATTTTATTATCCTCTTATTCTGTTTTCATTTTATGTTCCCTTCATTCTGTTTTCATTTTATTATCCTCTTGTTTTGTTTTCATTTTATGTTCCTCTTATTCTGTTTTCATTTTATGTTCTTCTTATTCTGTTTTCATTTTATGTTCCTCTTATTCTGTTTTAATTTTATGTTCCTCTTATTCTGTTTTCATTTTATTATCCTCTTATTCTGTTTTCATTTTATTATCCTCTTATTCTGTTTTCATTTTATGTTCCTCTTATTCTGTTTTCATTTTATGTTCCTCTTATTCTGTTTTCATTTCATTATCCTCTTATTCTGTTTTCATTTCATGTTCCCTTCATTCTGTTTTTATTTTATTATCCTCTTATTCTGTTTTCATTTTATGTTCCTTTTATTCTGTTTTCATTTTATGTTCCTTTTATTCTGTTTTCATTTTATGTTCTTCTTATTCTGTTTTCATTTTATGTTCCTTTTATTCTGTTTTCATCTTATGTTCCTCTTATTCTGTTTTCATTTTATTATCCTCTTATTCTGTTTTCATTTCATGTTCCCTTCATTCTGTTTTCATTTTATTATCCTCTTATTCTATTTTCATTTTATTATCCTCTTATTCTGTTTTCATTTTATTTTCCTCTTATTCTGTTTTCATTTTATGTTCCTCTTATTCTGTTTTCATTTTATGTTCCTCTTATTCTGTTTTCATTTCATGTTCCCTTCATTCTGTTTTCATTTTATTATCCTCTTATTCTGTTTTCATTTTATGTTCCTCTTATTCTGTTTTCATTTTATTATCCTCTTATTCTGTTTTCATTTCATGTTCCCTTCATTCTGTTTTCATTTTATTATCCTCTTATTCTGTTTTCATTTTATGTTCCTTTTATTCTGTTTTCATTTTATGTTCCTCTTATTCTGTTTTCATTTTATTATCCTCTTATTCTGTTTTCATTTCATGTTCCCTTCATTCTGTTTTCATTTTATTATCCTCTTATTCTGTTTTCATTTTATTATCCTCTTATTCTGTTTTCATTTTATGTTCCTTTTATTCTGTTTTCATTTTATGTTCCTCTTATTCTGTTTTCATTTTATTATCCTCTTATTCTGTTTTCATTTCATGTTCCCTTCATTCTTTTTTCATTTTATTATCCTCTTATTCTGTTTTCATTTTATGTTCCTCTTATTCTGTTTTCATTTTATGTTCCTCTTATTCTGTTTTCATTTTATGTTCCTCTTATTCTGTTTTCATTTTATGTTCCCTTCATTCTGTTTTCATTTTATTATCCTCTTATTCTGTTTTCATTTTATGTTCCTCTTATTCTGTTTTCATTTTATGTTCTTCTTATTCTGTTTTCATTTTATGTTCCTCTTATTCTGTTTTAATTTTATGTTCCTCTTATTCTGTTTTCATTTTATTATCCTCTTATTCTGTTTTCATTTTATTATCCTCTTATTCTGTTTTCATTTTATGTTCCTCTTATTCTGTTTTCATTTTATGTTCCTCTTATTCTGTTTTCATTTCATTATCCTCTTATTCTGTTTTCATTTCATGTTCCCTTCATTCTGTTTTTATTTTATTATCCTCTTATTCTGTTTTCATTTTATGTTCCTTTTATTCTGTTTTCATTTTATGTTCCTTTTATTCTGTTTTCATTTTATGTTCTTCTTATTCTGTTTTCATTTTATGTTCCTTTTATTCTGTTTTCATCTTATGTTCCTCTTATTCTGTTTTCATTTTATTATCCTCTTATTCTGTTTTCATTTTATGTTCCTCTTATTCTGTTTTCATTTTATGTTCCTCTTATTCTGTTTTCATTTTATGTTCCTCTTATTCTGTTTTCCTTTTATGTTCCTCTTATTCTGTTTCCATTTTATGTTCCCCTTATTCTGTTTTCATTTTATGTTCCTCTTATTCTGTTTTCATTTTATTATCCTCTTATTCTGTTTTCATTTTATGTTCCTTTTATTCTGTTTTAATTCTTTGTTCCTCTTATTCTGTTCTCATTTTATTATCCTCTTATTCTGTTTTCATTTTATGTTCCCTTCATTCTGTTTTCATTTTATTATCCTCTTATTCTGTTTTCATTTTATGTTCCTCTTATTCTGTTTTCATTTTATGTTCCTCTTATTCTGTTTTCATTTTATGTTCCTCTTATTCTCTTTTCATTTTATGTTCCTCTTATTCTGTTTTCATTTTATTATCCTCTTATTCTGTTTTCATTTTATTATCCTCTTATTCTGTTTTCATTTTATGTTCCTCTTATTCTGTTTTCATTTTATGTTCCTCTTATTCTGTTTTCATTTTATTATCCTCTTATTCTGTTTTCATTTCATGTTCCTCTCATTCTGTTTTCATTTTATGTTCCTCTTATTCTGTTTTCATTTTATTATCCTCTTATTCTGTTTTCATTTTATGTTCCTCTTATTCTGTTTTCATTTTATGTTCCTCTTATTCTGTTTTCATTTTATGTTCCTCTTATTCTGTTTTAATTTTATGTTCCTCTTATTCTGTTTTCATTTTATTATCCTCTTATTCTGTTTTCATTTTATGTTCCCTTCATTCTGTTTTCATTTTATTATCCTCTTATTCTGTTTTCATTTTATGTTCCTCTTATTCTGTTTTCATTTTATGTTCTTCTTATTCTGTTTTCATTTTATGTTCCTCTTATTCTGTTTTAATTTTATGTTCCTCTTATTCTGTTTTCATTTTATTATCCTCTTATTCTGTTTTCATTTTATTATCCTCTTATTCTGTTTTCATTTTATGTTCCTCTTATTCTGTTTTCATTTTATGTTCCTCTTATTCTGTTTTCATTTCATTATCCTCTTATTCTGTTTTCATTTCATGTTCCCTTCATTCTGTTTTTATTTTATTATCCTCTTATTCTGTTTTCATTTTATGTTCCTTTTATTCTGTTTTCATTTTATGTTCCTTTTATTCTGTTTTCATTTTATGTTCTTCTTATTCTGTTTTCATTTTATGTTCCTTTTATTCTGTTTTCATCTTATGTTCCTCTTATTCTGTTTTCATTTTATTATCCTCTTATTCTGTTTTCATTTCATGTTCCCTTCATTCTGTTTTCATTTTATTATCCTCTTATTCTATTTTCATTTTATTATCCTCTTATTCTGTTTTCATTTTATGTTCCTCTTATTCTGTTTTCATTTTATGTTCCTCTTATTCTGTTTTCATTTTATGTTCCTCTTATTCTGTTTTCATTTCATGTTCCCTTCATTCTGTTTTCATTTTATTATCCTCTTATTCTGTTTTCATTTTATGTTCCTCTTATTCTGTTTTCATTTTATTATCCTCTTATTCTGTTTTCATTTCATGTTCCCTTCATTCTGTTTTCATTTTATTATCCTCTTATTCTGTTTTCATTTTATGTTCCTTTTATTCTGTTTTCATTTTATGTTCCTCTTATTCTGTTTTCATTTTATTATCCTCTTATTCTGTTTTCATTTCATGTTCCCTTCATTCTGTTTTCATTTTATTATCCTCTTATTCTGTTTTCATTTTATTATCCTCTTATTCTGTTTTAATTTTATGTTCCTCTTATTCTGTTTTCATTTTATGTTCCTCTTATTCTGTTTTCATTTTATTATCCTCTTATTCTGTTTTCATTTCATGTTCCCTTCATTCTTTTTTCATTTTATTATCCTCTTATTCTGTTTTCATTTTATGTTCCTCTTATTCTGTTTTCATTTTATGTTCCTCTTATTCTGTTTTCATTTTATGTTCCTCTTATTCTGTTTTCATTTTATTATCCTCTTATTCTATTTTAATTTTATGTTTCTCTTATTCTGTTTTCATTTTATGTTCCTCTTATTCTGTTTTCATTTTATTATCCTCTTATTCTGTTTTCATTTTATGTTTCTCTTATTCTGTTTTCTTTTTCATTATCCTCTTATTCTGTTTTCATTTCATTATCCTCTTATTCTGTTTTCATTTTATGTTCCTCTTATTCTGTTTTCATTTTATTATCCTCTTATTCTGTTTTCATTTTATGTTCTTCTTATTCTGTTTTCATTACATTATCCTCTTATTCTGTTTTCATTTTATTATCCTCTTATTCTGTTTTCATTTTATGTTCCCCTTATTCTGTTTTCATTTTATTATCCTCTTATTCTGTTTGAATTTTATGTTCCTCTTATTCTGTTTTCATTTTATTATCCTCTTATTCTGTTTTCATTTCATGTTCCCTTCATTCTGTTTTCATTTTATGTTCCTCTTATTCTGTTTTCATTTTATTATCCTCTTATTCTGTTTTCATTTCATGTTCCTCTTATTCTGTTTTCATTTTATTATCCTCTTATTCTGTTTTCATTTTATGTTCCTCTTATTCTGTTTTCATTTTATGTTCCTCTTATTCTGTTTTCATTTTATTATCCTCTTATTCTGTTTTCATTTCATGTTCCCTTCATTCTGTTTTCATTTTATTATCCTCTTATTCTGTTTTCATTTTATGTTCCTCTTATTGTGTTTTCATTTTATGTTCCTCTTATTCTGTTTTTATTTTATGTTCCTCTTATTCTGTTTTAATTTTATGTTCCTCTTATTCTGTTTTCATTTTATTATCCTCTTATTCTGTTTTCATTTTATGTTCCCTTCATTCTGTTTTCATTTTATTATCTTCTTATTCTGTTTTCATTTTATGTTCCTCTTATTCTGTTTTCATTTTATGTTCCTCTAATTTTTTTTTCATTTTATTATCCTCTTATTCTGTTTTCATTTCATGTTCCCTTCATTCTGTTTTCATTTTATTATCCTCTTATTCTGTTTTCATTTTATGTTCCTCTTATTCTGTTTTCATTTTATTATCCTCTTATTCTGTTTTCATTTCATGTTCCCTTCATTCTGTTTTCATTTTATTATCCTCTTATTCTGTTTTCATTTTATGTTCCTCTTATTCTGTTTTCATTTTATTATCCTCTTATTCTGTTTTCATTTCATGTTCCCTTCATTCTGTTTTCATTTTATTATCCTCTTATTCTGTTTTCATTTATGTTCCTCTTATTCTGTTTTCATTTTATGTTCCTCTTATTCTGTTTTCATTTTATTATCCTCTTATTCTGTTTTCATTTTATGTTCCTCTTATTCTGTTTTCATTTTATGTTCCTCTTATTCTGTTTTCATTTTATTATCCTCTTATTCTGTTTTCATTTCATGTTCCCTTCATTCTGTTTTCATTTTATTATCCTCTTATTCTCTTTTCATTTTATGTTCCTCTTATTCTGTTTTCATTTTATGTTCCTCTTATTCTGTTTTCATTTTATTATCCTCTTATTCTGTTTTCATTTTATGTTCCTCTTATTCTGTTTTCATTTTATGTTCCTCTTATTCTGTTTTCATTTTATGTTCCTCTTATTCTGTTTTCATTTTATTATCCTCTTATTCTGTTTCCATTTCATGTTCCCTTCATTCTGTTTTCATTTTATTATCCTCTTATTCTGTTTTCATTTTATATTCCTCTTATTCTGTTTTGTATTTGATGTTCCTCTTATTCTATTTTCATTTTATGTTCCTCTCATTCTGTTTTCATTTTATGTTCCTCTTATTCTGTTTTAATTTTATGTTCCTCTTATTCTGTTTTCATTTTATTATCCTCTTATTCTGTTTTCATTTTATGTTCCCTTCATTCTGTTTTCATTTTATGTTCCTCTTATTCTGTTTTCATTTTATTATCCTCTTATTCTGTTTTCATTTCATGTTCCTCTTATTCTGTTTTCATTTTATTATCCTCTTATTCTGTTTTCATTTTATGTTCCTCTTATTCTGTTTTCATTTTATTATCCTCTTATTCTGTTTTCATTTTATGTTCCTCTTATTCTGTTTTCATTTTATGTTCCTCTAATTTTTTTTTCATTTTATTATCCTCTTATTCTGTTTTCATTTTATGTTCCCTTCATTCTGTTTTCATTTTATTATCCTCTTATTCTGTTTTCATTTTATGTTCCTCTTATTCTGTTTTCATTTTATTATCCTCTTATTCTGTTTTCATTTTATTATCCTCTTATTCTGTTTTCATTTTATGTTCCTCTTATTCTGTTTTCATTTTATGTTCCTCTTATTCTGTTTTCATTTTATTATCCTCTTATTCTGTTTTCATTTCATGTTCCCTTCATTCTGTTTTCATTTTATTATCCTCTTATTCTGTTTTCATTTTATGTTCCTCTTATTCAGTTTTCATTTTATGTTCCTTTTATTCAGTTTTCATTTTATGTTCCTCTTATTCTGTTTTCATTTTATGTTCCTCTTATTCTGTTTTCATTTTATGTTCCTCTTATTCTGTTTTCATTTTATGTTCCTCTTATTCTGTTTTCATTTCATGTTCCCTTCATTCTGTTTTCATTTTATGTTCCTCTTATTCTGTTTTCATTTTATTATCGTCTTATTCTGTTTTAATTTTATGTTCCTCTTATTCTGTTTTCATTTTATGTTCCTCTAATTTTTTTTTCATTTTATTATCCTCTTATTCTGTTTTCATTTTATGTTCCCTTCATTCTGTTTTCATTTTATTATCCTCTTGTTTTGTTTTCATTTTATGTTCCTCTTATTCTGTTTTCATTTTATTATCCTCTTATTCTATTTTCATTTTATTATCCTCTTAATCTGTTTTCATTTTATGTTCCTCTTATTCTGTTTTCATTTTATGTTCCTCTTATTCTGTTTTCTTTTTCATTATCCTCTTAGTCTGTTTTCATTTCATTATCCTCTTATTCTGTTTTCATTTTATTATCCTCTTATTCTGTTTTCATTTTATGTTCCTCTTATTCTGTTTTCATTTTATGTTCCTCTTATTCTGTTTTCATTTTATGTTCCTCTTATTCTGTTTTAAGTTTATGTTCCTCTTATTCAGTTTTCATTTTATTATCCTCTTATTCTGTTTTCATTTTATGTTCCCTTCATTCTGTTTTCATTTTATTATCCTCTTATTCTGTTTTCATTTTATGTTCCTCTTATTCTGTTTTCATTTTATGTTCCTCTTATTCTGTTTTCATTTTATTATCCTCTTATTCTGTTTTCATTTTATGTTCCTCTTATTCTGTTTTCATTTCATGTTCCCTTCATTCTGTTTTTTCATTTTATTATCCTCTTATTCTGTTTTCATCTTATGTTCCTCTTATTCTGTTTTCATTTTATGTTCCTCTTATTCTGTTTTCATTTTATGTTCCTCTTATTCTGTTTTCATTTTATTATCCTCTTGTTTTGTTTTCATTTTATGTTCCTCTTATTCTGTTTTCATTTTATTATCCTCTTATTCTATTTTCATTTTATTATCCTCTTAATCTGTTTTCATTTTATGTTCCTCTTATTCTGTTTTCATTTTATTATCCTCTTATTCTGTTTTCATTTTATGTTCCTCTTATTATGTTTTCATTTCATGTTCCTCTTATTCAGTTTTCATTTTATGTTCCTCTTATTCTGTTTTCATTTTATGTTCCCCTTATTCTGTTTTCACTTTAAGTTCCCCTTATTCTATTTTCATTTTATGTTCCTCTTATTCTGTTTTCATTTTATGTTCCTCTTATTCTGTTTTCATTTTATGTTCCTCTCATTCTGTTTTCATTTCATGTTCCTCTTATTCTGTTTTCATTTTATTATCCTCTTATTCTATCTTCATTTTATGTTCCTGTTATTCTGTTTTCATTTTATTATCCTCTCATTCTATTTTCATTTTATTATCCTCTTATTCTGTTTTCATTTTATGTTCCTCTTATTCTGTTTTCATTTTATTATCCTCTTATTCTATTTTCATTTTATTAACCTCTTATTCTATTTCCATTTTATCATCCTCTTATTCTATTTTCATTTTATGTTCCTCTTATTCTGTTTTTTATTTGATGTTCCTCTTATTCTATTTTCATTTTATGTTCCTCTTATTCTGTTTTCATTTTTTGTTCCTCTTATTCTGTTTTCATTTTATTATCGTCTTATTCTGTTTTCATTTTATGTTCCTCTTATTCTGTTTTCATTTCATGTTCCTCTTATCTGTTTTCATTTTATGTTCCCCTTATTCTGTTTTCATTCTATGTTCCCCTTATTTTAAACTAATTCCTGTGGTGTGTGAAAAAGAATGAAAATTATTTGATTATGCATGAAAATATCTTCAATTGATGATTTCCATAAACCAGGTCAATCCAAGCATTCTGCTGAAAATCTTACGTACTTTTCCTCAAAAAGTCAATTTCATAATTCATTTAGTAAAACTAATATTGTTTTGGCTCCACAAATCAATAATAAAATAATTGTATTAAATATGTTTGTTTAAATAAAAGTTTATAAACTTTCTGTAATACAATCAATATAAATGATATAATGAAAATGTCTTATGTGACCAGTATTGCATTATAGTATCTGGAGGCACTGAGTTAGCCACACATGTTCAAATAGAAGATGTCATCATCATCTACAGGAAGAATCAGGCCAGACACGATGAGTACCTTCACATGATGCTGCAGAAACTTAACGAAAGAGGTTTCACCTTATGAAAAGATAAACGTGAGCGGAACAAACCACAAGATCTTTATTTTAGCTATGTCTCTTCAGAAAAGGGAATATTTGCAGATCTTGCAATCGCTAAACTAGTCAGTACTAAATTCATCAGGAAGAGGAAAAGTTGTTTGCAAGAGTACCAATACAACATTTACTTCATACAAACCTGGTCAGTATAATCCCTGTGACTACCAGAGCTGCCACTTGCTACCACTCTATATTCACAAAGGTGAAAAAGAGGATTTCAGAATAGAAGATGTCAGTGAGTATTATATCATCACCATCATTGTGATTTACTTGCTTCACAGTGTGACTCTGGAGATGCTGCTGCTAGGGACAATTACAACAACTCACTTGCCATGTTGGAGGCCCATATTAAAGGGGATGCTCTCTGAGTGGCTGGCAGACTTTTAGGTACATCTTCGTCATGCTCTTCATTGCTAAATCCCTGGTATTGCGGGGCAGTCAAGCCATTGTTCCTAGGATTATGCAGGTGGTGATTATAGCATTAGCCCATGAAGAGCATCAAGGTCTGGTTCCCTAAGATGGGTTTGATGATGGAAGAGTTTGTCGGAAGCTGGCATCATGCAGAACCATTGAAAACCAATATGCTGCCAGAATAGCCATTGCAGATTTCAAGGATGTACTTCAAAGGACCTTTTGCTGGGAAGTTCTATTTCTTTCTCCTCATTGATGAGTATAGCTGGTGTCCAAAGGTAGAGATCACAAAGCCCTCCTCAGCTGAATCCCTAATCCCCAAACTTTATGAAATGCTGGGCACACATGGCATACAGGAGGTCATAAAGAGTGACAACGGGCCTCCATCAGGGGATGAGAAATTTGCCCAGTATGCCAGATGATAAGGATTCATGCACAGGTGTACTGAGCCTGAGCACTCAGAGTGCAATAGACTGGCTGAAAATTTCACGTGGATGCTATGTAAAGTCACCTACACAGCATATGTTGATGGCCACAATTTCCTTCTAAATTGCCACCATAGCACAACTAGGGTTAGTCCTGCTGAAGCGCTCTTCGGGAGAACAATTACCACAAAATATCCCATTTTATGACACCATAGCATGGCAAAAAGCTGATGTATCAACATCAAAAGATGGTAAATACAACGAGACTAACCCACAATGCTTCAAAATGGAAGTTGTGGCCAAACAGACTCCCAAGAGTGGCTTTAAAACAGCAACAAAACTACAAGAAAATACAATTAAGATATTGCAATCAATTTTTTGTAATGGCAAAGAGGCGATTCAAATCAGCAGAAATCGGTAATCCCCATCACACCTTAATGACTATTATGTACACTAAGATGAGGTGAACAGAAGTGCTCTCTAGAAAAAGATGCGCTATAAAAGCAGGGCCTTGTTTTGGAAGGGGTACTTGTGATATGGACTTGCTTCTTTGCATATTTTGATTCTTGACGATTAGATGTCCACCTGCAGACAACTAGAATTCTACCTTTGACAACGAGACTTTACTCATTATATGAGCATGTCCAATTGGTTTCATTAGTCAATCAAAAATTCCAATGGGGCTCTAGTAACAGAGCCAGCACTTTATACTCAGATGTTTATTTGAAAAAGCCCAGATTGTTATCAAAATTTCTGCTACTATAGAAACTGGTTTCAAACTGGAAAAAAATTTGCTTTTAAAATGAAACAAGATTGCACTGAAGTGGGTTAATTGACATTTTGCATTTTCTCTTGATTGTTCAAAATATTTAATTCCTTATAGGTGCGATCTTGGAGGTGATTGTGAATGCTTGTGTACAGCTTTGTCTAATTTTGCTGCTGAATGTTCTGCAAATGGTTTTCCCGTTCGTTGGAGGAGACAAGATCTCTGCCGTAAGTTAGATTTCATGCAGAGGGATCTAAGCCAAAATTCATTTACCAAATGAACTGACATGTATTCTTTATTTAATAATCAGCACAAAATGAGTTAATTTTTGGAGTTTAATACATTTGTTTTCATTTTTTGTAGTGATTATTCATCTCTTATGGATACGTTTTTGTTTCAATGGGATAAATAATTTGGTCATTCGGATAATTTACTTTGCATCAGGTTCTTCTTTGGAATGAACTCTGGATATATTTAGCAGTAAAGCTACTATTCATTAACATCTTCAAAATTTGAATTAATTGAGTTTCTTATTAAACCAATTTGGTGAAATCTTTTGGAGTCAAAGAATGAATTCAGTTATTGGTAAACCTGAAAGAATTTTACAGTGTAACTAAATGCATGGAAAGCTGGATAAATCAAAATTGTGCTGTCAATTTTTGTACATAGAATTGAATAATGTAATTTTTAACATTGTAATTATTGTAAACAGTACTACTTTGCAATTTAGGAATTCGGTATGTAGTAAGTAATCATTTTACTTATGATTTTGAATTATAGTTGACTGATTTATGAAAAACACCATTTGAAAGACAATATTCTTGTTGAAAAATCTTCTTTTTTTTTCTTGCTGATTTTACTAAATTCTTTAACTTTTGTGTTTTTCAATATTGGACAAAGCAATATAAAAGTATATGATCCCAGGCCATATTTATTGTCATTAAATGGCGCAGTTTTTTGTTCATTTCAGTAGAATCTTGAATAGATCCATGCGAGTTGAAATAGAAGAGTCAGTGTGTTTTATGGGAGTGTGGAAAGTGTTACAATGTAGCAGGGTGAGAATGTGTATTGATATAATGATTTTGGTAATCTCTGACATAATCAGAACAGTATATATTATGTTTCCAATACATGATGACCACTTGAAATTTTTCACACATTTTATATAATTTTCAGCCATTCAGTGTGAGGATGAGATGGTATACTTGGAATGTGGACCTGCCAACCCCCCAACATGTAAAGATATAACTGCAGAGTATCGCATCTCTAACTATTCCTCATATTGTATTGAGGGTTGCTTCTGTCCCAATGGATATGTATTAGATGGTATGTTTTTTGTGCTATTGTCTAAAACATGAGATTTTTCATTTTTCTAAGTACTGAATTATTTAAGAATATAGCCCAATTTCATGAACTGATGCTGTGCATGTAGAGCCATAAAGATATTGATCATATGAACACCTGTGAACTCAATATAAATGCCTCTTGCAAGTGTAAGGTTTTGGTTATTTCTCTCTGCTTTCCTGTTCTGGTTTTCCCATTTACATAGGCATGATCATTCCATCTCAAAGGTTTCTCTTGCAAACATTTGATTTTGGAAATTCCAGTTCATTAACTTTTTTGATGAACATGTACAGTTAGGAATAATCTCATCTCACCACCATTTCTCTATAAATGTCAATATTAGTAGCTGCCGTTGTTAGCTGAATAAGAACTTTTGTTTTCCATCTGCAATAGATAAAATTTGTTAAAATGTGTAGTAAAGATCCGTTATATTGGTTGCGTTTTCCTTCAATATCTATTAAACTTAGCTTAGGCCACAAGTTACTTACAGTACATGGTGTCTCTAATTACCCATCCAGAACAGGCATGTTCTTTACCATTCCCCAAAAGTATTCAAACTGTAAACAAACATTGTGGAAAGAACTAATACCGTTAGTTTCCCAACATTCTACAAACAGTTGCAAACATTCAAATGTTACACAAACAGTATCTATACATTCATTTGGTGTTTGAACATAGACAAAGCATGTTCTTTAAATGTTTGTGTTACGTTTGCATGCACCTAATAAGAAAAATTACTCAAACAGTAAACACAAAGCAGATGGTCGGTGAACAACAGTTAAGCTCAATGCTTGTGTCCAAACGTCAAAATGATTTATTTATCAAATAAAAAGAAAAACAATCCACTTAGGTGGGTATACTTTTTATTCTCTTTATTAATTTGAAAAAATCTTTATTTGACACCCAGTCATATGATTATTTTTTTGATCAACAAGAATGATGATATTTTCCATTTAAGTATTATCAATCATCATTTTTTATTGGTACAATTCATTTATACCTTCAGCTTGTTTTACTGAAAAACATTATTCAAACATAACTTGCATGTTTGGAAACAACCCAAACATAAAAAAACGTTATTTACATATTTTCAAACAAAACGAATGTTATGCAAATGGTTATGTGCATTTTTCACCTGTGTATGCACAGGCTAAACATTGAAAAAAACTGTAGATGAATGTTTTGCTGCTGATTGCAAGCACTCATTTCTGTGTGGGTAGTCACCCAGTTAAGAACTGGTCAGGCTTGATGCTGCTTAACTTGAGTGATCAGATGAGACCCATGAAGTCAGCATTTCTAGTTGTGATTCTGCCTACATCTTTGTGTTAGTTATATTTCTGCAAGTAATATTTTGATTTTCATGGAAATTGCTCCTTCAATTAAACATCTTATTTACTTTTTTATCTGTTTTATTCTGAACATATTTATTATAAATATTGTGGATTACAACTTATTAATATCAAAATACAAAATATTGAATGTGAGAGTCTGATTTTGGTCATTATGCATTTTGATAAATTTCTCTCTCTGAATCTTTTTTTTTTTTTAAATATTCTTTTTAACCAGGCAAGAAATGTCTTCGTAAAGAAGATTGCCCCTGTATCTATGAAGGCCATACTTATCCACATGGTTCTGTGGTTCTCAAGAAGCCCTGCATGAATTGGTAAATATATTCTGCTCTAGATGATTCAAGATTGGGATTGGCTAGATGTTATAATCATTATTTGATTGGATGTGCTAAAAGTTTTGAATATTTGATGTCAGTGTCACTTATCCAGGCCAGAATGTGCCCTGTTCTAGACAATAAGGTAGCATCTTGACATCCTAGCCATTGTATTTTAGAGTATTCTCAAATTTGTGAAGTAATCACTTGTTATGTGGTCACCAATAATGCTGCAGAGACAGTCAAGAGATAGTAATCAACCTTTAACTGAGCAGATATGTTGAGTTTGATAAGTTGAAAACTCAGGTTTGCCTGTTAATCAGTTTAGAGAAAGAGAAGCTTATACAACTCCTCTCTCACTTGACTTTTAATTAAGGAAGGATTGGATAAGAATTGAGATCTGTTCTGCAACTAAGTATTAAAGCAACCACCCCATTTTATAAAGATTTGGTTCAATCAGGTTGGTGCAAAAATAATTGCAGTTTTCCACCATCAAATTTAAAGCAGTATATCTCAGCTTTGAATAAAAAGGATTAATTGAAATAAGAACCTTCAGAATCTACACATTTTTGCCAACTAAAACAGGTCCATATATTCTGGGAGCATAAAATTCCTAGTTCAATGGATTTATAAGAAGTGTTTTAAGCTGCATCAAAGCCTAGTTCATTCAATTTCTGCAGGGTCATTCAAGCAACAGGCAAGCTTTTTTGCTTTCAATTCAGGGTCATTTTGTTTTTTCAGTATTGATGTTTCACTGGAACCATACTGATGAGAGAAGTTAAGAATCTCCGTTGAAATGTATAAATGAAACATGGCTCAACCTACTGGATCCCATAGAAAACTAAGAGGCATCATAGACATTGTTGTTATTGTTCGAAATATGCTCAGCTCAATTATATTGATTATGAACTACACCTTACTGTACTGAATTCTATATCAAGTAATAACTGAATGCTATGCTCTGATGTCTGCTTTATTTGTTTTCTTTTCAACCAGCACATGTAACATGGGGCAAGTAAAATGTGTGAATGTTACATGTAAGGAATGCACAGCCAATGAATTTGAATGTCAACCTGGAGAATGCATAAACGTTACCAATAAATGTGATGGAAATATAGATTGCACAGAAGGCACTGATGAAACTAACTGCCGTATGTATTTGCTCATTTATCTAAGAATTAACATTTCCCTCACTAAAGTCATAAGGATTGTTACTAATTGTTACTACTCATTCTATTTCTTTATATATTTATGTAAGGATCACTTCTAATTGCTGGTTTCTTGAGATTATCATTTTCATTTTCGAATTGTTTAACTGGGTTGACAAAGTTTTACTTGTTGACTTCCTTTGTTAGCATTCTGATATTTACAAATATTAACATGATTGACCAAAATATACAGAATCAATAGAACACTTACTTCTATAATCTACTGATAATCCTTAATGAATATGGATAAATAAAGAGGATATGTGAGTGAGTGGTATCATAATTTTATTCTAATACTTTATTAGATTGATGCAAAAATAATTGCAGTTTCACATCAACTTTAAAGAAGTATATCTCAGCTTAGAGTTGAATTTTTTAATTGAAATAAGAAGTTTCAGAATCTATACAATATTGCCAATTAGAGATAAGTCCATTTATTCTGGAGGCATAGAATTCTTGGGTCCTACAACCAATGAATTCTTCAACATTTTGAGCTGCTTCCTGGTTATTGAAGACCTTCCCTTGCAGGAAGTGGTTGAAATGCTTGAAAAAGTGGTAGTTGATCAGAGTGATGTCTGGTGAATAAACTGGATGAGGTAGAGTTCCGTAGCCTTGTTGGCTTAATTCATGCAGGGGTCATTTGTGTGACATGCTGTCGGGCATTATCATGAAGAATTGGTCCTTTTCAATTGATTCAGATTTGGTTTAGGGAAGTATTTTAATTGCTGGCCACTATTCTAGGACAAACCAAACATATTTTTAATGAACCTTTAGAGTAAAATGTCTTGGAGTTTCATAACAACCAGAAGTTTTGATTTTGCATGTTGCTTTGTAGCTGATTATCTAAATCATAGAGTATTTGTATTGAAATGTTTGTTAGGTTCTTAAGAATAGATCAAAGGCTATATTTCAACAGAAAAATAAATTAGATCAGACATAATTATTTCATTTAAAATTTGTTCCAATATACAGTGAGAGTTGCAAATACTTCTTAGATATTCATATACTCTGCTGATAAGTGCCTGAAGTACAAGTTACATTGGTGGAGCATGATGCATTAGATCATGATGCATTGTGCCTTTGCTCAATCTTTGGTGCTTTGATGCAGATCTGCTTCAACAAGTGCTTTCAAAAGATCATGATCCATACATATACATATAGTGGTGGTTTTACACACCAGACATTTCAATGCAATATTACTTTCCAAACAACCTAGTATATTGGTTAATGATCAATATGAAGATGAAGAGTATAGAAAATTCTAACAATCTGATGATTTGTCATGTTTCTAAAAAAGACCTTTTCTGGAATTAACATATTATATGACCATCTAAAAATGATGTAAATATAACTTGAACTACCTTTCTAATGATTTCAAAAAATGCAATAGAGAGAGAATATTTTTTTCACATGAGAGTGAAAGGAAGAGAATTGATGCTTCCAAAACAACACTCTGTGAACGGGTTATTTTCATCATTCACGATGATAAATGTTTATTTGAGAAATTATGTGCATGTTTTTTATAAGAACAAATTACTTTTGAGGTAAGGTTCTTTCAATTGGGGAGATAACAGTAGATTTATTAAAATTTGCATTAAATTTTTTGCTAAGGAATGTTTTCATAAATCCTTGTAATAATGATAGTTTTTCTATATGTATGTATCTAACTATAACCCTGCAAAAACAGCACATTGTATAGAGAATCTTTTTAGCTCTGAATCATCAGGGTTCTCTAACTTTGAGAATAAAATAAGCCCAGGTGGTTGCATTCTCTTTTAGTAGGTGTGTTCCTTTACTATGAAAAAACAATGCCAAATTGGACCCTTACTTTTAGTTCATGTGATATCTATGAAATTTCCAAATGAATTTCAATGAAATTTTATAGAAAGGTGGGCATAGGCCATGGAAGAAGTGCTAAAATTTGGGGGCAGATCCAGGAATTTCCTAGCTATGTAGAGACAGAACAATATCTCAAAAGTTCTCAATGTATTTCAGTGAAATTCTGTAGAAGGATTGACATTAGGCAATAGAGAAAGTGTTCACATTTTGGGGTGGATCCCAAAAATGTTTGCAGTTACCTCCCCTACAGTTATATTCACCCAGGGTACACTTTCCAGTAAAGGAAAACTGTTTACACTTTGGGAAAACCCAGAGATTTTTCGCAGTTGCCTCCCCTCCATCCTGAACACAATATTTTCTAAAGTGTCCACTGGATTTAAGTGAAATTTTGTGGATGGTTGGGCAATGGGATAAGGGACAGTTCCAGGTTTTTTTTAGTTACCTTCCTTGCATTGTAGCTATATGTACACAGTACGATATCTCCAAAGGTTCTCAATGAATTTCGATGTAATTTTGTTGGAGGGTGGTCAATACATTTTAGAGCAGATTTATGAATTTTTCACAGTTACCTCCCCTTCGTCGTAGCTGCATGTACACAGCATAATATGTCCGAATGTTTTAAATGAATTTAAATTGAATTTTGGTGTAGAGTGTGCAATGTGGTAAGGAAAAAACTATTTAATGGGTTAAGGAAGAAGTATTTATGTTTTGGAACATACACAGGAATTTTCCAGTTACCTTCCAAGTATTTTGGCAAGGATGAACTCCATTGAAAAATCCTTTTCCTAAAACGCAGAACTTTTAAAATTTCATTTTTGCTGAGGGTTTCTATTTACAATATAAAAATGTATTATATATATATATATATATATATATATATATATATATATATATATATATATATAGCAAAGTAGAAATCAGTAATTCAATATCCGATGTATGGTTGGTTCATTTCATAAAGTGCTCTATACATTCTACATCAAGTAAGAGTCAGAGTCTGTAGAGCTTTATTTAGGGTTAAATAATGGATTTGCAACCAACTTGTTTAAATATTAAGACAAAGTTTTTCCACAACCGAAAAATACCCCCCCAATCGAATCATCCATCTGAAGAAGCTCAAAAAGGGCAGAAATATAAAAGTGTTTGTGTAGTTAATCCATATATATATATATTATACATATACATATATATATATATATATATATATATATACACACACACCCCAACTGTCCATCATTCAAGACTACTGCTTCAAAATATTATCATCAGTTCCCTTAACTTCATTTAGAAATCATTGTTCCAAAAAACGTATATGGGAGGGTAGATTCTATATGTTAAATGTGTCTTTGATTTGAATAAATACATATATACAAATAAATATATATACATACATATATATATATATATATATATATATATATATATATATATATATATATATATATGTATATGTATTTGTACAAATCAAAGACATATTTAACACAATGCCTGTACCAGGTTTCCTTTGATATCATGCAGTTTGTTATCGCTTTGTTTGCATACCCGGTGTAGCAGAGTTATACAAAGAAAATTAAGTGACATTAATCTTAATGACTGGCAAGGATGGCCTTTAAATGAGTAAAGTAATAAAAAGGTTCTAATTATCTGAATACTATTCAATGCTCTGTAAAGATAACTGCTTTTTGCAGAGCGTTATTTTGGAATAATGGTTGCAATCTCTTTCTTCATAGTCATCATTTGGTGAAGAAAAGATTTTGAGTAACACTTAAGACTAAAGTTTTTTTGTGTTTCAGTTCGATCAACGGTACACATTCCTTGGCGTTTCTGTGCCAATCACAGCAAAAGACTAACATTTTATTGAGGAAGATGTACCTTCAACTGAGTGACTTTAAATTAGATTTTAAGATGATCTAGCTGGCTACTTTTTTTATATTCTTACTTTCAAATTGTTCTATTGTAAGAGTGCAGCTCCAGCGATACTTTTATTTACTTATCTTGTTTGCAGACCAATGGTTCATGTGCATTTACTTTATACATATGTAACATATCTGCTGTTGTGGCTCCACATGAGCTCACATTTTTTGCTGTCTGATCCCTCATTGGTCCCGTGGGCAATAGTAATGATCTGATTTCTATGTCTATATAACTTAATAATACAAAATTTTGATTCCACTAATGTCTACATGACTTCTAAGAAGTCAAAATGGTACATTGTAGCCACTGTTATGGAATCAAGATAAAATTGTAAAAAGTGATTTCATCTCTCATTGGGACCAAAGACCCAATTTAGGTTTTTCACAGGAACTAGTTGGAACTAGTACGAACCCTGACCTTAGGTAGGGTTTTCAGCTAGTAACAAATAATAAACAAGTAAAAAAGTGTTTGAATACTTTAAATTGTTATTATTTTCAGTGAATAAATATGTACTTTGTTTCTATCTTCAGCCACACAGACAGTCTCTTCAGCTGAAGGTAATTATTTTTCAATCAAATTGTATTGTATTTTTCTGGGAAAAAAGTTTTGGTGATGATAATAACAATACAATACTATAATCATATAATCACTTGATAGCTAAATTAACGATTTCCAGTTTCAAAAAGATAGTCATGTTTGGAAAGAACAATCATTTATTGATTAAGTTAGTATTTCTCATTTTCTCTTATTTTCAAACTACTTAGATAAGACAGAGAACATAAGCACTGAGGTTTGATTTTATGAATTTCTGTTTTCAGTTTCCACTGTATCAAAAAAAATTACAATTGAAGACATTTATGCCAAGGAATTATTCCTTAGGATTATTATCAGTGATCATTTCAAGGTTATCCATTTATTGTATTCAAATGTTCAGATTAATGAAACGAATTGGTTCTTTGGTATGAGAACTGAAAAAGTTTAATTTTTTTCAAACATTGAAAGTTATCTGAAATATTGATGATTTAAAAATGATTATCAAGGGTTTCGCTCCATACAAATTGAAGTTTAGAAAAGATGTCCACCTATAGAGTTGATCTATTAAACCCATCGATCTATGACAGATACCCTATGGTAAGTATTTGAGATGTATGAAAGAAATGTGTTGCAGCATTTAAAGAATAATTAGACAATCAAACTATTTTTTTTGTTCACTCTATGTTTTGGTTGATCCATTCTTGGGCCATCTTCAGTTGTAATATTCATACGTAAAAAAGGAGGACTTTTTTATGATAAAGTCAAGTAACAGTAATCTAGAGAAAATAATAAAAAATATTTCACAAACAGCAGTGCTAATAATGTAGGATGCAAATGTTTTTGATTTATTTTTTGTCAGGATTTCCTTATCTTGTCACTGTTGACCAATGAATGCCACATTGAGTGGAAATTCATACTATTTTGATTTATAGAATTAGCCAATATGTTGAGTTTCCCTGTCTTTAATCTTCTTCCAAGAGAGGGTATTGTTAAACTTTCTCTCTCCAGATGTGGTCTGCCTAGAGGTGAAACAGTTACCTGTATTACGATGAACTACGGTAAAATTCTTGTCAGTTTGTAATACTGTATCAAAGTTAAATTATCGTTAGTACTGTGTCAATGTTTAATTACCGATTATTATTTGCAAGGTAAATGACCTTTTAGATGTGGAAACTTCAGAATAGGGAAAAATAGTTGTTTGTCTGTCTAACTTGCTAATAGCTTGTCATTAACGTGAGCTGAAGCTTTCATTTGACCCATTGGTTGGAAATGGAAATCCTACCTAGTAGAAATAACGTTAACCTAGCCTATCAATACCACAATGTGAAATCTATCAAGATGTTCACTTAACCAAGATCTTGGAAATTACAAAAAGGTTAAGGATGCTGAACCTTCTGAATTAGAATAAAATTGAATGAAAGCCCATTGCTGACCATGAATATCTGCTCAATTATTTTCTAACTGATCAGTTAAATTGGAATCAAAAGTTTTTTTAAGTTGATTTTAGGCTAATAAAAAAATGCTAAGAACTAAAAAACACCAGAATACTCTGAAAATTAAAAAAAAAAGTAAACATGAAACTTGTGGATGCATTGGTACAAATTGTGGTATCAGAGTAGTTTAAACAGAGATAGATAAAAATGTAGTTATCATTTAATCATTATAAATTTGTTGAATGAGCTTGCAGCGATGATAGCTGAGAAAATGGAAGCTGACAGTGTGTTCAAACTTTACTGCACAGTTTATATAGATATTTTTGTTAAAGAAATTCTCATAGCAGTTTTGTTATTGGAAAATATGTTTTTTGAAGATAGAGATGAATTAATTCTGTTCAAATTCAGCCATATCATTGTGTATAATTGTTGAAAGGAGTGTATATATATATATACATACCTCTTAACAAACACACAGAGAATTACCTAACATACACATGAGATATCAGTGATTTTGTGTTCAACAGAATGTGGTAATTATAAAGATATTTTATTTGGAACTTATTACTAGTCACCAATTTGACTCAGTAAGAAATTGAGCTGCCTCAAGTCATGTAAATAAAGAAATGAGTGTTGTATTGGGATCAAACCCGCATCCACCTTGAAAGCAGCTTTATACGCAGACTCTACTCTTACCAGCTGAACTAACAATGGTTGGACAGGAGTCTGAAACATTTATATTACCCATTTCTCTATTTAATGATTGTTGGTACTATTATGTTGATCCCTATGCTGACAGTTTGGAATATCAATTGATGGACAATTAAAATCTGAAAGAATGTGATAATTATATTCTATTAGAATTATACATTTTATTAGGAATTTGTTGCTCAGCACCAATTTTACTTGGTAGCAAATCGAGCATTCTTAGATTGTGTAAATGAATAAATATATGAACACCAGATATAACTATTCCCACATTGATATTTGATTCTGTCAAGGATAAAATGTTAGAGAGGATAAACTATGCGTAATCACAAAGCATAAATAAATCAGTATCTAAAGAGATAAGGAATTACTTGGATTCTTTATCCTTTCATCTATCTCAGTCTGTTGATATCTATCTATCTTGCTGGTTAATATGCTTATTACTGCTGTTTTCATTTCAGCAACTTCAAAACCTACAATAAAAGAAGGAGAAACCACATCATCTGGTTAGTTTCATTTCTCTGTCGATGAAATCCTCCCATTTATACAAGAGACACAAATTAGAATTAACCTGTCTAGCATAGAATCATCTGACAAAGTATGGAGATAAAACACCTTATGTAAATAATTTTTGATTGATATGACCAATTTGATGCTCCTCCCCCACAAAAAAAAACTACCCCTAATAAGTTTTAAGATTCTGTGTTTATTCATTTAGAAAAAGCTTTTGTTATATGCCAGATTTTTTTATAGCTATTGTAAAAAGTCATTTTTTCATTTTTTTCGTCAGAGTACATGGTTTTAATTCCTTGTTTCTCGTAGTTGGTGTTGTTTCAAATGATTGAATTTTGTGTACTATTATTTGTCATTCTCTCTACTAAATGGACTATTCTCCCAATATCCAGTATCACTTACATACCAATGAGAAAACAAGGTACATGGTAAATTATCCAGTCACACCTGATGAAAATTGGAAAGCACACCAGTCAAAACCTTATGTTAGAAATAAAAATATAAGATTTATATCCTTGAAAAGCCATTAATATCATACTTCGGAACTATAAAAAAAAACATGAAATAAATAGAATAATTTTCATTGAAAAAAAATTAAAATCTATAATCCTTTTTATAAAAATCTTTTTATATGTAGAAACAATGAAAGAATCAGCATGAATACTCTTTATATTATCAGTATTTCCATGCACTCTTGGTGAAGGAATGGATAGAGAGGCACTGATTCCTGATAGTTCCATTGAATTGAGTACACAAGAAGATTCAAGTGTGATACGCCCGGGAAAAGAAGGTTGGATTGTTAGAACAAAAAATCCTCTGCTTAGAACAAATCAGCAAAAGCTACCATTTGTGATTATCAATGCAAAGAAGTTTATTTACAATGGAGTTGTGTTGAAACTCTTGAAACACGTTAATGTGGCTCAATTTCGTGTTACCCAGCTGAAAGGTTCCAATCAAGGTTCAACAAAGGTAAAGTACTTCTCTTTTAAGATTCAGTAAAGATTTGAAAATTTGCTTTAATATGATAATGAATTTTACAAGCACTTGGACTGACTATTTTTAGACTTCCATCTGAATCATTTAGTGAATTGGTGGATATCTTTGTCTGATTAGTCTTCATTATTGTGTGAGTTGAATTTAGATCAGCTGTTTGCAAAGCAACCATTCTAACTCCAGAACTGGTAGATTATATACTGAAGTGCAAAAAAAAGTGCCTGAGGAAAACCTAAAGTAGCCCATCTTTACTCCAACAATCATTCTGCAGACAAATAGCTACCAGAGTTATTCTGTGTTTTTACCTATATATGATACATATGTCATCCGGTCAAGTCCATTTCTATAAGTTGATGAGGGCAAATTTGGCGCTTCACTTTAAAATCAACCACATTTTGTTTTTGTCTGTCAATCAATATTGAATATATCAAGAAAATGAATTTCTAGAATATTATTAATCTAATGACCATGAGGAGATACAGCTAATTGTTATTCAACCAGTGGTTGGCTTGGACTTGAGGTGACATGCTGTTGCTGCTGTGACTTCTGGCAAATCTTTCTTTTTTATACCTTCATTTAGAAAATCTGTTTTAGCGAAGATTAAAAACATGAAATTTTCATGAATTCTCTTGATCTCATTATATCAATATTGAAATTGCTGACTTGTAACATTTATTCCAGATATTGTTCACCCAGATGTGATAACTGACATCACTATAGATATTTTATTGGAATAGAATAAAATCATATGCGTGGTCCAGTAATTTTTTTATGTTTTAAAGGGTAAAAATTTCTGGACATAAAATAAAAAATGTTTTATTAATAGAACGATATTCTTAGTACAGGAAGTCATTTTCATTCATAGCTCAATGGAGCTAGCTATTCAGTGAGGAACACACACAAACATACGCACATCCTTATTAGCTTTAAGAATCCTAAATTTTTGTATCAGCAATTATTTCCTCTATCACTATTTCTTTCACCAAGTAATTGCTGTGTACAAGCCTAAGCCTTTATGGGCCCCATAAGCAGAATTTGATTGGGGGGGGGGCTCTCCATCACCTGTTGGGGTCACATGAGTGCCACAGGGCCCCACTCAGCTTCTCATTCCTCTGGCTCTGGTAATCTTTATTCCAACTTCAGATCCACAATAGTGTGATCATACTTTTACTTAACAAATGGCAAGAAATGTCTTTTTTTTTTTTAGATTGCCTGATCGAAAATTGTCGAAAAAATTTTTTAAAAATAGTAAAGATCAGACTAAGACTTGGAGATTTTTAGATATTAATGGAGTCTCTTTTCATAGATATTGAATTATGATTTAATCATACAAAAAATTTATTTTTACTCTATATGTTAAATCATCATAGCTCGACAAATGACCCATCTGACCATCCAATCAAGTGGGCAATAGATTTTTCTCCTTTTACTTATGTGTCTCCAGGTACTCCTAGGACAACAAGTTTGGAGATTTGCACGAGTACACTCCTGGGCATTGTCTAAAAACGTGTTTTTTGTTTTTTCTTAAAAGTATTTGGGTCATATCGGACCAATATTACACAAATCTTGTTCTGGTATTTTTTTAGATAGTTTGTGATAGAAGATCTATTTCATCTAGTTGATTTCTTGGATAATTATTTCTGGTATACACGTGGGTTATGGTGATTCATTTATGCACGGTATAGATATTATTATATTCATCTTTTTTTTATTGGAAAAAACAATTCTATTTTTAGACAACTGACAGAGAGTCACTTTTATCTCTTCAAAATGTTATCATTTGTTATTCCAGACTCTTCCCACTTTTTTGATCCAGCATTTTTGTTCCATTTACATCTCTCCTCACTTGTTTTATCAGAGAATCATTTTTGTTGTTGAAAATATTTTTGAAGTACCTTTCTTTTTAGATATATTCAGCATCTACACTTGGTGTGATTCCACCCGGGAGTGATGCAACACACATTAAAATTGAGTTTCTGCCAGAGAATGACCAAATTATGCAAATTACTTTATCTATCAAAAGTTGTTTCCATGAAAAAAGTGCAGGTAAGTATAAATTATGTTAAATAGACTAAAAACTTGCACAAATAGGAAGGAAATAAAATGCTCTCAAAAGAAAGAATTGATAAAATAGATATTAGATCATGTTAAATTTAATTTGTTATTAAAAAATGACATTTGTAACTATCGGAATATATGAAAGTTTGTGGGCAATTTTACAATCGATTAAAAAAAATGGTTTACATGAGAGGATAAAAAAGCCTTTCAAAATATGAACAATTCCTTATGTAAACTCTCTCTTATTTTGAGAAATGATTAAAAAAAAAACAATATCAACAATGCTGTAGTATTTATACTAAAGTTAAAAATATGTGAAGAGTGTGCGAAAATTTTAGTCATCTTTACCCCCTAAGTTCTATTACACATGCGAGTGAATGGCCCTTGTTTTCTTCTTTCAACAGGAATACCAACTGGTGTGTATACACACTGTAAGTAAGACCTTTGTATTTTTATAGATTTTTATTGAAGCTTCTAAAACCCAAATGTACCAATTTGAAATTAATCAATTTTTAAGGATAAAGTTGAAATTGATGTTCAGATACTAATGAGTTTGTGAAGCATAATGGCGTGGAGACCATTTTTGACCATGAAGGCTAATGGCTTTCTTTTCACATTTGGTCATCTTGGTTGCAGCAAGGGATGGAATGCAAGACATATATTAGGATTTGAAATTGAACCTTTATCCCTCTCCTTTGGCTGACTGAAAATACATAGATGATATTCAACTGAAGACTCAACAAAATCCTCACTCAGAGAGAGAGAGAGAGAGAGAGAGAGAGAGAGAGAGACAGAGAGAGAGACAGAGAGACAGAGAGAGACAGAGAGAGAGAGAGAGCTAGCCAGCTAATCAAGGAGAGGGAGAGTGAGTGTGAATTCAATGTCTTTCTACTGCCTGTGGCCAGGGCCAGCAACTGGTCAAGGACCAACTGTCTCTGCTTTTCCCACTTGGCTTCTCTGTCTACTCAGGTCTGACTCTGACTTCATCTTTTCAAAGGCATGTCACTTTTCTTATGCTATTTCTTTGACTAAATTAACTTGCCCTTTTCTTTTACCTGATACCAACCCATTTCTTTTCAGCTTTCCTCCTGCTTTCTTATGTTTCTCACTCATCTAAACTTCCATCTTCTGCATTAGAATCCTTATACACCATCCCTTTCCTCTATTTTTCTCCTAATGTCTTTTTAATTAGGTGGATGTGACTGGCTATCTATCTGCAATGGTTTCAAGTGGCTTATCAGTGACCATAAATCTACTTACAATGTTTCTATAGTCCTTTTAGTGACTGAAAAGTGTTACTCTGTACCTTCTTATCTTTTGATCAAATATTTTAGTACATTCCACTTATACAGTATCTTTAACAAAAAATGCTATTTAAGCCCTCACATAGCATCATTTATTCAAATTTATATAATTATTTTTGTGCCAATTTCCTTGCTTCTCTCTTTGTCAATGAAATGTTACTTGTCAATATTTGTAACTTTTACTCTGCATTGTATTTCTACTTTTAAAATGTGTTTCAATTTTTCATTCCAGTGGTTTCACCTGTTTCCTCAGGTCAGTAAATTTTGGATACGGAATTTATTTTTTTATTCAAAACTTTTCGAAATGCCTTTTATAGAGTTTTCATTATTGAACCAAGTAGGAGAAATGTATTGTTCAAGGTTTAGTTACTACTTATAGTTTTTATGTGGCATACAGTCATCAAAAACTACTGCCATTATTATCATAATACCATATAAATTATTTGTAATGCTGTAATTCTCTTTAATATGCATTTGTACAAGACACGGCTATATTTGGAAAGTCTATTATCTATAATCGTACTTCATCATAATTATGCTCACTTCTAAAAGGGGAAGGTGTCAAGCAGGGGAGAAGAAGTCAAGCAAGAATCACTCTAGGATGGCAAGCTTTTGGTAGAGCAAGTCTTGACCTAGAAGAACAAGAAAATCCCAATAGTCTCATTCTTCCCATTAGAAAAAGGGTTATAAAACTAATGCATCCTCCTGATAGTCACATATTGAGCTGAAGCATGGAGCTTAACCAAGAGACTGACCCTCAAACTGAGAATCATGCTCAACATCACAGGGGCAGATCACAAGACAGCTCAATGTATTAAGGAAAAAACAGGAGTCCAAGACATCTGAGAATTGATGAGGAAACTCAAATGGTGATGGGCTGGTCATGTTGCTAGCGAGGCAGACAACCAATGGACATCACCGCACACAACATGGATCCCCAGAGATCAAATGCGAAAACCGAGCCTGGCAGACGAAGTAGACAAGTTCAGAAAGTATTTATTCCAATAGAGAGATCTGGCAAATTCCTAGGAAGGTCCATGTCCAACAACAGACAATTAAAGACAATAATGATTCATCATAATGTTTTCATTGGCAAATTATCCAATGATAATTTGTCGATGAACCTATTGTATAAAAACAACATTTGTTTATATCTTCAATAGAAGAAACCATGATTCTCATAAATTTCTGTAGTATGTTGATATCCATGTAAAAACTATTCATTATAGATTCTGAAGAGAAGAAAATGTATTTGTAGATGTATAATGAAATCCATGATTGATAACAGAAATGATAATACACTGCATTAGCAAATCTTTATAAAATAATGACTTGAATTTCTTACTGGTCAAATTTTGAACTGATTTTAGGAAACAGTTTTGTATAAAAATGAAGATAAATGATGGAATCAATAGGTTTCCAAATTTAATCCATTTTTATCACAAAAATAGGTGGATTACAGTTTTGCTCAATCAAATCTTTCAGATAGACTAGAACAGTGCAGTTAGATATCCCATAGATATTCCATGAAAATAAATGCACATTTTAATATCAAATTGTGGGAGTGGGAACAGGAAATAAATTGATTCTAATGTAGCTGCATATAATGCAAATGAAATGTCTATTATAATGACCTATCATGTTTATAAGCTTTTGCTGAGATAATAATTACCATAAATAAAAAACATGATGAAATTGAGCTCCTATCATTTTACAAAAGTAATGTGACACCAACTTTATCCTGCATCTGTTGAAACAGTAAAAGTCCATGAAGACTTGAGCTCTCAAGCAATTTACTTTTGTTGTTTGAGTCAATATATATACATCTCTTACAACTCAAACAATGATATGTGAAAAGAATAATTACATATTTTCCTTTTAGAGATATATTTCTAGCCTTTCAAAAAATGTTATCTTTAACAATCATAACATTAAGCATATTTATTCATTTATTCACAAGTATGTTGACTTCCATCAGAAACTTACATGAACCTAACCAATCCAGAAAATGAAATCAAAAACGTCAAATGAGACACCATAGGCATTAGCGAGATGGAAAGACCCGGAGAAAAACTAATCAAACTAGAGAGCAAACATCTTTTTTACAGCTACAGAAAAAGTAAAACAGCAGAGTAGGTTTTCTCATCAATAAAGACCTTGAAGACAATGTGATAGGCTTTGAGGAGTCTAGGATTGAGTAGCAAATGTCATAATACAACTTTCAAAGGGGTACAACCTGAATATCATCCAAGTCTATGCTCTTACTTTACAATCAACCCAAGCGGAAATTGATAACTTCTATAACTAGAATTCCCTACTCCAAGACACCAGGAAATACTTCCATGTCATCAGGGGAGACTTCAATATGCAGGTAAGACAAGGAAATGAAAATTGCAGAAAAATGAAAAGTACGGAACAAGAGAGGAAAAAACATACTGAACTTTACAACAGCTAATGGGTTCAAAATCATGAACATCTTCTTCAAGAAGGGACCCAATAGGGAATGTACTTAGAAAAGCCCCAGCCACAAAACAAGGAACGAGATGGACTACATCCTAATGGACAGAAGTGACACTATCAAGGAAATCTAAGTCCCAAACTAATTCAACATAAGAAGCAACCACAAAATGTTAAGATGTAAAATGCAAGTAAACACCAACAAAGAATGTAGAAAAATGTTCCACACTAAACCACTAAACATACCAAAAGAACACAATTGATCCTTCAAGCTTGAACTAAAAAACAGATATAAAGTTCTTACTGAACAAGGAAAAGATACCAACATCAATGAACTCAACAATAAAATAAAAGCCTCTCTAATAGAAGTCACCACTATATTTGAACTGACGTGCACATAAACCATCAATAAATCTCAGATGAAACCAAGAAACTCATAGAAAAACATGTAGAAACCTCAAGCCACCGACAACAACAAGAGAGAAAATTGATGAGACCAAACTGAATAAAATCATCAAAAAGAAACAAAGTGAAGACAGAAGAAGATACACAATCATCGGATCAACTCTAGAAGAAGGTCAAGACTTCAAAGCTAAATACAAAAGCCTCAATCCAGGATGCAAGCAAATAACCAGCATACTCCAGTAAAATGGAGACCGAACAATAGACAGAGACAAGATTGTAGAACATGCCCAAGAAGTCTACCAAGAGCTTTATTCCTCCAAACAAGGACTACAAAACAATGAACTGGATACGCAAGACACGAACAAACAACTAGAGGATTTCCCAGAAGTGACCCCGTGGGAGGTGAAACAAGCCATCAAACAAAAAAAGAAAGGATAGGTCCCTGCACCAAACAGCATCACCATTGACATACTCAAAAAAGTGGGTAAGATTATCACTAGGAAACTAGCCATACTATTCAACTTGTGTCTAAAACAGAGTAAAGTCCTAGATGATTGGAACACGGCAATCATGATGCTTTTATTTAAAAAAGGAAACCCAAAAGATCTTGATAATAACAGACCTATAAGACTACTCAACTGCATATACAGACTTTTCACAAAAATCATCGCCAAACAAATCACAAAAACACTAGATAAAACAACCATGGAAAAGAGCTGGCTTTAGAAGAAGCTAGATGGACCATATGCATTTAATAGATAGGCTGAAAGAAAAAGCAGCAGAATACAAGCTGCTGCTCACTGTAGCATTTATCGACTTCAAAAAGGCCTTCAACTCTGTGGAAATCCCTATGGTCATGAAGGCCATCACTCAACACGGTGTAGATCTTGTGTACGTCAGAGTGCTGCAATATACATACGATCACAGCAGCTCCTTTATCGGGCTACATAAAGACTTAGAGCCCTTCTGACTCCAAAAAGGGGTAAGAGAAGATGATACCAGCTCACCAAAACTCTACACAGCCTGCCTTAAAATGATATTCTGAAACTTGGACTGGGAAAATAAAGGAAACAGAATAGATGGTAAATATCTAAACGTTAGATTTGCAGAGGACATTGCTCTTTTCGTGGAAAACCTACACAACCTCCAACTAATGCTAGATGCACTAAATGAAGAAAGTCAGCCTACACACGAATTTCATCAAGACAAAAATCATGTGCAATAATTATGTTGGAAATAAGAACACAAAGATCAAAATCAAAGACGTTGAACTGGACAAAGTAGATCACTACATCTACCTAGAACAACAAATCTCTATGAGACCCTCAAAAGAAGAAGAAATCAAGCAAAGAATCACTCTTGGATGACAAGCCTTCGGCATAGCAAGCTCAACTTTCAAAAACAAGAAAATCCCCAAAAAATTCTAAAAAGAAGAGTGTACAACCAATGCATCCTCCTGATAGTCACTTATTGAGCTGAAACATGGAATTTATCCAAGAGACAGACACACAAACTGAGAACCATGCAACGTATCCAACCTCACATGGGGAGACCACAAGATGGCAAAATATATCCAGGAGAAAACAGGTATCCGAGATATAGAATCCATTAAAAAACTCAAACGGCAAAGGGCTAACTATGTTGCAGGAATGATGGACAACTAATGGACTCACAACATGGATCTGCAACCAAGATGCAGAGACAAGCTAGACGAATTCAGAATGTACTGGCTCTGTGACGCACACAATAGAGAAGCTTTGTGAATCCTTGGGAAGGTCTATGACAACAGATTTTAAAAGACTGATGATGATATTGTCTCATACACAAATACTCACAACTTTTCCTCTTCCTCTCAAATTAGATTTTTGGTTGCCAATTTAATTTTTATTCTAAATTTTCACATATTTAAATAATTTTCTGTATAAATTTATCTAATACAGAAGAGTTGTTTAACTTGATATGATTTGAATTATTTGAGTATTTTTTTGTCTTTAAAGAAATATGTTGATCATAATTAATAATACCAAATATATATTGAATGTATTTCTTCATATGAATAACCAAGTTCTAAATCTATGCACGTCTTTAACTTTTAACAGATTTGATAATTCTAATTTAGAATCATAAAGACACCTTCATCCAAACTGATAACAATTGCAATAGTTTATTTCCTGTAGTCTTGAAATTGCTCAACATTATGAGTGTATATTTAATGTGTCTATTGGATAAAAAACGTTGATAATGATTTTAAAATTACTAAAACATTATTCAAGATATTCTTTTTTAGAATTGCCATAATTCTAGAAACTAAATGAGATATTTTATATATCATATGAGATATTTTATATTGTGTTGCTTGTTATCAGTTTGTGTATACTAAGAGAAGCAGTGATTAATTGGGCTATATAGCCTTATTACCTTGCCAATGAAGTTGGAAGAGGTACATGTATTCACTCCTGTCTGTCTGTACAATATCTACAGAAGTTCTTGATTAATTCCAAGGACATTTTTTGGAAGGCATGTCCAAGGAACATCAATTAAAAGGTTCTTATTCAGTCTACTTAACTAGTTTGAAAAAAAAAGTTATTTTGTAAGCACTGATACTTATGAAATATAGTAATAAGATATGGTAAAATGAAAAAATGATGAAAATTCAAGAATGACATGAAATTGTGGAAAAAATTTAAAAAATAATGCAAGATAATGGCAAAAGAAAAAAATGAATTCCAAGACATTCAAAACAATCAGTAGAAAACAATTGGTCAATATTGAACCATTACAAAAGCAGTTTGGATAATAAGATATTGGCTCAATATCTTTTTGCTGTATAGAGAATTACCAATGTGATAAGGATGTAAATAGTTGAAGTTGAAAGACAAAATATCTATCTGTAGAGTATACATAATAAAATGTAAATTTTATTGTAAATTTTACATTGCAGAGATTTCAAGAACTTCAATGCCAGAAATGCGAACTACATTACCTGGTCAGTAATTATCTTTTTTGTAAATATATATAAAAAGTGTGAGCTTCATAATGTTCACTCTATCAATTATCAATGATACAAGGTTATAATTTTGAAATTTGATGAAATAAGACAAGAAATGAAAGACATTTGAAAGGGAATGATGAAATAAGTAGCCAAAAAACAAAAGATTATGGTTCATAATTCCCAAAGAATGTTTTCCCAAACAGCACAGTAAAATGTTGAAAAATGGATTATTGAAAAAAACAATTGATCAACATTGGGTTATTACAAAGGCTATTAGAATTTTCAAAATATTAAAACACCCTAACCACAGTCAACGACCTGACCAAACAACAAAAAATATGGTTAGATATCCTTCCCTTTACACTTGTCTCTGCCTGGATGTCTGACTAAATGCTACTGATCACATTTTTTGGCTTAGAGCCTTGAAATCTTACATGTGTGCTACATTAGCCATCTTTTAAAAATGCTTTTTGATCTTTTAAAAAATCATCTTTTTCAATTGTTTTTAGTGGGATGCTCAATTTACAACAATTATCCAATGTAAAATGGACACATTTATTTGGCCACTACTGTAATGTGGCATGTATGATGTTTAGATGTTAGTGGAAATGCTTGGTTGGAATGAGGTAGAGAGAGATTGGCAGAAAGAGAGAGAAAAAGAATGATAGTGAATAAGTAATGGTTTGATTTTTAAAAATAAAAATGATTCCCTTTTAATCCTAATGATTGTGCAATACCAATCCCCATATGAAATTGATAAGGCCAGTCAGCCACATGTCAGTCCCTTTGATCATGCCAATGTATTGCCCTATTTAAGCTTGTATCACTGTCTGAAAAGTCGGGTGAGGTAGTTGGGTGAGTAAAGCCTCGGGTGACAGAATGGGGGTCTTGGTGATAAAATTGAAGCAACTGGGTCACAGTGATTTATTTTTAGGTAATATTGGCAATATTCATACCTGTAATTGCATTGCTGTCTGCATTTGCTGAATCTTCAATGTAGTAGAGATCCGAATAGAAGTTCAAAGAAAATCTAAATCGTCAGTGGCTGTCAAAATAACATGTGCATGCTACTAACATTAGAGATTGATCATGATATTAAATAGAGTAGTAGTAGTAGTAGTAGTAGTAGTAGTAGTAGTAACAACAACACTTGTTGCATCAACAGTAATTGGTTGCTTTATCATGGAATAACGGTGTATTGTAAGAGAAAATTGCTTTCTCTAGTTATTACTACTCTGATTATTATTAAACAATTAACAAGATAAGTTTATACTAAATTGGTCTCTTAGTTTGTGAACAAATGTTCATGCTTGTTTTTTTTTTCAAATTTAATCATTATTAGTGATTGCTACCCAACACTGCCACATGATAGTTTCTACTGAGTGACTAACCAGAGCTATTTTCTTACAATTTGATATTTTTTAATAAAAAATCATACTTAATTGATAGTTGCTGATTATACATGTCCTTTCATGTATTTTTTTCATAGATGTGTAAAGAATTTTTAATAATAGCACATGTACTATTTTTTTATATTACAGAGATTTCAAGAACTACAATTCCAGGAGTGCTAACTTCTTTACCTGGTGAGAAATCCTTTTTATCAATATGTCTAAAAATGTGTGCTTTATAAAAGTAGGTATTTCTGTAATGTTTACTCTAACCCCTACCACTGATAAAAACAATCAAAAACTTTGTTTCTTTAATATCATAATCTGCCAATTCAAATCTTCGTAATACTTTTTAAATTCCACATATCAATCATTAAATGAGATGATAAATATACTATTCTGAATTAGCATGTTGTCAAATGTATGTGCTCTCCATGAAAAAAACTTCTGAATTCAAATGGTTATCATGCGGTCATAAAAATAACCAATGCATCCTCTCTGTATTCACCGATGGAGCTGAAACATGGAACATAACCACGAGACAAACCCGCAAACTGAGAAGCATGCAATGCGTGCATGAGAGAATCATACTCAACCTCACATGGATAGATCACAAGACAGCACAGTATATTAGGGGAAACACAGGAGTCTTAGACAACATAGAATTGATTAGAGAACTCAGATGACAATGGGCTGGTCATGTTGCAAGAATGGCAGACAACCGATGAGCATCATGATTCACAACATGAATCCCCAGAGATCACATGCATAAATGAGGCCAACAGAATATAAGCTAGAGAGACAAATTAGACAAGTTCAGAAAGTATTGGCTCTGCTATGCCTATGATAGAGAGGTCTAGTGAATTCCTAGGAAGGTTTATATCCAACGATGGACGTTAAAAGACAGATGTTGATGATGATGATGATTAATGACAGGAACATTCAGATAAAACAAAAAAATTAATGTGCCCGAGAAATGATTTTCAGAAATAAATTACATCATCTCACAATCTTTTCCTAATTTGGGTATTCCTACAGAAGAATCTACTCTATATGGTAAATGAACTAAAAATTTTTTTCATTCTATGTCATAAAATTATATCATTTTTTTTCCTGTGGTGTGATTCAGACCTGGGTTCCAATATGCTGTATCGTCATGTCACTCCTCTGAAGGGGTAGCTAAACCCCTACAGTCAGCATACATCTGTGTCTGCTGGAGTACCAAGGTTCTGTGCTTCAAATTGTAGACAGCAACATTGTCGTGAGGATCTTTGCTCAAGGTAGCAGATGGCCATAATGTCCTAATTCTCCTTGAAAGAAATGGTAGAATTCTCCAGCCAGCTCAGGCATCTACCAACTACAGAATATGGTTTAACCACGTATTATTCAAACTTTTGGAATACTTTTGCAGATGAGCGGCAGACTCTTATAGTTATCTCGGGCATCAGCCAGGAGAGGGACATTCCTGTCTTACAACCAACAGGCTCTGTTTTCATTAGCCCAACCTCAGTGGACCATATGATGCAAAATCGTGGTTCAAGGGTGGGGTCGGCCCTGGGGAACTCGTACTTCTCATTCATTGCATAGACTGGAAGATTATGCTGCGCTCGGTTCCCACCGTCTATGGTCTTGCTGTGAAAAACCCTTCCAAGAATTTTTGTTTGTGAAGCCAAGGTATTCATTCATTTAGATAATTACTTGTTGTGCCTTTCTTGCTAAATTTACCTACCAAAAGCAAAACATAGGCCGTTGAAGTTCTTTTCCTTTGAGAGATTATCATATTTTGAATTATGATTTAACAGTATTTATCCATAACAGGAACATTCTGATAAAACAGGAAAAAATCAATGTTCCAAGGAAATGATTTGCCAAAAAAAATGATTTGCCAAAAAAAATGATTTAATATCATCCCATTTTTCTCTTTTAGGTACCCCTACAGGAGAATTTACTCTATATGGTAAATGAACTAAAGATTTTTCATTATATATTTTCGGTTAATGAATTACCTCTATTTTTTCTAATTGAAAAATTTGTTAAAGACAAGGAAAAAAACTTCACTCAATTTTATAATATGGTTACAAAAAGGTTGCATGGATGCAATGGATTATTTCATTAATGTTTAACTTTTAAATTAGTTTAGTAGGTTCATGGCAACACCCTGAATTTTCTTTGCTGCCTGTTTTTTCTTAACCCTTAAAGGGTCTATTTTATGATTCTGTTTGTTCCCAGGCTGAAATAATGTCCAATTTTAACCCTCTATTACCACAAGTGCACACTCAAACCTGGAGATTTTAGAAGTAAACAATATACAGAAACAAATCAATGTATTTTTCCATACGATAATGACGGGAGGATATGAGTTTGACCTTCTTCAATCATCTTCAGGTTAAACTTTTTGAGGCACTTCAAGAACCTCCTTATCTTCAAGTGCCACTGGATAAACTGCTTCTTGGTAAGAGCAAGCTGATTCTTTTAAAAAGAGCCCCAAATTTCTCAGGGTTTTACAGTCAGCCCAGGAAAGAAAGCCAAAAGTAAAGAAGCTCTTCAGAAGGAGGTAGGTTATGCAGACAAGAACCAAGCGAATGTGGCTAAGGAGGATGGAGGTTACAGTGCGATAAAAAAAAAAAGAGTAAATATCAGAGAGATAGACTTTGTCTATCTCCTCAATGATGATGATGTCGATGAGTTGTTTAGGGCACTAGAGACTTAATTATTATCAAAATAAGGACTTGGATTAAGATGATATGCCAACAGAGAAGATACCTCAATGAGCTTTTCCATTAATATACTTAGACAATTTACTGGTTTAAACTCCCACCCTGCCTTAAGTACCAATCAGACAAATGGGCCAGAGCCAAATGTTTCCCCCTTTCCCTGGTTCCAATAAATATAATGATTTTTCACACTGACAAAAACTTGATCAATCTTTTTTTGGTATCCTAATCTCCCTAACATTGATACAAAATGATCTATTCTTGTTGAGGGTTTTGGGGTTTGGCTTTTGTTTGGGTGGTTGCTGTTCGAGCACGTCATTCCTACTCAAGGCAAGTGATGTGGCTGGGCCTTTTGGGACTGCTGACCCAGTGGGAACGGGCATTTTCTTGGTGTAGTGTTTGGGTAGTCGCTGTTCGAGCACATCAACCCCACCCAATACAAGCAATGTGGCTGAGCTTTTTGCAACCGAGTACCCAGCAGGAACAGCTGGTATAACTATCATTGTGCGAGGTTACATAAGGACTCTGAACCATTCAAACTCCGGAAAAGAGTAAGACAAGGTGATACCAGCTCACTCAAACTCTTCACAGCCTGCCTCGAGATGATCTTCTGAAACCTGGACTGGGAAAATAGAGGAATCAAAATAGATGGCGAATATCTGAACAATTTAAGATTTGCAGACAACATCGTCTTTTTTGCAGAGAACCTACATGACCTCCAACTAATGCTAGATGAACTGAATGAAGAAAGCAAGAGAGATGGCCAACACATGAACTTCAATAAAACGAAAGTCATGAGCAACGATCACATTGAGAATAAGTGACATATCTGTAAAAATCGAAGATGCAAAACTGGGGAAAGTAGACCACTACATCTATCAAGGACAACAAATATCTATAAAACCCACAAAGGAGGAGGAGATCAAACGAAGAATCACCCTAGGATGGCAAACCTTTGGCAAAGCAAGCTCAACCTTCAAAAACAAGTCGATACCAATAATCCTAAAAAGAAGTGTATACAACCAATGCATCCTCCTGATAGTCACTTATGGAGCTGAAACATGGAACATGACCAAGAGACAGACCTGCAAACTAAGAAACATGCAACGTGCACATGAGAGAATTATACTCAACCTTACATGGAGAGATCACAAGACAGCACGGTACATCAGGAAGAAAACAGGAGTCCGAGACATCATAGAAACTATTAAAAGACTCAAATGGCAATGGGCAGGCTACGTTGCAAGAATAAAAGACAACCAATGGACATCACGACTCACAACATGGATCCCCAAAGATCACACAAGAAACCGAGGCCAACAGAATACAAGATGGAGTGATGAACTAGACAAATTCAGAAAAAAACTGGCTCAGCGATGCCCATGAGAGAGAATTGTGACAAAACCCTTAAAAGAAGAAGAAATCAAGCAAAGAATCACCCTGGAATGGCAAGCCTTTGGCAGAGCAATATGGATAGACCACAAGACTACACAATACAGCAGAGAGAAAACATGTCAGAGACATAAGAAAATCTATTAAATTACTCCTAAATTCATCGCTTTATACTGAAAATTGTTTCTTCAGTGGTAAGAATGATTAATCAAGGTGCAAAATTTGTAAGATTTTTAGACAATTTGATAAAGTTATGGCTAGACATCCTTATACCTTTTGAACTCATCTTGACAATAATGAAATAAGAACAAAAATTATAGAATATGTTAATGAGAATATAAAAACAGAATAAATGAATAATGTATACAAGATTAGATTATTTCCTGTTGGTGATGATTTTTGAGATGAGTTTGTAGATGCAGTTGAGTAGGCTTATAGGCCTGTAGTTGTTGAGGTCTTTGGGTTTTCCTTTTTTATGTAGAAGCATGATGATTGCAGTGTTCCAGTCTTTCGGGACTTTACTTTGTTTTAGACACAAGTTGAATAGAATAGCTAGCTTTCTGTTGACTCTCTTACCAGCTTTTTTGAGTTGATCAATGGTGATGTTATCTGATCTTGGGGCTTTTCTTTTTTCCATTTGTTTGATGGCTTGCTTTACTTCCCAAGGTTTAACTTTGGGAAAGTCCTTGAACTGATTGTTGGCATCTTGTGTATTTTGGTCATTGTTATATTGTCCGTGTTTTGGAGAGTAGAGTTCCTGGTAAAATTCTTAGGTGTGTTCAACAATTCTGTCTTTGTTTTTTGTTATGTCTCTGTTTACTTTAAGAATGCTAGTTATCTGTTTCTGTCCTGTACTGAGAGCCTTGTTTATTGCTTTAAATCCTCGACATTTTTCGAGATTGGTCTCGATGTTGGCTGCTTTATACCTTCTTTTGTCTTCTCTTAGTTTCTTCTTTATTGTTTTGTTCAGTTCAGTTTCTTCTATTTTTTCCCTTGTGGTTGTTGGTGATTTGAGGTTTCTACTATTTTGTAATATTACAGAGATTTCAAGAATTTCAACACCAAGAATACCAAGTACTTTACCTGGTGAGTAATCTTTTCTTTTAATTATATAACTGAAAACATATGCTTCACTTGATCCTCTTGATGTGTGTTATCTAAAAATGTCTACTCCATTAAAAGTTGATATTTCTCTAGTGTTTACTCTAACGGCTGCAAATGATAAAAAGCAACCAGGAGTTTTGTTTTCATAGATTTGAAATTCCAGTAGAAATCATAAGATAAGATGATAAAGATACTATTCTGAATTATCATTTTGCCATATGTCTGTGCTGTGTATAAAAACGTTCATCACTAAAATGAAACAGTTATAAGATCATATAATAACACATTTGGCCTTCCTTGCTTAACTTACCAAAAGCAAAACTTGAGCCATCAGAGATTTTTTCTCTTTGAGAAATTATGATATTTTAAATTTTGACTCAAAGAGGTATGACTTCGACATCCATTATAAGTCCATGCACTTCTAAAATACAGGACTGAAATTTAAAAAATATTTATGCAAACTAGATTCCCCCTAATTTTGTTAAAAAGACAGAAACAGTTTAAAACATAGAAAGTCCATTCATTTAATGACCCATTTTGACTGTCAAAATCTAAATTTAGAATGCATGTTGTTTTGAAAATGAAAATTGAACAAGCATGAAAATATTTACCTCATATTTTGCCATTCTATGACCAATCATGTGGAACGTACACAAAAATTTGAGAGTTAAAATTGTGCACATTTTGGATCAAAAGTTTTCTGTTTTTATATGTCGTGTAATTATTCTGGAGGTTTAAGAGTTCTACCAGCAGAGGTGAGTAAAATGATAATAGTAAATATGATAGTCCTTAGTTGGAGAAAGACAGAGTAGTTTTGAAGATTGTGTCCTCTGCATATGGATGCGTTGCCACCAAAGAGTATCAAAGTATCAAACAAAGATAGTTCATAAAAACAAGAAATGAAAACAGATGCAGATATTTTTAGACAAGCATATAGAAAGTACATTTAGCAGACAAATTATTGAAATCATAAACAGTAAGTACATTTCATCTGAAAAGGAAAGACGTGTTGATATCAAATGTAATTGTTCGATGGAGCAAGCCTGCTTAGAAGGAACTTATGAAAGTTATGAGAGATAAGATTTCAGATAGAATGGAGCTACTTGGATCACCATATTTTAGATCAGCAAGTAAACTGATATGCCAAATCTCAACATCAATATATACAAATCACAAAAAGATATAATAGAAGTTGAGAGCTCAAGAGAATCAAATATATTTGTGATAGTTATGTAGAAACACGTTGCTGATTCATTCACATAGGACGGAAATATGTATACGTGTTAGGCTAGAGAAAGAGTGTATGAAAGAAAGGTCTCAACATCCATGGAATGATTAGCAAGGCTTTGCAACATTGATTGGTCACAAAAAATCATACCAGCCACGGAGCTAGTGCATAACCCTGTTCTTGCAAACTGGGACTACACAGCAAGTTAGCAATGAATAATAGAAGTTTAGGTTTTCATAGAGAGGGGCTAATAGAAGTGATGTCATTAACTATATGGCTGGCTTTTAGGTTTTATAGTTAATGCTATGTACTTATCCATACTTATTTTGTTTTAATTTTAACTACTAATAAATTAGTCGCTACAATTGTATTTTTTCTTGGTGTTGTTTACTGATAAGTTTCAGTTTATATAGTGTTTTTTGGCAGTGTTTTCCTTATATAAATCAAAAATATAACAAATATTTACTCATTGTCCCCAGCAAAAATTGAATTATCCAGAGGATTCATATTGAAGTTTTGAAACAATAATTCAAGTTATTGGTTTGTGTATGTGCATGTGTGCGTGTGTGTGTGTGTGTGTGTATATGTGTGTGTGTATGTGCGTGTGTGTGTTTTCCGCATTCTTCCATTAACTTATAACTTTTAATCATTGTAAAAAGCAATAGATAGGAAAAGCTCTTTTGGCACTATGTAGGGAAGATGGTCCAAATTCATCTTAATTGAAGAACGTTATTATTTTGGGCCCATTTTCACTTTGTATCTAGACTATTTTGCAGTTTGAAACCATCTTCCAATGGACTGAACAATTTTAGTACCTTCAGCAAAGATTTCCGCTATAAACTCAATGTTTTCAGGAGTATCTCCTATCATTACCAGAATGAGTATAGGTCCAAGTACCAATCCTTCAAGTACTCCACTAGTGCCTGGCTGGGTAGAGGAGCGAATGCCTCTCACTTTAATAGTTTGCTTTTGGTCAGAAATATATGGATTCATTTTCTAACTTCCCCAGTTATTCCAAGTCCCTTTGACTTTCTTTGAAGTTTGTGATGATCCCCAACATCAAATGCTTTCTTCTTCTTCTTCTTCTTCTTCTTCTTCTTCTTCTTCTTCTTCTTCTTCTTCTTCTTCTTCTTCATCATCATCATCAACATCATTATTATTATTATTATTATTATTATTTCTGCATCCATTGTTGGACATAGATCTTCCCCCAAATTCACCAGACCTCTCTATTGTGGGTGTCATGTTTAACATATGATTGTGATGTCTAGCGGTTGTTTAATCCATTAATATACTGTGCTGCATGGTTTTCATTTTAAGGTTCAATCTTTTGTTTGGGTTTCATTTTCCATCTCCTTTGGTGAAAACCAGGAGGATGCATTGGTTGTATATGATTCTTTCTAGTACTTATGGGATTTTCTTGTCTTTAAACATTGAGCTTGCTCTAGCAAAAGCTTACCAACCTAGTGATTCTTCTCTTGATTTCCTCTTTTTTTGAGGATGTTGTGGAGTTTATGAATATCTATGAATACTGAGAATAAAGTCATAATGGTCCTGCAATTGACTTAGACATGACCTCTATTGTCTAAAACCATGCTGATTTTGGTTCATTGAATTAATTACTGCCAAAATCTTCACAAGAAAGTTTCTGATTATCTTCTCAAAGTATTTAATTAGGTTAGATGTCAAAACAACAGGGCAATAGTTTCCAGCTCTTTTGTTCAATCAGGCTTTGTGTATTGGACAGATAATGACTTCTTGCATTGCACTTGGTATCACTCCTTTACCTGATGATTTTCTGAATCTGTAGAGTGGTTCACTCAATTCAGTCTCACAGTTCTTCAATAATACTGCAGGAAAATCATCACTACTACTAGCTGCATTCATCTTTATCTCAGATATAGCTTTTGCAATATCTGCTTCTGTGAATTCTAGGTCCCTGAATTAAGTGGCCAAAAAAAAAAATGCATTTACATCAACAATTTTCTGGTTTGCATCAGGCTTTGTGGAAAGTGAGTAATATTGCTTTTGAAGGTAATGTGCAATGATTTCGGTTTATTTTAAAGATTTTCTCGCTCTTTGTTAAGAGATGATTTAATGTCACTCTCAGTATTTACTATTCTATCATTCAATGATTTTCTTTGATTTTCATCCCTATAATTTTTCAGGCCTTCAAGATGTTTTCTTCGATTTGGAATGAGCTCACGCCATCCTCTGAAGTATTTGCTTATTCTACACCCATAAATGTCATATGTTGTTCTTCTACATTAAAGGTATCCAATGCCCTGAGCCAGCATATAGATGTTGGCTCAGACTTTATAGCTTCCCAATTTACATCATATAAGTTCAGCTTAGCTAGAGGGGGTATAATGTTATCCTTGGGTGATTCTAATGTTGTGGCTATTTCAATATAGTAAATTTCATGTCTATGATTCTATGATCATTGAATTTGGAGTATTATGTGAAGGTCCTTAGTCACATTGCTGAACACAAGATCTAAAATGTTCCCACCTCAAGTAGTTTTATTCATTAGGTGGGTTAAGAAAAGATCTAATTTGGAGTTTCTTTGGATTTTGTGAGAAAATTTTCAATAAATGATCATGAGCTACGATTTAACATTCTCTGAATATATTGTTACAATGACTAAAAAGTGCTGACGTCTCATGTGATGGATTCTCAGAAGTTTTAAAACTAGATCTGTAATTCCCATGCCCAGACTATACAAAGTGCTGATTTTATCAAGGCTAGACTACTGTTCTCTGCTGGTGTGTCACCGAACCCAAGATCAAATTAACAAACTCAAAGGGATACATAGAACATTTCATACATTATGAAAGTAAAACATCTTGATTATAGGGAGAGGCTGAAGTACCTGAACCTTTATTCCATTCAATGAAGACATGAAACGTACTCCATTATCTATGTCTGAAAAATCCTGGAAGATGTGTCTCAAAATATAACTGTGAATACAGTCAAGACCAGACAAAGTGATAGGTGATGCAGAAATTGTGTTATCCCCCCTCTAAAGAAACAAAGATTCACTCGAAAAGTGACAACTCTGAAATTGCCTTGCTATACATGGTCCTAAACTTTTTAAGATTTATCATCGCATATCAAAAACATAACTAGTGTCAAAACAGACTCATTTAAACAGCTTACTAGACACTTCTTTTTATTTAGTGGAGGTGTGAATATTATGCCTATTGTTGAATATTACTAAGAGAAGAACTGGGAAAATACTAGGAGGGCAAGGGAACTGAAGGTGTGGAACATGAAAGTCAGGGTAGTACCAGTAATAGTAGGTGCACTCAGAGCCGTAGCAAAGACACTGAAAAGGAGATTGGAGGAACTGGGGATACGAAGAAGGATTGAGACTATGCAGACCATGGCACTGCTGGGGACTGCATGGATATTGAGGAGAATACTGGAAATATGAGATCTACTGGTGTCAAACTGTAATCCACAGCACTGTTGTGGACTGTGAGAGTGTAAAGAGGACAGCTTGAGACTCGAGGATACTTGCTGTCACTCAGTCCCAACCGGTGACCACCAGGCAACTGGGTGTGAAAATGCAAATAATAATATGAAAAAAAATGAACATTGATTGACTATGATTCATTTGATAAAGAGTAAATCATGATCAATAGAAACCATCATGTGACCAACGTCATGTTGGGTGTGATCAATTAAAAAATTGGTAAAAGAGGTGATCAATCAATGAATAAGTTATCTCTCTTACGTTTTGTTGGGCATTGATCATGAATAAAGTCTGATTTTTCGAAAGAACAAACATGTATGCTACTGGACACAAACTAAGGAATCAATTTAGCATAAACTTACATTGCAAATAGACCCCCCTCAAAATCCTATACAGGGGTGGGGAGATTTTGAAAAAGAAAATGTTCTTACTAGACATAGTATTGAGTAAATGACCTTTCATCCTCCATATGAATATTTTTTAAATAAATGTACAGAAAATTTTCTATTAAAACTTCTATTCTAAACTGTATTCCTCCCACAACTTCACAAGTAAAGGTAGGATGAATTTGTGTACTCTCATGCTAAACTTACCAAAAACACAACTTAAGCCTTCAATGTTCTTTCCTTTTGAGAGATTATTTCATACAGAAGAATTTAATCAGTATGGCAAATGAACTTAAGATTTTTCATCAAATATTTTCAGTTAATAAGTTACCCCTATTATGTCTGATTGAAAAATATCAAGTCAAAGACAGAAAGCTTCTCTCATTTTAATTATCATGTATGATGTGGTCAGACTTTTTTCTTGTGTTTGCATACATGTTTTCCTCAATGTTTCGGCTGTATACAGAGTAGAATTGTCAGGTCAAAGTGTCTGATTTTTCTCTGCCGCAAGATTTGTTTTGTCAGGTTCAGTGGGAACACAGCTGCAGACCCATGAGCATTATTTGACTGTTCCCAGTTTTGGAACTACTGATCTAAAGGTTTGTTAGTTCATCTTGTGACTAGTGATATTGGTCTTCAGATACATCTTCTAGCATGTGTCAATAGATTTACTTGTCATTCAGGACATGAAACCTACAGAATGATAACATTAAAAATGGATGTGCAATAGTACATATTGCTTTAAAATTCTGTATATTTTATATACACTATATTGATTATACATGTTCATGTAATTGATGGAGGTCACAAGTTAAAATGTTTGACCCTCCAGAGAGGACCTCATACCCTTCAGAATCTTTGAAAAGCTTACTGAATGATTTATGGGCTTCAAAGCTTGCATTTATAAAAGTCTGACTAGACAAACATTGCATTGAATCATTTCCATTGCTGGAAGTCATGACTCATGACAATCATATACAAGTATTGGGTCCGTGCCCCTCACAATGTTTGGAACCATTGTACCAAATTTTAGAAGGGGGTCCCTGAAGACCCCCTCCCTAACATCCTGTTACACCCCCTGTATATAGCGTTTGTATCTTGTCTTATACATGCAAGTCTCTAGTACATACTAAATTCAATCTATTGTCACTACTATTAGTCTTATCTAAGTCTAATCATGTTCTGTTGTTTTTCTCAAAGACCTATTTTCAGATTTTGGAGGAAACTTGGTATGATCTTTCATGATATTTCCTCAAACTTTCTAATGTTTCTATTGAGTGACTAACCAGAGTTGTTTTCAAAGAATTGAATACTTCCGTTTGAAAAAATTATACTTTATTGATACTCGCTAATTATTCCCCTGTACATGTATACTGTGGTCCCAATGCTTTTATCCTAGATGCCATGCATCTCTGGAAGTGTGATGGTCTTGAGCACCTTTAGTGATTCTTTCAGTGAGACTTTCAGTTTGGGAAAGAGGAAAAAGTTGCAGGGGGTAAGGTCATGCAAATAGAATGGGTGGGGAATCATTACAGAGTTATTGGAAGCCCGGATTTGCCGGCCAACAAGTGATTATTCTTTGCACAAATTTTGCAGCAATGCATCTCATGCCCCAAACATCTAACAAAATAAATTGATTGCCCCCATATGACAGTCCTACAATATCACCAACATCATAGATAATTTGCCCTTGATCAGTGAGGAGAGCCTGGTGCAATATTCTCAATGTTCCCTAGTGTTATGCTTGTTTTTGTTCATCCAGGAGAGGCATCGTCTTTGATGGTCATTCTTTGAAACACTTGTACTAGAAAAAAACATTCTGCTCTGGGACATGGTATTATCCCAAAAAGCTCCATGAAGAAACTGCTGAGTTTCTCCAGCTATCTTGTTGATCTTGGAGCAGTACTTAATGAAGGTTCTTTGCTCCATGACATTAGCCCTTATAACTAATGCTAACGTTACAAAAGTAAGACAGAACTGCATAGAGTTTGCTTCCACTGTTCAAATTACAGGAACTTATGGGTTGCACTTTTTATACTTCCTTTTGTGTAAATTATTCTTAATAGTAGCACAAGTACTTTTTTTATATTGCAGAGATTTCGAGAACTTCAACACCAAGAATTCAAACTACTTTACCTGGTCAGTAACCCTTTTTTTAATATATTCAAAAATAAAAAAGTAGATATTTCTGTAATGTTTACTCAAACCTCTACCAGTGATGAAAAGCAATCAAAAACTTTGTTTTTCAATACTTGCTCAAAGGCTGTCTTCCTCAGCCATTAAGCCTGATATTAAGTAATTTCCTGTTTATTTAATTAATCATATTAGAATTTTATAATCATGCTAGATTAGGAGACATGAACCGCACTATATTGGAGAATGACTGCATCTATATAATGATTATCTTTGATACGTCACAGATCAACGCCAGGCATTCTCTGTTGATTATAGTTCTGTCCATTTACCCTGATGTAGCATGGTTGCAAAAATTCTGATAGCAGTATAGATATAACTTGAATGAAACCTCTCCCCCAAAATAGAAGTTTCAAAATTTTATGTTTTGAGAAAATGATTTTTTCAAACTAATCTTAGATTCAATCAAAATACTTCAAAGGTGTAGTTTCATATGATAGACAGAAAGTGGAAGTCCACTTCAGCAATACAGCTAAATTGTAAATAGAACACCCCACCTTCAAATTGCTTTTTAGGAGAAATTATTTCTCAATGAAGTAAAAATAAGTAATCAAAATACTTTGAAGCCATAGTTTGGTACAATGGATGGAAAGAGAGGGTCCATTTCTGCAGCATAGTTAAATCATATATAGAACTGCCCCAACCCCACCTTACGTATATGTATTGGAATAATGATTTTTCAATCGAGTCAAGAGAACTGATCATACAACTTTGAAGCCGTATTTTTGTACAATGGACTTATAAAAGTAGTATATATGCATCGTAAATGGAACATCTCGTCCAAAATGAAACTAACCAATATTTTTATTTTGGAGAGGATTTTTCAATTGAGTTTATTTTAACCAATATACTTGACAGGTGTAGTTCTGTACAATAGGTATAAAGTGAGGATCCAATTCAGCAGTAGAGTTGAATCATAAATAGTAGCCCCTCCTTCCAAAAAAAAAATTGATCTGAAGAAATGATTTCTTGATGAAATGAAAATAAATAATCAAGATACTTCAGAGCCATAGTTTGCAAAGAGTTTTGAAAGAGAGGATCCAGTACAGCTGTATAGTCACATCATGAATAGACCCCCCCCCCACATTTGTGTTTTGAAAGAATGATTTCTCATTGGGAGTAACAGCAATATTTTGAAGCTGGATTTTTTATGATATACATTGTAAAGTACCAATATAATAATATGAATATGAGTTGAGGTAAAAAAAAACTTCCCGAAGAAAGTATGGTCAGAATGAAGAATTCCAAAAGAATTTCTGATCTGACCAAAAATACTCATAAAAAGTTATGCTTTAAAATCAGCATCCAGTTGAGCATTGTGATTGTATAGTAAATCCCCACCCCCTACTAAAACTTATAACGTATGGAAATCATTCAGATTGGTTTTATTCTGTAAGTATCCTGAAGATATGGGGCTAAAAATGTTTCTCCTACTATGCGTAATAACCTGCGAAATCCAACTCTTCATTATACCTTTTAAATTCCACGTACTTATCATTAGAGATTATGAAGATACTATTCTGAATTATGATCTTGTCGAATATGCGTGCCAAAATTTTCATGTGATTATCTTGGAAACAGTATGACACTTAAACACTGCAGTTCTGCTCTGCATTATTTATTCATCATATATATATACACTGTTGATTATTATAGTGTGGATGTTGTGGTCCATAATTTTCTACCGCATTATAAGTGATTCCGCCTTGTAACAAATTTTCCATTTTCACAAACCTTGATTCAAGTTCCTTCATCAATTTCTCTAAGACTGCTCGATGCAGAAATGAACAGAAAACTGAAAATGAGAGTTGGAGAAGGATGATGTGATTCCAGCAAGAAGAAATAAATAAATATAAATTTTAAAAAATCATGACAGCTCACTCATCAGAAGGTTACATTTTGACAAATTTTAGCCACATATATAGTGAGTGTCTAGAGTCATGATTACAATAGTAATCTTTTTAGCAGATGGAAAAGGAAGGGTCTAATTGATTTCCTCTTTACACTTGGCATAACCTGATTCAGTGTTTGGCCTGTTTTTCACTATTTCGGCAGTTGTTTGACAAAAAAATACAAATATAGAAATATCATTTGTGTTGATCAATATGATATTGTTGAAATAAGAGTGAAACTCTAAAAAACAGAGCAAGTATGATCATTGTAGAAGAAGTTATGAGGATTCCATAAGTATATATATGTTGGTGAACAATTAGGAATAAGACAGACTCAAGTGTAAAAGTATATGGAGACTTTATTTCTTAATTAATTAATTGATTCATAAATTAATTATTAGTATGCTATGCATATTTTGGGATGGATTCCCATCTTCAGTAACATTTGTGTACCTCTCAATGGTTAAAAAGTATCCATAGGAAATGAATTTTACATCAGATGTTTTGTTTTCAAAGTAATGATGGAAATCAAGAAAGAGGATTCCTTGTGGGTCATAATTCTGTCTGTGGAGAAATCTGTGGTGGTATGGTTAGATATTTTGTTGGAAATAGTAGTAGCAGTTATGGGTATTTTATTGGTTGTGCTGGTCAGAGGGGATGGGCATTCTAAGCATTGGTTATCATGGGAGCTCAATAGTAGTTTAATGTTAGACTGTTTGGGGGAAGTCTTTATTATGTATGACTGAATATCTGTTAGTACAGTCTTAAGAACAGTGAGTTGGTGAGTATAGAGTAATTAGGAGTGAGAGGATTTTGGTATTAGAGTTTGGTGTTGTAGGGATCGTTGAGTCTATCAGGGGAAAGTCTTAAGTTTGTTAATCCATATATGTATATATATCTATATCTATCTATCTATCTATCTATCTATCTATCTATATATATATACATATATATATATATATACATATATACATATATATATACATATATCTATATCTATCTATCTATCTATATATATATATATATATATTTCTATAAAAGTGGAATATTTCTGGTGATGTTAAATTCAATGATTTGGTAATTATGGAAAAAATACAAATTTATTTCCAAATAATTTTGATTTCTGATTACATGTTTTGCCTTTAGCAGTGTCATCGGATCGGATTCAAATGATTTTTTCTAAATAAATGATGTCATAGGGATCCAAGAGTAATACCATATTCTGGCAGCGTTATTCTTAGAATTCTGGCTTGTGTCCCTCTTCTTGTTGATCTTCAATGCTATTTTATTTTTTTAATATTATTTTTTCCAATATTGAAGATACATGTATTTTGGGATGTTGTATTCCAAAATTAGTGTTGATTCTATGATTTGTTGTTTGGATCTCCCTTCATCATTTTTGCTTCTTTCAAATTGAAAATGTGGTCCGCCTTATTTTCATGGACCACAAGTGTGTTTTGTGTGTCATTTATTCTTAGAGCCTTTTTATTTTCATAATTTTTTTGTCTAAAGTTTTTCAAATTCCAGTAATGTATTTTTTATTGCAGTTTTTACATGTTATCTTATATATAACGGCCTCAGATGTACGTTTGTTATTTGTTTTTTGCTGATTATGATTTTTATAGTTCGGGATGTACTGTTCATAATTTAGCTTCCAAAAATGTTTTAATTCATTTTTCGGTTGTGGGTTTTGTTGGGAGTATTATGTGTCTGGTTATGATGTTAATTTGATATTGTTTCTGTGCAGACCAGTTGGTCTTCAAGTTGAACAAGTGAGGGTGTATGATGATAATGATTGTCCTGAGTGGGAGCGAGATCTAGGAGTCACTACAGGTGGTATCCACCATGTGGGTGTGATGCCAGCCACATGCATGACGTCAAGAGAGGAATTTCAGAAGATGGAGGTAACTGGTTTACCTTGGCAGCTGCCATCTTGTATTCATTAAGAGCACATGGTAGGGTATGATGCCTTTGTTAGGGGGGAAGAAATCTACCCAAAATCTTTTAAAGAATTGACAGAGAGGATAAAAGTAGAGTTCATGACAAGTAATAAAAACGTACATTTAATGATTTGATAAATAAGACATTTATAAACATTACATCAAAAGTAGAAAAGAAAAGACATGAACATAAGTAAAATTGTTGATAAAACAGGCTTGATTGCTAAGTAATTTAGGACAGAGATTGGAATTTAGATAAAATGGATATACAGTGTGAACTAGTAGCTAGGTAGAGGAGAAAGATAGAGAATTGTCAAGAATTTCCTTGGAGAAACTGAAAGGAATTGTTTCAATAACACTGGTTACTGTGAAGATCACAGTAATTGTTGGAAACAGAAGTTCAGAGTTTAGCTGCACAGGAATTTCTGAGACGATAGAACCACATGTATTTGATTGCCTAGTTAACTCGTGGGCTGCTCTTCAATGCCGATAAATACAAATGACAGAAGGATACATAAATAGTTGAGAGTTTAAATGAATTGGGGATATTTGTGACTGTCATGTAGAGTAACAAATTGCTGGCTCATTCACGTGGAACATGCAAATTAGTAGCTAGATGTATGAGAGAGAAGGTCTGCGACAGTGATGGGTAAAAAAAAATGGGGAAGCCAGGTGAGATCATCATCATCATCATCATCATCATCATCATCATCATCATCATCATCATCATCACCAGTCTTTTAACATCCATCGTTGGACATAGACCTTCCCCAGGATTTGCCACACTTCCCTATCATGGGCGTCACGGAGCCAGTACTTCCTGAACTTGTCTAGCTCGTCTCTCCATCAAACATTTTGCCGGCCTCGGTTGTGCATGTGGTCTCGGGGGATCCATGTTGTGAGTCGCGATGACCATCGATTGTCTGCCATTCTTGCAACATGGCTAGCCCAACGCCATTAGAGATTTTTAATCGATTCTATGATGTCCTTGACTCTTGTCTTTTCTCAGATGTACTGTGCTGTCTTGTGGTCTCTCCATGTGAGGCCCAGCATTATTCTTTCATGTGCTTGTTGCATGGTTCTCAATTTGTGGATCTGTCTCTTGGTTAGTTTCCATGTTTCAGCTCCATAAGTGACTATTCTGAGGATGCATTGGTTATACACCCTTCTCTTTAGGATCAATGGGATCTTATTATTTTTGAAGGTTGAGCTAGCTCTGCCAAAGGCTTGCCATCCTAGTGTGATTCTTCGCTTCATGTGTAGGCCGACTTTCTTGCTCTCTTTGTTTAGTTCATCTATCATTAGTTGGAGGTGGTATAGGTTCTCTGCAAAAAGGGCTATGTTGTCTGCAAATCCAAGGTTGCTCAGGTGAAATAATGGGTCCTAAAGAGAGAAAAACAAAAGTAAATCAGTCTATAAGATCAGCAAAAAAAACAATGGTAAATTGAAGTTGAGGGCTTTTATAGACTAGAGTTAAAGGAAATGATATATTGCATGTGTGGTTAGATTTAAAGTTTCATGCTTAAAACTGATACTTATTTAGTTTTTATTAAAAATAAAAGAGTCACAAATGATTAACTAAGTCTATCATCTCCAGACCACCACACGCCAAAAATGGCAATGATATTATTGGATGAGTCACCAGCTTATAAGATGTAGTCTCTCTTTCATGGTGGAATCTACATCCCAAGTATGAAGTTGGATGCGCATTGTAATAAAGAGGAATGAACACATACAAGAATTATGGCCAGATAAGAGACGTACATTTAATACAGGAATAAAGATGAGGTTCATGTACGGGTAACATTAATACGATCGATCGTGAGAAGTAATATTAGGAGAAAAGATAGTAAAAGGTGGTAGTTCTCTCGTCTTGATAGTTCTGGCGTCAGAGTTGTAGCGGAGTTGTCTGAACGCGTGGATTCCGTATGGTTGGATTTCTCCCAGATACGTGGAAACCGTGTTCAGTGTGTGAGCCTTACTGCCAAGTAAGTGAGTTAACTTGGGGGCTATTCTCCGACGCTGTTAGACTCTTGATGAACAGACTATAAAAGACATAGAACATGTGTGTTTCCCGAAGTGAGGATTGTGGTTAAGATCGGATCGGCCAGTGAGTTGGCGACATGGTAATGATCTTAGAAAGAAGGAAAGAGAGTGGCCGGCCGCAAAGGCTGGGTCCAGAGGCATGGTCAGCTAGGAATATTTGCGCCAAGGAGCATTGGGCCAGGGAGAAGGAAAGAGAGAGAATGGCCGGCCACAGAGGCCGGGACTAGAAGCGTACCCAGCTAGTGGTGCTGGAGCTAGTGAGCATTGGACCATGTGCGTCTAGGGGTTTTATAGGGGTTGTCAGAAGAAGTGACGTTTTAGATATCTAGCTGAAAGAAGAGTTTCGTATTTAATTCCTAACTAATAGTATAGGGGGCAATACAATATCTTTATTGATTGCCCAACCAAACTAATGAAAACCGGATGACGATTGCTAAGGATAATGCCACACCTCATGTTAAACTGAGCTGATCATCTTGAACTTTCAGAAATATTGAAATGACATTTTCCAATTTATATGAACGATAGAATCTGTCAATTTTGCTCCATTCTTCCAAAATATTCTTTAGTATTGAATGATATGAAACTTTTCATTGTCCCATCTAAATTCAAATAATCAAGTTTAGGTTACTGCAGTACATGAATCATTGATTCTCAATGAAGCCTCAACTTAGAGATAATTTCAATTTCTGTTCTTTTATGTTCATATAAACTTCAGGCATATATGATTTTAAATATGCAAATAATCTATTCTGTTCCGACTTCAATTAATTTTGTTTCATTTCAGAAACAGATATTACAAAGAAAAAAACACTAATACCTGATATGTAATGAAAGTATATTTTTAAAAAGTGTAGAATTATTTGAGGCAAAAAAAATATTTTGAATCATACGAATCCAATCTTAATTTCTAATTTATACAAAAATTATAAAAGATTCTATAGTCGGAGAATATTTAAGTACAAAACTTCTGATAGAAGTACAAAGAATAGTTAGAGAACTGAAAGATTTTAGTGAACAAAATTTGTGAAATTATCCTTTTTAATAATTTTCAACATCAATCAGATAGCTTAAATTTGAATACATAGAAATTACATTGTATTTTTGTTAGGCTGTTGACAATTGCTTGGGTAAATATATGGGCACCTGCATGTACTTGAAAATATTTGGATAAAACAATGTCAAATGTGAATCAACAATGATGAAATTTGTCTATTTAAACATGTACTACATATTAAGCTGAAGTCATTCATGATGACTTTTATGAGTCCGCATTAAAATCATTAGTGGATATTTCCAACTAATGAATGATTTTCAAGAGTAAATAAAACCTTTTTAATTCTATAATGGCAACATCCTAATTCTGCCATGAATCCAGCGTTTTTTTTCCTTAAAAGTCAGTTATTACTAAAATTTTGGAGGGGCAGATAAATAATTCAAAAATGCAATAAAACAGTAGTAAAGGATAAATTCCATTAAATTAACAGAAAAAGATGTATACAAAAGAATTAGATTTTTTCTCATTTTAGTTTTTATTTCCTTTATGGCAGAAGGGAGAAGCATCCCTTCTCTATCTATGAACTATTAAAATTCTCCATTTGAACTATTCACTGATATGAACCAGTATATGTCTAAATACTTAGGCCATATGATCTGAAGAACATCTCTGAAATTGGTTGAATATCAAAGATTTTCCGGATATATGTCTGTGAAAAGCTTAATATCTATGTCTTCAGAAAATGCCTTAATTACTTGCTGCAAAGATTGGTGATCCTCATTATCATTCATTTAGGAGGATTCCATAAAAACACAGCTGCACAGATATACCTTACAATAAGTATAAGAGTAAATCTCATAAAATTCTAGACACTTATGCACTCATAAGCTTTACTGAATATAGGACAGAAAGTAATAAATGGTTCACTATGGAAATAAACAAAAACTAAAAGAAACTGCAATAACATTTACATACAAATGGCGATAAAGATAATGAAATTTGAAATTTTTGCATTAAATTACACTCAGGCTTATAAACATCTGATATTTAAGATTTTAGTTGTATTAACTGTTTATCTAGGGTCTACCCAAGGGTTTTATGCACCCTAGGTGAGACCTGAAAGTTGCCCAAGGGTTTCAAGTACCCTGAGCAAAAATTGAAAGTTGCGTACCTTGTAATCTAATGGTTATTTTTTTTCAGTTAAGTGCACCCCTAAGATGTTTGTGACCTAGATGACTGCCCAGGTTTGCCTTATGGATGGATTAGCTCTCTGTATATGCCAGTATATGTTGACTATTTAAGAATAAAAAAGAAGTTTAAAGGCTTTTTATACAATGGTTTAATCACTGCCCTGATGATATAAATTTCTGATTCTAGCATCTGCATTGAATAATCAGTGTTTGATAACAAATTAGTATTATTTCAACAGATCTAAGTATGAGAATCTTGGTCTGCATTTGTTTTTCTCTTAGCTGTTAATAAACAAATGATAATCAAAAAAATCATCTATTTCTTCAAATTACAGTGATATTTTATAATGCAGTATTAACCCCAGTTGGAATCCTAATAACAGGTTAGAAACTTTGACACGTCAATAAGTAATGTTTGATTATATCATTAAATTGAAATATTCATTATAGTTAACAGCCTATTTATTAAAATGAATAATTAGAATTAAAGTGCTTAGTATAATTAACAAGTTGAAAACTTGATAATCATAACCATATTAACACTTGTAACAGAACTTTGTTCGATGCTATTTTCAGAGATTTTATTTAAGCAAAAATTTATGATTTTGAAATAAAGTTGGCATATTCTATTGCAATGGAAGAGATGAAGGTGCTTACTAGCTTTCACAACAGATGAAAGTCACAGTTAACCCAATACAATTTCAAATTTTTAAGTTCCTCTTAAAGCTCTTGAAAAATGAAAAAAAATCTACCAAAATTCAAGTCATCATAAAATGAAAATATTTGTTTTACCTCTAATTTTTCAAACTGTTTTAATGGAAGAGAGTGAAATAAATGACAAACCCTCTTCCTCAACGTAATTCAAAAATACCCGCTTAAAAAAAGAATCTTATTTTGATATAAGATTTTTAGTAAGTGTACATGCGAAATTTGCCTGTAAAAAGTAGCTGTAAATCATTATTGTATTTTGGCACTTAGAGTTGTGGATGACAAACCTTTTCTTTGAATAATGAGAAGGAATTTAAAAAGAAAGTCTACAATCAACTCGGTGACAGAGAGAAGGTATACATAGATTTTATTTATATTCATATAAATGAGACGGATTTGTCTTCCCAAGTTCATCGTTTTGCTTTTAACGATATGGTTATATTTATTTCAGGAGTAAGAACGCCTCTAATAGAAGGTAAGTAATTGTGTCTCTGCTGTTCAGAAATTTTTGAACATCTTTATTTTATGTTTCCTGCATTGTAAAATAAACATTTTCAAGAATTCAAAAATGATCCTACCCGTAGACTAATTTCAATGGATTTCTCTGTCATTATAAAATTTAAAATCACAATCTGAGGGCTTAATTTTTTTTATTTATATTTGATTTACTGCTGTTGTTGCAATGTAAAAAGATGGATTTATTTGAAATGATGTTCATGCATGTGAGTCTTTGATCTGTATGCAATCCAGATTTTGCCAGCTGACATGATGGTTATCAATAGAGAGGATAGAATCAATGAATTGAATTAGAATAGTGGCTGTTCAATTAGCTTTGATGCTCTTACAAATGATATAAATCCATATTTCTGTATTCTGTTCCATTACCAGTTATTTTAACAAAAATGTCATCTTCATTAACCATCATAGCGTGCCACATTGTTTGATGGATAAAAGAGTGGGTGAATAAGCACACAACTAAACCACTCTTCCATAATGACAGTAAAAAGTTGATCCTTATAAACTTGAACTTCAGAAATTCGGTAACATAAGAAACTCAGCTACTTTCAAGAATTCCATAATTATCAAGTTCCAATAATCCTGTTTTGTTTTGCTCATTTTTCTTCTTGTTGATCCTTATTGGGTGTGTACATCAGTATGCAGTTGCCCTGTATATGCAATTGTTGACTCTGTTTATGTTTTCGACTAAAATTCTGTGATTTTTGAGGTGTGAAAGTATAAACCAAAGGAAAGATAATCAACGGTCTGCCATGCCTAAATTATGTAACGTAGACATAATGAAAATTCTTTTTTTTAATGAAAATTTTTTTCTTGTAAAAATAGCCACATCAAATTTTGTAAAAGTTCTCACTTATTGATGAGTAAAATACTGCTCTTTCTGAACTGCTATGTTTCAGAAGCATGTATGTAGCATCATTAATTAAATGACCTTTTTTAAAAAGTCATCAAGAAAAAATTCTTGCAGATATTTATTGTAAAACCAAAAAGGGTTGGTAATTGTTTGAAAGCAGTGCAAAAATATTTTATTGATATTTCATAAAGTTAAACAAGTATTTTGTTAATATTAGGGTACTCTTAAATTCTGGACTGTTCATATGTTCATATAACTTTGTGATGTTAATAACCCAACCCTGTATTACCTTTGATTAGGTCTAGCCTATACTACACCAAAACACTGGGAATTTAAGAAACTTGAAACACCCTCAGTGCCGAGATTGCCATGCTCAACTGTATATCATTTGTTAATCTTCATAGGGATCAGCATAACTCAATTGCACTTGCTGACTGTTGGCACTTCTTGGTAATATCATATCAGCCATACCGAGATGTTACTTTCACCAATTAACTCCACATACATTTGCATTTTTATTTTATGACACTTTTCACAAAATGACATACTGTCCCAACAATGATAAAATTTACTTATAGCAAACACTGCATGCGCATTCCTGGGATATAAGATGTATTTATGTCTTGATGTTTTTTAGTCAGGTACAGAAGTTTATAACAGAGTATAGCATTAGGGTTAAACTGACTTTAATATTTAGTTACTGAATAATGAGAGAAATCAAAATATGGTCTCCCGAGCAATTTTTTTTTATTTGCTCCTAGCCAGGGTTGCCAATTTGCTTTTTTTATAAGCCAAATTTCATGAATTTGGCTTTTTCCAACCATGTTAGGTTCATAATTTTAGTTTGGCTTTTGGTAATGAGGCTGCCGTAAAATGGTGATGTTTGTTTGTGCAAGATCTTACGTTAGAAAACAATAAAAAAAGATAATGGTTAAAATACAAATCAAGTAAAAAATTTTCATTTATTAGATAAAATAAAATATTGAATTATTAAGTAATTTGTGGAGTAAACATAATTTTAAGACAAAGTTAATGCCAAATCCATAGCTGCTGTAGTTATTTGACCTTTTTCTCATATGACTGATCATCTTGATAATTTATTTTAACTTAAAATGCATCAACTGGTATTAATTAGTCTTTATTTATTTATATCTATATTCTTTCACATAACACTTAACGAAGGGTAAGAACAAACTTCAAATATTTGTCACATAATTCCATCAAAATACTTGTGCAAATATTAATATAAAATTAATTAAATAATATTCAAAATTGATTTATATTACTGCTTTACTTACTATATTATGAATATGATAATATTTGTTATGTATTACCAAAAACTTGACAAAAAACAAAATCATTTAAATATTTGTCCAACGATTCTATGAAAATACTTAAATATCAAATGAATTAAATAATACTTGGAAAAAAAATTGTATCCAGTGAAAACTTTCATCACATTGCACCAATTCAATTTCTCTATGAAATGTCTCACAATTACAAAATAGGCCAACATTCTTTTACCGATTTGACAAAATGTTTTAAAAAAAACCTCAGTGGAGGTGAAACTATTTTGAATCTTTTCACGTGCATACATGTTCTCTTGCAATTTACCATTGCACTTACACACAAAAACCGTTTAATTATATCAATTCAAGAATACTAATCAGCTATCCTATCTACTATTTAGAACTCTAAACTTTTTAGTTCGAAAAGAATTTACTTCAGGCTCTTGTAAAATCCTAGTTCTGACCTATTCCAATTGATATTTTCCTTTGCATGCATTTTCAATTAAATTCTTTTTTCAGTCTTTGATCATTCATTACTTTCTCAGACATGTTGGAAAATACATGAAATCTTACTTATATAATGATGACTATGATTTTCTCTGTCTGTAACACTGACCTCTTCAGCACAGAGATAAAAATTTTGTTGTTAAAAATCCTCCTACCCTATGTTTGAAACTATTGATTCTTTCAGGTAAACCAATTCAGTATTTTATCCAAAAGGAAAACATCTCTATCCAAATATGTCTGAATTTTTTCACTGAGATTAACGAGTGTATATTATGAAAATAAAAAAGAATCAGAAGAAAAAGTGTCTACATACACAATGATTAGCCAGTTTATCATGGAGCCCATTGTTTGATACTCATTGGATCTCTGAGTGTCAATGGTTTGTTACCAACTGAAAAAAAATGCTTTATGGGAATCTGTGAATTCTCTCATGGGGATTTACAAGTATCTAATACAATTTTGTATCCTTTAATATTTACAATTATCCATTCTTTTTATCATGAACTACATTTTTCTCTGAATCATATCTTTTTACATACATTTGGAATTATTTGACTTGGCTAATCAAAATTGAGCAAGATTTTGCAAAAATCTAATTTGCAAAAAGTGCGTCCCTAATGCAAAAAGTTCGGAAAGCTCTGCTTTATAGTGCCAATGAATCAAATGGAATTCACTTGCACAAGGTAAAACAGAAAAAAATTGTGATATTTTAAATCCTTGAAACCAAAAAAGAAATAATGTGTAGGGTTTATTTTGAATTTGGTCAAAAACTTTGGACATATGAAACTTGAGCTTTTCTGGTCTTGAAGTGACACTGATAGCTCACAGCTTGTCTCTCCTTTTGCCATTGACTGGTCTGTAACCCATTTCTTGTTTCTCAGTCAATATGGCAACAGAACTGTCTATTCATCATCATCATCATCATCATCATCATCATCATCATCATCATCATCAGTCTTTCAACATCTGTTGTTGGACATAGACCTTCCCTAGGATCCACCCCACTTCTCTATCATGGACGTCATGGAGCCAGAACTTTCGGAATTTGTCTAGCTCATCTCTCCATATAATACTCAGCCGGCCTCGGTTGCGCATGTGATATCTGGGGATCCATGTCATGGGTCACAATGTCCTTCAGTTGTCCATCATACTTGCCACATGACCAGCCCACTGCCATTTGAGATTTTTAATAGATTCAATGATGTCTCTGATTCCTGTCTTCTCCCAGATGTATTGTGCTGTCTTGTGGTCTCTCCATGTGAGGCTCAGCATAATTCTTTCATGTGCACGTTGCATAGTTCTCAATTTGCAGATCTGTCCCTTCTTTTTAGGATTAATGGGATCTTCTTATTTTTGAAGGTTGAGCTTGCTCTGCCAAAGGCTTGCTATCCTAGAGTGATTCTTTGCTTGATTTCTTCTTCTTTTGAGGGTCTCATGGAGATTCGTTGTTCTAAGTAGTCCTCAAATTTGATCTTAGTGTTTTTATCTCCAATGTGGTTGTTGCACATGATCATCGTCTTGCTGAAGTTCATGTGTAGGCCGACTTTCTTACTCTCTTCATTTAGTTTATCTAGCATTAGATGGAGGTTGTGGAGGTTTTCTTTGAAAAGGGTAATGTTGTCTGCAAATCTGAGTTTGCTTAGATATTTGCCATCTATTCTGATTCCTGTACTCTCCCAGTCTAGTCTTTTGAAGATCATCTCGAGGCAGGCTGTGAAGAGTCTAGGTGAGCTGGTATCACATTGTCTAACCCATTTCTGGAGCTGAAAGGGCTCTAAGACTTCATGTTGCCTGATAAAGGAGCTGCTGTGATTGTATATATATTTTAGCACTGGATCTACACCTTATCGGGTGATGTCCTCAATGACCTTAGGGATTTCTACTGAGTCAAATGCCTTTTTGAAGTTGATAAATGCTATGGCGAGTGGTAGTTTATATTTTGCTGCTTTTTCCTTCACATGATTCATTGAATGCAGGTGATTCATGGTTGAGTAGCTTCTTCTGAAGCAAGCTTGTTCTCGTTTTACCCGCTTTTTGGAGTAGGTCGATGGTGATGTTGTCCGGTCTAGGGGCCTTTCTTTTCTTTGTCTGTTTGATGGCTTGTTTCACCTCCCATGGAGTTACTTCTGGAAAGTTCTTGTGTTGATCGCTTATGTTTTGCGAATCCTGTTCATTTTTTGCAGTCCTTGTTTGGACGAATAGAGTTTTTGGTAAAATTCTTTGGCACGTTCGACAATCCTATCTCTGTCTACAGTTATGTTTCCATTTTCCTCGGGTATGCTGGTTATTTGCTTTCATCCTGAGGCCTTTGTTTATAGCATTGAAATCCAACCTCTTTCAAGTGTTGATTTGATGTCTGCCGTCATGTATCTACTTCTGTTAATTTATTAAGTTTGGTCTCTTCCATTTCCTCTCTTGTTGTCAGTGGCTTGAGGTTTCTGTGTTTTTCCATGAGATTCCTGGTTTCATCTGAGATTTTACTAATGGTTTGTGTGCTCATTGGTTTGAATATAGTGGCAACTTCTATTATAGATGCTGTCATTTTTCTTGTTTAATTCATTGACATTGGCTCATGTTCAGTAAGAATTCTAAATCTGTTTTTCAGATTGAGCTTGAAGGATCGAGCATGCTCTTTTGGTATGTTTAGTGGTTGTGGTTTGGTGTGGAACATTTTCCTGCATTCTTTGTTGGTGTTTACTTGCATTCTACATCGTATCATTCTGTGGTCGCTTCCTATATTGACTTGATTCAGGACTTGGATGTCCTTGATGATATCGCTTTTGTCCATTAGGATGTAGTCTAGTCTCTTAATCATTTTAAAAAAATTTCATTTCCTTTTTTCCCTTTTTTTCCTTCACATTTCTTTTTCTTTCCTCTCATCTTTTCCTTCTCCCTTTTTTTTTCGTACTGATCGTATCTTCTTCTCACCTTGCTCTCTTTTTCTCCTCATTCATTTCGTTCCTTTTTCCTTTCTCTCCTAATTCCTTCTCTCTCCCTTACCCATTGCTCTACAACTCACAGCATGGGTCGATTTTAATTTCCTTTGCTGGTATCTTCCATCACATACAGGAATTTATATTCATAGGATTATTTTGTTATCATATCTTTTGTAATTTTTTGTTTGAATCCTTATTCAAATCCTAATAATTAACAGATACCATTTTTTTTATAGAATACACAACTTACTTTCCAAAAGCTCCATCAACAGGTTAGTAATCCAAAATTAAAGGTAAATATTAATCTTGACCATTTTTTCAGCTACTATACAAGGATTTCCAGAACTCCTGAACAATATTAAAAAGAAAGATTCCATCCATCTAATAGATGATACTTTACATTTCCAAATGGTGTAATGTGTGATATTAGAAGTGAGGCAAATTAGAAGTGAGGCAAATAGAAAAAATAACTAAATAATGACATGGCACTAGATGAAAATTATTAAAAAAATTGTACATTTTGGTATTTATAAAAAAAAAGAAGGAAACATTCAAAGAGAAACTGTAAATTATTACCACCCACTCAAGCATGGTATATTTTTAGGGATCAATCAAAAAATTGGAAAAAGGATTGATCAATGTATGAATTACTTTTTGGCCTTCTTTTACATTATTAAAAGGGTGGAATTTTCAACGAATGAACTCTCCTGGACTGGTGGAATTTTCAAAAAACAAATGAAGTGTTTTCCCTACTTATTGAGGAGAGTGGGTGTGCATAGTTTCAAATTTCTTATAAGAATGGTTAAGGCTGAGCAAAATCCATATACATAGATACATAAATATGTCAGAACACCTGGATAACCTAAACCCAGCAACATTATTTAAACCAGTCTGTTGTGAGTGGCAGTAATTAAAACATGGATATTGAAAATATAAGTGATTTTGATGAGAATATTTAAGTAAGTGGTTACCTAGAAAGGAAATTGAATAGGGCGTTTTCAAGCTGGTACTTGTGGTAGAATATATACTTTTTATTTTGACTGCAATGTTTGTTTTTGATCTATGCAGTTATAAAATATTTTTATTCGTGAAATGAAATAAGTATGCTTTTGGAAAAAACAACTTAATTTTTTTATACAAATTGGTTAAACACGAAGATTAGCCAAGTATATTATCTGAATATGTACTTACTATTTTCAGTGTTTATACCCTCTGAGAGTCAAGTATCTTCTGAAGGTGGGTAAATTCTTTCTTAATTTTTGATTATGCAGTAAAAAGTATACACTAGATCAACTTCTTTGAACATGACCTAATCTTTTGAAAATTACTATAAAAATTGGTGAAATTGGAAAATGTGCTTGTTGTGATTAATCGACCTCCTATAGTCAAGTCTATTATGTAAAAAAAAAATGGGTCCATTCAAATTTTTGAGAGATTATAAAAACTATGTACCTTTGGAAATTTCATCGGATAACTAATTAGAAAATCTTCGATTCCTTTTCCCCAGAAGTCGTTGTGTGCAGTCATCTTGAATTTTTAAAATGGCAACCTTCAAATATTAGTATAAGTATTATTGGTTAGATATGGTGAGGAGATGTAGTTATAGACTTTTTTGCTTCAACGTGGTTTGGTGTTAGCATTAACGTTACTGAGGATGTTGATGAAGAAAGGGAGATATATAGAGAACATGTGCGTCAAGTACAAATGTGGATGCAGGTATTGAAAGGAGCAAAAAGACACACATATTTAGAAGTGAAAAATAAGAGATACGTTTAATGCAAAAATGAAGAATGTAAATGGAATACATGGAATGGAGACATTAATACATTCGATTGAGTAAAGAAGAGAAGTGTGGAGCCTGTTAGCTTTAGGTTATTCCAAGGCGTAAAACTGAAACATAAAAAAGAATAAGAATTTAAGGGACATGTGACATAAAGGGTCTAATGTTGTTTTGTCAATCTATCGAATGGAGCTGGGTGAGTCATGCCTGTTATAATGAGTGGTATAGTTGACCAAGCTAGAATATAAAAAGGCGATTAGTCAGGATAGGTGCGAGAAGAAGCTAAAATAATGAATGCAGCATTTGTTGTAGTTGCAGTGTTTGCATTCAATAGCTATGAAGTTCTTGTGAATACTCACATTGAGGACGGTAAGCGATAAGACAATATGTATATATATAGTCAAGGTCAATTAATAAAGACTGCACCAGCCATGAGTTAAAAAAGGGGTAAAGTAAGATAACGGCTTGAAATGCTAGAAAGGTAGAAGTTAACCAGTTCGAAGACTGAGACAAAGAGGGGTTCAACCACGCGCATTCAATTTTGAAATTTGAATGCATAGATACATTTCAAGGCTGTCAGTACTGGGTTTTTTTAATCCAGAATTTGTCTTTTCCGATTTTTGGTTGAGTTTCTTGGCTTTTTTATTCCAAAATTTAAGAAAATTTTAGTTTTCCCATGGTATATATATTAATGTTTTCTGATTATAAACATATTAAAATATGTTTTCTTTTAGTATATGAAAATATTTTATCTTGAATTGGAATGATGAAAAAAAATGACTAATTTATGAAAATGGGCTGGTTCACCCACAGGTGGAGAAGAGAAAATGCATGACCTTAGAACCAAACTTCCTAAGACATGGAAAGAACGCAAAGCAGATAATGTGTCAGTTACCAGAAATGACATTCCATTTGTGTTCATATGTACAGACCACATATGTAAACATCTTGACAAGGAGATCAAGGGACACACTTGACTGATTGCAATCTCCCGTAATGCAAATAATAGACAAAGATTCTTCATGGTTGCGCCAGAATTTTCATGCCAATCAAAGCAGACAGTCCTGTCGTCAAGGATCTGCAGGTGCTTCTTGCACTGGTGCAGTGACAGAAGATCTATTATCTACATTAGATAGCTTTGTATGCATTCTATACTTACCAAAAGAGATTCAAATCAACAATATTCCTGAACTGAAATAACATCTTTTCTGCAAGCATATGGCAGAAAGTCATAAGCTCCCACCCACACAATGCTCTCGAACAGCATGCCCAAAGGGTCCATATCCAGGCCAACATGTGGGGTCAGGTAGGCATTGCTCAACAGACATTCTTTGACCTACTACAGAATTTATGCTACAAAAATGAGAATGGCCAGCTGAAATCAATCTCAACTGAGTCTCTCCCAGTACCTGCTTCTAATTAGTATCTGCGGAATCCTTCCTGCAAATGTTGGCTTGACTATAAAAATCATGAACCTAGGTAGAACAGGACTCAAGATAACATTGGAAAAATTCAGTTACATGTATCAAAAAATTTGAGATGACCAACTATATTATTTATTGTATTTGTAATTATCACAAATAGATTCCTTGCCACCTATAATGTAGATTTGGCTAGTGGAATCTTGATTTTAGGTTATCTAGAGGGTGAAATATTGAAAAGCTACTATTTAAAGGTAACAAATCTAAGATGGCAACCATATAGACATCTGAGAAAATAAAATAAAAGATTTCAAGAATTGTTACCCAATGAAGTTTTCAAAAATGTATCATCATCATTGTCATCAGTTTTTTATCATTCATTGTTGAACATAGACCTTCCTCAGGATTTGCCAGACCTCAATCAAGGGCATTGCGGAGCCAACACTTTCCGAACTTTTCAAGATTGTTTCTCTATCTTGTATTCTACCGGCCTAGGTTGAGCATGTGCTCTTTAGGGATCCATGTTGTGAGTTGTTATGTCCATTGGTTGTCTGCCATTCTTGCAACATGGACTGCCCATCGCCATATAAGTTTTCTAATAGATTCTATGATGTCTCAAACTCCCGTTTTCTTCCTAATGTACTTTGCTGTCTTGTGATCTCTCAATGTGAGGCTGAACATAATTCTCTCATGTGTGCGTTGCATGTTTCTCAGTTTGCTGGTCTGTCTCTTGGTTAGGTTCTATATTTCTGCTCCACAAGTGACTATCAGGAGAATGCTTTAGTTGCATACTCTTCTTTTTAGGGTTATTGGGATTGTCTTGTTTTTGAAGGTTAAGCCTACTCTGCTGAAGGCTTACCATCCTAGAATAATTCTTCACTTGATTTTTTTCTTTTGAGAATTTCATTGAGATTTATTTTCCTAGTTTTATTTTCTCTAGTTTTGCATTTTCAATTTTGATTGTTCTATGTTTATTTCCAACGTGATTGTTGCACATAACCATTGTTGTGTGGAAGTTCATGTAAAGCCCAACTTTTTTTAAAATCATAGTGCTGAAAAGTCTACTTTGTGCTGAAACCATAATAATTTGTAATCCACATGTATATTGGAGTATTAAAAATTTGATGTATTTTTCTTCATATAATTCATCTCTATTTCAGTGACAAATACAAATGAGATTAAACATATTCCAGGTAAGCAATATGGTTTCTATAAAGAATCCTTTCTTCCTAAAATTGTTTATCTTTAGATGAATTCTTTTTCCATTTGTATCATGGGAAGGTAAAGAGTGTGGTTGCATTGTTTTGTTCACCTGTTTTAATTCTCTTGTATTCTACTTTCTCAATTAATTATGAATCTCTTCTGGCTTGCTAGGCCAGTTGAAGCTACACCAGAAGACTGCACATTTTGTGAACATGTTTTACTCTGTCTGTTGCTAATCACTCACAATGATAGATGAGTGGTTAGACTTTCATGGTTTGAATTCAGTATTGTCTATCTCTTAGACTTGTTACCAACCAAAGCTTCAAGAGCCTAGTCTGCCCCTAATACTTACCTATAGCTCAGGAAAGAGGGATCAGTGTTGGAGTCATGCCTTTTCTAGTATAGTGATTGTAAACTGTCTCAGCTGGAGTATGAGCTTGTTTCACCGAACCCATTTTCCATACTGCCAATTGATAGGATTCCTAAATCTCTGACATCAAGTTTCCTTTCAGAATATAGACTCTTACAAAGCGACATGTGCATTAAAAAGTATTTTATGGTTATTTTGAAGACATATCTTATCGATGAAACATACATATGGCTCAGTAGTCAATAAACATATCTTAATTCGTCATGAATTAGGAACATTATACAAATAGAAATATTCTAATCAGAACTTTGACAGAATAAAGACTTTTACTCCAGTAAACACACTGATGACCAGCATATCATCAATAGACATAAAAGTAAAACTAAAAATAGGAAGAATACATACGACAATGTAATGAGTTCCCCAAAGACATGATAAATATACAGACTAGGCAATATAATGTATACATATACTAATATATTGTTATAACTGATTTATTTGAATTGGTGTTCCCATATTGCTTGTTATAATCAAAATATTTCAGCCATTGTACTTTCATTGACAATCATTATTTAACTTAAATAGCTATTTATTTATTCATTTATTGCATAACCATTGCATATGTTTGTAAATCTTCTGCCAATATTTTATGGTTTTGTCCTCAGAGGGTTATACTGACAAAGTTTTAATTGTTTCTATTCTAAATGTATTTAAAAATAAGGAAATATTGCACACAAGAATAAAACCAAGTTATCTCAAATGTTTAGTGTCTAATAACAAAGACTTGTCATTTTCAGTTTCTTATGCAGTCTTTCTCTTTCTTTACTGTTCTTGGAAATAACTTCATTTATTCTATTGAATACTACTATTTTATGCAATGATACCAATTTGTTATTTAACACATGTTGATGAGATATATTGGCAATCAATATTAAATTTAAATAACTTTAGTTATTTATTGTAATACCATTGAATACACTTGTAAATGTTCTGACAATATTTCATAGTTTTGTCGTTAGTGGATTATGTTGTCAAATTTTTAACTGCCTCTATTCAATTTATATTAAAATATAAATTCAACTGTCATTGGAAGCAAGAAATCTATTAGAATCAACATAGATTTCTGCAGTCTTCAAGTTGGTCTACCTGTCTGGCTATGAGTCACACATACAAGCCACAATAATGTAGATAGTGGGCTGAAATTTTAAATGTATACTTTTTAGGAAAAACGGGAGGTGGGGGTACACCCATGTTGGATTTTAGTGTCTGGGGGTCCAATTTGCAATAAAACTTTATATCAAATTGATCACTAGTTTGTGCCCAATGGCATTCATGCTTGGCTCTTTGAAATTCAGACTCTTTTTAGTGATTGCTGTCCAACTGATTACAAGAAATGTAACTTATTCATTGATAACCTCCTTTATAATTTTTTGATTGATCAAACCAAACACAGCAGGTCGCTAAAAGACGTTGGTCATGTAACGGTTTCTATCAAGTGACCAACCAGACCTATACTTCATAAATCAATAATAAGTCATATGATATATAAACCATTCAAATTTCAGTGGAAACTACAGCTATGACTACATCAGGTAAGTATCAGTTGAAGAAAATGAATTTATTCAGCAATCAAAATTCATTCAGCAATTCAATTTTATACTTTTGGTCCTTTTTTACATCTTTAAAGTATTGATTTAATATCAATAAAATCAGGTTACTTCCTTCAGACTCAATTCCTCTCTGACATTATGTTGTATGTATAGGGAGTACAGTCAAGACGAGGCTTGGTGTCTGGGGTCTTCTACCAAGAGGCAACGGTTGAGCTTCCAACTGCGGCTTCTGTCAGTCAGGCTTTCTTGGTATATAGTTGAAAGTTCTTAGGTTAGTGTTTCAAAATTTGCTTTGCAGTCCTGAGGCCAGTGATTTGTCTCAGATTTGTCCTGGACTGAGCTTGGTACATGATGAAGGATGATTGTTTCACCTAAAATCTAAATAGATCACTTCCTCCAGAATCTTACAAGTTTCCCAATTTTAGCATCTTTTAATGCACCCTTTTCTATTATCCAAGTGCAATTATCACAATTCTATTGGTCCTATTCCCCATCCTGTCCCTACCAAGGCGAGACCACATCTTTACGTCACTTCCAGTAACTACCCGGTGGACGTTAACTGTCCACACACACTCTTTGTGTAGGTGACAAAAAGGCGGTCCTCTAAGGGCTTATCAATTATATCATAATATTAATTAATTATGACTCCCTCATGCCCAATTTTGAGGGTTCTCTCATTCTGCTCAAAATTCTCTTTGAAAATGTCAGAAGTAGCACTGGCGAAACAGACATCCGTCTTTGCATCTCAAATTCTTAGCCAAAATCTTCTCAACTAGTCCAATTCTCCTTCTCAAATAAAATAGATTTCACTCGTCTGCGAGTCCTGATATAAAATCCTGCTGGCTTGCAAAATCCTGGGTATATCTTGCTTAGTTGTCAAATCCTGTGTATACCATGCTTATTTACTAACTTAATATATAAGCCTATTACGATGTTATAAAAGCAATAAAGATTGCTCCTTGGTCTTCTTTGTCAATGGTTTGCTTCTTTATTAAGTTCAAATCAAAATAGTATGATTATAAATTATGCACTATGTAATACTTGCTTTATCAGAATACTATAAAAAACAGAGGGGAAAATTTGTTGATGATCTCTTATATGGTAGTGCAGCAGCTATATACATTACTATAAGAGATTTTGTTACTGAGCATTTTTTGCCTAGTGCTTTAATCTGTTTTCCTATTGGATGTTGTATGGAGTAATTGTGCGTATTTTTCAAAGAGTGAGTACTTCTAGTTTCCTTGATGAGCAACTATTGCCATGGCATTTAAATCCTAGTTTATTCTCGGTTTAAATGTTTACATGCAATAAAAATGCTGACTAAAGTACATGTCAAAAGGAAAAGGCTACATTCTCAAAACACATTTATTCTTGATTGTAAATTTCCACAATATATTTTTTGTAAAAATTTCATATTTGACAATAAATAGTTTAGCCTTCTGCGGTCAAATAGTATTAAATCTTGTTTGCATCCCATGGCTGCCGCAGCTACACTATCACTTTGCCCCTTATGTCACACACATGTCCTCCGGTTAGGTCCATTCCTAATAGAGGGGCAGAGCAAAACTATTCAGTACTGCTGCCTCTAATTTTTTTGCATGTCAACTAGAAAGATGATAATTTCTGAAAATGAAGAGGATCTGAAACAAACAGAGTAATAGTGGAAATGGCAAGAGCTAGAGGGCCAAATTTTGGTTGTGGTAGGGTCTTCAAAAGGGATGACATTAAATCAAGTTACTTTTTTCATCCATTCTTTCTTTAGTATTTTTGCTGATAGAGTTGGGAAATTGACATTTGTATTACCATCTATATTTCCAAAGGATCATCTATCTTTCAATGGATCTTTCATTTGTGTAATTCAAAATGGTACCATTATATCCTTCCTCTTGTATGTAGATGGAGATTTCTGACAAAAAGCAATTGTGACCAATGGTTACAGGTTAAACATAAAAATGTCAAATAACCAAACTGATGAAGCAGTACAATTTTAGACATTTAGCAAGATGGCCACTTTACTATTCTTTAAATGCAACTGCCTCAATACAATCATGATTCAGGAAAACTTGACTTCTTACTAATGAAGAGATTCTACCACTGGCTTGCAATAGTGATATCATAACTGTTCATGATCAACCCTCTCTGAAAACAATCAACTTTTGGTATCCATCTTAAAAGCAAGATAAAAATACAAAGAAAGCAAATTTTTTGATGATTCCTAATCCGAGCACAACGAGTCTTTGTGACATGCTCAAAAGAAGAAATCAAGCTAAGAATCACTTTAGGGTGGCAAGCCTTTGGTATAGCTAACTAAACCTTCAAGAACAAGAATATCCCGTTAGTCCTAAAAAGGAAAATAAATAATCAATGCATCCTCCCTTAAGTTACCTATGAAGCTGAAGCATGGAACCTAACCAAGAGACTAATCTGCAAACTTGGAAGCATGTGAGAATCATGCAGAACATCACTTGGAGAAACCACAAGAGTGCACAGTATATTCAGGGAAAAACAGGAATCCGAGACATCATAGAAATTGTAAGGAAACATGAATAGTAGTGGGCAAGAATGGCAAATATCCGATGGACATCATGACTCACAACATGGATCCTCAGAGAACAAGTGTAAAACTGAGATGGTAAGACGAACTGGACAAGTTCATAGAACATTGGGTTTGTGATGCCCACAACAGAGAGATGTGGCGAATCCTGGGGAAAGTCTATGTCCATCAATGGACGATGATCCCATATTCATTGAATAGCCTTCTACATAATGTTTTGTTCTGTATGATGTATTAGTACAAGGTTTGTGGCAAAAGAAACAAAACTTTTAGAACAGCATGCCAGTGTGCCCATGACTGGAATTTTAAAGATTATGAAGAACTTTTATGGAGATTTTGATAATGTTGCACATGAGAAGGATTCTCTGAACCAGATGCAATGTTGCTAGTGAAAACACAAGATAACTCTCATCCCCCAGCCTCCCTACTCACCAGATTGGGCTCCTGCCAATTTTTTTTGTGTTCCCCAAACAGAAATCCACCATCAAATGCCATCCTTTTCAGATGCTAGAAAATATAGAAGAAAACGTTCCATGAGACTGGCACACTATCCTAAAAAATGATTTCTGGAATTGGTAAAACGGATGAGAATGGAGTATCCACTGTGTAGAGGACTATTTTGAATGAGTCTCATAAGGTTGTAGGTAAAGCAATAAATTTGTTTTTGAAAAAGTTTGGTTTCTATTTAGATAACCATGTATGTAGAAATATGTATTTTGATGCTATTTGTATCTTTTAAGAAAAACTCAGGTTTTATTGGATGCATATTTCAGGTGTGAAATGTCGTGTTACTGATGGCATGAACAGCAGTATGTACATTCCTGATTCAAACATTGTTATGCCTGATCACAGTCCCCCCCAACTGATTCGGCCAGGAGGAGGTGGATGGATCACCACGGCAGAGGAACCAGCGCCCACTGTTTCCATTCATGTGGGACAGGTGTTTGACGAAGGAGCAGAAATAAAAATTCCCAAACATGATAATGTTGGTGTTTTTTTTGTCATCTACATGGAAGGTTCTAAAAAAGTATTAAAAGTAAGGCTTTATTTTCATTTTGCTAAAACATGCACATACACGCACATACACGCACACACAAAATCAAACATGTGACTTTCAAGATGGGTTTAGATAATTTATCTAAGAACAACTATCTTTATCTGAAATCTTATTTCATACTATGAATATGAGATTATTTTGATATCAGAAGTCAATAAAAACATTTCACTGTTTTGTTATTATTTGCAGAAATCACTTCTTGTGAATAGAATGTTGAACGAGAGAGAAATGCTTTCTTCCATTTCTGGATAAAATATTTTTTAATAGTGATATTCTCAAATAAACATATCTGCGTGAGATTATTTTACACTAACTGGGGTACCCTGCATTGCCTAGAAAAGATAAAGCTCCAAATCTGACCACACTGGAGAGCAAATTATATTTTATAGAGATTTCACAAAATTACACATAGCCCCCCTCCCCCTCCCACTGGTTGAGCCAGCACACTTCCATCCTCATCATCACTCTTTTAGTGCCAGACCTCTTTATCATGGGCGTTGACGAGCCAAAACTTTCTGAATTTGTCTGGTTTGTCACACCATTCTGTATTTTGCCAGCTGTAAGGATCCACATTGTGAGTTGTGATGTCCAGTGGTTGTCTGACAACATAGCCAGCCCATTGCCATTTGAGAGTTCTCACGATTTCTATGATATCTCTGTTTCCTGCTCTTTTTATTATATGCTGTGCTGTCTTGTGCTGTCCATGTGTTGAACATGATTATTTCTTGTGCGCATTGCATGGTTCTCAGTTTGAGGCTCAATCTTCTGGTTAGGTTCCATGTTTCAGCTCCATAGGTGACTATCGGGAGAATACATTGATTGTGTACCCTTCTTTTTTGGATAAATGGGATTTTCTTGCTCTTGAAAGTTGACCTTGCTCTACCGAAAGCTTGCCAACCTAGAGTAATACTGAGAGAAAAAGAGATTCACATCCATGGTTACCTATGATGAACTGAAATTAAGGGTGCAGTTTAGCATTATAGCTACATTGTAAATAGAACCCCCTATAATAAAACCTTCAAATATTTCTCAAAACTGTCAAGTCTCGAGAGGGTTTGAAGGTCAAATAGATTGGAAGAACATAAAATTGAAAGAAAAACCAATTGATCTTTCTCAGTTGAAGTTTGAACTTGGTCTGCTGATTAAATATTCTCTACCTCTAACAACTAGACTATTGAGTGACCATGATTTTGAACTCTATGAATTAGTACCCAAGAAGGAATTTGAAATATGGAGATATTTCTGGGTTGTGTGGCTGTTTAGTTGAATCAGGAGGGGAGGTATATCTTTATTAATGTTGTTTTTCCTTAAGTACTATGTTTATATATATCTTAAAATGTTTAAAGATGCTTTTTTTCTCATAATTATTTAATTTAATTTTAAATTAGGAAAAATTCTCCTTCAATTTTGATCCCCCATAGACAAACACATAAACATCTCTTACTTATGTATTTAAGATATATGTATTTATTGACCATAACCAAATGTCCTGACCCCTTCACACAGCATCCGCTTTGGCTAAATTATTTCTGAAATAACATAAAATGACAGTCATTGTGAAAGGCAATAATATATGTGAAGCAAGTTGAATATTTCAGGTATTTCAAAAAATATTTCTCAACAAATACAAACACTAATGGCTATTTGATACACCAATTTCATTCCCCTCACACTTTGTTCCCCACGGTAACTAGATACTTATACACAGAAACCCTTGCTAATCACAGCCATACCCACTTATACACATACCAGTGACAATAAACAAACATATGAATGTAAATGTATACACATACTAGTGACCATCAACAAACATATTCAAATGTATATATATATATATATATATATATATATATATATATATATATATATATATATACATATATATATGCATAACAGTGATAATAAACAAATATATACATATATATGCATATATTCACAACAGTGACCATAAACATGCATACATACATATATACAGTGACTATAAACATACATATATATATATATATATACCAATGATCATACACAAATACATATATGTATATATCAATGGTAAGAGCAGTGTTGCTTTAAATGTCTATCATATAAATATATATATGTGTATATATATATATATATATATATATATATATACATATATACATACCAGTGACTATAAACAACTATATACACATACCAGTGTTTATAAACTGATATATATGTACACATATTCATATCAGTGACCATTAAAAAACATATATATACATATGCATCCCAATGACCATTAATAAACATACACACATGTAGACATACCGGTGACCTTATATATATATATATATATATCAATGAACATAAACAAACATGTATAAATGTACCCATACCAGTGACTATAAACAAACATATATACATATACACATACTAGTAACTATGAACAGACACACACACACACACACACACACACACACACACACACACACACACACACACACACACACACATGTAATCATGGGAGACCGTTTCAAATAGTTTCAATATCATACGTCACATATAATGTAAGGATGAGATGATTGTGGTTGCTGGGGACAAGGGAATTTATTTTAACATGTTTTGTATTTAACGCAACCTGCTGATGTGAGTATAAGTATTGATGAAAGAAGGTAGTCAATAATTGCCATGACAGATGGGAGAATTCCCAACTAAGTATGTATATGAATGCAGGTCTTGAACTGTTTGTTTTATAGACACATACAAATGTTTAGACAAACAATAGGATGCACATTTAATGATGAGATATTTCTAGTAATACATATGAAGCTGAAAGGAAAATAAGAAGCCTGTTCAGAGTTCATTACTATGAAGTATCTTTATTGGGAAGTAGAGAGTTGGTCATTAGGTTATTAAAAAGGAGAATTGATCCATGATAGAATGGCTCTATAGAGTAAGCTTGTAACTAGTTAGAAGAGGAAGATAAAAACTAGCGTCTAAGAAAAAGGTAGGAGCTTTGTGCAAAGTAGTTGTAGTAGCTGTGCATTAATGAAGCGGAAGTGACTGAAATGCTTTGAATCTATAAGGCTTAGTATTATGAAAACCAAAGAATAATTATGGAGACGGAGTTATCAATGATTAAACTTAACTGTTAAGTTGGGGGCAATGTGAATTTATGATTGCCGAAAGTAACTTGGGGGAGGGGCATTCTCTGATGCTGAAAAACACACAACGGAAAGACTATTCAAGTCATAGGAAACACATTAGGTTTAACTTATGTGCGTTTCCTGAAGTAAGGAGACTTGAAAAGAGGACATTTGTAAATGTTGTGTAGTCAAAGCATCGTCATCTCATTCATGGGAGATGGGGATGTGAATATATGTTTTTGAGCTAAAGAATAGGACATGATTTAGTAGCTGAGTATATGAGAGATACCTCAACATCTGTGAAAAAAACTGGCAATGTATAGAACAGTGATAGGTCATAGTGGAAAAATGGTGAATTTTAAATTGGCAGGGAGGTTGGCAAAATAATGCTGCCCTTAGAGAGAATGAAAGCAAGAGAGAGAAAGAAAGAACCGACTAAGGAAGTCAGGGCTCCAAATGAATGAATGAACGTGTGAATTCAGAGCTTTAATAGACAGTAGATAAAAGAAATTAATTTTACATGTGAGGCTAGATTTAAGGTTTATTATCTCAAGCTAATATTTATTTCTTTTTGTATTTAATTTCAACTAAAAATAAAGAAGTCACCACATATGTATATACACATACCAGTAACCATAAACAAACATACATACACATATACATATACCAGTCACCATAAACTGGTTTTCTGCTACATATTAGTTTTTGTTTATCTCATATAATTATTTCATTTCTCCAGAGTGCATCAAAACCAGGCGAAATGTATCAGAAAATTTTTTCCTGAATTGAGAGATGTATCGAAACAAGTCTGATTCTTTTAATTTCCATATTGTCGATTATTATTCTCATATATATATATATATATATATATATATATATATATATATATATATATATATATATATATATATATAAATATATAGTTTTTATATAAATCATTTCTTTGCAGAAATTTAAAGGCGATTCTATTGGAAATATTCTAAAAGGAACTAAAACGGATACTTTGGAATTTTCTTTTGAACCTATTGATTCAAACTTACCGATGAAGATCACTATCTCCATTGTAGCATGCTTCATGTCTCTTCGTAAGGCCTATCATTTCTTTCGATCTTTTAAAATTTCTATAAAAACATCATCTAACAAGAAAAAAATGCTGATTATTAAAGTATATTTATAAAATTCTATTCTATAATTTCAAATTATTTGTCTATTCATTGAAAAATAACTCATGCTATATTTTGTATAAGAAAACTTTATTATGCTTATCATTAAATCATGGCTGAATTGATAATTCTTCGTTATTTTAATATTTCAAATTTGTATTAGATATCAGCTAAATGTTTTTGATGCTTAATTTTGGGACAAAATTTACACTTTTCTATATCCGTTAGTTAGTAAATGACTTGGAAATACATTGAAATAAGCACAAAACACCTTTTTTATTTGCTTTTGTAATCTTTTATTATAGAACCTTATAAACTATTTGCTATTTGTATTACTTTAATGTGCCATATACTTTCTATGCAGGACAAACTGTAGGGGAAGCAAATATAACTCCAGGTTTGTAAGCTTTTTTTTATCAAACTATTATTACAATTCTCAAAATTAAGATTATTGGAAAGATTAAAGGAAACTCTGCTAATTTCCGTATTCCTTTTGTGTTTAGAAGGGAAAATTGGTATATGCAATAAGTTACTCCGGTTAAAAAATTACTTTGGTCACTTCCATTTGCACAAGTTTATTGATTTTAACTTGTAGGGATTTCGAATATTTTCATCATCAATGATTTCTGTTTCTGTTTGGAGATCATTTCATCCAAATGATCTTGAGAAAGGCATGAAATAAAACAGTAGTTAAGATACCAGCAATCATGTTCAGACTGGACAATCATTGGCAAACTCTGCATCGACATGGAAAGAAAAACTGAGCATTAATCCCCCAAAATAGATTATGGTTGTATTCAGAAATTCAGTTTATGTCTAATTTTTTAGATTAAATATTCTTATGAAATATTTCGATCCTCTTAATCACAATATTTTGGCCAATTAAACTCAGGTCTGAAGCGTCTATAGTTTCTGAGATTTAATCTAGCAGAGAATCTTGAATAAATCTCTTCATTAAGTCTAAGGGAGACTGTTGAATAAACCCTTCATTTAGTTTAGGGGAGAATGTTAGAGAAACCCTGCATTGAGCAAAATGAGTGATAGCCTCTAAGTTTAATGGAATGCTGTATTGCTCTAAACAAGTAAAAGCCTTAAGTCTTACTGGAATGCTGCATGAACTAAAACAAATGATGGTCTAAAGCTATGCTGCGTATCGTAAAACAAGTGATAACCTTAAAGTATAATATGATGTTGCTGGAGTAAAACAAGTGATAGTCTCAAGGTTTATCAGAATGCTGCATAAAGTGAAACAAATGATTGGCTTAAGGGTCTGATGAAGAGCTGCTGGAGTAAAACAAGTGATGGCCTTTGGTTCTTACGGAATGCTACAGGAGTAAAAAAAGTAATCTTATGGTCTAACAGAGAGCTACTAGAGTAAAACAAGTGATAGTCTGAAGGTTTAAAGAAATACTGCATGTAGCACTCCATCATACCTTAGGGTTATCACTTGTTTAATAATCTTAAAGTCTGATGGAGTGATGCATGGAGTGAAAAAAGGATAGCCTCAAGGCTTAATAGAATGCTGCATGGGGTAAAACAAATTATAACCTTAAGGTTTAATTGAATGCTGCATGGAGTAAAGCAATTGATAGCCTGAAGGTCTGAAGGAATGCTGTATTGAGTGGAACTAGTGATAGCCTTAAGGCCTAATAGGATGCTGCTGAAGTAAAACAATTGACTGACTTATGGCCTGATGGAGAGCTACCAGAGTAAGCCAAATGATAACCTGAAGGTTTAAAGAAATGGTACAGGGAGCATTCCACCAGACCTTAAGATTTTCACTCATTTCAACTTTAAGGCCCTTTGGAATACTGCATGGAGTAAAACAATTGATAGCCGCAAGGTCTAAGGGAATGAGGCATGGAATAGAATTAGTGATGAGTCATAGCTTCAGAATTTTTCCTAAGACTTGTAAACTGCACAGCACAGTTGACTGCATAAGCAATAAAGAATTGAGTAAATTTTGTAGACTCTTCTAAGATTTAACTAACATTTTTCCCGAGATGTGTCTGGAAACTTTTACATTAATGATTGTCTAAGATTAATCTCTCTACTTCTTTAATTATGATATCATTTCATTTTTCGAAAAGCACCTTTCAGAAATAAAGATGTTTAAATGAATGAAGTAGGGATGATTTTGCTTCTTTTTTCTCTACAAATTTTTAATTGTTTGTCTTTTTCAGAAATAGTTTCTTACCAACCCAGGACAGTTTCTGAATCTGCAGTTGAAGGTAAATAAAAAGTAAATTAGATATGATAAAATATATGTAAAGATATACAATTAAAAAACTAAAATTTCCAAACTATCTAAATTTATTAACAAATGCCGAGGTTTGTTTCCTATCATGATATTTTTTATGAGTTCATTATTATACAATGATTCTTGTATTTGGTGTCACAATGCTGTAGCTGCTCTACCCTTCAATCTTCTCCTGGTATTGGTCACATCTGACAACTTTGCAACAATGTTGAATGAATCTTTTATTTGATCCTTAAGGCTATTTTGCTCTCATTCCTCTATTTGTCATGTCCTGCATATTTCATAGGAAATTTTGCAACTTGCATGTGTCTAGACTTCTTTATGTTATCAGTATGCCCCTATCCACTGAGCCAGAAAATATTTCTGCACTACTGGATATAGATACTGATATCACAATTTCTTGAGATCCAGCACTTTTATTCACTAAGACTGGTCTTTTCTGATTAGAGGCTCTAATGCGGTGCTCCCATCAATAATATGTTTTGGGCATAACATTTTAATAGAGTCCTTTCATCATCTTATTCTTCAATATTGTTCTTAATTTTTCTAACTCGATTCTGTACAGATTAATATGTCTCCTACCCATATTATCTGTCGTACCTGTCTTACCAGTCTTTCAACATTTGTTGGTAGACATTAGAAACTTGGTGAAGAAGCTATATGATGTTCCTTTGGCCTTATTTCCTCATTTGTATCCTTTCCTGCATACATTTGTGATGTATGCACATCATGACACTAAGTAATGAAAAATAGAGATGTCTATGGGGGCTCATTGCTGATCATTTTTGACTTGTGTTATTATTCTCTAGATAATAGCACAACTAATTTTCTATTTGACGTACTGCAAAGGCATGTTGAAATAAATGTTGCAGATATAATTAGAATTTCCCACACAAGTAACAAAAATGATGAGCCACTTGTTAATTTACCATATTTTGTAAAAGGTGTAAAATATAAAAATATATATACATAATGAACAATGAACTTGTGAATGCTTTATTCCCTAAACATTCATTCATAATTAATTTTCTTTTATTCCTCTTTTAGCTCAACCAGCCTGTACTGATTCTGATTTGGTTGCTTCGGCACAGATCAGTGATTGGGTTTCACTTGATGAAATCACAGTGTCCAGCAATTTTGCCAATAAAGCAGGCTTGATTGGTAACAACGGCGACAAGTGGGTATCTTCAGTTGTTGACAGTTCACCAACTGCTGTAATTAACACTCAGGATCGCCTGGTAAATGGAGGGAAGATGCTGCTTAACATTAAAAGCAATGTTAAGTATTATGATGTCATCATGAATAATTTTGAAAAATATGTAAGTATCACTGAACTGCCATACATTATCACTTAGAAACTATGATAAATGCAGGACATAAGAATAGAATTATCAGAATTAATTATTCAATCAGAAATTTAAAATGAAATCATTGATGTCAACTTGCCTGATAATGTGCTTCAAGATCCACGCTTTGAATTAGTTAAAAGTAAGACTTTTCCCTGAAATACCGATATCTATAAATTTTCAGTTTCATTTATGTCATAAACATGCCATTTTCTCATAAAACCCAATTCTGGAAGACACATTGAAGAAAATATTTGAGAGTTTTCTGAGAATGATGGGAATAATATTGAAATATTAAGACTAATAACAGATTCTTTTTGTTGAATTAAGCATGTTCTGTAGAAATACTATTATCTTTTTATTTTTTTAAAATACAATTCCTGATACAGTAACATATTGAATATGGTTAATTTGTATTAACCTAAAATAAGAAAAGTAACATTATTTTCAATCGGTCATAGTTTATTCTTATGAATTAGTTGCAAGTCATATCTTAAGTGGTATTATATTGAGAATGGAAAGTAAGTAAAGAATATGTTTAACTAAGTGAAAACAACAATAGTGATATGGTCCTATCCTCTTTTCCATACAAAAGCCAATGAGAATAGTTGTATTACCTACAATTTTGAATTTTTAATAAAATATATAGATGTACAATCAGAATAAATGCTTTATCATATAATTTTGCAATAATAAAATGATTTATGGTACGATCTTTTTCATGTAAACTGTTTTTATAATTTCCCTGAAGATCTACAATTCAAGGTACTGTGTAAAAGTGGTCTGTTTCACATGAATCACTTAAGAAGCAATAGTTTTGTTACAAACACCACTGCTTGTGTTGATTGGGTTATAAAGTATAAATGTAAGAAACTGAATTTTAGGCTTAACAGATAACAAACTTTATTTTGGTAGTAACATCACATTGTGGAGCAAATTTGCCACTAGAACTTGGTTCCTGCAGAGATTTGAGGTATACAAATTAGCAGCTGGTTGCAATAAAATAAAATAAACCCTCCCCTAGGTCTATCAAGTATGCACGTCATGTTTAAAGGGTTTCTATAGAAATGACAGATACGTTGGCATCTCTCACTTTTATATACAAATTTTTGAAAATATTGGCTTACATACATTCTGCAATTCTTTTTGATAAGCTATTCTATTTTTGACATCTAATCAACTAAAAGCATTTTCATAAACATTAGAATGTATTAATGTTTTTTTTTTCAGCTTCTGCCACCTTCAAAAGCTGTGAGCATTCCAAGAAATTCAAAAGGAAAATTAGAGATTCACTTTCATCCCATTCTTAAATCACAGCCTGTAGCTGTGAACATTAATCTAAAAGTGTGTCCTAGATCTGCTACAACAGGTTAGTTGATTATTTCATCCACTGACAGATTGGGTTTTTTACTGCAAAGTAAACTCTGGAGGTAAATCTTTAGCCGATGTGGTGGCTCCAATTCTCATTAGCCTTCATGTTGTTTCCTTTTTGATTTGAGAGACAAATTCTGGTCCTTAAATTACTTTCAGATGTATTCTTTTTTGTATTACCTGTATAACTGTATTTTGCAGCATATAAGACGCTTTTGTTCTCAAAATCTGACACTCAAAATCACTCTGTACTCTCTCTGGTGAAGGTCAGGCAGGGGCCAAGCTTTGGATTTACTAATCACCATAGTTTAATGATCCAAACAACTTTAGAATGGATAAATATAAGGTATATTACCAAAAATCTAATGGGGTATCCTTTATTCAGGTGTGTCTTATATACCACAAAATACCTTTGATATCTTTGTGTTAGTTTTTGTATTAAGCATTGTAACTCCTTTCTTTAGTGTGAAGCAGTTTCTTGTCCTTCTCCACAAATGATCTACCACTTTTGAGTAAGTGATATTCCTCTTTAAGATTTATATCATAACAACTGTATTTTCTCCTAAACTGTGGTTATCTTCAGAATGATCTTTTTTACTTTTTTTTCAATGATTTATCCGGTGAATATCCTTTTTTCATTTACTGAAACTTTTTGAAAAAGTTCCGCTTTCTTTTTAAAATTCTGTGCTTATTTATCGATTTTCAAAAATTTCCCTTATGAATTATGATTGCTTTTATGTTTTATTCTTTATTATAGTCTCAGTTACACCATATCCAAAAATCACCCGTAAGTATTCACATACATTCACTTTTTTTTAGTTTTCTCATCCAAAATTTACTTTTAGTTGAAATGAGTGATTGTGTATTAGATCATTTCACTTATTTTTTGAAAATATCAAGGGATAATTTTCAGGTAACGTCCTCCTTTGAAAGGTCCTAGTGGATATCTACATGACAATCAATATCAATCAATAGAACAGCCGCATTTTGTGCATTTGAAAATTGAAGTAGTGTCACTCTGCCCATTGAACTAAACAGCCCAATAGAAAGACAAAGGCCCAAATGACTGCTTTATCCCTACTTTTCTCATCTTCTTCATTCACTGTTCCTGTCTGCACTGTTGTTTCTCAATGTGGACAATTTCATCATTAAGAAATCAGCTACATAGAAGCAACTACCTTATCAGTCAAAGGCTCAATTCCTGCAGCAGCCCCATTTTTTTAAACAGTTTATTATATTTACACTGTCAAAGCCAAATGACTCATTCTCCATTTAATGGGAGCTCATTTCAAATGGAATTTCATTCATAAATATTTTTTTGATTATATATCCATTTCTTAATAATATACTCAATCGATTGTTTTAAACAGAAAACCTGTCTGATAGCACATTTTATACTTTTATAAATAGATAAAAAAAAAAGGAAACAATTTCTGCAGTAATTTTAAATCCAACATTGGGTCAGATGTATTGTTTTGAAATATGGTTATTGTATCTGAAAAGGAAATATATCAATAGTGCTTGAAGACAAATATTATAGAATCAACAGTAGGGACATGTAACCACTTCTTGATGTGGCAGACATGATCGTAATTGCTTAACTTGCATGGAAATAGGTTGCATGTCATGTTGGTAATCAAATAGATATTATGGTTTGTTGATGAACCATTAGCTGTGTCATTCAATTTTACACTGTATATATCTTTTTTTATACATGTATAGATATTAAACTCCTGTAATGTGTGGAATAATGATACCAATAGTCCTGCTATTAGTACTAATGATAGTTCTGTGCAAAAGAAGAAGTAACCATGTGGTAGAGTTACAACCAAAATGTGAGTAATGGACAGTTTGAAGAAGAAGACGGAAGTTTAGAGTCAGCATCTTGGCTTTGTTAGTAGCACTTGTTCTAAGCGTAGCCATTTGAAATGAATAGACATGAAAGATAAAAATGTTCATACCATAAAAGATTATAAAACAAGGAAGGAAAACAAATGCAGAATTTTTAGACAAACAGTGAAACATACATTGAATAATGATAAGTTAGACAGAATATACAAAGTTGAAAAATAAAAGATTTATCATATGAAGACGATTGTTTTAGTATAGGCCTTAATATTAATCAATTACTTATAAAGAAGGAGAATCGAGTTATAAAAGTTAGATGATTTAAAGGCTAAACCATTCAACCAAGTAATAAAAGGAGCTGGTATGTATGAGCTATTCTTGTCTGATTGTAACGAAGAGCAGTGAAAAATACTGAATAATTGCGTCTCAATAGTATTGGCTCCCTGATGCCAAGGTGTTATCAAAAGACAAATAGTCAGTAAAGAGATGACCTCTCAAGGCAAGATAACCACATCAAATATCTGCCAATGATAATAAAGGTAGTGACGTCATTAAAAATGTGGATAGCTCAAAGTTTCATAGTGAAAGCTATGTACTTATTCATATTTATTTTTGTATTAATTCCAAGTAAAGATAAATGCACTACTACACATGACATGAGGGTCTTGGTTCTAATAGACCCAGTAGCATTTGGATCATTACTTAAAAAAGAATGGTTGAATAATTGATGTGAGACATAGAATAGCATGATAATATATTCAATACAGAACAATAGAAATGTATGTTTACTTGAGATAGTAATACTTACTCTATTTGCCTAGGTCTTTTTAAAAGCTAAAGCTACCTTAATTGAAAGGAAATGAATACACGCTAAAAGAAATATCATAGTCCAAACACTGACTGAAATAGTCAGGAAGGAAAGATTGCCCTTGAGTTTCACAAGTTTTTTGAATAAAATGTACTGATCACAAATTATTGTAATGATATACATAGTACAGTTATAGCAACAAATCTGAAAGCTTAAAAACAGAAATATCACATTGGTAGCATCATACAAATTTACATTTTGCCTAAGAAATTAAATTTGAATATGAGTCAGTTCAGGGAAATCCTTCATTGAAATCAACATTCACTCCTTAACCGTTGCTGATAGTACCTACAGCACAAACAAAAGTTTGATAAAGATTTCAATGCCTTCAACGACTTTTGCCCATCTACACTCATGTACTTGAATAGTGAAATTTTTATCATTTTCTACATACGTGTTTATTGCAAGAGTTAAAAAAACGAAGCAAATTGTGTTTCTAAGCAGCAAAAAAATGAAAATACAACTCAATTTTTTTTTTTCAAGGCTTCTAAAATTAAAGGTAATTTAATGTAAATTCCTCCTACGATAAATATAAACACACGGAAAAGTTGATTGTTTCTAGCTGATCCAAACTTGTATATATGTTTGTCTACACTGCTACATTGATTCATATCATCATCATCATCAGTCTTTTAGCATCCATTGTTGGACATAGACCTTCCCCAGGATTTGCCACAGTTCTCTATCATGGGCGTCACAGAGTCAGTACTTCCTGAACTTGTCTAGCTCGTCTCTCCATCTAACATTTTGCTAGCCTCGGTTGCGCATGTGGTCTCGGGGAATCCATGTTGTGAGTCGTGATGCCCATCAATTGTCTACCATTCTTGCAACATGGCCAGCCCACTGCCATTTGAGATTTTTAATAGATTCTATGATGTCCTTGACTCTTGTCTTTTCCCGGATGTACTGTGCTGTCTTGTGGTCTCTCCATGTGAGGCCCAGCATTATTCTTTCATGTGCACATCACATAGTTCTCAATTTGCAGATCTGTCTCTTGATTAGGTTCCATGTTTCATCTCCATAAGTGACTATTGGGAGGATGCATTTGTTATACACCCTTCTCTTTAGGATTAATGGGATCTTCTTATTTTTGAAGGTTTAGTTTGGTCTGCCAAAGGCTTGCCATCCTAGTGTGATTCTTTGCTTGATTTCTTCTTCTTTTGAGGGTCTCATGGAGATTTGTTGTCCCAGGTAAGATGTAGTGATCAACTTTCTCCAGATCTGTGTCTTTGATTCTGATCTCAGTGTTTTTATCTCCGATGTGGTTGTTCACACATGATCTTCATCTTACTGAATTCATGTGTAGGCTGACTTTCTTTCTCTCCGTTTCTCTTCGTTTAGTTCATCTCTCATTAGTTGTAGGACGCGCAGGTTCTCTGCGAAAAGGGCAATGTCGTCAGTAAATCTGAGGTTGCTCAGATACTCGCCGTCTATTCTAATCCCTTTACTTTCCCAGTCTAGTCTTCTGAATATCATCTCGAGGTAGGCTGTGAAGAGTTTAGGTGAGCTGGTATCACCTTGTTGTACTCCTTTCTGGAGCTGAAAAGGGTCCGAGTCTTTATGTAGCCTGATAAAGGAGCTGCTGTGATATGTGATATGTTTCAGCATTTCGACATGTACTTGATCTACACCTTGTCGAGTGATGGCCTCCATGAACCTAGCGATTTCTACTGGGTCGAAAGCCTTTTTGAATGCTATGGCAAGTGGTAGTTTATATTCTGCTACTTTTTCTTTCAGTTGACTTATTGAGTGCAGGTGGTCCATGGTCGAGTAGCTTCTTCTAAAGCCAGATTGCTCTCGGGGTTGGTTTGTATCAAGCGTTTTTGTGATTCGGTTGGCGGTGATTTTTGTGAACAGTTTGTATACACAGTTGAGTAGGCTTATAGGCCTGTAGTTGTTGAGGTCTTTCGGGTTTCCTTTTTTATATAAAAGCTGTGCTCCAATCGTCTGGGACTTTACTGTGTTTTAGACACAAGTTGAAGAGGACGGCCAGTTTTCAAGTGGTGATTTTACCTGCTTTTTGGAGTAGGTTGATGGTGATGTTGTCTGGTCTAGGCGCTGTTCCTTTCTTCATCAGTTTAATGGCTTGTTTCACCTCCCACGGGGTTACTTGTGGGAAGTCCTCAAGTTGATTGCTCATGTTTTGCATATCCTGTTCATTGTTTTGTAGTCCTTGTTTGGACGAATAAAGTTTTGGGTAAAATTCTTTGGCACGTTTGACATTCCTGTCTCTGTCTATCGGTAGGTTTCCATTTTCCTCAAGTATGCTGATTATTTGCTTTTGTCCTGAGTTGAGGCTTTTAGTTATAGCTTTGAAGCCCCAACATCTTTCAAGAGTTGATTCGATGACTGCTGTCGTATATCTTCTTCTGTCTTCCCTTTGTTTTTTCTTGATTTTATGTGTGTGTGTGTGTGAGTGTGTGTGTGTATATATAGATGAAAGTGACAATTGGAAGGTGAGGGGATGTCAGTATATAAATATGTATATGTGTATATTTACATAGGCGTGTGTATACATATATATATATATATATATATATATATATATATATATATATATATATATATATATATATATATTTGAGAAATATACATTTTGATTCAACAGAATGAAATATAAATTGTGTTATTTATATGGAAACTTATCTGAATTGATTTCCCATCGTAACAGGATTAATATATCTTTTCAATTTAGACGTAAATAGAATGAACAATCAAAGAAAATGGGTCTGTCCATTTCTTAAATACATACTGTTGCATTGAAAGAGACAAAAAAACAAAAATAAACAAGATGGGAAATAGGGTTTAAAGCAGTTATTTGGCCTTAGCCTCATCAGTCGGTCGTTTAGCACAATGGTAAGTGCATTGTTAAGTGGCTACCCTATCAGTTGCAGGTTTGATTTTTATGCTTGGCCCATTTTCTTTAAATGTTTATTCAATTTACATTGTGATGGGGACCAGCCATTTTTTCAGAGAAAAACTTGAAGCTCTTCAGAGAAAACTTTGCAGTTTATATGTTTGAGGTTAAGGGAAAAAATGGGGTATACAAACACCTCTCTTCAGGTTCCCTACTAAATAATCTGGAGGAGGGTGTATCTGTGACCCCCAAGTTGAGAACTGCTGGATTCCTTTTTGGAAAGGTGGAAATCCCTGGATAACAAAATAAACTGCTATAAATCCTGCAGAGCATAATAACTATTACTTAAAAGTCATTTTGAATTAGTCCAAACTTTGATGTCAGTTGTTCTTGCCGTTGTTAAATGCATGGAATCCATAAATATTTGTGGTCAGCAGACAACATGTTAAATGGGGAAAAGGTTTCCCTTCACTCTTGACCTTTTGAAAGGGAAAAAGATTTCCCCTCATTTCTGACCCTTTGAAGAGAGAAAACTTACTTTTCACTTTTGTACCCTTGAAGGTGTAAAGAGATTCCTTTTACTTTTTACCCCTGAGGAAACTACAAGAAACACATCTGGTTGGTCACTCAATAGCAGCAGGGTGTCAATTAAAAAAAATGGAAAAAGTAATGATCAATGAATAAATCAATCCTCTTGCATTTGTTGGTCAGTTAGATAGATTTTCAAAAACGTTTTTTGAACATAAGGTGTTAATGTTAAAATTCTCAGCCTTCTAACTCAATTGGTGCAGCCTGTACACATGTTACATACATGCATAGCAAATAAGGCAGAATCACTCAAAAACTGAAGACAGTTTATGATACGATGACGGAAAAAATTTGCTATATTGATGAGAGCATGTAGCTTTCTGCAGTTTTTGATGATTCAAAATGGTAATAGACCTTTTCGTTGAGGGACTTATCAAAATGACTTTGCCAAAATGATGTGTTACTGAACCAACTTTATCAAAATGATTTTATCAAAACAAATGAAATAAAAATTTAAAAAATTTCAGTAATTTGAATATGAATTTTCATTTCAAATTTCAATTTTTAAAACAGTAGCATACGGATGCCCGCAAATTTTCCTCTACGGAGTTGATACCTGCTGGAAAGAAAGCCCCAAACTTGTAGAAAAGATGATTTTATCATCAAATCTTTATTTCATTTGTCATAAAAAAGAAAGGAAAAAATCTGATATAAACTTCCTAAGAAAATGCTATATAACTGGAGATTTTTCAAAAAATTGAAAGCATGAAAAAGTTCATGTTGGTGAATTAAATTGTCAAAACGAGTTGAAAAATAAATAGATATTGACTTTATAACAATCCAGTTCTAAATTATAATCCGTGATAATTTTTCCTCTTTTAGACAAAGTCATTTTAATGAGATATTGTTCCGATGAGAAGTCATTTTAATGAGATATTGTTCCGATGAGAAGTCATTTTAATGAGATATTGTTCCGATGAGAAGTCATTTTAAAGAAATGTTGTTCAAAGAATAGTTGTTCGATAAGATATTGTGCCATAATTCAAAATAGGTGGTATCAAATGGGAAAACATCAAATGAAGAAAAAAACATGGGGTGAAATCAAACAAATGAATCCACAACGAATGTTTCCTCATAACAGCAGTATATAACAATCTACCACACCAGTCAAACTCAAATTGTGAATGTCAATAGGATCTGATTGATGCAATCCATGAGGGAAAACAGCTAACCTCATCCTCACAGGTTGTGAGTATTCTCTGGAAAACTACACATGGAGACAACCAATATGATTTTGTCTACAATTCAAGTCAAAACAAATCTTGTAAAAGGAAGTAAACATTTTAAAATCTACTTTTAGAAAAAAAAGTACAAATTCTCATTTTTTGAGGATTGCACATATTGGAAAGTGACAGTAGATGTAGAATGTTTACTTCTTTCCAACTGACACCATCTTAAATGTCCAGCATTCTGATCTTGTGATCTGGTCAGTTAATTCAAAAAGGTTTACATCACTGATTTTGTCATGTGTTCCTGCCAACTGAGGTTTTGAACTCTCATAAGATGTCAAGTATAGTTGCCATTAGCAACTATACTTGACTTCACACCTAATCCTGTGGGGATTTCTTCATGGTCAATATCTCAGATCCGTATAAAAGTATACATAAGTTTTAAAGAACACTAGTTTGAAGGATCTTCCAAATATTTTGAAACCTGCCACAAGCAATCCACGTCTGACCCTTATATGACTTGGAGTCTACTATATGAGATCCTAGATATTTAAAGTCATTGACTTTATCCAGCTAAGAACCTTCCATGGACCAAATAGTTGGATGATCGACTTCTCCATTTACTGTCAGGTTCTGTTCGTATTTAGAGACAGACCAACTTTAACTTTTCAACAGAGATTAGCTAGTCTCGAGCATCTTTCTGAAGTCTTGCTGTTAAGGCTATGTTGTTAGCATAGTCAAGATCAATGAGATACTTCTGTCACAATCTATTTAGTCTGGCTTGATGTCAATTCTTTTTTCTTTCATGGTATCAACTGACTGCTAAAGTATATAATCTACAACGATTACAACAAGGGGACAAGAATGCCTGCTGTGGTGAGAAACTCTCTAATTGGATCATCCATACTTTCAATGAAACTACAGAGGTCACTGCACATTACAGCAATTGCTTTAACACTCTCCATAGGGATTCCATAATTCTGCAAAATGTGAAACATTATCTTAAATCAATATATTCTATGCTTGCATTTTGCTTAGGGATCTTTAATTCTTCATTGATCCTTCATAAGGCCAGAATCTGAGGAGTTGTAAATCTGCTTTCCTTGAAACCATTCTGGTTGCATTAATAGGATGTAGATGAAGTGTAAACCTGTTTAGTAGCATGCATTTTTGATGTTATGTTTCTTTAGTTGAATGGTTGGGAGAGGTCTCATTTTTAGGAGATCTATTGAGATACACCATCTATTTCCACCACTGAAGCACATTGGAGAGCATGCTTTCTGCTGAAGAGCAAGTTATTTCAGATGTAATTTGCCTTAGACTCCCTAGAGGAAGAAGAATAATGAACTACAGTGACTGCATTGCTGACATGCAGACACTGATGATGGAAAGAGATTCATTAGTTGTGGTACCTAGCTAAATTAACAGTTCCTTTTGAAGAAAGACTGGCTGCATCAACATAAGATAAAAAAAAAGTATAAAATACTGCAAGAACAATGTATGAGACATGACTTGATGACCAATATATTTTCTATTAGTGGATGTTGAGGTTTTGTTGCCAACTCAGCTTTGACTAGACTTGAAATATCACCAACAGAGAAAAAAAAATATATTGAGCGGCTCCAAGATTGGACAGAGGCTGCATTTGCATAGATCTGGGATTCCCATACTGTGAAAGAGAATCAAGAAAGACTGGTGATAGCCTAAGGTTCTGCTAGGATGCCCTTGATTTATGATGATGATGCTTTGGCCTAAAACCATGCCTGATCCCAGTGTCATCATCTTATAAAGGCTTTGTTGCCACTCCTGCTCATTTCAGAGTAGTAGATGTATGAATTTATTTATGTATGTTTATATACATGTTTACACTCATACTCATTATACCTTGAAAATGCCATATTTATTGTATATTTTTTATTAGTCAATGCTCTACCAATAAAATGTATTCAATACTGATTTTTATTTCAAGTTCACTTTGAAAAAGAAAGGTCACATTTCATTCTTTAGATTTGTGTGTTTAACCAAGCTGCAATTTGGATCAGTCTTACCATATATACATTGCAAAAACCCACCATGTTATATATGATAAAATGGAAGGGTAATTTGATTTTGAAATCAATTTTTAGCTCTCATTGATGCAAGGAGTAGAAATAAAAACGAGACATATTAGAAGATTTTTCTGATTTTTCCGCCCTTTCTCGGCCTTCAGACTTGGATCAGAGGGCTATTTGATTCTCATTGGTTATTCATAACTAACAGTAAGCAACCCTTCCTTAAGGCTGCTTCTCTTCATTACCCTCACAGGGGTTAACCCTGGATGCCTGAGGCTTATGGGGGAGACGAATGAATATCCTTTTATTTTTTCTTTTGTTTACTCAAGCAAAGACTATAGGACACTTTTCACATCAAAGGATTAGTATGAGGAGAGTTTTTTTATGCCAAAGAATTAAACAAGTAAAAAATATATAGTTTATGGATGTTAAACTTGTGAAGTTGGAAACACTAAATTGCCTAGAATGAAGACTAAAAAGCAAACACTGTTCATTCTGGATTCAAAATTGTACTTGTTAGGAAAACATTCAGAAGGGAATTTATTCAACATAGCAGATGCTCTTGAGAAGAAGCTATTTCTATGGAACTTGTAGCAAGTCCTAGATGTATCTAAAATGTATGGATGTGGCTTAATTGTAGACTGAATCTTATCTGGAAATTCCTGGACAGAAAGAACTACAGAAGGACTTATCTACACATTTACTTCTGTGCTCTATTTTGAGTGATGAAACTACTTGGTGAGAAGAACCTGCCCAGATGTGCATACAGTACTCCATTTTTGGACAGATTTTACTCATAGTGGTATGATAGTGCTTTGAGTGTTGAGAACCTTTTTGATTGCTAAGAAGATCTTATTATTTTAGCTGTGTTCTTTGCAGCAGAAGTAATACTGTATGAGTCCCATTTTAGAATAGGTTTGAATCAGAGATCCAAAAATTTATCCAGGATGGATGACTCTTCCAGATTAGTGCCATTCATCGAGATAGGCAGACAGTTAGGTTTTATGCAGTGATATTGAAAAGATTCAAAATTGGTTTTAGGATTGAATTTAATGAGCCATTTGATACCCCATTTAACAATCATAATGAGTTCACTGGAAGGATCTGATCCTGGGTCTGGTTGACTCATGTTTATTATAAGTAAGACCACGTGGTGTGCTGTCCTCCATTAATAAATCTACAAAGAACCTGGTTAACATGGTTGGATAGATCATTTATAAATCTTAATCTTTTCCCCACTTGAGCAGTCAGTTGGCTGGCATCAGTTAGGAATCTGATCCTCCTTTGTAAGCAGCTTCCTAACTCTACGGGACTGTGTCCCCCAGGCTGTACCTCCCTATTGCACTCAGGGGTAAGGTCAGAGTTATCCCCTGATGCCTTGTGTGCAGGAACTTTATCGCTATCCAAATAGGCACATGTAAGGCCATGCAGTGAAACCAGAAACTTAACCTCCTGAGGAGGCAAATGAATATCTGATTTTTTTCTAATGTTAGATTAGGTCTTAGGTCATATATAGCCAAGGGTCAGCCCCACCTATTTTCAGGGGATCCCTTCTGGGCTGCAACTCATCATGGGGCTAGAATGGGTAGGTTTAGGGTAAAGGTTATTCCTTGATGACTTTGGCATGCCAAAAGGCCAGGCTGAAGGAACAAGACATTTTGTCTCTTCCCACATGTACCCATGTGAGACCCCAAATTAAATCTAAGCTGTTGAATTTGTCCTTATTGAGAGGCAAATCAATATCTGATCATTTCCCATAGTTGAATTAGGACCTCCTTGATCATATGGGGGTCTAGTATCAGCACCGTCTAGTTCCAAGGGACTCATTCTCCTGGGCTGCACCTCCATATTACATTAAAAAGCTATTCCCTGATGCCTGTGATGTGCCAAAAGGTGAGGCTGAGAGAACTAAATTTTTATCTCTACTCACATATACATGTGTTAAGCCCCACATAAGAACTGACCATGTTTTAGATTTTCACTTGTGCTCTAACGAATAGATATCTGATCTTTTCCAGAAGTTTCCATTGATATAACTTTGTTTGTATTGATTCTAGAAGTTGTCAGTTGCCATTTGGATGCTGCATGCACCACCCATAAAGCATTTTTCCCTATTTGAAGATGCCAAGAAGAATGAGCATCACCAGAATAGAAAAATCATAAAGTTTTGGCTTATTATCGAGAGAAGAACAGTATTGGTGCTATTGCACTGGAATTTGTTGAACTACCATTAACAATTTTCTAAAGAATTCTGAAAAGTATAACACTAAGGAACAACCAGAAAAGCCCACTGAATTAATTGCTGCAGGTTGTCATAAGCTTTTTTAGGAGGCATCAAGGTGAATAAACATTGCAAAAAAAGTTGTCAGTAAATTGGGCAAACTTGTGTTTTGGCCCAGAAGGAAGTCACCGACTTTGATGGATGATCACTAGAAAAAGAGCTCTGAGCAGACAAGAAATTGAGCAAGTTCCCCACTCCATAATTTGAAATAAAGAACAATGGAAGAAGATAGTGTTCTCTGACAAGACACTGTTCAATTTAGCTGGTCCTGATCAAATGCAATGATATTGGCATGATCTCCAGAAGGGGGAGCAAATCTTTTCAAAACATCCATTTGGTGGAGGGAGCTTTTTCCATCAAGGGTAAAGCTGAATTGATGGTGATGGAAGATGAGGAAAACACTCAACATTACAAAGAATTTTTAGAAAAAGATTTCCCCCCAATTGCCGACTGTCATTATGAAAGAAATTTTTTATTCCAACTGGATAATGCACTTATTCACAATGCTAAAGACAATGGAATAGTTTTAATGCAAGGGCAATACAGTTATGGACTGGCCTGCAAACTGTTCTGATTACAATCCCATTTAGAACTTGTAGGGCATCTTTTCAAGATGTGTTTATGAACAAGAAAAGCAGTTTTAAAAGAAAAACAATTTGAACTTCTGCATAAATTTTGCTATAATGAGATTAGAAAGTTGGGAAATTCTTGTGTCCTCAATGCAAAACAGTTCTGTTGGGGTTTCAATGTCAAAAAAAGCCTTTTAATTATCAATCATCTTTGTTGCTGTAGCTTTTTAAGGAATGGATATGACTGTTGTATGTATTTCATGTTTAAAAGATGTCTTCCACTCATTTACCCCCTTGGAACAGGTAAAATTTCAAAAATCTGCATATAACTATGCACTGAAAACACTTATTTGAAAACTGATTATAAAATCAAATTGCCCTTGATTTTTTTAATATAACAAAGTGGCTTAAGCTCTTTGTTATATTTTAAATTTACAGGCTAAATTTGTTCGATATTTTATAATTATTTCCATCACTTGAGAATCATGAATATGAACAAAATTTGCTGACATCATCCAATAAAAGGATATTTCACTGAATCAGAACTTTGAATATTTAAACCATCGCTCTCGATATTTGTCTACAGAAAGATTATCTTTTGGGCTTTGTTTCTGTTTTATGTCTGTCTTCCATGGATTCATTATTTAATATCATTATACATATGAAATGAGATGAACATTGAAAGGAAACAATAAAGCTCTTAGATACAGTGATATAAGATAGTGCTATAGAAATGGAATGAAATAGAGATGTATGAAGAAATTCAGGAAAATTAATTGACAAAAGAAATTGCATTAAAGATAAAGCAGAATATATGAATTTTCATTTTCAAAAAAATAGGCTAATATTTCAGTCATACAGCATGCATTTATCTTTGTTTCTTGAAATATATACCCATATACAAAAACAATAAACATTTTGGTTTCAACAATTAAGGTATTTGTGTTTTATAAACTAAATGAAAATACTTTCCAAGAATTTTTTTAACGAGTGGAGATTTAGTATTGACTTTCCTAACACCTTGAATATTATAAAACTGACCAGCATTTGGTCTTCAAGTGATTAATCAAAATCTTTTATTTTCAATATTACAGCCACATCAGGATTAACAACAGCAACTCTTGAAAAATCTACATCTCTTCTTTCTACTCCACAAGTTACAAGTCCCATCATAACCTCTATAATTTCTACTCGTACATCTGGCACATTCACTTCAGCACCTGCTTCAGCCAAAAAAAGGATACCTGCTTCAATGGTAACCTCTTCATCTGTTCCTACTCCTTGTATAACCACATCTACCTTATCTTCTATACCAATTTTAAAACCATCAGTTCCAAGTAAAACAACAAATTTATCCACAATTCTATCAACAAAGTCAGTAAGAACAAGTGTGACACAGATTCTTCATGCTTCTAAAACATCTCAAGCAGAGAAAAGCACATTAACCCCAAATGCTTTTACAATAAATGTATCAACTTCAAGGAACACATCCATCCATACAATCACCAAATTTTTCCCTACTCTTTTTACTACTACAATCTCCATTCCTACAGCATTAATATCAAAACCTATTCCTACTGTATTTGTTCCTAAAACTAACTTAACTGTTCCGACAACAGTCAATTTAATGTATAAAACTACTACATCCATTCCTATGCCATCACCTACGACCACTGCATCTGTTCCCTCAACTATTCCAAAAATCACTAGACTGATCCCTGAGACGACAGTTTCCTTTCTAACAAACAAAAAAACTATTCTATCAACGAAAAGGTCTACTTCTGCCAGGACTTTGAGAATTTCCAAAACATTGAAACCTACCACTACAGCCTTGGTCAAAATATTGACACCAATTCCTAAAGAAGCATGGATTCTAAAGATAACTCCACCCAATCATACAAAAAAAATACTCATTCCAATAAAAACAGAAGTAGTTCCAGAGAAAGAACCCACATCTCTTCCCACAATGACAATGTTTTCAATGAAAAAATCTATCCTTAAAACAACGATATGTATACCAACAGTAATTACATCTCATCCTTCAACAAACTCTATTCCTAGAACCACATTCCTTCGTACATTGACTTCAATTCCTACGACCACATTCATTCCGACATCAACTTCAATTCCTACTTCCATAAGTATTCATACATCAACATCGATTCCTGCAATGACATCCATTCAAGCATCAACTTCGATTGCTAAAACCACATCCATTCCTACATCAACTTCTGTTCCTACAATAACGTCAATACCCACATCAACTTCAAACCCTACAACCACATCCATCCTTACATCAACTTTCATTCCTTCAATCGCTTCTGTTCCTACATCAACTTCAATCCCTACAACCACTTCCATTCCTACATCAACTTCAATCCCTAAAACCACTTCCATTCCTACATCAACTTCAATCCCTACAACCTCTTCCATTCCTACATCAACTTCAACCTCTACGACCACTTCCATTCCTACATCAAATTCAATCCCTACAACCGCTTCCATTCCTACATCAACTTCAATCCCTACAACCACTTCCATTCGTATATCAACTTCTATCCCCATAACCACTTCTATTCCTGCATCAACTTCAATCCTTACAACCAGTTCAATCCCTACATCAACCTCAATCCCTACAACCACTTCCATTTTTACATCAACTTTTATCCCTACAACCACATCCATACCTACATCAACTTCAACCCCTACGACCACTTACATTCCTACATCAACTTCAATCCCTACAACAACTTCCATTCCTACATCAACTTCAATCCCTACAACCACTTCCATTCCTACATCAACTTCAACCCCTACGACCACTTCCATTCCTACATCAACTTCAATCCCTACAACCACTTCTATTCCTACATCAACTTCAATCCCTACATCTACTTCCATTCCTACATCAACTTTAATCCCTACAACTACTTCCATTCCTACATCAACTTCAATCCCTAAAACCACTTCCATTCCTACATCAACTTCAGTCCCTACAACCACTTCCATTCCTACATCAACTTCAATCCCTACAACCACTTCCATTCCTACATCAACTTCAGTTCCTACAACCACTTCCATTCGTACATCAACTTCAATCCCTACAACCACTTCCATTTTAACATCAACTTTTATCCCTACAACAACTTCCATTCCTACATCAACTTCAACCCCTACGACCACTTCTATTCCTACGTCAACATCTATCCCTACAACAACTTCTATCCTGACATCAACCTCAATCCCTACAACCACTTCCATTCCTACATCAACTTCAATCCCTACGACCGCTTCCATTCCTACATCAACTTTTATCCCTACAACCACTTCCATTCCTACATCAACTTCAATCCCTAAAACCACTTCCATTCGTACATCAACTTCAATCCCTACAACCACTTCCATTCCTACATCAACTTCAATCCCTACAACCACTTCCATTCCTATATCAACTTCAATCCCTACAACCACTTCCATTCCTACATCAACTTCAATCCCTACAACCACGTCCATTTTAACATCAACTTTTATCCCTACAACAACTTCCATTCCTACATCAACTTCAATCCCTAAAACCACTTCCATTCCTACATCAACTTCAATCCCTACAACCACTTCCCTTCCTACATCAACTTTTATCCCTACAACCACTTCCATTCCTTCATCAACTTCAACCCCTACGACCATTTCCATTCGTACATCAACTTCAATCCCTACAACCACTTCCATTCCTACATCAACTTCAATCTCTACATCCACTTCCATTCCTACATCAACTTTAATCCCTACAACTACTTCCATTCCTACATCAACTTCAATCCCTAAAACCACTTCCATTCCTACAACAACTTCAGTCCCTACAACCACTTCCATTCCTACATCAACTTCAATCCCTACAACCACTTCCATTCCTACATCAACTTCAGTTCCTACAACCACTTCCATTCGTACATCAACTTCAATCCCTACCACCACTTCTATTCCTACATCAACTTCAACCCCTACGAACACTTCCATTCCTATATCAACTTCAATCCCTACATCCACTTCCATTCCTACATCAACTTTAATCCCTACAACTACTTCCATTCCTACATCAACTTTAATCCCTACAACTACTTCCATTCCTACATCAACTTCAATCCCTACAACCTCTTCCATTCCTACATCAACTTCAATCCCTACAACCACTTCCATCCCTACATCAACTTCAATCCCTACGACCTCTCTCATTCCTGCATCAACTTTTATCCCTACAACCACTTCCATTCGTACATCAACTTCAATCCCTAAAACCACTTCCATTCGTACATCAACTTCAATCCCTACAACCACTTCCATTCCTACATCAACTTCATTCCCTACAACCATTTCCATTCCTACATCAACTTCAATCCCTACAACCACTTCCATTCCTACATCAACTTCAATCCCTACAACCACTTCCATTTTAACATCAACTTCAGTTCCTACAACCACTTCCATTCCTACATCAACTTCAATCCCTACCACCACTTCTATTCCTACATCAACTTCAACCCCTACGACCACTTCCATTCCTATATCAACTTCAATCCCTACATCCACTTCCATTCCTACATCAACTTTAATCCCTACAACTATTTCCATTCCTACATCAACTTTAATCCCTACAACTACTTCCATTCGTACATCAACTTCAATCCCTACAACCACTTCCATTCCTACATCAACTTCAATCCCTACAACCACTTCCATTCCTACATCAACTTCAATCCCTACGACATCTTCCATTCCTACATCAACTTTCATCCCTACAACCACTTCCATTCGTACATCAACTTCAATCCCTAAAACCACTTCCATTCGTACATCAACTTCAATCCCTACAACCACTTCCATTCCTACATCAACTTCATTCCCTACAACCATTTCCATTCCTACATCAACTTCAATCCCTACAACCACTTCCATTCCTACATCAACTTCAACCCCTACGACCACTTCTATTCCTACGTCAACATCTATCCCTACAACAACTTCTATCCTGACATCAACCTCAATCCCTACAACCACTTCCATTCCTACATCAACTTCAATCCCTACGACCGCTTCCATTCCTACATCAACTTTTATCCCTACAACCACTTCCATTCGTACATCAACTTCAATCCCTAAAACCACTTCCATTCGTACATCAACTTCAATCCCTACAACCACTTCCATTCCTACATCAACTTCATTCCCTACAACCATTTCCATTCCTACATCAACTTCAATCCCTACAACCACTTCCATTCCTACATCAACTTCAATCCCTACAACCACTTCCATTTTAACATCAACTTTTATCCCTACAACAACTTCCATTCCTACATCAACTTCAACCCCTACGACCACTTCTATTCCTACGTCAACATCTATCCCTACAACAACTTCTATCCTGACATCAACCTCAATCCCTACAACCACTTCCATTCCTACATCAACTTCAATCCCTACGACCGCTTCCATTCCTACATCAACTTTTATCCCTACAACCACTTCCATTCGTACATCAACTTCAATCCCTAAAACCACTTCCATTCGTACATCAACTTCAATCCCTACAACCACTTCCATTCCTACATCAACTTCATTCCCTACAACCACTTCCATTCCTACATCAACTTCAATCCCTACAACCACTTCCATTCCTATATCAACTTCAATCCCTACAACCTCTTCCATTCGTACATCAACTTTTATCCCTACAACCACTTCCATTCCTTCATCAACTTCAACCCCTACGACCACTTCTATTCCTACATCAACATCTATCCCTACAACAACTTTTATCCTGACATCAACCTCAATCCCTACAACCACTTCTATTCTTACATCGACTTCAATCCCTACAACCACTACCATCCCTACATCAACTTCAGTCCCTACAACCGCTTCCATTCCTACATCAACTTCAATCCCTACAACCACTTCCATTCCAACATCAACATCAATCCCTACAACCACTTCCATTCCTACATCAACTTCAATCCTTACAACCACTTCCATCCCTACATCAACTTCAATCCCTACAACCACTTCCATTCCTACATCAACTTCAATCCCTACAACCACTTCTATTCCTACATCAACTTCAGTCCCTACAACCACTTTCATTCCTACATCAACTTCAATCCCTACGACCACTTCCATTTTTACATCAACTTTTATCCGTACAACCACTTCCATACCTACATCAACTTCAATCCCTACAACCACTTCCATTCCTACATCAACTTCAATCCCTACAACCACTTCTATCCTTACATCAACTTCAATCCCTGAAACCACTTCCATTCCAACATCAACTTCAATCCCTACAACAACTTCTATCCTTACATCAACTTCAATCCCTACAACCACTTCCATTCCTACATCAACTTCAATCCCTACAACCACTACCATTCCTACATCAACTTCAATCCCTACAACCACTTCCATTCGTACATCAACTTCAATCCCTACAACCACTTCCATTCCTACATCAACTTTTATCCCTACAACCACTTCCATTCCTTCATCAACTTCAACCCCTACGACCACTTCTATTCCTACGTCAACATCTATCCCTACAACAACTTTTATCCTGACATCAACCTCAATCCCTACAACCACTTCCATTCCTACATCGACTTCAATCCCTACAACCACTTCCATTCCTACATCGACTTCAATCCCTACAACCACTACCATCCCTACATCAACTTCAGTCCCTACAACCGCTTCCATTCCTACATCAACTTCAATCCCTACAACCACTTCCATTCCAACATCAACATCAATCCCTACAACCACTTCCATTCCTACATCAACTTCAATCCCTAAAACCTCTTCCATTCCCACAACTCCAATCCCTACAACCACTTCCATTCCTACATCAACTTCAATCCCTACAACCACTTCCATCCCTACATCAACTTCAATCCCTACAACCACTTCCATCCCTACATCAACTTCAATCCCTATAACCACTTCTATTCCCACATCAACTTCAGTCCCTACAACCACTTCTATCCTTACATCAACTTCAATCCCTGAAACCACTTCCATTCCAACATCAACTTCAATCCCTACAACAACTTCTATCCTTACATCAACTTCAATCCGTACAACCACTTCCATTCCTACATCGACTTCAATCCCTACAACCACTACCATCCCTACATCAACTTCAGTCCCTACAACCACTTCCATTCCTACATCAACTTCAATCCCTACAACCACTTCCATTCCAACATCAACTTTTATCCCTACAACAACTTCCATTCCTACATCAACTTCAATCCCTAAAACCACTTCCATTCCGACATCAACTTCAATCCCTGAAACCACTTCCATTTCCACTTCAACTTCAATCCCTACAACCACTTCCATTCCTAAATCAACTTCAATCCCTACAACCACTTCCATTCCTACATCAACTTTTATCCCTACAACCACTTCCATTCCTTCATCAACTTCAACCCCTACGACCACTTCTATTCCTACGTCAACATCTATCCCTACAACAACTTTTATCCAGACATCAACCTCAATCCCTACAACCACTTCCATTCTTACATCGACTTCAATCCCTACAACCACTACCATCCCTACATCAACTTCAGTCCCTACAACCGCTTCCATTCCTACATCAACTTCAATCCCTACAACCACTTCAATTCCAACATCAACATCAATCCCTACAACCACTTCCATTCCTACATCAACTTCAATCCCTAAAACCTCTTCCATTCCCACAACTCCAATCCCTACAACCACTTCCATTCCTACATCAACTTCAATCCCTACAACCACTTCCATCCCTACATCAACTTCAATCCCTACAACCACTTCCATCCCTACATCAACTTCAATCCCTATAACCACTTCTATTCCCACATCAACTTCAGTCCCTACAACCACTTCTATCCTTACATCAACTTCAATCCCTGAAACCACTTCCATTCCAACATCAACTTCAATCCCTACAACAACTTCTATCCTTACATCAACTTCAATCCCTACAACCACTTCCATTCCTACATCAACTTCAATCCCTATAACCACTTCTATTCCCACATCAACTTCAGTCCCTACAACCACTTCCATTCCAACATCAACTTCAATCCCTACGACCACTTCCATTTTTACATCAACTTTTATCCGTACAACCACTTCCATACCTACATCAACTTCAATCCCTACAACCACTTCCATTCCTACATCAACTTCAATCCCTACAACCACTTCTATCCTTACATCAACTTCAATCCCTGAAACCACTTCCATTCCAACATCAACTTCAATCCCTACAACAACTTCTATCCTTACATCAACTTCAATCCCTACAACCACTTCCATTCCTACATCAACTTCAATCCCTACAACCACTTCCATTTCTACATCAACTTCAATCCCTACAACCACTTCCATTCCTACATCAACTTCAATCCCTACAACCACTTCCATTCCTACATCAACTTCAATCCCTACAACCACTTCCATCCCTACATCAACTTCAATCCCTACCACTTCCCTCCTTACATCAACTTCGATCCACACAACCACTTCCATCCCTACATCAACTTCATTTCCTACAACCACTTCCATTCGTACATCGACTTCAATCCCTACAACCACTTCCATCCCTACATCAACTTCAATCCCTACAACCTCTTCCATTCATACATCAACTTCAATCCCTGAAACACTTTCCATTCCCACATCAACTTCAATCCCTACAACCAATTCTATCCTTACATCAACTTCAATCCCTACAACTATTTCCATTCTTACATCGACGTCAATCCCTACAACCACTTCCATTCCTACATCAACTTCAGTCCCTACAACCATTTCCATTCCTACATCAACTTCAATCCCTACAACCACTTCCATTCCTACATCAACTTCAATCCCTACAACCACTTCCATTCCTACATCGACTTCATTCCCTACAACCACTTCTATTCCTATATCAACTTTAGTCCCTTCAACCACTTCCATTCGTACATCAACTTCAATCCCTACCACTTCTATCCTTACATCAACTTCAACCCCTACGACCACTCCAATTCCTACATCAACATCAATCCTTAAAACCACTTCCATTCCTACATCAACTTCAATCCCTGAAACCACTTCCATTCCCACATCAACTTCAATCCCTACAACCAGTTCAATGCCTACATCAACTTCAATCCCTACAACCACTTCCATTCCTACATCAACTTCAATCCCTACGACCACTTCCATTCCTACATCGACTTTAATCCCTACAACCACTTCCATTCCTACATCAACTTCAATCCCTACAACCACTTCCATTCCTACATCAACTTCAATCCCTACAACCACTTCCATTCCCACATCAACTTCAATCCCTACATCAACTTCTATCCTTACATCAACCTCAATCCCTACAACCACTTCCATTCCTACATCGACTTCAATCCCTACAACCACTACCATCCGTACATCAACTTCAGTCCCTACAAGCACTTCCATTCCTACATCAACTTCAACCCCTACGACCACTTCAATTCCTACATCAACATCAATCCTCAAAACCACTTCCATTCCCACATCAACTTCAATCCCTGAAACCACTTCCATTCCCACATCAACTTCAATCCCTACAACCACTTCCATTCCCACATCAACTTCAGTCCCTACAACCACTTCCATTCCTACATCAACTTCAATCCCTACAACCACTTCCATTCCTACATCAACTTCAATCCCTACAACCACTTCCATTCCTACATCAACTTCAATCCCTACGACCACTTCCAATCCTACATCAACTTCAATCCCTACAACCACTTCCATTCCTACATCGACTTCAATCCCAACAACCACTACCATCCCTACATCAACTTCAGTCCCTACAACCACTTCCATTCCTACATCAACTTCAATTCCTACAACCACTTCCATTCCTACATCAACTTCAAACGCTAAAACCACTTCCATTCCCACATCAACTTCAATCCCTGAAACCACTTCCATTCCCACATCAACTTCAATCCCTACAACCACTTCCATTCCTACATCAACTTCAATCCCTACAACCACTTCCATTCGTACATCAACTTCAATCCCTACAACCACTTTCATTCCTACATCGACTTCAATCCCTACAACCACTTCTATTCCTATATCAACTTCAGTCCCTTCAACCACTTCCATTCGTACATCAACTTCAATCCCTACCACTTCTATCCTTACATCAACTTCAACCCCTACGACCACTTCAATTCCTACATCAACATCAATCCTTAAAACCACTTCCATTCCCACATCAACTTCAATCCCTGAAACCACTTCCATTCCCACATCAACTTCAATCCCTACAACCAGTTCAATGCCTACATCAACTTCAATCCCTACAACCACTTCCATTCCTACATCAACTTCAATCCCTACGACCACTTCCATTCCTACATCGACTTTAATCCCTACAACTACTTCCATTCCTACATCAACTTCAATCCGTACAACCACTTCCATTCGTACATCAACTTCAGTCCCTACAACCACTTCCATTCCTACATCAACATCAATCCCTACAACCACTTCCATTCCTACATCAACTTCAGTCCCTACAACCACTTCCATTCCTACATCAACTTCAATCCCTACGACCACTTCCATTTTTACATCAACTTTTATCCCTAAAACCATTCCCATACCTACATCAACTTCAATCCCTACAACCACTTCCATTCCTACATCAACTTCAATCCCTACAAACACTTCCATTCCTACATCAACTTCAATCCCTACAACCACTTCCATTCCCACATCAACTTCAATCCCTACATCAACTTCTATCCTTACATCAACCTCAATCCCTACAACCACTTCCATTCCTACATCGACTTCAATCCCTACAACCACTACCATCCCTACATCAACTTCAGTCCCTACAAGCACTTCCATTCCTACATCAACTTCAATCCCTACAACCACTTCCATACCTACATCAACTTCAATCGCTAAAACCACTTCCATTCCCACATCAACTTCAATCCCTGAAACCACTTCCATTCCCACATCAACTTCAATCCCTACAACCACTTCCATTCCCACATCAACTTCAGTCCCTACAAACACTTCCATTCCTACATCAACTTCAATCCCTACAACCACTTCCATTCCTACATCAACTTCAATCCCTACAACCACTTCCATTCCTACATCAACTTCAATCCCTACAACCACTTCCATTTCTACATCAACTTCAATCCCTACAACCACTTCCATTCCTACATCAACATCAACCCCTACGACCACTTCCATTCCTACATCGACTTCAATCCCTACAACCACTACCATCCCTACATCAACTTCAGTCCCTACAACCACTTTCATTCCTACATCAACTTCAATCCCCACAACCACTTCCATTCCTACATCAACTTCAATCGCTAAAACCACTTCCATTCCCACATCAACTTCAATCCCTGAAACCACTTCCATTCCCACATCAACTTCAATCCCTACAACCACTTCCATTCCCACATCAACTTCAGTCCCTACAACCACTTCCATTCCTACATCAACTTCAACCCTTACGACCACTTCCATTCCTACATCAACTTCAATCCCTAAAACCACTTCCATTCCCACATCAACTTCAATCCATGAAACCACTTCCATTCCCACATCAATTTCAATCCCTACAACCACTTTTATCCTTACATCAACTTCAATCCCTACAATTACTTCCATTCCTACATCAACTTCAATCCCTACGACCACTTCCAATCCTACATCAACATCTATCCCTACGACCACTTCCATTCCTACGTCAACATCTATCCTCACAACCAGTTCAATCCCTACATCAACTTCAATCCCTACAACCACTTTCATTCCTACATCAACTTCAATCCCTACAACCGCCTCCATTCCTTCATCAACTTTCATCCCTACAACCACCTCCATTCCTACATCAACTTCAATCCCTACAATCACTTCCATTCCTACATCCACATCAATTTTTACAACCACTTCTATTCCTACCTCAACATCTATCCCTACAACCAATTCAATTCTTACATCAACTTCAATCCCCACAACCACTTTCATTCCTACGTCAACATCTATCCTTACAACAAGTTCAATCCCTACAACCACTTCCATTTCTACATCAACATCTATCCCTACAACCAGTTCAATGCCTACATCAACTTCAATCCCTACAACCACTTACATTCCTACATCAACTTCAATCCCTACAACCACTTCCATTCCTATATCCACTTTAATCCCTACAACCACTTCCATCCCTACATCAACTTCAGTCCCTACAACCACTTCCATTCCTACATCAACTTCAATCCCTACAACCACTTCCATTCGTATATCAACTTCAATCCCTAAAACCACTTCCATTCCTACATTAACTTCAATCCCTACAACCACTTCCATTCCTACATCAACTTCAATCCCTACAACCACTTCCATTTCTACATCAACATCTATCCCTACAACCAGTTCAATCCCTACATCAACTTCAATCCCTACAATCACTTCCATTCCTACATCAACTTCAATCCCTACAACAACTTCCATTCCTACATCAACATCTATCCCTACAACCAGTTCAATCCCTACATCAACTTCAATCCCTATAACCACTTTCATTCCTACATCAACTTCAATCCCTACAACCACTTCCATTCCTACATCAACTTCAATCCCTACAACTACTTCCATTCTTAAATCAGCTTCAATCCCCACAACCGCTTTCATTCCTACATCAACTTCTATCATTACAACTATTTCCACTCCTACATCAACTTCAATCCCTACAACCACTTCCAATCCCACATCAACTTCAATCCCCAGAACCATTTTTATCCCTACATCAACTTCAATCTATACAACCACTTACATTCCTACAACCACATCAATTCCTACATCGACTTTTTTTCCTACAACCACATCCATTCCTACATCAACTTTAATTCCTAAATTGGTTTTCATCCCAACATCAACTACCGTTCTCACAACAATATCCATTCCGACATCGACTTCAATCCCTAGGACCACTTCCATTCCTACATCAAGTTCAATTCCTACAACCGCGTCCATTCATACATCAACCTTTACACCCACAACCAGATTTATTCGTACATCAACTTCCATTCCTACTTTGATTCCTATTCCTACATTGACTTCCATTCCGTCATCGACTTCTGTTCTTACAACAAAATTCATACCCACATCAACTTTTATTTCCACAACCACATCTCTTCCTACATCAACTTTTGTTTTTAAAACCACTTTTATTCCCACATCAAATTCAATCTCTACAACTATATCCATCCCATCATCAACTTCTATGCCCACAACCACATCCATTCCTACATCAACTTCAATTCCTACATCAACTTCCATTCGTACATCGACTTCTGTTCTTACAACAGCATCTATACCCACATCGGCTTCAATCCTTACAATCACATCCATTCCTACATCAACTTCCATACCCACAACCAAATCTATTCCTACATCAAACCCTACAACCTCATTCTTTCGTAGATCAACTTCCCTTCCCACAACCACATTTATTCCTACATCAACTTTTATTCCCACAACCGTATCGATTCCTACATCGACTTTTGTTTTTGGAACAGCATCTATACCCACATCGACTTCAATCCCTATGACCACATCCATCCCTACATCAATTTCTCTATCCACGACCACATTCATTCCAACATCAACTTCAATCCGCACAACCACATCCATTCCTATATCAACTTCCATTCCCACAACCACATCTATTCCCACATCAATTCCCATTCCCACAACCACATCCATTCTTACATCAAATTCAATCCTTACAACCAAATCCATCCCAATATCAACTTCCATTCCCACAACCACTAACATTCCTATATCAGTTTCAATTCTTACAACCACATTGATTCCTACATCAACTTCTGTCCTCAAAACAGCATCTATACCCACATCCATTCCTACATCAATTGTTGTTCCTACGACTATGTTTATTCCAACATTGACTTCAATCCCCACAACCACATCCACTCCAACATCAATCTCTAATCCCACTACCACTTCTATTCCCATATCAACTTTCATTCCCACAACTACGTCCATTCGTAAATCGACTTCAATTCCTACTACCACATCCATTCCTACATCAACTTTAATTCCCACTACCATAACCATTCCTACATCAACATCGAATCCTTTAACCACATCAATTCCTGAATCAACTTTAATTCCTACAACCACATCCATTCTTACATCAACTCCCCTTCCCACAACAACATCCATTCCTACATCAAATTCAGCCCTCACAACCACATCCTTTCCTACATCAACTTCCATTCCTACGACCACATCAATTCCTTCATCAATGTCCATTCCCACAACCACATCAATTCTCACATTAACTTCTGTCCCTACAACCACATCTATTCCTATATCAACTTCAATTCCTACTACATCAATTCTCACATCCCCTTCCATTCCCACAACAATTTCCATCCCAACATCAACGTCAATTCGTAGAACCACATCTTTTCCTCTATCAACTCCTGTTCCTAAAACCACATCCTTTCTCAAATCAAGTTCTGTTTCTGTAACCACTTCCATTCCTACATCAACCTCCATTCCCACAACCACATCCATTCCAAAATCATTTTCTGCTCTTACAACCACATCCATCTCTACATCAACTTCAATCCCCACAACAACACCCATTCCAACAGCAACTTTTGTTCCTACAACCACATCCACCCTCACATCAACTTCAGTCAGTACAACTGCATCTTTTCCCGCATCAACTTCTGTTCCTACAACCACATCCATTCCCACATCAATTCCCATTCCCACCACCACATCCATTACAGCATCGTCTGCTCCAACAGCTATAACTACATTTATCCCTAGTATTATCCCTACAGCCACATCTATTTCCAAATCAACCACATCCATTCCTACAAGAACTTCCATTCCTCCAACCACATCTATCCCCACAACAGCCACATCCATTCGTACGTCAATTTCTATTCCTACTGACACAACCACATCCATTCCTACAACAGCTTCTATTTTTACAACCACGTCAATCCCCCTTACAACTTCTATTTTATCATCTAATACCACATTTCCAATCACATCAATTATCATAAATTCCCTCTCAAAACCCATCCAAGTACCACTTAGTTCTACTTCAACATCTCTTACCACCATGCCTGCACCAATATCTACTGCTCCAACTCCATGTATAACCCATTCAGCTTCGACATTGTCAACTCACATCAGTACTGCTGTAAGTACCACTATGTATACACCTGTTGCTCCTACCTCAGTGACAGTAACTCCTTACCAGAGCTCATCTCCCATTGGACCTTCAACATCCTTAAAACCCATTCACCCATCTACTTCCAAATCAACAACTGAGATTACTTCAACTTTACCTACAACCACATCTGTTCCTACCAACACTAGACTTCCAACTTTAACGCCTCTAACATCACGTTTAGTTCCAACTTCAGTTGCTGTTTCCTCACCAGGTATTGTCTCTGCTTTCGATTTATAGTGATAATTTCTTTGTTTTTTTCTAATGATTAGTTAATATTTCATTACAGTTAATTAATGTGGTGGGTTAATTCATTTCTATATGTTTTCTACTTACATTGTAGAAGGTGACTTATTCACTTTGTGCACCCTTAAATTTTGTCTTTTACAGAAGTATTTTTCAAAACTGTAATTTCATAGAATTAATTATGGCATTTTTTGTGTTTTCCTTTTTATTGCTAATACTTTTAAAAAATTATTGTAAGCTCTGTTGATCTTATCAGTGACTAATGTATCATTGAATGTTTAAATTGATAAAAGATTCCATGTAGATGACTAAATTAGGCCTTGTGTTTTTTTTTTGTGGAAGAGAGTCCTGAAAGGGAACATAACCATCTGCGTATTTTAAGGGAATGAATATTCATTCAGACACAACAGGAAAAACTTTTTAAAATCTTTTTTTTACATGTCTTTGTAATGTTTCAGTATCAGTTTGGGTGGTAAAAGGATTATTAGAGATCAAAGTCCAATGAAAAATTATAACTTATATTTGGTACAACACAGCCACAGAATTTGACAACTCACCTACAAGTGGCTTGAAGATCACAGTGAGAAATGGTGATAGACAGAAGTTGTTGCTTTTATAGGCTGGGAACTAGATGAAGTGACATCATTTGATTTGAAACTTTTGGGTACTATTTTTAGCTGGTTATATTTTGCTATCTGTAATTATAACTACAGCTGCCTGATGGAAACAAAGATACATCAGATTTATTTTAAATTAATGCCAAAGTTAAGTAACAATTGTTCCATATTTACAAGTATGTTTTCTTCTCTTTTTTTTCTTATTTTTGAAGTAAAAATTTGGAAGTTCTCCTCGTAGTATTTAGTTCTGTATTTCAGTTATCATTCACAAAGTATCTAACAAACTCCATGCCCATTGATGTTCATAGAATTAAACTAAAGAAATATGTAATTTAAATCCAGGACAGTCTGTAGCCACCTTTAACATAGACAAGTTAGCAGTGGGACCAAGTTAACATACACAAACATGGGAACCTGAAAACTAAAGATTCTAGTTGGTCGGAATCAACCAGCATTCAACAAAAAAATTTGTCTTACAAACTACACTCATTTGAAACCTTGATTCCTACAACTTGCCGATGCTGGAGTTCTATTCAGTTATTTGCCTTCTAAATGTCTTATTAAAAATCAAATAGTCTCGTATTTTAAACTGAAATCTCAGGGCTCTTCCTGAGTCAAAACGATTGATATAAGGGAAAATAATGAAAAATGCACTATGGCCTACCTAGATACTCGTAGATCAGACTCTGGACTGATCTGTTGTTGTCAAGCAGACCAACGGCTTATGTAAATGAATATAAGGAAACATAGATCACAATACCTACATCAACTTCAATCCCTACAACAACTTCCATTCCTACATCCACATCAATTTTTACAACCACTTCCATTCCTACATCAACATCTATCCCTACAACCAATTCAATTCTTACATCAACTTCAATCTTCAATCTCAAAGGAGAGATTTCAAACTACAAGAAAAAATAGGTGTGAGGGAGTCACTTCTTTGACCCTCCACAACACTTGGGGGGAGGGCTACCCAGAACTATGGATATCTCCTTATGCTAGCATCATTTTTTAATCATCCCCATGATTTGCAAGATTAGATGATGCTATCTATAATTTTTAACCACCACATACAGCAAACCCAATGGCAAACCTGAATATAATGAATTTAGGCTATAACAAACATAGACAATAACAAACTTTCATTTTATTAATCAACCCATTTCACTCACATTTTTTTAAAAGAGGGAAGTTAAAAAATGAAAGATTGACATCACATTAATTCCAACGGAAACTTTCCAATGACAAATGACACTTTTGCATATTTAGTCTCTTTTTATTTTCTTGGTTAACAAATAGATTTTTTTCTGAGTGGTCAAAACTGATGGTGATCACTCTTTTCATATTGAAATTACTTGAAAGTACAGATAGTTTAAACCATCTATATTCAAACTATGTTCTTTAGATCAAAGACACTTCCAAAATATATTCAATAGTACTTCATTATACGAACAATTCCCTTTTGTAATGATAAGTACTTAATCAAAATTTGTCAATGATTTTATTCAAAATATCGGAAATTGTAGAATAGACTGAGTTGTTGCTATTGAGTAAAAAAAAAAGTGATATTTTAATTGCTGTATAGCCAAAAGTTTTCACTGAACTTGGCACCCAAGTTGAAAAATAATCTATAACTTTTCTATGAGAAAAATCTATAAAACTGGAGGTTTTTTAGAAAATTACCAGAGTTAAATGCATAAATTTGTAAACATTAAAATGACATGCATTTTGCATTCAAATTTCTATCAATATAAAGATATGAGGATTTGAAAAAAGATAATATCCCTGCATATTTGAAAAATATATTCTATTTTGATAATTCTACAATTTCCAGTATTTTGGAAATATTTGTTGAATGCAGTAAACTACCTAACTCACTTTTTATTTACCTAATGATTGGTATGACAAACTTTTGGCTTTGAAGATAAACCCTTCCCACCATTTAGCTTATTATAGCAAGGATTTACTGTATTCATTTCTTTTTATTCAAAATATTCATTTTTTTACTGGTAAGCATAAATAAACTAGATAGCACTTAGAGAGAGCATGCCTCTGCCAACGCCATCATCTCGGGAAATATTCATGCATGGATGCACCTTAAGATTTAATCACTTTTCTGTAGCTCACAGCCTACCCTTCACAAAATTTCATAGAAATTTGTACAGAAGTTTTGGACGTATTGTGTGGGCTGATATGAACTTTTGGCAGTATCAAGTTTTGACATATAACTACTATGTAAGAGAGGTAATTGTATATAGTTCTACTCTAAAATTTGATCACTTCTTCCAATTATACTCCCTACCAGAAAATTTCATTGAAATTCATTGAGAACCTTTGGAGATATTGTGTGAACTGACAGAGGTAATAAGATAATAGTATACTTTGAAGGGCACCAAAGTTCAACTCGTCTGATGTGACATATTTCCTCAAAGAATTTCGGAAAGAAAGTTTTTTGAGCATTAAAATAAATTCAGTCACTTTATTTCATTCATACAAATTAAAGATACCTGAATAAATCAGTTTATTAGTATGTTTGTGTGGCCTTTATGGTCACACATTTATTGCAGATGATACCGTTGCAGGAAATGAAATGTTTGTGGTAGTTAATTGGGAGATGATAAAAGTCAAGAATAGGGCAAATATGGCTTGCATAAAACACTGAAATGAAATTGAATACAGTTAACTCTTTCAACACATTTTTTTGAAGAGAAATATTTCAATAAGGTCCCAACTGTTATAGTGACATGCCTGAAGAATGATTCTTGTATAAACCAACTTTTCACTTATGATAATGTGATGGAACTATTGAACTCTTCAGTACATTCTAAAATTGTGAAATATACAATTAGATGAATTGGAAAATATTTTAAATTGACTTGATCTTCATTTTAATAAAATGGTAAATCATAAACATAAAGATATACCTCGAAGAATTGTATACTTTGCCAGCCTTTTTGGATAATCAATATAAACAATTATTTTCAGAATTACTCTGAGAATACATTACTTTTATTTCTGGTTTAGAAAAAGTATTTTGTGAATATTCATGAAATACAGATTTAATAATGATTTTAGTTATTATTAGTGTCCTGCCAAATCTAAATTGCAGTAACTTTTAAACAACTGGCTGAAAATAATATATCTTATACTGTTGACAGGATTATTTATTATTATTCACTGATTCCAACTCTAAGAGGGTATATAATGAAAGCACAGGAAACTGTATACAAAATGTATGAATTTAGTTTTTATGACTTAGTTTAGTTTTTTTGCACTTGGCAAAATATTCATATTGGATAATACTTTATTAATTATATTCATATTTATATTATATATATATTTATATTGGATAGTACTTCCAGATGCATTGTATTGTTTAGATTTTACCATCTTTCTGTTATCTCACCTTGTCAAATCATAGATTGATTTATTTGAAAAGTAAACTTACATTCTACTTATCTTAGAGAGGTAATTCTGCTACTGCATTTACTTTGATCTCCTTTTTTCCAACAAAATCTTATTTAGAAATTTTGATCTCAGAATTCAATCATACAAATCCTTTTGACCTTAGTTTGATGTAGCCTACAATCTTTGTGAACAATCATTTTAGACTAACATTCTTATCTCTTGCAATTTTTTCAAGTTTTGACCTGTACATTTTCTGATCATCTTCAGGTATCTTGTTTTATATCTAGCCATCATCAGTAGAACCATATTTTGATACAAAGTATGCAAAATCTTCCTGTCCAGTAAACTAATTTTGTTTAATCTGATGCTTCACATGATATGTAAGTGGCATTTTCTCTGTCCAATCGTATTCATTGTGATATTTTACAAGCTGACCAATCAAAACATTTCATCAGTGGGGGTTTGTCTAAAGGCACTGCAGCACTGCAGCACCCCTTATTTATTTTCACCCAATACATATGTATAATGTATATGTTTATTTATATATCATCCATACTTGTAGAAGATATTCAGTACCATTATCAATAATCTTCTAATTTCTAAAAATAAAAACAACAAAGATTGCTGTGAAACTGTCTACTCCACAATTCTTAGGCCAGAAGGTTGCTATGTCCCGCAACTGTTTATATCATCAGCAAATCATTAAGCGAGTTGAGGCTCAGTACTGAGTGGTTATCAGTGAGAGCAGTGATGAAAGAGACAGAGAGAGACAGAGAGAGACACAGATTCCTGTTGGCACTGTTTATTTACTGCATAGAGAGAGAAGGGAGGTGAAAAGACAGACTTTTTTAAAATTGTTACGGTAATATTTCTTAATAGATCCTTATTTTTGGTTGGAGTGCACCTCAATATTGTAATATAGCGATGCTTTATAAACAATCATTATTATGAAAATTTTTGATACTGCTATTCACCTTCATTCTCATTTGTCAGTTGCTTTTTTTTATCAAAAATTTCAACTTTTTGTGATGAAAAAAATCAAGTAAAAAAATTGAGATGAAGCTAAATAGTAGCACTAAAAAATATGAATAAAATCTATAAGGATGATTCAAATACTTCATCTTATAGAAATTATTTATGAAATAATTGCTTTTATAAACAATTTTGGTCATTTCTGCATGTTTGAGGCCAGAAACTTCTCCAAAGCTTTTTGTGTAAACAGCAGAAAATAGATTTATTGTAACAGTATCTAAATAATTTACTTCCAATTAAATCTTAGTCATGAAACAGCATTTAATTCTCCAATGAATAATTATAGTATTTTACTTATCAAGTTTAATGGGTTTGGGATAGATAATATTTGGTCTGAAATCCACTAATTCCACTAGATGTCCATGCTGTGACTATTGTTGGGTCATGACCTCATTATTCTTAGTTCAATCCTAAATAAATGCAGGGGGACACTTACTTTTGGTTACAGTGGTGACTTGGAATCTAGAGATTTTGGAGAAATTTGGACCCCTCTTCCTCAAGATCTACTCATTTCATTTCTTCACATTCTCAGACCAACCTTGTGGACAACATGCTTGTTTGGTACAAATCATCTTCACAGAACCCCAATTTTTCTTTCAATTCGATTTTTTGGCAACTGTTTTTTTTTACAGTATTTCATTTATTCCTGACTGAGCTATAACTTAATTCAACATTTGAAAGTAAGTATTTCTTTAATCTTCATTATTTTTATCATTTTTTCACAGGTTTTTATTGGAATATTTTTTTCATTTTCAGTAACATAGTCAATATGTTTTCATTCAATATTAAGTTGCTAGGAATTTTTCAGAAACTTCATTGTGTAAAAGAATTTAAATTGATAATAATGGCCTCCTTGCATACCTAGAAAACAAGTTCTGTGACAGTGAGTGAACTTCAACAACTTAAATTTTCACAGTTGTCTCTTCATTAGGAAGTTGCTATCAAGATTAGAGGCTATCCTTTGCCTGATATCAAAATATCTCATTGAGAGGTGTGTTTGAAGTTTTAATCCAGAAGGGTAGCAAAGAAAAGATTAGCTGTGAGATTGTGAAGTGAAAAATGCATCATTTTGTTTTCCATGTTTGTTGTTTGAAGGTGAAGTAACATGAACAAAAGATGGCTTTGAAAATGAAAAGATATTGAAAGAAAAAAATGAAAACATGAAAGCCAAAGTTTCAGTACTTTATCATCATATATGTGTATATATATGTGTCTATACCAACTGTATTTCTGTGTATGTTACACAATATTAAAGCAATTCTTAAAAAATTCTTTGAAGCAGCATCCCCACAACCCAAAGTCAAGAGCCACCACTGTATTTCATTGAATGATTTACATCTTGATATTTTATGGCCATAACATTAATATATAACTTGCTCAGCAATAAATTGACCGAGAGTAAGAAACTTCAAGCATGTCATCTTTTCCACCTCATCAACTGATTCACATCTGAACTTTTTCAAGTGTTATAAAACAAGGACATAATGGATGTATTTAAGTTTGCTGATTTTCTAAGAAACCCTGGCAAGTTGTATATCATTTTGAAGGTTATAAAATATGGATTTCATTTATGATAAATATAATGGTCAGGTGACCTCATTATGCATTCAAAATAGCTGCGATATTAAGAATACTCTGAATAAGTCGAGAGAAAAAAAGAACTGTTACTTCTTATGCGGAAGAACAAGAAAGCAAAGTTAAATGTCTCAAATAAACAGATCTCTCAATGACATCGTTATTAGCTTTATGTTTTCTATTTATATTTTGAGGGGTAAAGTGCTGGTATCATCATCCAACGTCTGGTTCTATCAGCAGGAAAGAAATAATACTGAATTTGTTTCTTTTTTCATTCATTTCAACTGCAATTCAACTTATCAGAAATGGACCACCAGTTTATACAGAATAAGAAAGTTTCATGAATTTTAGTAATTTTATCATCATATCATCTGGCTGTAAAGCAAATTGAAAAAATAATCAATTTACTCTGCAAGTAAAAATTCATGTTCCAATATAGATATATATATTATTATTTTTTTAATTAAGACCCATCAGTTCAATCAAATGACCCTTGCAATCCTGCATACTCTTCACTTTTGAGGTCAAAGACCAGCCTCTTCACATGAACACACACACACACACACACACACACACACGTTCTTATTCTCATCTAGGATTAGCTATCCAAAAATTTGAAAATATATATCATGAATCAAATAAAAACAAAAAGTTTTTAAGAAATACCTTGTTTTAGTCAATTTTCCTGTTTTTTTCAAATTCTGAAGTAAGATATTTCTGCAGAACTTCAATGACTTTTGTTTTAAGAAAGTTGAACAGAATTTATTTCTTTTAAATTGGAGTGTTTTTTGCCTAAAACTTTTTATGAAAATAAGAAGGGGCCAATTTAAAGCAAAAAAGATGATTCAAAATCAACTGAAATAATGGAATTACCTCACTTGAATTTCTTGGGGGAATGGCTGGAATCAAAAGTCTATATACAAGTCTTTATATAGTCTTTGTATAAAGAGTATGGTTTACAGTTTTTAGATATAAGTTACAGTGTTTACAGGTGCTGCTTTTTATTGTATGTAATGTACTTGGTCACATGACGAGTGTTGTGGAAAAAATAATTGTTCCTTTCATATTTGCTTGAACACCTTCTTCAAAGACTCCTTGTGTATAACACAATTCTTATATAAGCACTAGATTTTGAGGTGAAAAATCAATATAAAATTGTAGCCTTTTCTTGTATAACATGAGTGCTTAATTTGGCACCACAGATCGGCAGTCCCAGATTTTTTTTCCTGCTTCAATATTCCAGATGTGTGTACAGCAGTACTGCAGTTATAAAATAAATGCCCATTTTTATAGTGTGAACTCTTTCAATTGTATTTCATGAAAAAAATAATGAGAAAAAACCCAAAGATACTTACTTTTGTACATCTTATGCATCTGATTTGGAACTATTGTTTTTGAATTAAGTTATTTCTTCAATTTTCTCGAATTATCTTAATTTGTTTTAGTTATTTCTATAGTATTTGTATTGCATGTGTTTCACAAGAAGAAAGTTTATTTTGTGGTACTCAGAAATTACGGTAGATTGTTTCAGCTCCTGCACCTTTAGACACTCTGTACCTGAGCCCAAATTGATAAAAAAAAGTTTGACAACTGAAATGTTTTATGTTTAATTCATATAATTTTTACAGTTGCCCTATAAATCAAATATATTTCTCAGGGTGGGCTGTGGAATCACCAATTCATCATAACCATCTGGAAATTTGTTTGTTTTGAGGAAAAAGTTTTTAAAGGTTTCCAGTAGGAGGTGAGAATGCTAAATTGGACACTAATTTTCTGTTTGAAATTTTTTAAAAACTGCAAATGTGAATTTCTCTTTCTTCCAATGCTTTTATCATATTGGCATTATTTTTTGAGGAATCAGACCCTAATCTGACAATGAAATGTGGTTCATTTTTAGAGGCTGCATCCTGAGATAGTTAACCAGTTAAAAACATATCATTTCAAAAGAAAAAGAAATGAATCATAATGAAACATAATGAATAATGAAACACAAGCTGCAATATATTTTATTATCTCTTTTTGAAAAAAAAGGATGAAAATCAGTTTGAAATTATAAGGTAATTTTTGTTGTTGTAAAAATGATGAGACAAGTTTTGAGGTCAGTGGTTTAAATCTCTGTACTTGTATGGTGAGTCGAATTGATTAGTATCATTCACCTACTTTAGAGAAATTGATACATAATTATGAAAAAAATGTTTTTAGGAATTTGTAAGAATAAAATTTAATTTTATGTCCTATATTTGTCAATTTCTGTTTGTTCTTCTAATTTCTTTAGGCAGGTAAAATTGTGCTACATTCCCATACCAGGTGTAGAATTTCAGTATCTTCAAGAAATTGATACCAATTATAGTTAACATATGATTGTACTCAATTTAGATATTTAAAAAAAATAGATGATAAGTGAGAAAAACCACTCTTGTTGGAGGAAAGATTTCTCTGACTAGTTCCAATGAGATTATCAGGAGAGAAATTTACATTCATATATGCCATTTGCAGTAGCATTTATAGACTTCAAGAAAGACTTTGACTCCGTGTGAATTCCCACGGTCATGGAGGCCATCACTCCACAAGGTGTAGACCCTGTATATGACAGAGTACTGCAACATATGCACAGTCACAGCAGCTCCTTCATCAGGCTACATTAAGACTCTGAGCCCATCCATCACTAAAAAGGAATAAGACAAGGTGATACCAGCTCACCCAAACTCTTCACAGCCTGCCTCGAGATGATCTTCCGAAACCTAGGCTGAGAGAATCAAAGAATCAAAATAGACGGCAAATATCTGAGCAACCTTTGCAGATGACATCACCCTTTTTGCAGAGAACCTACACAACCTACAACAAGATAAATTAAATGAAAAAAGCATAAAAGTTGACCTTCACATGAAGTTCGGCAAAACAAAGGTCATGTGCAACAATCACATTGGAAATAAGAACACAACAATCACAATCAAAGATGCAAAACTGGACCACTACATCTGCCTAGGTTAACAAATCTCCATGAAACCCCTAAAAGAAGAAGAAATCAAGCAAAGAATTACTCTAGGATGGTGAGCCAAGCTCAATCTTCAAAAACAAGAAGATCCCATCAATCCATAAAATAAGAGTATACAATCAATGCATCTTCCTGATAGTCACTTATGGAGCTGAAACAAGGAACCTTACCAAGAGACTGACCAATAGATTGAGAAGCATGTAACGTGCACATGGGAGAATTATGCTGAACCTAACATGGAAAGATCACAGAACAGCACAGTATGTCAGGGAGAAACAAGTCTGAGACATTATAGAATCTACTAAAAAACTAAAATGGCAATGGGATGGTCGTGTTGCAAGAATGGCAGACAACTGATGGACATCATGACTCACATCATGGATCCCCAGAGATCACATGTGCAAACAAGGCCAACAGAATACAAGATGGAGAGATGAACTAGACATGCCCCTGATAGAGAGGTGAGGTGAATCCTGGGGAAGGTCTTTATCCAACAATGGACAATAAAAAACTAATGATGATATATATATATATATATATATATATATATATATATATATATATATATATTATAAGTGTGAGTGATAATTATAAAAACATTTTAGTAGGAACTTATTTCTGATCTTTTTCAGTTTGTGAACTGGAATTCTGTATGTATTTAATGACTGACTCATAAATTTGGCTCAGTGATTAATTTCTTTTGCTTGGTCACCCTCTGTATGATGCCATCATGACACAACAATGGGAAACGCTGAGTTGAATGGTATCCAAAATTCAAAAACCTATAGCATACCCAGTTTTCCCTGTCTTAGTAATGGCCATGAGCATACCCCAAAGCAATCAATCACATTCTTTTGAACAATATTTACATGTATTAGCTCCAGTCACATGTTTTCTTGTAAGAGAAGTTGACACAATAACTAAAGAAATCCTTTGTCTTTTTTTTTAATCAAACATATATATAAATATATATACGACAACTTTTCGTGGAAAATCAGTCCCTGTGCAATGTAGTGTGCAAGGTCTTCAAGGTCAAAACTTGCAAAAAGTTTGCATGGCCTTCAAGACCAAAACTTTTTACGATGAAGTTGCATGTGCAAGAGAAGGAAAGAGAGGGATGGTTATTCTGACTTTTATAATTTAAAATATATTCGTGAATTTGTGTGTATGTGTCTTGGATATTTGCAAAAACCTTTGACTTGTAAAATTATATATAGATTTAGACCCCTAAGACCATATATATTCTGAATCAGTATCATCTGGAAAAGGTTTTTATACCATTCATTTGGACCTATGCATATACATAGATGTAGTACCTCTATAAGTCTTTCAACTATATGGATGAATTTTTCAAGCGTTTTAAAATTGCAATTTGAATTAATCCTGAGAAACCAACATATAAAAGTAATTTTTCTCATGGAAATTAATTGTCCACTCATTAATAGGGTTAATTGTGAAATCTTTAATTGCGCTTTTACCAAGCGTTTAGTTTTTACTTTTTTGGATGCTTGGAGAAAATTATTTCAGTTTCTTCAATCAATGTAATGTCTGTGATTCATAAGTCAGGTTCTCTTCATTAGTTTTCCTATTTTTTTCATTTTTTCTGTATAGCAAGTTCAACTTGAACTGCTTGAAAATTCTGAGATTAGACCTGAAATACATTTAAAGCTTTTGTCGAGTACCATTTTCATTTCGAAGAATTTCAATAAGCTTTAACATTCTTAATAGATATTCACAAGACTGATTTTTTATGCAAATCAAAAGTAATGTTAAAAGCTGACATTGAAAAGTGCCATCCACTTATCTTGATCAATACTTCCTTCAATATCACCACATCACAAGGTTCACACACACACACACACACACACACACACACACATATGCACACACATATATATATATATATATATATATATATACAACAGTATATCCACACTTCAGAAAAGCTAGCTCATAGTTCAGTTCACACAGATCAAAATGAACTAGTTCATGTTCATTGTTTAAAATTTTTAATTTTTGACTAAATTATCAGTTCCCACAATTAATTAGTTCATGTTCGATTCATCCTTTTTTTTAAGTGAGCTACATCAAGCTATTCATGATATCTATAAGAACAATTATCTATAATATTTATCATAACTCTCAATAGTAAATGGTAAACTGAAAGTTGATTAAACTGTAGTTTATAATGTTAATAATTGTTTGTAAATTATTTTAAAACTTTTTTTGGATGGCTCATATGAAGTTGCGACCATCATTAATATATGGTTAATTGATCATTAATTAAACTTTATTAATAATGATGGTTAAAACTTTATCCAAATAATGGATGGTTTACGAGCAATTATTATTTAAAGTATTCAAAGAGTTTTCTAAATGATTGAACTCTTTGTTATTTGTGTTGTAAACATGATATTAAGCCAAGAATACCACATTGCATATGGCGGTTACTAGATGGCATTCTCTGGCCTTCTTCAGGTGTAATCCCTAAATGTGATGGTGGTAAACAGAATTTTCCAATGATGTTACTAAACGGAATTTTCCAATGGTAGCCACCCCTCAATGTGGGAAGTGTTGACTTTTTTTATCTCTAAATATGGTCAGCCATTCCATATCTTTCTATCTCGCTTTTGATTATGGCTTTTTTATGTTTGTCAAGTCGAAATTTGAAAAGCCTGCCAGTTTTTCACATATCAATCTTCCCGCATTTACATGGAAAATTATAAATACAGTTACTGATCAGATTTCTCTGTCATGGAGAACTCACTTTAAGGAATTAATTTCAAAGGCTATTAGAACTGCTGAAAGCGACCATAATGTTGTGGGTCTTACAAGCTTTCTGTATCTTCTCTGCCATACCTTTGACATAAGGGATGGTGATGGTGAACATGGAGGAATTTGTAGAAACCATCCCGGCTACCTCTTTTGTTCCTAGCAATGAGTTGGAATAGATAGCTGTTACTCCAGAAAGTCATGGATAAATTTCTTATCTCTTTTTTTTCTCTGTCACTGCTGATAATCAATGCTCTTTCCTTGAAACAGTTGATTAACCCATTTTTTATGCAGGATAGAAGCAATTATTAATCATTAACAAATACTGAATATCTATCAACTAAAGTTCAATTAACCATCAATTTTCAATTTACCATTCTTTAATGATGGTTATTATAAAGTGTTATTCTAGTTTAATAGAACTTCCTCCAATCCATCCACAGCCAATAATTGCCTCTGCCCACTTCCTCCTAAACTAAAAGAATTACTGCATTCTACTTGTATTTATAATGGTTCATGGTCTTCACTGACATCTGTTGGCAAGAATACCACATTGCATGTGGTGGTCACTCGATGACATGTGTTATGAGAGAGCATCGATGAAATAAAAAATCTACACTGCACTGAAACGACTATGTCCGTGATTAATATTACAGCATGTACTTGGAACAATATCTTAAGTGACCTAAGATACAATACTACGATAAACTTACAGAGATTACGTTTGAAAATAGGGAAAAATCACTGTGTCTTACCACTTGAATAATGTATCATATTATGTAGGAAGTGGAAGAAGAGGTTTACTGTAGATGCAATAAAAATTCCATTTAGCCTGAATGAAACAAATATTATTATCATTCCGAGGAATTTGATTCTATAAGAATTAAGTAATTTCATCATCACTGACTGGAACTGCTTAAATACTGTGATCTACTTCAAAGAAAAAGAATGTACATATCCTTTTTCCATAAGTGTGTGTGTGTGGAGAGGGTGATGAAATGTAAAGTTCCTGGGTCGAGATTCTGTCAATTCTATCAGTTGCTGTGTTAAGACATAATAATTTTTCCCATTTTTTTTCTTTACTGCACATTAGCATACATTAAAAGGTAGTTTAGTGTCTTGTGGGATATTTTTGAAATTAAAGGGTATTCTTTATTTTTAAAAAATAGATGTTGAATGTTGTTGCCTCGGAAAAGTTGATTAATGGAACAAGTTTTGTCTTGTATGGGATTTGGGTATGTAGCAGCAGTATTTATACCCATTATTGTCTTCCATGGTAGAATTTATACTTTTTAGTCTTTTGGTCTTCCAATGAAAATATGACAAAAACTATTTAAAAAAACAACTTCCAGTTTATCATTTCATTTTGTTTTTCAAATTTGATTCATCTCTTTCGTTACATTATCAACCCAAAATTTCAGAGGTAAAACATGAGCAGGTGTCCTTAATGACCTTGAGTGTTGTTAATTCTTGTGAGAGTGAACAACGTTCATGATCATAGTTTCAAAACTGATGCCTCCAGTTCGCTGTTCACCAAAATTATTAGCATTTTCAATGAACCTGCTCTTTCAGTGCATTCATACACAACACGTGAAATAAATTCTTTGTAAGGGTAAGGAATTCGTAATAATAGATGTGAAGCCAAAACATTAGAATGATATTTGAAGGAAAGGGAAGAGGTGCACAAATGAGAAGCATTTGATTATTCAAGTAAAAGATAGCAAACTATTTATATCTTGAAAACAACGTTTAAAATATATTATTTTGTTTTTATGCACTTATTGTCAAATATTCCAAATGTTCTTTTCATCAAATTGTTTCAATAAATACACAACATTCATAGCATTCTTTGATGTCAATGTTATGTACACTTTGTTACAAATGGATTATAAAATATTTAGAGTTTTTTTTTTCATTGTACTAGAAAAGCTTTTAGTGTTACTCTTTTTATCAACTTTCTTTTTGGTGTAACTATAAATAATTTTCTTCCTAAAAAATCAGATGGCTATCTGAGCAATAACCTTCCATCTTTGCACATGTCTTTGTAAGAAGATGCAAAAAAATTAAAGAGGGTCTAAGCAAAGCATCTCTTTATCTTGGCTCTCATTTCTGCTGACCACCTATCAATGCTTTTTGTGGAAAACCTTTTTTTCTAAAATGTTTCTTCATTTCTTGAGATGTGCCAACTTCTGTCAATCATGATACACTGGCCTTCACAATGTGTCAGTTGTCAACTGCTGCACTTCATCTGTAACAGCATCTTCTGCAAAACAAAAGCTACCAGCATTTCTCAAAATTTCCAGCTGTCTTATGTCAACCTCTGTCAACATGTAGTGATCCAGTCTCCTTGATCTGTTCCTTGCCTTCCTGCTGCTACAGGTGAGACTCATTCTCTTCTATCTTTTCTTTCTATCCATGTATACATTAATGGTCAAGTTTACTTTGGGTCATAACTGAAATAATTTGTAAAACGTATAGAGCATAAAACATGCGCTGTATATTGTTTTTGATGTCCCAGATCTCCTTTGATTATTTCCCAAATCATTTTTATTTCTCATACCAAATTGAATCACTGTAGCCTCACAAATGGCCTCCCTGGCCAACCAGCCATGTCCTATGCTGAATTTTTTTTTTGACAAGAGATCTATTCTTTTTAGAAAATTTTAGATAAAAGATCTATTATATAAGATAGCTTCAGATATTTTTTAGATAATTAGTTCTGGTACAAGCTTAGACTATGTTGATCCATTTATGTGAGGTACAGATATTGTTTCTGAATAAGTTTTTGCTAAGTTAAGCTTTGATCTTTTCAAAACTTGAGCGCAGAAATCATATTTCCTCTCACCTTATGCCCTAAAGGTGAACTTGACACTATCAAAAATACTTGCTTCACTTCTACGGCTTTTTTCTCACCTAAAACTTGTTTCTGACCATTTTTCATTCTTAGCTTGACTTCTGTGTCCTCTAATGCAATTTCTACTTCCTCTTAACTTTTGACCCTTCTGTTTATCTTGGCTCTCAAACAGAAAAATGATACTGGAAATATTTGATATATCTACAAAGAAATGGTGTTAGCAATTCAATTCCATTATTTTATAAAACTAGATATACACTGTAATATGTTGCATATAAAAGGCACTCAATCAAACATTCTAACACCAATCATCCTCGATCATTTGGAATATTATCTTATTAAATAGAAAAATGATTTACAAATCCATCTGCTTTGTATGGAAGAATCTTTGTAATTGTATTATTGACATCAAATTTAAAAATACTAATTTATCTAAACTTTTCCTTATAACATTGATGTGTCTTTCTCCTCTCCATTTAGATTTAGCTTACCATTAGTAAAAAAAGGTATTTTTATGGGTATAACTTAAATATTTCTATATAGATTTGGATTCTTACCTGCAGTGTGTAATAGTAAAAATAAGTAATTATGATTCATCCTTGATATTCAATATTTTGTCTAGTTATTTAGATAACCATTATGCAAATAATTCCATTTTTTGTGAAATCAGTTATTAGTTAACTATACACACAATCTCTTACTGTACTCTACTTTAGTTTAGTGAAGTAGAGGTCATAATTCAAACAACAATCTATTGTACTATTACCATACATGCCATTAATATTGGTGAAATGGGAATATCAATTTCTAGTAATTAATCAGATATCTCCTTTTTAACTTTGATAATAAAAATTGCTCAAATCTTTAACCAATTTTCATAATTAGCAGCTTATCAATTTCTATTTGATCAGTAAAATGTTCATACTTCAGAGATATACCTAAAATTTAAACCAACTTTTACCTCAAGAAGTAGACAATTATAACATTGTTTTCTAGATGACATGACATGATAAAATGTGTTTTTTTTTTAGTTTTAAAGTCATGAGTGTCTCTTAAATGGTTCAATAGATAAGGTGACTTACAAGAAACAAAAAATTAGCATTTCAAACATTTCTCTGCAACAATATTTAAGGTTTTAATTGATGTCTTCATATATATCCTGCTGGAGTTGGGTTATAAACATGTTTTCATAGTCTGGCTTCATTTATATTTAAATGATATACTTTATATTACATCATGCTTCTCCCTGCAGCACTACCAGTTGGCCCCAAAAATCTATGAATCTCAGAAGTAATATTCAGCTCAACCTATGAAAAGCTTCACTGATCTCCTGAAATACATTTTTTCTCAAACTGGAAATATTTTTAAACTTGGTAAATTTTCAGAGATGATTTTTGAAAATAATGTCAATTTTCTATCCCCCTAAAAAACTTTTAGAATAAAGTTGGGCTGTAAGTTACAGATTTTTTTAAATAGTATAAAAAGTAATGCTGCTTGTCAATTCATTTCAAAAGTTATTCATTGAAAAAAAAAAACAAGTTAACAAAAACTTTTGACTGTTTACAATATTTATGAACAAATTGATACTTCAAATTATTATTGTTGGAATCAACAAAAATCAGTTATCAGTGAATTTTTTTGATAATCATTTGTCACTTTTGAGTGCCGAACTATCAACAGTTCTGCTTATAAGCATTCATGGGACTAACTTATTTTTTAAAAACTTAATCTTTTTTTTTTTATTCATGTAGTCTGTAAGCATTAATGCATAAATGAAAACATCTATCATGATTTTGTTGAGGAGATCATTAACTCCACTAAGAAGGAAGCTGGGTTATATCAAAGAAATGCAGTATAGACATTGCAAGATGGACATCTAAAATCTGAGATCTTCATGACTTTATAAAATGGAAGGTAACAGGATTCTATGCTAATTAATTTTAGCCAAGGTTTCCATGAATAATAATCTTTCAAAATTTCCATAACTTTGCTTTTTGTTTATTTTTTTCTTGTGTTTCTACAGAAAACATTCAATTGTGATAATGTTGATATAACAGAATTTAATTGCATAGAATATTTTTTGTCTAAAATTTAAATTCACCATTTTTAAAGAATTTTATGACTCAACTCTAATAATTCTTGAGAGAAAATCTATCTAAAGTTATCATTTTGAAAATATCAATTTCTACATTGAACCCAGAATAATGAAGCTTTGACATTTATCCCATGAAAATGTTGTGAATTTGCCAGCACTTCATGATATGAGGAATGAGGGACATTAAATAATATTTTCCTTGTCCAACATCTTTTCTTATTTTAGGTTATACATATATATATATATATATATATATATATATATATATATATATATATATATATATATATATATATATATATATATATATATATATATATATATATATATATCTCACTCTCTAAAGTACACATTATATATATATATGTATATATGTATATATATATATATATATATATATATATATATATATATATATATATATATATATACATCCTTTTTTTAAAAGAAAAAGAAGAAGAGGAAGGTATGAGTATGATTTTAAACTCAAATAAAATCCATTCATGAATTTGAATCTAAGTGACATGCAGTATGCTATCAATAAGCTAATCTTTTAAATAAAAGTTTTCTAATTCATGATCCCTTACGGTATATTCAAAAAGTTCACAGCAAAGTACTAAATGATGATATGAAATAATTTTCATCAGGATAGATTCTTATTTTTTTTAAAAACTCAATCAGCCCTTGTCACTTTTAATACATGACATTTGTCTAATACTGTTTAACCAGTGATGTACCTGATGTGGATTTTTTTACCTGGCTGGATCCAAATTCCACTCGTTATCAACACTTGTTACGGGATTGTCCAGCTGAACAATATTTGTCATGATATTGACATAATTTTTGAAGTAAAATTGTTGAATAAATGATCTATACTAAAGATACAAAACTATGGATTAGGTTTACCCTAGATAATACCTATTTGTATGCTAATCAATAATAACACTTGAAACAGAAAACAAGTTTATACATAATGAGACTATAAAAACAGATTTCAGAACAACAAATGATGTGCTGTGTATGAAGTGATTGGTTTTAGTGTGCATTGGCCTGTTCACCATGAGTCCCAGTCCCATGGTGAGAAGACAGAGAGATAATTCCCAGGGCTCAATTGAAGCAGTCTATTTAAATTCTTTTGATTGAATTAATGTGAAGTGTATCTCAAGCAGAACAATATAAGGTTAGTAGGGTCAACCAATAGAGTCATTCTGTAGTTTATTATCTAGTTCGGAAATTCATAATAAATAAAAAAATATCAAAATGACGTAAACTTGGTATTCAAAGATTTTTGTAAAATTTCTATGGAAAATATTAATTTTATATAAGAACACCGCTTCACAAATATCAAAATTAAAAAATGATTTCACTTGTTATTTATTAAAAAAAAAAGATTGATTTCTTTGAAAAAAAATTTCTATCGATTCAGCAATTTCCAATATTTTTACATAAAATTGTTGACAAAATTAGATTTAGTACTCATTATAATAGTATAATCTGGGTGTTGACAAGCTGGATTTCAACAAACTTCAGATGAACTGTTCAGAAAATCCGTGTCATTTTTCCACCATTCTAGAATATATTTTAAAAAGGGTATTAAAAAGCTTTGCAAGAGTTACTACAATGAGAAAAGGGGAAATAATGTAATTTGAATTATTTTAGTTATGTAGCTAACTGGCTCTCAAACCTGCATAGCAAAAAATTCTTCCTATTTGTTATTTACTGTTACTTTTACGAAAAATTTAACAAAATCAAACCCTATAGTTCTTAAAAGGGATACAGATAAGACTCATTCTCAATGTGTAATGAACTTTGATAACTTTGATCTCATTGTTTTACCTGTTCCTCCACAGGTGACTAAACTTGCCAAAGAAAGAAGGTTTTGTAAAGGATACATTGAACATTATTGTATTTGAAGTTCATACGATGAGAAATCCATTGTGGTTTTAATTTCCATTAAGTCTGCCCCTGATAATGATTCAGTTGAATATATTTTTTAATATTTAAAAGATTTTATTTTTTCACTTGACCAGCACTTAAGAAAGCTTGGAAACTTACATGCACAAGAGGGAGAGGTGACTTCCAAGATTTTACAGTTCATAAGAAATTATATTATTGATAACAAAATCTGGTTACTGGATATCAAGAAATCCAGCAAAATCAGGTATCCATTTTTTTGGTGAATCTAGCCCTGGATATCTGACCAGATAGATATTCTGGTACATCACTGCTTTTAACAAAATATATAAATTTATAATTTTATGGAAAAGCATTTTCAAGAAATTATTGTTTAGCAACTGCAATGCAAAATAAGAAAATGTGTTTCTTCATTTTGTATTGGTTCATAGATTACTGAAATTAGTTGTGAGAAGGGGCAAATATTTTGGAGAAGGTACTAATGGCATGATTATTGAATTGTGGAAAGAGTTGGCATTAACGTCTCATTGAATTTACTTACCTACAAGCCAATAAGACAATGAAGTACTCAGTTCTGGGATTTAACTTGAGATCCCAGAAACAAATAAAAATAACAATCAGAAACAACATTTTCATCCATTTTCAGGCCATTATGCACTAGATATTTCTGTGTGGCACTTTGTCTTTTGTTGGAAGATGCATTCTTTTCATAACAAGATATGTTCTACTGAATTTTGTTAATACTAAGAAATACTTAAAGATTAACTCCAAATACAGATTAGAAGTGTCAACTAATTTCGACTGAAGTGCCTTATGGAAGAACTGTCAAGTAAACATTTTTTCTTGAAGATTTCTCTCAATATTTTGTCTAGTCTATTCTCTAGCCTATTTTAAGTGAATATGTTATTGAGAGCAGAGTTTTCTTAGCCTCAAAAATAATGATGGGTTGCTATGGCATTTTTTGTCAAGTTATTATGCCCTGTCAGGTTATGGTATCACTGCACGTAAACTCTATTCAGCTTGTGCTCTGAAACATTGTAAAAAAAAGAAATTGAATAGTTGACACCAGCCTCACATAAAAATCATTGAATACCAACTCTTCTCAAAATCTACAGTAGATTTCTATTATTACATGTTCCATTTGACCCTAGAAGATGTGGATTATACTCGTAAGTTAAACAGATCATTGCTTTGTTGGCTTGATTGTATTTGAATTCTATACAATATCAAAAGAAAAGACCATGTTATACAGAAATTATATCTCCCACAAAAAGGGATCATCACTTATAAATGCAAGAAAAAGTGACATGTTGAATTCAAATCCTAGAAATGATTCTGGCTATGACAAAGTTATTAGAGCTAAAGTGAAATAAAAGACTGCTTAGAAGTCTCCAAAATTTATCAGATACAAAACACACCTGGTAAAGCAGGACATCTTACAAGCTAAAAGTCACAAAAATTAAGATACTGGCCCAGGTAAAACTCCTAGCAATAACAATATCTCATATCCAATCTATAGAGAAAATTAAATTATAGTTTAGAAAATGGTGCTTTAAAAAACACTTATTTTATTATTTTATTCTGAGACAATAATCGGTCCTCACCTGAATTATATCTGTTTTAAAAGATTTATGAATTGAATATACATTGATGCAAAATTTGAATGAATTGTTACTTTTTAGGATAATCCATAAACTACTAAATTATGTTTTTGCCTGATTTCAGAATATCCTTGCAAACTTGTGGATATAATGGCTTCTCCTGGATTTATCCCTGACAAAAACATTAAATCATCAACTAATACTAAAGATTCAAAATTAGTAAGACATGATTGTGCTGGTTGGACCTCTGAGAAGGATGATTTCCACCCTACAATTGTTATTTTACTTAATCAAGGCGTACTTAAAAATGGAGGACATTTGAGATTGATGAAAGCAGAAAATGTGAAAACTTTTGATATACAAGCAAGTCATTTAGTGATTCCTGCACAGGTAATATTTTTTAGAATTTTGTTTCTTTCTTTGATATTAGATTCTTCTACTTTTTTTATGTATTAATTCAGAAAAGAACCTCTTGCTGGTTAGATGGATGACGATTGATTTTTTTAATAGGATTTTTATTTAAATAATCAATGAAAAGTTGATTTTCCCCAATTACTATTCTGGAAAAATACTTTTAAAATGTTTTTTCCTGAAAGAAAAAAAATAAGAATGGCAGTAATGATAATGATATAAATGATAGATAAGTGTTATAATTACTCAATTTTTTTCTCACAAAACAAGAACCATTTTTATGTATATATACTTGAATTTTTCACTTAAAACATATTTCTTGATAATTGTAGATAAAAATTCTTTTTTTTCTTTGTAGTACATTTGCTGTTCTATTTTCACTTTTCGATCATAATCATGATAATCTCTCACTTTCTTGGAAGAGAATCACCTTTTCTATTATGGGGTACAAAAACATGCGACAAATGGTTTATGTCAAGTACACATCCTTGCCCAATTTAAAGGTAACAAAAAGATTGATTTATCTGCTAAAAATATGTATACCATATGGGTTCTTTGTATTAGAAAAAAAAGAACACATGAGGCTTAAGGCTCTAAAACTCTACAATCTGAAAGTCCTGCAGGACATAGCTGGTAATAGTTTCATTCACTTAGAGACTTAGATTGAATCCCTCATCAAACGGGTACAGGATTATATTGGCTCAGTTTAGAAGCTTTGTAATAAACTGTATAACCAATTTATACTATTATGATTTTCTACTTGTTTTAAAATTAACATGGATTTAACAGAATAATTAATCAAATGTATAAGAATATTATTAAGTGTAATGGCATTACCATTAAAAACAATTTGAGTCCATGAAACTTTTCACTTTACTCAATAAAATGGATTTACTGGAACATTCACTTACATCCTGAGTTTTCATTTGATAAGAGTTTTTTTGGTGGGGACTCAAATCAAGTTTTGGAATCGACCATGAAGCACTCTGCAATGAAGCTTTTTTTCCCACTGTCTCTTCATTCTTACTCACATCATACCTTTTTTCACGTGTTTACTTTTCTGATTTTTGTGTGTCTTTGCATTGACTGTAATTGATGAGAATAAATAATGATGATAGAAGTAATGTTCTATTGGAATATAGAAATGATTTCAAGATTAAATGTCAATTATATTTCATGTTGGAACAGTTGAAATACTCAAGAGTCACCAGAGAATTGTTCTACGTAAATGAACTTTAAATGACTTCTTGAGAAATTTACATAATACAACTTAATTAAATCCCTGCAAAATAATACTTTATCAATAATCTCTTAAGTAAATCTTTAAAATGATCTTTTGAATTTTCATCTTTATAGAAAAGTAAAAAGAAAAAATATCATTAGGATAAAATCTAAATTATTGAAACATGAATAAAATTCTATTGTATCTTATATGAAAAATCCTAGAATTGCATTTGTTCATAAAACATATTAGCAAAGATTTTAAGTCATTATAATTTCTGTATTACTTATTCAAGATACATGATACTTCCACTCTTATCAAAGTGAAAGTGGTATTGATATCTTCTTCAATTTTGAGATGAGGCATTATCATTCCAAGAGTTGCTTGGACTATAGAACTCATTCTTTTTGATGATTTATTTTTTACCACTTTGTTTCAGTTGAGGTATTTTGTGGTTTTCTTCAGGTGTACAACTCATATTGAAAGATGGAGTAAACTGATATGGCATAAAAATAAGTTGACTAGTTAAAATAATTAATGTGAAGTCTTAGAGTAAGTCGCAACCAAAAGGAGTTGGGGAAAACACTGACACAATTCAGAATGAGCAGTCTCTTTGGAAGCAGTCAACACAGTTGTTGATATGCATTGACAGTGCGCTTATCACTGACTGTTCAACCATCACTTTATCCCTTTTATTGGTAAGAACATTCGGAAAATGACTTATTTGTACAGAGAACTACACTCCTGCATGATTAATGAAGTGTCTAGAACCTCTCTGTGAAAGCCTCTGGTTTCAAAAAGACAGCCATGAGTTTTTTGGTGCTGCTTCACACATATGCAGCTGATGTGTATTTGTTTTTGTTTCTGCGTTGGTAAGTTTTCAACACAGAATACTAAAAAAATGATGAAAACAGTGCACTTTATAGCCCAAGAACATTGTTTTCAGTCATATAATTGGAGGGGAGATTAAGTGCATCAAATGAAGGAAAAGTGACTAAAAGACATGAATGGTGCAAATAACCATTCACTCTTTGGCTAAGTGTAGCTACAACAGATCTATTATACCTTTTTGGGCAGAAAAGTTGATTCTAATTTGTTAGATGATATTCATTTCAAGATTTCAATCAAGATTAGCTTCTGTCATGCTGTATAAGCATGCAATATCAAATGAGAAATCAGCTGATCAAAAAAGAAACATTGGCCTTCATGCTATCCTTCTTGATGCATAGTCAAAATCATAACTTTCATAATAACCAATAAACACAAGAAGAAATAGTCTCTTTCTTTCCAAGTGAAGAGACTTAAGAAGGAGGAACCCCTTTATGAGCTCAACCTTGTCTAAATCAATTTGTCATGATTAATCTTATGATACTGTGTAGGAATGAGTTTGTCCTTTTCCTGTCAGAAAGGATGGTTACCCTATTCACCTCCACACATACAGAAGATGACTGGAGGTGCAAAAGATGACCCCCTCTACCAAATGCCTTGAACTGATCTAAATTAATACACCTATCTTTCATTGTCTTTTACTGCCTCTATAGTTATATTACTAAGTACAAATTAATCTTGCATAGTCTGGCCTCTCTCCATGCAAGTCAGCTGGGATGTCACCATATTATACAGCATAGTTTGTGGTCAATTTGACCATTTTTTAGCCAATATCTTCATCTCCATGTTTAATGATCTAAAGGGCCTAAAAATGCTTGTTCTTGCACAGCAATCTCATCATACCACGAGTGGTTGCCAACAGAAGGACAAACATTTGCAAAAGCCTTGTCTATTCTGACGCTTTTCCCGTCCTCTTGCAAAGGACATCCACACATAGTCAGTTATTGTCATGTGAAGAAAGTAGTGTAGAATTCAGAACGGGGTCTCTGAGCTCTTTCCATGCGCCGTTCAGTAAGGTCTATATTCATCTCTAATGGGGTCATTCTATTTAACATAGTTCAAACAACCAGAAAAGCTTGTCCGTCTCGATAAGCAAAGAGGCCAGTCCCAACAATGTCTTCTGGCCCAATCTCTATTTATGTCACTGCAATATTTTGGCTGAGCCATTTACCAAAATTTGTGCAAATGACCAAATCCTTGCTTTTAAATGTACTTGCCTTCTATTCTCAATCACTGCATTCATCAGTCCCCTCTGTATTATTCATTTTATCTGGTCCTAGAAATTGCAGTTGTTTTTTTTCCTTGAGCCTGACTTTCAAGGTTTGGCTGCAACATGAAAAAAAGCCGTATTCAATGATAAATTAAGAAGTCTGTTTTGGTGGAACATATCTGGATACATGTGGTCTCTGGGATATCTTTGGGATAAAGTCGAAGAAATTGATAAGAAGCATCTCTGCAGAGTGATGAAATTGAGAGAAACTGCCTATACTAACCTTTGGAGATATATATATATATATATATATATATATATATATATATATATATCAAGTTAGTGTAGATTCCAGTGCATCGTAAAAAATTAACTCACCATAGAAACAGAGCAACTTCACTATATAATAGTATTGTTACTAGTGTTTCAGTTTATACATGAATTACTTTATCCAAAATAAGATGGGTTTGAACTGGCCTCTTGGATAATTGGAGGGCTGCTGATATAGTCTCATTTATACACTTATTTTTGTCTCGTTATGGTTCATTCATAAAAAGGATACTTTTTGTGCAATGGAGAAAAAAGATTTTCAGGTCAGGGCTAACATCAAATTTTTAACAAAATTTGAGTGGAAATCTCCCCAAATCATAGAAACTTTGTAACAGTTTTATGGAGATGATGTCCTGCACAGAACAACATTTTTAGATTGATCAAACATTTTAACAGCTATTAGGAAAACCTTAAAGATAAATGAAGAGGGGGGAAATAGTAAACCTTGACATATAAAGAATCTGTGGCTGAAGTCCTGGAACTAGTGGAAAAAGAACATCGGATTACCATGGATGCAATAGTTACTGTAGTTGGGATCTCACATAGTTGGTATTTTCAATTTTGAGTGAACAACTTTGCCCCTTCATGCTTTCAGGTTGATGGATGTCAAAAGCATTGTGCAAAAATCAGCCAGCTAAAAGAGCTGATATTTCCATCAGTCTTTCAAAGCAGATGAAAATGATTTTATGGAAGAAAAGATAACCCAAGATGAATTTTGGATATACCTAAACTATCCAGATAGTAAGGTCCAATCAAAACAGTTGGTTCCGAAGGGATATGATAAGCCTTTGTTCCCAAAAGTCAAAGAACATTCAAAGTAACACCATTTGAATTCCTGGAAGATACCAAAACTATCATTTTGACAAGGTGTAAAAAGTGTGCAGAATTCTTCAGGGTAGGGTTAGAAAGATAGAAATACCACCTTCAGAAGTGTATAGACCTAGATTAAGGATATGTTTTGAAAACAATTGCTTCACAAATTGATATTTTTGTTCAATAATAGTTTCTATGATTTTGTACCAATACTTTTTGATAGCAATCTTCAACTCAATGTAAAATCAAGGAATTAACGAAAATTAGATACAAATTATTCAGAATATATAAAGATGTGGCATTGCAATAATTAGACTACATAAAGAGACAAAAAAGTCAAAGATAGGAAAAGGAATGAGACAAGGAGACATAATATCATCTACACTTTTTGAAAAATTACTGGAGGGTATAGGAATAAACATAGGTGGAGAATATTTAGAAGCATGTTGATTGATCTAAATAGGGAAAGTAAAAAAGTAGGCGTAAAGATGATCAGAATAAAGACAAAAGCAATTGTTCAATGATAAAATCCTCAAAATGACCAAAGGAATATAGAACAAGGCTTATTAAGTGGTTGACGAATATATTTTCCTAGGGTAGGTAATAGAATTAGAGAAAGCATAACAATCAGCAGGAAATCATTTGGTATGAATAGAGACATATGAAAGAGCATATGGCTTATGTGTTTAAAGTGTAAAGTATACAATGAATACATAATATCAGCTTTGACTCACGGATGTGAAACATGGAAATTTAACAAAACGTACTGGGAACCAATTTGGAATTGCACAGAGAACCCTGGTAGGATCAACTAAGAGATTGAAAAAGATCAACATGGATTAGAGAGAAGACTAGTGTGAAGGATAATATATGATTAAATAAGCAATAAAAATGGAGATAGGCCGGAAACTTCGCAAGAAGAAATGGCAACGGATGGAACAAAAGGCTAATTGATTGGTATTGCAATGGTTACCCACTGAAAATTAGGCTTGTCTAAATTTTTTGCATAAAGCAGAATAAAAAATAAACTTGAAGCCCATCTTGTGATCTCTTTCATGTGCATGTTACATTGTTCTCTATTTGAGGGACCATCTTTTGGTTAGGTTCCATGTTTCAGCTCCATAGATGACTATCGGGAAGATGCATTGGTTGTATATCCTTCTTTTTAGGATTAATGGTATTTTCTTGTTCTTGAAGATTGAGCTTTCTCTACCATACGCATGCCATCCTAAGGTGAATCTTTGCTCTTCCTATTGTAAATTGTGACCTATACCAAGTGAGTACATGTACGGATAATCTTACAGTGAAAAAAGAGCATGTAACATTTTTTATATGTAGAAAAAAAAATACTGATTTGCACTACCAAGAAGAGAAGAGGAAGCCTTTGTTCCATATAGATTGTACACCTGAAGAAGGCCTTAACAGATTGGCTGAAATGCAGTTATGATAAAAGCAACTAAAAGCATGAGTTCAACAGTCAGCACAATTTGGGGAATGGAAATAATATTTTCCTCTACTCAAAAGTATTTAGTCGTACAAACATAAACTCTGACACAAACCCTAAGAAATGATACTATGTGCTGCAAAAACCAGTTAGATCTTGACAAAGTTAAAACCTTATTTGCATTTTGAAGAGACAAATTTTACTGTTAATATTACTGCCTAAAAACACTGCTATAGAATTCCAAGCTTTGATAATTAAATCCCAACACTATATTAAGATGGTATGACTAGACCTGAATGCAGGTGAAAATATTTCAGACATTATTGCATCTAGAAAGAATATTCTGTTTTACTAAGCTGATTCTCTCGACACTAAAGCATCAGCTTTTTAAAGAAAAAACTTAAAAGTATTAATCATATGAAGTCATTGCAGTGTATCTCAAAATTATCAATGATTTCATGTGTTTAATACTCTTATGTTCCTCTCAGTAATACCTATCATTGCATGTTATAAATGCTTTATACATCTGTGGTCTATGGATTATGCTGTCTTAATAAACTTAGGCCTTAAATTGATCAGGAAATTTTAAAACGTAGAGGATGAAAGTAACTCTAAAAAAGATTTTTGTTGATAAACACTGGCAAACACAAAAAGTTACCTTAAACAATTTATTTATCTGAAATCTTTGGTTTGGATCATAACTTTCTAACTCTCTTTGTTGGGTATATAAGATAGGTATCAGACTATTTTTTATCAAATTCAGAACAATGAATTGTTCCTCTTGGTATCTAGAATCAATAATTAAGTTTTTCATTTGGTTCTACTCACTTTCAGCATCAGCCATTTGCCTCTGCATTTCATTTTATATTTTATAATTCTGTCATTCAGTGTTTTGTTCTATTTTATTTTCGATTCTTTATTTACTCATTATTTACAGGTATGTAATCCCATGAATAAATAATTAAAGTCACTTCTAGTCATAATCTCCTGAAGATAATCCCAATAGATATCAAAATATCCACAAAACTAACAGCACATTTGATTATTAATGAAACGTTAATTACTCACGAACATATGTTCAGAGTTACTTTCATTCTATATAAGCTTCAATAGATTCTATGTTTTTATAAATACTTGAAATTAATTCTGCTAATTTACTGTTTTCAGGAGTTCTCCAGTGATACAGTTGTTGATATACCAGCTGGCATAAAAACAGATTATCTAAATATACACTTCTACAAAATATTTTATGACCAGCCAGTAACTGTGACCATTTCTCTATTAACTTGTATTCAAACCAATCGTAAGTATTTGCTATTTGATAACAAACTGAATGCTGTCTACCAATTTTGGAGTGGAATCTTCTCTTCTGATCTGCAGAAAATAAAGAATCTTCTTCTCTTTTCACTTGCCTCCTTGTTTATTTCTTGTATATCTGATTCTATTCTGCACTATACAAAACTTTACTCTTGATTATTTTTCCAAACGATCCAACATTTATTTTGTAAGATTATTACCTAGACTATTCACTCATCTTGAAACATATAAGCAAATTTATTGATTATCACTGTAAATGATCTGATTACTTTTGAATCTTAAATACAATATAAATAAAAGATATCCTGAAAGTTAGATCAAAGAAACTTCCAACAAATCAGTCAATTGTTCCCTAAAGACATATTGATTCAATTCACTGTGAGCATTTTGTTGGTTGAAACTGATTCTTTTTTTTGGCAAAAAACTGTAATGATGTTTTGTGACCTTCGCATGTCCATATATTTTTGTTTCACCAGGAAAAAATTATTTAATAGATAACTTTCAGAATAGAAAAATCTACTCGACATAAGTTTTGCCTGTTTTGACATGATTAACTATTGATAAAAATATAAATGTTCTTATTTGAATGAAAAGGATTATAGAATTTTAGTTAACATTGCTATCATCATAATTAACTTGCATGGTAACGATAAGTTCCCTTGAAGGCTATTTGAAACCTTAAATTGACTGAATTGACCAGAATTCTTGAGGAACCTTGCTAGTAGAATTCTATTTTCAAAAAAATACTTTCCAAAATCTGTTGGAAATTAGAATTTTCAATTCCTGGGAAATCTTTGCTGGTGTAAAAATACATTGAAAAAGGTCTTTGCTTACATTGAATGGAAATTTTGAATATTGCATATGTATGTGTATCTATTGTAAAGACATACCTATAAACTTTTATATGCACCTGAATTTTTGTCAAACTTCAGTCCAAGTTAAAGTTGACTTTATTTTCATGCCTGTAACAAGAATAGTCCTCACCTAATGCAGATTACTAGGTGGCTTCCTTATCAAACAAAGTGACATTTTATATATTTACAAATTTATGATATGTACCATACAGAAGTTGCAGTGATCATTTTCAGTTGGGAAAGAAGTAGAAGTGGATTATGACCCTGCTACAGCTGGGTTTGTTTTGTATTATGTTTACAGATGTTTAAACAGATGAAAGAATTATTAGCTTCTCTTACTCTTTTTCTATTTCCCTCCTCCTTTTCTTTTCTGCCACACATGCATCTAAATATTTATGACTCATTGAATATTGACTTGATGCTTTGAAATACATCAATGGTATTATATATAAGAAATCATGAATAATTTCTACAGTCTACGTTGATATTCAAGATGTAAAATAAAATTGTTTTTCTCTGCTTTATTGTTTTTTTAAAATAAATTGTGCCAAAAAAAGTACGAAGCAAAATGGCTGTCTACTTCAGGCCAAGTTGGCAAAACATCACTTCACCAAAAGGTTGTCCACGTGACAAAACTGTTGTCAGTGATATGTTGTTTGATAAAAGAATTGGACATGATCAAATTTGGCCCCTTCTTCCCTGCCTTAACTGCTGATGTCTACTGTGATCATAACTTTGACAGGTAGTGACTCAAAGAAGACTCTACTGATGCAATTGCTCCAAATTCTTATCAAAACTTTCCTTGGAAGTAGATTCTTTTGTGTTGTGCTTCAGCCTGTTTGCATCCTTTGTGCCATCACCTGCATCCTTTTACATTCTTGGAAAATATCTATTTTTCATCAACAGTCACTGATCTGTCTGAAAATAGTGAGATGTATCCATAAGAGTGCTATGAAGAGCGTACGTCCACCCTTGCTTTACGAATAATTTCTTTCATGTTCAGGCACCTTCCCAAGTTGTTGTAGATGACATTGAACTTTTGAATGGCTTGAATTCAGTTCTTGAACTAATTCACCAACCATAAGATGACTAGATCAAGATCAGAATGAAACAAGTCATTGTTAAATGGAACAGGACAATCTGTTTGTAGTGCATCACTTGAGCTCAAGTAATCTTTTCTAAATCTTTCAAACCATCTTCGGCAACTGCTTTCATTTAAAGAATCTATCCCATTTATATTTCAGGTGGCTTCTGTAGCATAATTGCCTTTTTTAAATTCATAGAGTGTTACATATCTTGTGCTCTGTAGACTAGTTGAATCATACAACAATGACATACCTTTATCCTTTTCAAGATATTAGTAAAAAAAACAACTGCCCCAGCAGTCACATATACAAATGGATTGATTCATTTGAAACTAATTTAGCTCTGTAGATAGAACTGAGAGATATTCAGGAACATTAATGATAGAATTGTCCTCTAAGAGTAAACCTAGATTCATATCTTGTTCTTATTTGCTGATAACTATTCATCATTTGCGACTGTTTTTTAGTTATGCATTATAGCTCGAGTATCATATACATGTATATATGTGTGACTATTAGAAAACATCAGCCAAAACTGTCACCATAGGTTTTTTCAGTTTTTAAACGGGTCTGGCTGGCTATCTACTAATGTTTCACATGTACAGGTTGCACCAATGGAGCCAGAGGGCTTAAAATTAAATATTTAGTCCTTTTTATGTCTATAAAAAGCGTTCTTTGTTTTTTAGAAAATTTCCCCCTTAATAGCTCTATAGTGGGGACTTTAATTCATAATGTTAGTTTATGATAGATTGGTTCCTTAGTCTCTGCTCGGCTGTGTTCATGCTTGTTTTTTGAAAATTCAGACATTTTTAATGATCACTGCGCAACCAAAGTTGAAAGAAGTAATTTATTCATTGATCACAGATATTTTAATTGATTACCCCCCCACACTGCATGCCGCTAAAAGATGTTGGTCATGTGACAGTTTCTATTCTATGATTAACCAGACCTGTATTTGTAAATACTTCAGTATTTTTGTGTGTAAATATATAATGTTATATCAATTATATTTGATGTTTACTTAAATTTGCAATCCTCTCTTGTGTTCATTTTAATGATAAACTCAATGCTACACTAATATCATTTCAAGAGGGATTGTGTTTCCCTTTGTACCTTATTGTTTCAATTAATACTTCTTATGTTTTTTCACTATAATTCTTATTATGATTAAATCTTTTTCACTCAATTTTTTATCTTGATAAAATAAAAACGGAGGTGAAGAATTAGGAATTCTTCATCTCTGTTTTTTTGGCTCATTCACCTGTTTATATCATATCCTAATATTAATCAAATCAATAGTTGCAAAACATTTGTCAAAGAATGAATTATAGAAGAAAGTTAAACATTATCACATAAGTATACCAGAATGAAACAGGAGTTTTATACATTTGCAGAAAAAAATTAATTAGGGAGACTACTCTATAATTAGCATTTTATAATCTCCCTTGACAAATCTGACAAAAATATACACATTCAAATGGGGTATATAAGAGGATACTCCTATTGGTTTGATATAACTATGCTGCTTTTCTACCCAATTTCATGATAACTAAAAAAAATGAGAGATATAGGACATCAGATAATGGAAGTCAAAAACCAGTTTGAAATTCTGGTTGCAAACTTCTATGGTGTGCTAATACTTCCCAATGCCATCATGACGCAGTTTTCACACCCATAATGAGATATGGAGAGAGAGAGAGTGAGACCGTCTTTGAGTCTCCTCTATTGCTTTGTTCAACTCAATGCACGAACAACATTCTCAAATAAAATTGGTTTTTAATCAAAGGCAGGTGATAGCCGTGAAGATTAAAAAAAGATATGTTAGGGTAGGTTCTGAGCAGGGACAGACTTTTTTACAATATTCAGGGGATAAAATGTAATCAGTTATCGATGTATATTCATAATTGTTTTAAAAGCTTACTTTCTTGTTTGCATTCAAAGTCACACCTTTCCTGTAAAATATATATTGAAAACTAAATCTTCAGTTTTTTGTCAACTCTTTTTATATAATGAATTTGTTATCCAAATATAAACATTTCAATATTTTTGTAAACAAGGTAAATTTTTCACTCTATTTTATAGTTCAAAATATGGGAGAATATAGCAGATTTATTTGGATTGCTTTCTTCATCTTGTGTTGATGATCATATCTTAGTTGAGTAGTTTGAGTTATCAAATACATATCAAATACTGTCCTTTGCAAGTGGGGAATCACAAAATTAAATATGATGTTACTATACCAGACAATTAATTTCTCCTTTATTTTGTTAACTAACTCCACCAAAAGACCTTCTTGAAAGAACAGCAAAGTATAATAAAAGCTCCCCTGAAAACATTTCACTACTGAATAATTTAACAAGTAAACATTGTTGATTATTGTCATATTAAAACAATGTACATGACATTTCCATTGAATTTCAATCTCTTTCAAGGAATTTAAAAAAAAATTTTTTAAATAAGGTTTAGAAATATACTGCCATTGCTAAATTATGTTTTTAATTAGAAAAAATACCATAAAATCTTCAACGAGTCATTAAAAAAAAACTTGATTTAAATCATTTCCTTTTGAATCACTTGGATAATGATCATAAATGATAAGAAACTGTATTGGGTATTGGGTTGTTTTTATGAAGCTTTTATTGTAAGTTGCAGTTTATCAAGGATATTGTCATTTCCTTTTATTGATGCCATATATCAGCTTACAGAAAGTCAGCAATCACTGATTAAAACATTACAAGATTGAGTGTAGTTTTTTCTCAAAACTACTGATATGTTGATTCAAAAATAGAATTTTCATTTTAGATTTGCACTATAATACATGATATGCATTTCAACTCAGCCAAATTGGCAGATCAATTTTAAACAGTGGATTTCTTCATAATTTTACTAGCTAGAAATATGATATTTCAGTTCTTTTCAAACTCTAATCAAAGTCTGGAGTTGACTTTGTTTTCCTTTCATAACAAGAACAAGAATAATCCTCTGCAAATTAAAGGGAGTAAACTCTTCACTGTTTGTTCCATTACGTTGAACCAGATGGATATGCAAAATTAACGTTTCCCTACCATGATTTGAGATCACGACCGGGTGATTCAAAGGTGACTCTCTTGCTGACAAGTTTTACATATCTACAAAAATTTATGTTACAAAAACACAAGGGATCATTCAGTTCTGATGAGTAGATAAATTTATACTTGGAAATATTTTTATTTATTACAATACAAAAGTTGTAAAAATCAGTCAGAATAGAAATAGGAGTTGAGTTTGTCCCTGCAGCAGCCAGGCTTGTTCTATTATAGAATTACAATTCTTTATATCATCATGATAAATCATAATAATATTCTAGAGGTGTTTTATTTATAATTGACTGTTCTTAAGATTTGACCAAAGATGTTTCATGCTGCTGTATTGAAAGTAAAATTTTTAAGAATTGATAAATGCATAAATGTGTTTGTATGAACTGGCAGAAAAAATTACAATCATGGCTTTATATAGTCTGTTTTAAAAAATCTTCTATTAATCTGTATCAGCTTTTTAGATTCCTATTGAGCTTTTTTTCTTACTTTGTCTATATTGATTATGTCGATTGATGTGACACATTTACGTTGTTTGGAATCATTATTTTTTGCACACTTCATCTATCATCAGCCTTCCAGTGTCTGTTGTTGGACATGACACTGACAAAAGCCTCAAAGAGGAGAATCCCTCAAAATATAACAAAAATGCTTGATAATCATTCTAATGTCAGACTTCCTTTAAATATTTTGGATGATCCTATAATTGAAAAGAAAATGCTGTAACTTTCTTTAATTGAAGATTTTGTGTTATTATTTTTCAAATATACAATTCATCAAGATCAAATTCATCAAAAGAACCTTATCTCTAAAGAAGAAAATTTGTTAAATTGAGAGAAAAATGTGTTGATTATTTAGTCATTCATTGATAAATTTAGTTTAGATTTTCACATAAGCTAACTTTTTGGGTTTAGTAAAAATGCACAATAGACTAAAGGAATTAATGAATAGTTACGACATTAAAATTGTCAAGTTAGATTTAGTTTTTAGGTTGAACTATACAGGCTCAGCCCAAGTCTTTATAGGGCCCTTAGCAGAAATTGATTTTGGGGCCCAAAGTGCCTCCTAGAATATCCTTGATCTCTTTGGATCATTTCAAGTATTTTTGTGGGGCCTCTTGTGGCCACTCAGCCCTAAGCAGCCACTTAGTTTGCTTATACCAGAGTTTCAAATAATTGTCGAGATTACATATGACTTCATGAATGTTAAATAGAAGGATATTAAAAGGAAAATTTGGTTAGTTACAAAAAATAAATTTTTTATTTAAAACAATATAAAGGTTTATTGGAGAGTTCAGAAAATCAACAATGTCTGAATGAATTTGCCCAGCTCCCAAATTTCATTCTCTAAAAATACGTGACTGCTTTTAGAGTTAGTCATTCATATTTACGTAATATTGTCCCTTTGTTTTAGCTCCTGAGAAATAATCTTATATTTATTTATTATAGCACCTTTATTTTATATATCTTTTAGTGCCACTGACATCTTTCGGTGTATCCAGTACTGAAGCGCTAACCCATACAGGTAAGAATCCAAGCAGAATATGTTGACAATGAAAATATTAAGGTGTTAGATTCTTATGAGAATATTGTTTGGAAGCTTAATCTAAAGGAGTAAATATTGACTGGATACTGGTGTCTTGTATCCAGTGGTGGGCTAAGCTTACAATAACAGTGAATTGATAAAACCACTAAAAATTTAGAGGAAGCTGAACTTTTATTATATGAATTTAGCTACTGTTCATTTTTCAAGCTTTAAATAAACTGTACGTGGAATGTAAAATAATGCTTAATTTTACTTGTTCATCTAATTATTTATGTACACATTAATCTGAAATTGGCAGGTCATACCTTTTTGGAAAGCCTATGACTAAGCAACAACATAATGAAATTTCAGTTTTTAGGGGATTTCAGAAAAATAGAAAAAAAAACCCACCAAAGCTAAATACATGTAATAAAAGATATCTATGACCTTTGTTCTTTTCCCAAAGAAAGGGTCATCCGTCAAAAATTATTTTTAGATTTAGAGGAATCTTGTGCCAATTATAAAGAAACTTCTTACATGTACATAAGGCCCCACATAAATCCCACAATACGGTTTTAAAAGTTGAAAATATGAGTGTTCGCTGAAGGTGCCCCCATATTTGAGGTTGCAGTTAATACTTCAAGAAATTGACTCCTAGATTGCTAGAACATTAAGGAACATCCGTTGAGTTTTGACATTCATTAATATCAGAAATCGGTAATTCAAAACATGATTTGCTCATCTTCATAATATCCTTTGTTCTTAAACTACAATTTATTCAACATAAATAACTCCTTAACAAACAAAGATAAAACAGTATATATATTGGTCATCAGATTTGGAAATCCAATTTATCAAATTTACCAAACGTGGAAAACCTGATCTCATGAAGTGCGACAAAATCATTTCCAACTTTCAAAAGGTCAATACTGTCCATTAACTCAATGCTCAATATGAACTGATAATCAAACCTCTTGTGTGATATACTTGATTGTCACCATATCTCAATCCTCCCAAAAATTCTTGCTCTGGTGATGCACTCATGGCAGGATTGACAAATGGCTGTTTAGATATGGGGCAGAAGATAAATAACTTTTCTTCTTTTTGTGACTCTTTTAATTGTACATAGATATCATTGAAACAAACTGTCTTAGCACCTTGAAATATTGTTCTCAAGATCTCAAATTCTGTTTCCTAGACATTAATATTGATATCACTTCCATAGATCTCTTGTTGGTGATTCAGCTCATCACTGTATTGCTTGCTATGAACAACATTGAGAAAAAGATTTCCCAACATTGCAGAGGCTTTGAAATTTGGTCAAATTTTACCTTAATCAAATGAACTAATGTCTCTATGATTCAAAGTAAATTCTCTTGTATTGATTTTTAACATTTGCAGAAGCACCGTCAAAGCCATCAATGAGTCCCATCATCACATAGTGTCCTCTTCCACCAATGAGTGTCGTTTGAATTTCACAACTACAGTTTCAATGAACAATTTGAAGGGAGCATCACTTTGCATGTCTGAACAGTTCTTACTTTGCAGAATTTTAGACTATTTGTCTGTTGACAACCTCATGCCACGTGAAAGACCAAAACAAAATGAAAATTTCTGCATATGGAAATGGCAACCCACAATTCTTGCTCTAACATCCACTGTCAGTTTCTCATGAAGACATACATCACACAAATCTAACAGTTGATTATAATCAACGAGTAGTTTTTGAAAACACAAAGTGTGAATAGTCCATCAAGTTACTCAACTTTTGTCGAATGTGTTGCGTGCATATTCCTCAGCATCAACTTCTCTTTCAATGTTTTCTCGGATGGAACCAAACATTTTCTCATTTTGGAGAGAACTTAAAGAGAATAAATTTTTACATACAGTTCCCATTGTATCACCAAGGATTTTACATTTGGCTGTGATGTCTTATACTGTTAAAATTAAAGTATGTCTACCAAGCTTTTTGGCTGGATAGTCAAAATTTGAGAAGCAACCCCTGATTTTTGCCAGCATGTTGCTTGCACTATTATACATTTGCCCCCTGCAGTTGGACGAAGATAACTAAGTTTGAATTTGGCGTGTCTATTATTGCAGAAACTATTGTGTCACTTTTTTTATATTTGTCAGGTTGTAAAAACCAAGAAAGTCTTTTGGATTCAAAGGGACTGGGTAGCTGAGCTAATACATAAGGAAAGTTGCTCCTTGAATGCTAAGTCAGTGTATTCATCAAACATTAGTGAAAAGAAATTATTTTCTCTTGTCTTCAACAACTGTTTTTTTATTTTAAAACTTGGTCTACCATGATTGTTAGCAATTCATTTTGATTATCTGAATGAATGTATTTTTCTTGCCTTTTCAATTGCATGATAAATGTTCCAGGAATTTTGAATCATCCCCCACTCAAAATTTTATTGAATGAGTAAAGATATCATCTTCCAAAGATGCATCTCCTTGAAATGCCAACCCTTGCCTACCATAAACCGTGCACATTCCATAGTTTTAATGAAGTATTTCTTTTTCTCTTGTCTTTTTCTCTGACCCTTGATGCTCCTCATTCTAACTGGATCATGAGAGTTGGAAATAACACCAGAATGGAAACAACTCACTTAAATAAAAGTTGAAACTGAATTTTTTGTAGAAAAAACAATTTTTAATAGTGCAAGGAATTCCTCAAAAACAGGAAGAAAGAACAAAAGTGCAACAGTCTGTGGAGAATGTAACATTCATTCACTAGAAAAGATGACATTGTATTATTTTTAATGAAATACAACCACTGTTGATATTCAAAAACTGCTCACTTATGGAATAATCTGCACATCTTTTAACCAATCAGATTCTTGAGATCATGCAGAAATCTTGATTTATTTGAAAAGAGTAGATATAATATTGCGTGACAACAATTCTCTCTGCTTTCTTTCTCTTTTTCATTGATAGGATTATACAGTTCATTCATAAAAAGAATGTCAGTTTTTCAAAAAGTGTGTGGGGAGGCTACGTTGTGTAGATAACAACAAATAGGTTATTTTGAAACTGACTCTTACAAAAAAATATGTTTATTCAAATTACTAAGTATGTTCTAAAAGATTCCCGGAAATCGAATATATAAAATAGAAGCACGGGGAGGAAATTCAAATGTATGGAGATTTAACATGGAACCTAATCCAGAGACTGACCCTCAAACTGAGAGCCCCCTGACACCAAAAAGCACCTATTAAATGTAACGTTTTTATGCACAAAAGACATGAAAGATATATTGGTAAAAGATAGCAAAATTGGGAAAAGACACAAAGGCTCCAAAAAGTATATGTTTTTTTCAAGAAGTTTGATTCGACAAAATATTCCTCAGGAATTAATGCTAATGAAATATATCAAATGTTTGTCTTTTGTTCCTCAATGGATTGCACATCATGAATTTGTTTATTTACAATATATTCAACCAGAACCTGGATGAATTCATGGTGCTCCATCTGATAAAAAACAAAAATAAGCATTTAATTCCATTATTATGTTAATTTCTGATGAATATTTTGTTTAATTATACAAATAAAAATCATTAACAGAAAAATAATTTTGTTGTAAGTTTTTATCATGGGACCATTCTCAAAATACAATTTATTTCCTTTCTGTGCAAATCATTAAAAATGGTTACGTATTTATGTCAAAATACATGGATAAAAAGAATAGTTTTGTAAATGCAGCTTTTGATTTCCAAACATTAATCTGATATTATGTGTGGCCTTATCAACATGCAACATGCAACAAAAATATTGTGCGAGTATTTTCTTTCTGTGTGGACATTTTCCATGGGTGCATTTTGTTGGGAATTTTCGTGTGGTATGACCACTAGTTGTGACATAGATTTAAAGGTTGAAGTTCATTCATTTCAAGTGTGCCATTCTTTCTTTCTTGTACTTTCTATGAATACTTTGGAAAAAAAAGACGTTCATTTCTAACTCATTGAAGCAATTTTTAGTATGTTATTGAGTTTGCTATGAAGTACTAAAATGCTTTTGACCTCACAAGTAGCAGGGTGGATAATGGAAATTTTGATAAATAAATAAAATAGGTGGTGCTGTCTGTCCAATTTATTGGAGGTCACCAGAGATCAATTTTGGATTGAAATTACATTTTTGGAGGTAAATTAGTTCATAGGGGTAACTTGCACATGAAAAGATGATATGATAAGTGGTGCTAGTTGCAGTTATTTTTTTTTTGCCCAGTATCCTAGCTAGCCTGAAGTTCCATAGTCAAGAAATTAGCTAAATTACAATTCTAAACTTGAGCTCTGAAAAACTATTCAACGATATAACTATAGCTAATATGACAGTGGATTCAATTACATTATTCCTATGAAGATAACTCACTGAGCTTGATCAAGTCTTATGGAAGGGTCCCAAATTAAGAAAATGCACATAGATATTAGAACACATGAATTATTACTTACAAAGTACTAATATTGAATCATCATAGCCACGATCAACAAAAAACAAAGTAGGTAGGTATCTTGTGGACAATCAGCAAAAAACATGGTAGGTAGGTATCTTCCCTTTTCAATCATCTGTCTGCATCAGGGCTCATTTTTTGGTATAGAGACTTGAGAATGTATATGTAAACTAGACTAGCCATCTTCTAAAAACTTATTTTCCTTTTTTTTCAAATTTGTCTTTTTCCACTTATCTTTAGGTGGGGTGCTTTATTTGCAATGATGTATCAATAAATAGACACATTTTTTTGCCACAGCCATAACACAGCATTATGATGTTTAGGTGTTTGTTGAAATACTTGATTAGAATGTGGTAGTGAAAGTGAGTAAGAATATGGCTTGACTTTTTTATAAAAAAAAATGAAAAAATCATTTTTTTTTGCACTTCTGGTTCTGTAACACCTGTTCCAGTTTAAAACTGACATGTGTCGGCGCCTTTCATTTTGCCAAGCTGATGTATTGCTCTATGTAACATTGTATCACTGTCCACAGTGTGGGGTAGGCAGAGGTGACAATATTGAAATTCACTCTTTGTGTTTGCATAATAACCCCCCCCCAAAATCATATCAATTAGAATAATTTTGAATTCTGGCTCCATTTTTATCTTTAGGTGCATCTAGGCATAAAGGGACAGCAATTCCAGGTAAGTAAAATAAGGTTAATATGTATACTTAAAGAGTAAGTTATATTCTCAAACAACTGAAGTTATTCTTTGATAATTTTTAGAAATATCTTGACTAAAATTTGTCGTTAGTAACAACTATTTACATTAATTATTTACTACTTTGATTATTGACTGGATTCAGTGGATTGTCTATCTTGACTTTGATGATATTTGGTGTTTAGAAGAAATAAAATGAAGGAAATTGATGATTATTAAAATTAGTTAAATTCATGCTTAAATGGGACATATGATAATATAGCTATAAACATTTGTTTGATACAGGTTGATAGTGACTGAATAAACTTAATTATATCAAGACACTTTCATTGGGGAAATTCCATAAAACCATGTAGAACTAGTGTTGGATGTATGGAGAGGATATGAAATGATGAATCTTATCTTTGATGATTTTATTATGATGCATTACATTTCCATGATGATAATATTTGGATTGAAGACTTCTTTTCAGGGGATATTGGCAATAGTCTTTTAAGTAACAAATATCCACTTCCCAATGACTATGTCACTAAATCAACAGCTCAAGTATTTGTTATACAGTGACAGAAAGATTATTACTATAACTCAATCACTAAACTGATGAACTTCTGAATCTTTTGATGTTGTCATAAGATAAAAAAAACCTTTCTGTTTTGTATAGTCTGACAAGGAGATAGATAGCTACCATTCAGAACTATTAAATATCATTTTTTTTACATTCTATTTCCAGTGACATCGTTTGGAGTATCTGGAACTGGACAACCAACTCTTACAGGTGAGAAACTGCTTAAATATGAATAAAAATCTGGATAACAAATGAAAGGTTCTCATCTTTGTTGGTATTATGGCTTTTAAGCATTCTTTGATTGGCCCATCATTTATCAGCCAGCCTATGAGAAAAAAAAAATAACACTCAAGACCCATCTTGAGGAATTTTTTTCTTCTAGAAAGATCTATTTTAACAGATATTACTCATGTATACTCTTGAGTTTTTTTTCAGACTTTTTAGAAAATCTACCATCTTTCAGTCAACTTCATAATTCCAACCTCCTAGAACTTTTTATATTTTGTAGAGAATTGTTCTCAATGTCTTTTGCTGTTTTCCAGGCAGTTGAATATTTTTCATCTTCTCATAATTCACAAAAACTCTGTCTGTCCACCCATCTGTATATGACTGCCTACCATAAAAACCAATCGACATAGCCCTATGAAATTTTCTATGGGAACACCTGGAAGCCTAGGAAGGTTTGTAATGTTAGTTTTCACCCCACCCCATCCCTCCAATATTTTTTATTTTGGAGGGTCAATTTCTAATTCAGATTACTTCAGGGTAACTTGTGTCAGAGTAAAGTCCCAGATAATTGGAACACTGCAATCATAATGCTTTTATATAAAAAAGGAAACCCTAAAGACCTCAACAACTGCAGACCGATAAGTCTGCTCAACTGCATGTACAAATTTTTCTCAAAAATCATCACCAACCAAATTACAAAATCACTTGATGAAAACCAACCACGAGAGCCAGCTGACTTTAGAAGAAGCTACTCGACCATGGACCACCTGCATTTGATAAATCAACCCAAAGAAAAAGCAGCAGAATACAAACTACCACTTGCCGTAGCATTTATCGACTTCAAAAAGGCGTTCGACTCAGTAGAAATCCCTAAGGTCATGGAGGCCATCACTCGACAAGGTGTAGATCAAGTACATGTCGAAATGCTGAAAGATATATACAATCACAGCAGCTTCCTTATCAGGCTCCATAAAGACTCAGAGCCATTTCATCTTCAAAAATGGGTAAGACAAGGTGATAGCAGCTCACCCAAACTCTTCACAGCCAGCCTCGAGATGACCTTCAGAAGACTAGACTAGGAGAGTACAGGAATCAGAATAGACGACAAATATCTGAGCAACCTTAGATTTACTGATGACATTGTCCGTTTTGCAGAGAACCTACACGAGCTCCAACTAATGATAGATGAACTAAATGAAGAGAGCAAGAAAGTCGGCCTACACATGAACTTTAGCAAAACAAAGATCATGTGCAATGACCACATCAGAGGTAAAAACACTAAGATCAAAATTGAGGACACCAAACTGGAAACTACATCTACTTAGGACAACAAATCTCCATGAGACCCTCAAAAGAAGAAGAAATCAAATGAAGAATCACTCTAAGATGGCAAACCTTTGGCAGAACAAGCTCAACCTTCAAAAACACAAATATCCAACTTATCCTAAAAAGAAGGGTAAACAAAGAATGCATCCTCCCGATAATCACTTACGGAGCTGAAATATGGAACTCAACCAAGAGACTGACCTGCAAACTGAGAAGCATGCAACGTGCATATGAAAGAATTATGCACAAACTCACATGGAGAGACCACAAGACAGCATAATACATCCAAGAGAAAACAGGAGTCATAGACATCATTGAATCCATTAAAAAAGAATTGCAATGGGCTGGTAATGTTGCAAGAATAGCAGACAACTGATGGACATCACGACTCACAACATAGATCCCCAGGAACCACATGCATAACCAAAGCTAGCAGAGCACTAGATATAGAGATGAACAAGAAAAATTCAGAAAATACTGGCTCTGCAATGCCCACAATAGGGAAGATTAGTGAACCCTTGGGAAAGTGTATGTCCAACGATAGATGATAAAAGACTGATGATGATCAGAAACACTCTCAGTTATAAATCTAGAATGCAATGTAAATGAGAACACTCTGTAATTAGTCAATAATGCAATTCCAACAAAAAAATCAGTAATAAGTCTAGAATCCAATGTAAACAAAAAAACACTGTCTGAAATAAGTTTTGAATGCAATGTAAACGAAAAACATTTCCAGTAAGAAGTATGTAATGAAATGTGAACAAAAACACTATCAGTGATAAATTTACAAAGCAATGTCAGAAAAAAATGACAGTAATAAGTCAATGATATAATAGAAGCCAAAATGCTGTCAGTAATTAATGTAAAATGCAATGTATACAAAGACAGTGTCAATAATTCATGTAAAATGCAATTTTAACCAAAACACTCGTTAATAAGTTTAGAATGCAAGTTAAACAGAAAACACTGCCAGTAAGAAGACTGCCATGCAATGTAAACAAAGCATTGTCAGTAATGAGCTTAGAATGCAATGTGAACAACAACTGTCAGTAATCAATTTAGAATGCAATGCAAACTGAAACACTGACAGTAATAAATCTAGAATTAAAATTTGAAAAAACGCTGTCAGTAATAGGTTTAAAATGCAATGTGAACAAAAATGCCTTTAGTAATGAGTCTAGAAAGCAATGTTAAAGAAAACACAGTCAATACTAAGTCTACAATGCAATGTAGAAAAAATACTGTCAATAATAAGTCTATAATGCAATTTGAACTAAAAGACTGTCAGTAATAAATCTAGAATGCTAGATAGACAAAAAAATCATCAGTAATTAGTGTAGATTGCAATTTTAACAAAAATGCTCAGTATCAAATCTAAAAGCAATGTAAACGAAGAGCATTGTCAGTAATGAGTGTAGAATGCAATGTAAACAACATCACTCAGACATAAATCTAGTAAATAAATGCAATGTGAACAAAAACACTCTCAATAATTAGTCTAGTATACAATTCCAACAAAAACATTGTGTGATCAATGTAGAATCCGCTGTTATCAAAAAATACTATCAGTAAGAAGTTTACAATGCAATATGAACAAAAACGCTACCAGTTATTTGTCTGAAATGCAATGTAAACTGATACACTGTTAGTAATGAGTTTTGGATGCTATGTAAACAAGAACTGTCGGTAATAAATCTAAAAGTTACAATTGACAAAAACACTGTCAGCATTTATTTTAAATTGCAATGTAAACAAAAACACTTTCAGTAAGAACTGTAGAATAAAATGTGAACAAAACAACTGGTAGTAATAAATCTAGAAAGCTATTTAAAAAAACACTTATAGTACTAAGTCTAGAATGCAACATGAGAATAACACTGTCAGTAACTAGTGTAATTTTAACAAAAACACTCAGTAATGAGTTCAGAATCCAATGTGAAAAAACGCACTATCAGTAATAAGTTCAGGATGCAATGTAAAAAAACACACTCAGTTATAAGTTTAAAATGCAATGTGAGAAAGAGTTCAGTCAGTAATTAATTTTGAATGCTATGTGAACTGAACACTTTCAGTGATAGATTTAGAATGCAAAGTTGACAAAAAAACTTCAAAAAACAAATATAAAATACATTGTGAATAAAAAGAATAATTTCAGTAACTGGTTTAAAATGAAATGTAAATGAAAACATCGTCAATTTTTGGTATACAATGCAATGCTAACAAAAACTGTCAGTTACAGTTGTAGAATGAAATGTTTGCAAAAACACTGTCATTAAGAAGTCAAAAATGCAATGTTAACAAAATCACTAAGCAATACGGGTACAATGTAATGTGAACTAGAACACTGTCAGTTATGAATTCAGAATGCAACATTATGTTTAGAATGCAAAAACACTGTTCGTTATGAATTCAGAATGCAACATCATGTTTAAAGTACAAAAACTCTGTCAGTTATAAATTCAGGATGCAACATTATGTTTAGAAAGCAAAAACACTGTCAGTTATAAATTCATAATGCAGCATTATGTTTAGAGTGCAAAAACAATATCAATTAATAATTCAGAATGCAACATTATGTTTAGAGTGCAACAACACTGTCAGTTATATATTCAGAATGCAACATTATGTTTACAGTGCAAAAAACTGTAAGTTATTAATTCAGAATATAACATTATGTTTAGAGTGCAAAAACACTGTCAGTTATGAATTCAGAATGCAACATTATATTTAGAGTGGAAAAACACTGCCAGTAATTAATTCAGAATGCAACATTATGTTTATAGTGCAAAAACACTGCCAGTTATAAATTCAGAATGCAACATTATGTTTAGAGTGCAAATACACCGTCAGTTATGAATTCAGAATGCAACATTATATTTAGAGTGGAAAAACACTGCCAGTTATAAATTCAGAATGCAACATTATATTTAGAGTGGAAAAACACTGCCAGTTATAAATTCAGAATGCAACATTATGTTTAGAGTGCAAAAGAAGTATTAGTTATAAATTCAGAATGCAACATAACGTTTAGAGTGCAAAAACACTGCCAGTTATGAATTCAGACTGCAACATTATGTTCAAAAAGCAAAAACACTGTCAGTCATTAATTCAGAATGCAACATTATGTTTAGAGTGGAAAAACACTGCCAGTTATTAATTCAGAATGCAACATTATGTTTACAGTGCAAAAGAAGTATTAGTTATAAATTCAGAATGCAACATTATGTTTAGAGTGCAAATACACTGTCAGTTATTGATTCAGAATGCAACATTATGTTTAGAGTGCAAAAACACTGTCAGTTATAAATTCAGAATGCAATATTATGTTTAGAGTGCAGAAACACTTTTCGTTATGAAATCAGAATGCAACATAATGTTTAGAGTGCAAAAACACTGTCAATTATTAATTCAGAATGCAACATTATGTTCAGAGTGCAAATAGACTCTCAGTTATAAATTCAGAATGCAACATTATGTTTAGAGTGCAAAAACACTGTCAGTTATAAATTCAGAATGCAACATTATGTTCAGAGTGCAAAAACACTGTCAGTTATAAATTCAGAATGCAACATTATGTTTAGAGTGCAAAAACACTGCCAGTTATTAATTCAGAATGCAACATAATGTTTAGAGTGCAAAAGAAGTATTAGTTATAAATTCAGAATGCAACATAACGTTTAGAGTGCAAAAACACTGCCAGTTATGAATTCAGAATGCAACATAATGTTTAGAGTGCAAAAACACTGCCAGTTATTAATTCAGAATGCAACATTATGTTAAGAGTGCAAAAACACTGCCAGTTATAAATTCAGAATGCAACATTATGTTTAGAGTGCAAAAACACTGCCAGTTATTAATTCAGAATGCAACATAATGCTTACAGTGCAAAAACACTGCCAGTTATTAATTCAGAATGCAACATTATGTTAAGAGTGCAAAAACACTGCCAGTTATAAATTCAGAATGCAACATAATGTTTAGAGTGCAAAAACACTGCCAGTTATAAATTCAGAATGCAACATAATGTTTAGAGTGCAAAAACACTGCCAGTTATAAATTCAAAATGCAACATAATGTTTAGAGTGCAAAAACACTGCCAGTTATTAATTCAGAATGCAACATTATGTTAAGAGTGCAAAAACACTGCCAGTTATAAATTCAGAATGCAACATAATGTTTAGAGTGCAAAAACACTGCCAGTTATAAATTCAGAATGCAACATAATGTTTAGAGTGCAAAAACACTGCCAGTTATAAATTCAGAATGCAACATTATGTTAAGAGTGCAAAAACACTGCCAGTTATTAATTCAGAATGCAACATTATGTTAAGAGTGCAAAAACACTGCCAGTTATTAATTCAGAATGCAACATTATGTTTAGAGTGCAAAAACACTGCCAGTTATAAATTCAGAATGCAACATAATGTTTAGAGTGCAAAAACACTGCCAGTTATAAATTCAAAATGCAACATAATGTTTAGAGTGCAAAAACACTGCCAGTTATTAATTCAGAATGCAACATTATGTTAAGAGTGCAAAAACACTGCCAGTTATAAATTCAGAATGCAACATAATGTTTAGAGTGCAAAAACACTGCCAGTTATAAATTCAGAATGCAACATAATGTTTAGAGTGCAAAAACACTGCCAGTTATAAATTCAGAATGCAACATTATGTTAAGAGTGCAAAAACACTGCCAGTTATTAATTCAGAATGCAACATTATGTTAAGAGTGCAAAAACACTGCCAGTTATAAATTCAGAATGCAACATTATGTTTAGAGTGCAAAAACACTGCCAGTTATAAATTCAGAATGCAACATAATGTTTAGAGTGCAAAAACACTGCCAGTTATAAATTCAAAATGCAACATAATGTTTAGAGTGCAAAAACACTGCCAGTTATTAATTCAGAATGCAACATTATGTTTAGAGTGCAAAAACACTGCCAGTTATAAATTCAGAATGCAACATAATGTTTAGAGTGCAAAAACACTGCCAGTTATAAATTCAGAATGCAACATAATGTTTAGAGTGCAAAAACACTGCCAGTTATAAATTCAGAATGCAACATTATGTTAAGAGTGCAAAAACACTGCCAGTTATTAATTCAGAATGCAACATTATGTTAAGAGTGCAAAAACACTGCCAGTTATTAATTCAGAATGCAACATAATGTTTAGAGTGCAAAAACACTGCCAGTTATAAATTCAGAATGCAACATAATGTTTAGAGTGCAAAAACACTGCCAGTTATAAATTCAAAATGCAACATAATGTTTAGAGTGCAAAAACACTGCCAGTTATTAATTCAGAATGCAACATTATGTTAAGAGTGCAAAAACACTGCCAGTTATAAATTCAGAATGCAACATTATGTTTAGAGTGCAAAAACACTGCCAGTTATAAATTCAGAATGCAACATAATGTTTAGAGTGCAAAAACACTGCCAGTTATAAATTCAAAATGCAACATAATGTTTAGAGTGCAAAAACACTGCCAGTTATTAATTCAGAATGCAACATTATGTTTAGAGTGCAAAAACACTGCCAGTTATAAATTCAGAATGCAACATAATGTTTAGAGTGCAAAAACACTGCCAGTTATAAATTCAAAATGCAACATAATGTTTAGAGTGCAAAAACACTGCCAGTTATAAATTCAAAATGCAACATAATGTTTAGAGTGCAAAAACACTGCCAGTTATTAATTCAGAATGCAACATTATGTTAAGAGTGCAAAAACACTGCCAGTTATAAATTCAGAATGCAACATTATGTTTCAGAGTGCAAATACACTGTCAGTTATAAATTCAGAATGCAACATTATGTTTAGAGTGCAAAAACACTGCCAGTTATAAATTCAGAATGCAACATAATGTTTAGAGTGCAAAAACACTGCCAGTTATAAATTCAAAATGCAACATAATGTTTAGAGTGCAAAAACACTGCCAGTTATTAATTCAGAATGCAACATTATGTTAAGAGTGCAAAAACACTGCCAGTTATAAATTCAGAATGCAACATAATGTTTAGAGTGCAAAAACACTGCCAGTTATAAATTCAGAATGCAACATAATGTTTAGAGTGCAAAAACACTGCCAGTTATAAATTCAGAATGCAACATTATGTTAAGAGTGCAAAAACACTGCCAGTTATTAATTCAGAATGCAACATTATGTTAAGAGTGCAAAAACACTGCCAGTTATTAATTCAGAATGCAACATAATGTTTAGAGTGCAAAAACACTGCCAGTTATAAATTCAGAATGCAACATAATGTTTAGAGTGCAAAAACACTGCCAGTTATAAATTCAAAATGCAACATAATGTTTAGAGTGCAAAAACACTGCCAGTTATTAATTCAGAATGCAACATTATGTTAAGAGTGCAAAAACACTGCCAGTTATAAATTCAGAATGCAACATTATGTTTAGAGTGCAAAAACACTGCCAGTTATAAATTCAGAATGCAACATAATGTTTAGAGTGCAAAAACACTGCCAGTTATAAATTCAAAATGCAACATAATGTTTAGAGTGCAAAAACACTGCCAGTTATTAATTCAGAATGCAACATTATGTTTAGAGTGCAAAAACACTGCCAGTTATAAATTCAGAATGCAACATAATGTTTAGAGTGCAAAAACACTGCCAGTTATAAATTCAAAATGCAACATAATGTTTAGAGTGCAAAAACACTGCCAGTTATAAATTCAAAATGCAACATAATGTTTAGAGTGCAAAAACACTGCCAGTTATTAATTCAGAATGCAACATTATGTTAAGAGTGCAAAAACACTGCCAGTTATAAATTCAGAATGCAACATTATGTTTCAGAGTGCAAATACACTGTCAGTTATAAATTCAGAATGCAACATTATGTTTAGAGTGCAAAAACACTGCCAGTTATTAATTCAGAATGCAACATAATGTTTAGAGTGCAAAAGAAGTATTAGTTATAAATTCAGAATGCAACATAATGTTTAGAGTGCAAAAACACTGCCAGTTATGAATTCAGAATGCAACATAATGTTTAGAGTGCAAAAACACTGCCAGTTATTAATTCAGAATGCAACATTATGTTAAGAGTGCAAAAACACTGCCAGTTATAAATTCAGAATGCAACATTATGTTTAGAGTGCAAAAACACTGCCAGTTATTAATTCAGAATGCAACATAATGCTTACAGTGCAAAAACACTGCCAGTTATTAATTCAGAATGCAACATTATGTTAAGAGTGCAAAAACACTGCCAGTTATAAATTCAGAATGCAACATAATGTTTAGAGTGCAAAAACACTGCCAGTTATAAATTCAAAATGCAACATAATGTTTAGAGTGCAAATACACTGTCAGTTATAAATTCAGAATGCAACATTATATTTAGAGTGCAACAACACTGCCAGTCATAAATTCAGAATGCAACATTATATTTAGAGTGCAAAAACACTGTCAGTTATAAATTCAGAATGCAACATTATTTTTAGAGTGCAACAACACTGTCAGTTATAAATTCAGAATGCAACATTATGTTTAGAGTGCAAAAACACTGTCAGTTATAAATTCAGAATGCAACATTATGTTTAGAGTGCAAAAACACTGTCAGTTATAAATTCAGAATGCAACATAATGTTTAGAGTGCAAAAACACTGTCAGTTATAAATTCAGGATGCAACATTATGTTTACAATGCAAGAAAACTGTCAGTTATAAATTCAGAATGCAACATTATTTTTAGAGTGCAAAAGCAGTGTAAGTTATAAATTCAGAATGCAACATAATGTTTAGAGTGCAACAACACTGTCAGTTAATAATTCAGAATGCAACATTATGTTTAGAGTGCAAAAACACTGTCAGTAATCATTAAAAAATGCAATGTTGACATAAACACTCTCAGTAAGGTGTTGAGAATTCAAGTCTAACAAAAATACTGTCTGAGAAATTAGGAATGCAGTGGTAACAAAATACTTTTAGTACTAAGTCGAAAATGCAATGTTGACAAAGATACTGTAAGTTATGAGTATACGTTGCAATGCTAACAAAAGTATAATTAGTGTTAATTTGGAATGAAATTGTCGTGCCCCCTATACTCATACTTAAGAATTGAATATGAAACCTTTCTTATTGCTAGATATCGATAATGTCACTTCCTACAATGACCCCTATAAAATCCCTGGATTCAGATGATCAATTACTCATCAGCGCTAGCACTCCTAGCTGATTATGCTATTTCTCTCTCTTCCATTCTCCCTAAGATCGGTATCATTTTGCAAACTACCCGCACAATCCAATCCTACCTATTTTTCCACCATGACTTATTTCTGAACTAACTTTGCCTATTTCCTTTCACTGATGATGAGGCATCTCACATACGTACAGCTACACAGCTACACAAGCGTATCATCACCACATGCTCTAAACATGTATAAACCTCTCACTCTCGTAAATGAAATGGCAATGCTTTTTACTATACGATAGGAATCAAGATAGACGGCGAATATCCAAGCAACCTAAGATTTGCAGATGACATTGTCCTTTCCACAGAGAACCTACATGACCTTCAACTAATGCTAAATGAAGTAAACAAAGAAAGCAAAAGAGTTGGCTTACACATGAACTTCAGTAAAGCGAAAATCATGTGCAACGATCACATTGAGAATTAGGACGTAACAGTTAAAATCAAAGATGCAAAACTGGGAAAGTAGACCACTACATCTACCCAGGACAAACGAATCTCTATGAAACCCACAAAAGAGGAAGGGATTTAGTAAAGAATCACCCTAGGATGGCAAGCCTTCGGCAGAGCAAGCTCAAGCTCCAAAAACAAGTCGATCCCAGTAATCCTGAAAAGAAGAGTATACATCTAATATGTCCTCCCAATAGTCACTTATGAAGCTGAAACATTGAATCTAACCAAGAGAGAGACTCACAAACTGAGAAGAATACAACACACACATGAAAGAATCATGCTCAACCTTACATGGAAAGATCACAAGACAGCAAAGTATATCAGGAAGAAAACGGGTGTCCGAGACATTGTAGAATCTACTAGAAAACTTGAATGGCAATTGGCACGCCATGTTGCAAGAATGGCTGACAACTAATGGACATCACAACACACAACATGGACCCCCAGAGATCACATGCAAAACCGAGGCCAACAGAATACAAGATGGAGAGATGAACTACATTAATTTAGAAAATACTGGCTCAGTGATGCCCATGATAGAGAAGTGTGGCAAATCTTGGGGAAGTTCTATGTCCAATGATGGACAATGAAAGACTGATGATGATGATGATGATAGTCTCCTGATTCATTTTACTTCGGGAAACACGCATGGATAAAACTCTGTGTTCTCTATCTTTCATGGTCTGTCTGTCAAGTATCTATCTTCAGAGAATAGCCTCGAAGTCACACACACAACTTGGCAGTTTGGTTCACACACTGAACCCAGTCTCCTCATTCATTCCTTGGTATGATCCAAGCCATATGGATTCAAAAGCAGTTCAGACACCTCCGCTCCGACTCTGACGCCAGTACTATCAATGACAGCAAAGCTCCCTCTTTTGCTATCTCTTCTAATCCCTTTACGCGATTGATTGTATTTATGTTATCATTATATGTATTTCATTTTCATTCGTTATTTATCATCAATGTCCGTGTATTAAATGTTTCTCTTATTTCTCCATCAAAATACTTGTATCTGTTCTTTTTATTTTGTTTCCTCTGTATCTATGTTCATACTTGAGGCACATTCTCTTTGTACATCTTCCTTTCTCCTTTCACATCTCCAGTGACGTCAATGCTACCACCGAACAGACATCTTTGCATTATTCCTTCCTCAATAAGAACTATCAAGAACTATACCCTCCACTTTTAAACTATGAAGATATCCTACACAATGTTTGCAAAAACACTGTCAGCAATGAGTCTAAATTGCAATGTAAACAAAAACACTGTCAGTAATGAGTGTAGAATGCAGTGTAAATGAGAACACTATCAGTGATTAGTCTTCAATGCAATTTTAGCAGAAACACTTGGTAATAAGTCTAAAATTAATGTAAACAAAGACAATGTTAGTAATAAGTATAAAATGCAATGTTAAGAAAAAAACAATGAAATAAGTTAAGAATGCAACAAAAACACAGTCAATGAGAAGTTTATCATGTATACTTTGCAAAAGTAATGTCAGTAATAAGATTAGAATGAAATGTAAGCAAAAACTTTGTCAGTTATTAGTCTAAAATGATATGTTAACAAGAACACTGTCAACAATGAGTCTAAAATTAACTGTTAACAAAAACACAGTCAGTAATAAGTTTAAAATGCAATGTAATCAAAAATACTGTTAGTATTGTTTGTAGAATGCAATGTAAACAAAAAATTTGTTGGTATTGAGTCTTCAATGCAATGTTATTATGAACATTGTCTGGAATAGATTTAGAAAGCTATTAAAAAAGAACACTTAGCAATAACTGTAAAATGCAATGTGAATAAGAACACTGTCAGTGATAAGTATAGAATGCAATTTAGACAAAAACACTCTCAGTAGTAAGTCTAAAATGCAATGTTAATAAAAACCATTTTATAAGAATGCAATATAAACAATGATACAGTCAGTGAGTAGTCTAGAATGCATTGTTAGCAGAAGCACTCTCAGTAATAAGCCTTGAATACAATGTAAACAAAGACACTCTTGATATAAGTTTAGAATACCATGCAAACAAATGCACTGTTAGTAATAAGTCTATAATTCAATGTAATGAAAAACACTGTCCGTAAAAGTTAAGAATTCAGTCTTAGCAAAAACCCTGTGAATAATAAGTTTAGAATGCAATATAAACAAAAACACTGTCAATGATAAGTTAAGAATGCTATGTTAACAAAAACACTGTAATTAACGTGAAATGCAATACTAACAAAAACCTACGACAATAAGTGTAAAATGAAATGTAAATATAATACAGTAATGAGCGTAGAAAGCAATGCAGACAAAAACGCTGTCAGTAATAAATGTAGAATGCAATGTTAACATAAACACTAACAGTTATGGGCGTAAAATGCAATGGTAACTAAATGATCACTAAAACAATTCTAGAATGCTATGTTAACATAAACAATAACCATTATAGGTGTAGAATGTAATGTAAACAAAAACACTAGGTAATAAGTGTGAAATGCAATATAGGCATGAGCACTGTCAGTAAGAAGTGTAGAATGCAACGTTAACATAAACACTAACAGTTATGGGTGCAAAATGCAATGGTAACTAAAACACAGTCAGTAATTATCTAGAATGCAATCTTAACAAAACCAAATATATAAAGATAAGAATCCAAGGAATTGCTCTCATTGATCTCTTCCTTTTTTTGCCTTTCCAAGTCCTCATCTTTTGATCTCCTTTTAGCAATAGCTTCATCTGAGACAAAACTTCTGAACAATGCGCTTTCTTAACTCTTTCAGGACGTCATTGCTGAAGGAACTATTCCTGTCAATGAATGTGGTGTGTCTCTACAGATACAAAGTTGCTGACTTAACGCATCTTCTTCTGAAAATTTTGTATAATCTGTTATCTCAATAGTCAGTGCTTAACTCACTTTCGGCTAATTTTATTCCCATGAATCCTCAAATTTTTATGTTCATAGTTGGGATTAATTTCACCATTTGCAATTTTTTTTAATAAGATTGCTCAATTTACATTTGACTCCGTCTAAACCTAATAGTTTTGAGTTCAATTTGTTCACTTGCAGTACTGCAGATGAATCAAAAACTAAAAATTTGAATTTTTCATCCTCAAATATGATATTACTTTGGTGTGAAAATTGTTCAAACAGTGTAAGGCTGCGGTACATAGAAAAGGTAGGAACGCCTGCTCCAGAGTGTTGTTCTCAATAACTTGTACCTTAAAGTCGATTTTGTTGTCTTTATTAGATGATAGCTTTGGCTTGACTTTCTAATCAGATGACTATGTACCAAACATGCCGATACTATAACTACTTTCAAAATGGCTGTCATCTGTCTCTGCTGATGCATCTTGTTTTACTTGACGTAGATCTTTGGCACTTTTCAACTGTTTGCTAATCCCAAATATTTGGCTCCCATGTGCATTTTCTGTCTTGAGAAGCAATTATTTTATTGATTCTATTAGTTAGCATACTTGGGTATGCAAAAAAAATGTTTGGCATTTTTTTAACTCTGTTTATCACATTTGGGTATCAATTGAAATTTGGCTCCCGGCTTTGTGAGCAAGATCGGCCTAACATACACCCTCTGGTATCCTTCATCATATAGTTTTTCCAATAGATGTATGCCTGTAGTTTATGGTTTCGATAGTGACTTACGTGGTACTGTTGTCTTAGAAATTGAGGAATTGAAAATATCGATCATTTGGAAATGTTTCTTTTGACACAAAATGTGAAAGTGGATATTCCAGCATTTTCCAATGAAATTTCAAGTGCTTTATAGACCACAGTCTATGGATTGTTGATTTAATTCTTGCTGGAAATACATACATATTGATAGTGTTAGAAAAACATTTCTCTATCAATCTGTAACTATTGAACACGAAAAGTTAATCTAAAAAATGTGAAGTTAGGTATTCGGCTTGGAAATTTCAAGTATACATATAGCTCATAGTCAACAATCTTTGGATTGTTTATTTAATTATTGATATAGATATATACATATACATATTGTTGAAATGTGAATTCTATTCAAATTGTAATAGTGTATCATGTAAATTTGTACCTGTTGGGCATGAAAAGTTACAGTCATAAACATGAGCTGAGGTATTCAGCATTTTTCACGGCAATTTCAAGTATTTGTGTACCTCATAGTCCAAAGTCTATGGATTGTGGATTTAATTATTGATGTAGATATATACATTCTTTCTGTGTATGTCATACAGTATCTCATGTGCATTGAAAGTTAGAGCCCAAAACATGAACCCTTGTTATTATTGATCTAGTTTTTTACCTCCATCCTAATTTACAGTTGCTTTTTTATCAGAACTTTGGATTGGACCTCAATCCTACAACATTGACTATACAGTACAATTGGAAAATAAACTTACATCCTCTAACCAAAGGGGGTCCAATGTATGTCTAGCCACTTATAACTATTCAGCAACAGCAACTTTATTGTTGAACAGAAGCTGATTTTATGCCTTAAATCTAACTCCTTACAACCACTTTGACTGAAGTTTGAATGACTTAGCTGACATGACTAAGTTGACATGATGTTTCAACTTTTGTGAAAACAGTTTTCTTTCAACTGAATAGATTTTTGATTTTATTTAAGGGGAAATTTCTGGATCCACCCCAAATATAAACATTTCTTTCCTAGACCATTGCCCACCCTTCCAAAATTTCTGTGAAATGGAAAGTAAATTCCCCACTTCATTTTGATCCCTGAAAGTGAAAAAAATCCCCTCCCATTTTGATCCTGAAAGTTGAGAAAAAATTCCCTCTTGATTTTGATCCATAATAATGAGAAAAAGAATTTTCTCTCCATTTAGATCCATAAAAATGGGAAAAAGTATTCTCCTTACATTTTGATCCTGGGGAAAGTCTATGTCCAACAATGGATGTTAAAAGACTGATGATGATTCTGACCCCAGAAAGTAAAAAGAAATTCCCACTCCATTTTGCCTTCTAGAAATGGGAAAACATTCCAGTTCTACTTCAACCCTGAGAGTGACCCTCCTGTTTTGACATTTAAAATTGGAGAAAAAAAACAGCTTCATTTTAAGTCTTCTGTGAAAAAAAATCCCACTCAATTTTGTCCCCAAAATATGGAAAAAAGATTTCCTTTCTATTATGACCTTGACCCCTAAAAGTGGGGGGAAAAATTCACCCTCGATATTGACTCCTAAAGCGTGAAAATGATGAACAAGAAAAAGACTTTCTCCCCCTTTTTGTTTCTGGTAAACTCAAAAAAGAATTGCCCTGTCATTTTGGCCCCTGCAGAAATAGGAACTCCCCCTCCATTTTCACACCTAATAGTGAAGAGAAGGGATTCTCCTTCAATTTTAATCTTAAAAGTCGAAAAATAATTTTACCTTGATTTTGATGCCTTCAAGTGGGAAATGATTAGTTATCAAGTAAAAATCATTCAGTCAAATGAATAGGTATTAAGAATAGAATAATGATCTCTTGTGATTGGTCAGCAAACCATTGAAAAAATGATTTATTCTAATTTATCATTAATAACAACATGAGTTAAATCATTGATGACGTGAGAAATATGTCTGTTCCTTCCACTCTCAGCTTCCCATTTTCTCTTTCTTTCTTTCTCTTGATCCCTTTCATCCTCTCTTCTCTTCTCTCTTCTTTCCTTTCTTTCTCTTTCTCTTCCTCTCTTTCTTTCTCTTTGTCTCTATTTCTTCTTCCCTGCCTCTCTTTCTTCCTCCCTTTGTTTTTTCTCTGTTCTGCCCTTTTTTTTCTTTCTCCCTTTCTTTCTATTTCTTCCTGGTTGCAAGTTGACTTGATTTGATGTGATGTAATTGCAACTTTCTCTGTTTTTAACTTCTCCCTCAATGAGCCATGCTGAAATAAAAATGTTTTGAGTTTGAAAGTTTGACTAAATGTGATAATAGAGTCAACTCTAGGAGTTTGACAATAAAGTTATGAAACAAAAATATAGTTTCCTAGATTAACAAATCTTAATGTCATTTCACTTAAAGTTGTAGTAATTACAGCAAATGTCTTAAATCCATGTTGGAAAAATCCTAATGCTTGATGAAATGGAATAATTTCTGATCAGAAATACTTCCCTTGCACTTTCAGGTAATTCTTTTATTTGAAAAAAATTCAATTCATAAGAGAGTTTCATTTTAAAAAATTCTATTCATTGAAGAGTTCCACTGTTTAGGAGTGGTTTCAAGCATTTCATGAATTTAGTTAATACTTGTCCACATCATTAATAGCAGAATAGTTAATCAAGAAGGATTAAAATTTTGATTATGTTCCATTTTAGCTCCAGCAACTTCACTCAGTGTACCTGGAACTGAAAACCTGACTATTACAGGTAAGACTTTGTCTGCAAAATCAAAGCATTACAGAATGAATAAGGAATAACCAAAAAATCTTGTTTTCACTGGTAGCATCTTTTTAATTTGAATGCATAAACCTGACCTAGAGAGAATTTTTTAAAGAAATTTTTCTTCTTAATATTAGTGTCATTTTACACGAAACAATTGAATCACTGTAGCCACGATTACCAACCTGACCAAACAACAAAAAACATTGGCCAGGTATATTCTTCCCATTTCACTCATCTGTCTTTACATTGATTTCAGTACTCTTGGTCACATTTTTCAGACATAGAAAAATTTCATGTGTAGCCCATTAGCCATCTTCTGAAAACAGCTTTTTTTATTTTTTTGAAATTCAGCTTTTTTCACTTGTTTTCAGGTGATGCAAGATTTAATGTGATAATCCATTGTAAAATAGACACTTTTACTTTGCCACATTCCCGCTGCAGACATTTGTAGAAAAGCTGAGATGGAATGATAGAGGGATACAGTATAAGATATACATAGACAATGATGAAAATAGGTTTTAAGAACTAGGGGTAGGCTAAGGTCTGTGAGGGAAAGAAAGGTGGGGGTAGATACTATATATCCACCCCATGAAACTGAAAAGTGGGGGAACACCTTCCCTCTGTGTACACCCCCTCATTTCTATCACTGTATATAAAGAGATTATGAGAGAGTATATAGTTGAATTTAAAAAAGAAAAATTACACCCTTTTTTATCCCACTGGCTCCATTACACCCATTCCTTTGAAAGTGACATCTCCAGTCAGTTGGCACCTTCAATCTTGTCATGCATTGCTCTATGTAACCTGGACTCACTATCCAAAGAGTTGGGATTGGGGTAAGAGGGTTAGAAAAGTCTTGGGTGATGGAGAGATAATAAGTTACTGAGTGGAGAAAAATGAAGCAACTTTGCTACAATGATTCATTTTTAGGCAGAGGTAGCAATATTGTAATCTATTTCAGTCTCAGTTTTATCTCTCTTGTTATCCTCTCTTTCCATCAAACATCTGTCTTTACTGTTACTACAATTAACATGATTTAAAAAAAGATGTATTGCAGAATTAAGTCTCACTGCAAAATTTAAGGGTAAATTAATTAGTATGACGATGGATCAATAATAATCAATGTAGCCTGACACAATTATTAGCTGTATTTTAATCTGAAATTTTCATTGTATAATGTTTGATCAATGTGATCTATAGAGTACTGTTGGGTCAAGTGCATTGACAGTGAGGGAAATTATCTTGAAAAATGAATATTTGTTGCATAAAATGGATGCTTTTTCTCACCAGGCTACAGACTTATTGATGAACCTGTGTAAGGATATTCCAAATGTAAAATTTTCTGTTTTTAAGATATTTAACAGGTATAGTTTACTTATGAATACAATAGGTGAATATTGTGCATTTATCTTCTTAATGTTTGTGAATGTTAATTTGGATAAGGAAATACTTCTTCAATTATTCAACATTGCTGCATACACATTATTCATGCAAGATTTCTACAAATATTTTGAAATCAACTTTTGCTAAAAGATAATGGTTCAGTGTTTATGCTTAGACTATATTGCATAATACTTTTAAAAATAATTAATCAAAAACATTGTTTTGCAATATGATTTCTAAAAAATGACCTGAAAAGTGTTCCTTGTTGTTAAAATAGCAGATATCATTATAGTTCAAGAAAAGATCATTCAGGAAGAAGAAATAAAAATTCTATATGATTATATATAAAAATATTTTAGTTGTGTGGATGTGAGGTGATCCAATAGAATGCTGATGAAAGTAACCAATGGTAGGCAAAGAAAAAAAATTTAAGAGAAAAGCAGATGTGACATTTCGACTATCATCATGTAGACATGTTTTGATGCATTTGACAGTTGCAAGTCATTTTGCAGATAAACTTGCTGTGGTGCAGAGAAAATTGTATGCTTTTGACACATTTGAGAGAGAAGAAATGGGGATATTTCTGTGTTGTGGGTTGTTTAGTGGGAGGGGAGATGTTTGTATCTGTGTAGTTGAGAGTCAAGTTTGGCCTGAAATTAGAAGGATCTGTGAGGGTGTTTGTATCCGTGTCTGCAAGTATTGGGCTTGTCTTAGCTAAGAAGGGGCAGTGAGAGGAGGGGTCAGACAGTAAATAGTCAATTGTCTGGAAAACCTTTGTTTGACTGGGTTTTTTATGAAGAGGTGGTGTTTAGCATTCAATGAATAGGTGTTAGCATATGTAGGGTGGCTGGAAATAGGGTGTGTTTTTAATCTTTTTCGTTGACAGTGGATGAGACTCGGAACCAAAAAGATTTAAAATAACACACCCTACGTTCCACCCACCCTATATATGTCAACATCTCTCCATTAAATACTAGATAACACCTTTTAGATACAAAGACCCTCTGACACCTCCTCTCAGACCAGATTTGACTCTCACCTACACAGATACAAACACCATCCTCCTTCTATTAAACAATTCATAACACAAAAATATCCGCATTTCTTTTTTCAATCTCAAACATGTAAACAGCATACAGTTTTCTCTGCTCCACTGCAAGTTTCTCTGAAAAAGATGGCTGGCAACCACTGAAATGCTTAAAAACTTTTTGAGATGTAACACCTTATTTTCTCTTAATTTTTTTCTTTTTACCTTCCAATTGTCACTTTCATCAGCATATATGAATATACATGATAGAGAGAGAGAGAAAGTCTGTATATATGTAAGTGAGAGACTCTGTGTGTGTGTGTGCACCTAGTTCACATCTAGTTCACATGTTCAATATCAAGAAATTGTTTTTTTTATTTGGATAATTGTAACTGAAGCTGTGCAGTCTAAAATTTTGATGAGAGTTAGATGAAATTTCAGTGTTTGATTGACTTGCCTATGATTATCTTTCTATATAATCTTGTCCATGTCATCTTTTGAATGAAAACCTAATGATTTTAGACTTTTCCTTCAGATTACATCATAGTTTATAGAAATAAAAACAGAAAGTGAAGAATTTTTTCCTAAAATTGAAAGAAAATCAATTCATTATTGTCTTTGATGTGTTTGTATATGTGTGTGTGTGTATGTGTGTGTGTGTATGAGAGATAGAGAGAGATAGTATATGCATAAATTTTTAGTGATACTTGTTTGAACACAAGATTACATGCAAGGGTAACTACTTTGAAACTTTTCAGACCTGTATAATTTTTAAAGATGCTAATGGAGTTTTTGTGAAATGCTGAAGTATCAAAGTAAAAAATATACTTAGGTAGAATCGAATTTCAAATATGTTTTAAATGTATTTAAAACTTAGTTTTCAAAATGCATTTTTCAATATATGTGTATTCATTAACTAAAAGATAAACTTGATACATTATATTTGGTGTTCATGAAAATTGGTGCCTTAAACTGCAGAGCCTCATGAAATTTATTGATTATAATGATATTTTTCAAAAAAAGTAGTCTGTTTATGGGGGGAAATTGCCATAATTAGCTTAAAATATGAATATGCTTTTAATTCTTTCAAATTACCTTCAAAAAGTAAATCAGAGAGTAGTTATAATCATATGACCACATTTTATATTGTCATTGCACACACAAAAATTGAAAGAATTCTTGTGTTCAAAAAAGTATAGTTTTATCAATAAAAAACAAAATAAATCCTGTTTTGTGCATTTAGAAACTTGCACATACTACCTATCATATAAACACATTTAAAATGACATGGTGCCCAAATCAGTTTAAATAGCAAAATAGCTTTTAAAGATGACATTTATATTGAATAAGAATTTATACTATATCTACAGGTTTAAATGGTTATCAGCTTCCTGCTACGTGCACTCATGCGGAATATATAGCACCCCATCAACCCCACACTGGTCAGACACCTGGTATATACGCAGGTGGAGTGAGTTCAGTTGTTATCAAAAATACACATAAACTTTTCATATTCAAAACCCACAAGTCTGTTCCTCTGGTTAAAACTGGGCATACTGAATGTCTTCAAACTGTTATTCCACATCAAAGAGCCACTGTCTCCTTGCCACCTTTTCTCAGAGGTAAATCAAGAATGCAAGGAAATCCAGAAAATGCTGTTAAGACTACAATTAAACTTAATGTACCAGGTAGAAAAAATCTCGAATTAGATAAATCAAAAATGAATAAATCATCAACTGAATCAAAAACAAAAACATCAAAGCCATCCTCTCCCCAATCATTCAAACATACAATTATATCTCAAAGTAAATACTTAAATATTTTGAATAATATCACTTTAAAATGCATCAATAATATTTTTGAACCTTCTTATCCCCAGTTTATTTCTAGACCCTTCCTCAAAAGAGTTACATCTACTGAAATGACTCAAAATAGAAACAGAGGTGTCAGTTTCAAATACATTAATCCTTATTCTACTCAAAAGAGACATCACTTCCCCATCCTTGCGGCAGATTCTGTTGTACTTCCATTCTCAAGGACAGTCAATCATTTTATGGAATTTACATCTAAACCTGAATTTTATAGAGTTTTTCCTGATGTCACATCAAATCATCAAACAAGAATAATTCATTTGAGTGAAAATAAACATATAGCACAAACCAGCAAATTAAGTACGTCTCATTCCCAAATAAATGACAACTGGGCGTCTATGACTAGTGACATTAATGCCAACAACTTTCATTCATTCTCAGCACACCTTCAGCTCTCTATTCAGTTTCCAGCAACTCTCCCATTATCATCATCATCATCATCATCATCATCATCATCATCATCATCATCATCATCATCATCATCATCATCACCTTCAACAACAGAAAGTATAAGTTTAGCTACTGCAATATCTCATCATAGCTCATCTGCTTGGCCCAACACTCAACAAACCCAGAAAATGGTCCATCAGTTTCCTGGTCCAAGTATTTCAGGTTAATATTATTGTTCACTGATGATGTCTTACAAAATATACTAAATGTTTTATTTTCTTTTACATTGTAATTTGTTTTAGAGCAAAAATTTTCAAGTGAGTAACAAAAAGACAACCATTTTTAAATATTAATCCAAATTATATATTTATTCTTTGTTTTTCAACTTCATCATAATTTAACTGACAATTCTTTGATCATCATCAATAAATATATTCATTTTTATTCATTTAATCCTCTTCATTCCAGTAGGGACATGGAGCCTATGGCAATCCCAGGGTTGGTGTCATCTGGGGTGGTGACTCAGAGTATCAACACCTCCCCTCCTGAACTTGCCCTCTTCCCAGGATATCTAGAATTTTGGGGATTATTTTGTCTTACAGGTATACATACGTACCTTAAAAATAAACTAAATGTCCTTTTTCATATACAATCTGAGAGAAAACTTTTTATATGTATGCTCCAAGCTAGTGAAATTTTCTTCTCAGAGAGATTAAATGTTGTAAGACAAGAAATCATAATCAGACGGATATATTCATCCTCAAATTTCAAAACTATTACTCCCAAAGCTCTAATCTTTTTTGTTTTTTATTGCACTGCGTAAATTGTCTCACTAACATTGAATATGTTAAAAATCAAAAAACCTCAAGTTTGTATTGTTATTATTATGAGTTTTCTGCCTTGCTCAAAAGATACAGATGCAGCACCTTTTTTGGTACCTGTTTACCATTATCTTTGAATGAATTATTGGCTTCTACATAGGGTGTAACAGAATATGAAGAAATGAAAATATCATTGTGAATAAGAGAAAACAATTAGTTTTTGTGATCAAGCCTTTTGCAGCCATAGATCAAAATCAAAGTCTAGTATCTGTTCTTCTCACATCAACAAAATAGATAATTAACTTCCCTATTTCAATTTCAAACGTTTGTATGGTATAGACTTCAAGAACGCTTTTGACTCTGTAGAAATTTGCATGGTCATGAAGGCCATCACTCGACAAGGTGTAGACCCTTTATATGTCAGAGTATTGCAACTCCTTCATCAGGCTACATAAAGACTTTGAACCCTACCAGCTTCAAAAAGGAGGAAGACAAGGTGATACCAGCTCACCCAAACTCTCCACAGCCTGCCTTTATATGATCACCCAGAACCTTGACTGGGGGAATAGAGGAATCAAAATAGACAGTGAATATCTGAGCAACCTCTGATTTGCAGACAACATCGTTGTTTTTGCAGAGAAGCTACGGGACCTCCTATTAATGTTAAATGAATTAAGCGAAGAAAGCAAAACAGTCAGGATACACGTTCTCTTCAGTAAAACAAAGGTCATGTGAAACAACCATGCCGAGAATAAGAACACAACTGTCAAAATCAAAGTTGCTAAACTGGAGATCCTCAGAAGAGAAAGAGATCAAGCGGAGAATCACCCTAGGATGGCAAGCCTTTGATAGTAAAAGCTCAAGCTTCAAAAACAAGAAGGGCCCATTTATCTTTAAAAGAAGAGTATACAACCAATGCATCCTAATAGTCACTTATGGAGCTGAAACATGGAACCTAACCAAAAGACTTACCTGCAAATTGAGGAGCTTGCAACACGCAAATGAAAGAATCATACTCAAACTCATATGGAGAGATCACAAGTCAGCAAAATATATCCAGTAGAAAACAGGTGTTTGAGACATCATGGAATCTACTAAAAAACTTAATAGCAATGGGCCAGTCATGTTGCAAGAATGGCAGACAACCGATGGACATCATGACTAACAACATGGATCCCCAGAGATAACATGCGCAACCGAGGACAATAGAATACACGATGGAGAGCCAAGCAAGACAAATTCAGAAAGTACTGGCTCTACAATGCCCATGATTGAGAGATATGGCAAACCCTGGGGAAGGTCTATGTCCAATGACGGATGATCAAAGGCTGATGATGATGATGATAATATTTCAATTGTTTTTTTCATGAATTTTAATTCAATTCCAATATTTTTTCAAATAACAAGATCAAATTTGTTGCAAATCTGATTTATTGTCATCACTGAAGACCATGTAATTAAGTATTCCCATTTGAAGTCATTTGATTTCACTTAGTCATCTCTTTTTATTATAACTCTACATGATTCTTTTTCGACTCATTTTTTACTCATTGATTATTACTGGATTTAATAATTGGATAAATTATTGTTTGTTTTGCATTTTTGTAATTTAATTACTATTTCATGATGTAGATCTTCTGTCAAGTGCGAAAAAAATTCAAATTGAAAAAAAACTTTAAATTCATGAAGAAAACAATTAAAATACAACTAGTATCTTCGTCATCATCAGTCTTTCAATGTCCATTGTTGGACATAGACCTTCCCGAGGATCCACCACATTTCTCTATCATGAGCATTGCATAGCCAATACTTACTTAACTTGTCTAGTTTATCTTTCCATCTTGTATTCTGCCATCCTCGGTTTCACATGTGATCTTTGGGGATCCATATCGTGAATTGTGATGTTCGTCAGTTGTCTGCCATTCTTGCAACATGACCAGCCCACTGCAATTTGAGTTTTCTAATGGATTCTTTTCTTTCATGATATATTTTTATGTCTTGTGATCTTCAAAATTTGTGATTTTCCTTCATGTGCATGTTGTATGATTCCTCATCATTCTTTCATGTACACATTGCATGCTTCTCAGTTTGAGGGTCAGTCTTTTGGCTGAGTATCATGTTTCAGCTCCATAAATGACTATTAGGAGGATGCATTGGTTGTATACTCTTCTTTTTAAGACAAATAGGATTTTCTTGTTCTTGAAGGTTGAGCTTGCTCTACCAAAGGCTTGCCATCCTCGAGTGATTCTTCGCTTGATTTCTTCTTTTGAGGATTCCATGGTGATTTGTTGTCTTAGGTAGATGTAGTGATTTATTTTTTCCAGTTTTGCATTTTTGAATTTGATTGTTGTGTGTTTATTTCTGATATGATAGTTGCACATGACCTCTGTTTAGCCATAGTTCATGTATTGGCTGACTTTCTTCATTCAGTTCATTTAGCATTAGTTGGAGGTGATGGAGGATTTCTGAGTCATGTCATCTCAATGTCATCTGCAAATCTGAGGTTGCTCAGATATTCATCTTCTATTCCTCTATTTTCCCAGTCTTAGTTTCAAAGGATCATTCTAAAGCAAGCAGATCATCTAAAAGAAAATACAACTATAACAACATTTAAAGTTAGAAATGGGAACTTACTTAATGTTTTGTTGACATGAGAAGAACAGATACTACACTTTGATCTTGAAATAAATGTTGTAAAAAGCTGAAACACGAAATAAGGATAGTGCCAAGAACAGTTTTTATCATTTACTGAACGATGTAAGGTAAGGTCAAATAAAAAACGAGGCTCAACTGAAGTGTTCTTGGATTTACTAAACAATGTTCGTTAAATGCGGGAAATTGCTGAACATTCTTATTTACCAAATGCTTTCAACCTCCAGAAGTGTCCATTTTTTTTTCTCATCAGGGGTTTGGTTGGCTACAATTGTGACCATTTCACTGATGGAATGTTCCATTAGAAAAGCAAAGTACCAGTATGGCATTGTATAAAAGTTTTGAAGAATCCACCTTAAATTCAAGGTTCTTGGAGGACAAGAAAGAGCACTTCACTTCAGAGTTAACAAGGCCAAGTCAAATATAGTTTGTGGAATTAATTTTCTCTGTTTGGGTCTGTCCTAGAGCAACTTTGGATGTTCTTTCAATGGGAATCCCCAAGACATGACCAAGCCATCATACCTTTCTTAATCTCAGGAGACATATTCTTACAGTTTGTCCTCATGTACAGTTCCTCATTCGAGATCTTGTTAGGCCAGTGGAAGAATCACCCAAGGATGGCAAGCTTTTGGCAGAGCAAGCTCAACCTTCAAAAACCAGATGATCCCAATAATCCTTAAAAGAAGAGTATACAACCAATGCATTCTCCCAATAGTCACTTATGGAGCTGAAACATGGAACCTAACCAAGAGATAGACTTGCAAACTGAGAAGCATGCAATGTGCAAAGGAAAGAATCATGCTCAACCTCACATGGAGAGATCACAAGACAGCACAGTATATCAAAAAGAAAATGAGAGTCAGTGACATCATTGGATCCATAAGAAAACTTAAATGGCAATGGGCAGGCCATGTTGCAAGAATGACAGACAGCCAATCAACATCACAACTCACAGCATGGATCCCCAGAGATCACATGCAAAACCGGGGCTAACAGAATGCAAGATGGAGAGATGAAATAGACAAATTTAGAAAATACTGGCTCTGTGACGCCCATGATAGAGAATCGTGGCAAATGTGGGGAGTATGGGGAAGGTCTATGTCCAACGATGGACGTTAAAAGACTGATGATGATGATGATGATGATGATGATGATGATGATGATGATGATGATGATGATTCAAAAAATTGAACAGCCGTCATTGTGTCATCTGTATGATGGTGTCACCCTAGGTGGGTGACCCCCATTGCACCAGTGCTTGATTTTTGATTTTTGTAGATGTAGATATGGGTCAGCCATTGTTGGAAGTTTTTCAAAATGCCTTCCAGGTTAATATAATGCTCATATCTTTTGAGCTATACTTCATATGAGCATGATTTTGGGAACTAAATTAATGAATTTAAAGTCAGCAATGTCACTAGATAATGGGAAAGTAGATTGAATATTTGTTTGAATTTTAATTTTTAATAGGCATTTTTCCCAATCAAAAGATACATTTTTATTATAACGTTGAAGTTAGTGGTGTAATGACAATAGCTACACCTTCTGGGATTTTTTTTATTTATTCATTAAAAAATGACAACATAATGTAAATCATTAATAATGATATTAGAGAAAGAAAGGTCTGGTTGATACTTTCTACCATATTGGATTATGCATCTCGTATGATCATACCTACTCCTTCCTTTTCATACCTGGCGCAAACTTTGTTAGCTATCTCTGTAGAAAAGATAGCTAACAAAGTTTTTGCCATATGATAAGAAAGGAGTGGTTTGTCCCCCACCCTTAAACTTGCAAGGAACATCTTTACTGAGGCAGTAGTAGACAGTATTGGTCACAACCCGAATTCAACAACTACCTAGGATTTTTTTCATGGGACATGCTATTGCAGTGATTAGTTAGAAGAGCAAAAAAGATCCAGATATTCCCTATATCATACACAAATGTAGTCTCACCTACTGTTCCTCATGTAAATGAACTGGTTATGCCAGAGAACCTAATTCAAGGCGTTGGATTGTCAAAGGAAAATGGCTGGTTTCATCATTAGAAAATTGTCAAATAAACCCTAGCTGACCAAGGAAGGCTCATCATGCTTCTGTGCAGCAAGATTCTATATCTCGCATAATAATAATGGTCCTCATGCATCTTTCAATGGAATGCATACATTCAGTCACCATGATGCATCATGCGATGAATGTTGCTAAAGGCCACATTTTAATACCTCAATCCTAGCCAGATTCCAGTGTTGCTAATTGATCAACCATTGTTCACTATCTCAAACAATACAGTGGAACTTGCATACTGCACATGGAGGAGATAAATATGTAATAATTTTTGGTGGATTACACATTAAAATTGGAGCATTTACAATTATTCACAATTGGCTTGACAGCAGTGGTTAGGCAATGGCTATCTCTTGTGCTGCTGTTGCTACTGGTATGATAGCTGAATTTTACATGTAACCTGAAGCTGACATACTGACCAAATAGCAGCTGCTGCTCTCTTTATACTCCAGCATCATACATATGGCAGAGACACAACAATTGGATTTTCCAGCCTGGAAGGAAGAATGCCAGCAATAACTACAGTTTTAATACTGGGCACTTTTTCTTGAACTACAGCTATACATTCATCAGATTATTGAAGCAATTAGAAAGGAACATGTCTCTCTGTTCTTGCAATCACTTGTTTTGTTCATTTCATGGGTATTCAGCTATGAATTCAGCTATGCATGGTAACTCTCAGTTCACATCAGAGATGTATACTTTTTGTCAATTAGGCATCCCTCCATTTACCAAGATTTTTTTTCAATGCAACATACCCCTTTTCTGCTATGGCACTTGAGCACATGAGGAAGTCAATGTTCTGGTAAAAGGTGTGAATATGTGAAGAAATTGGAAGCCAATTCAATGAAGATGTTGAGGATCTGCTAACAGTGGATACAAAGATTATTATGGACTCTAGTATCCACAGGACTGTAAGAAATGTATATAAACTTTGGAAACAGCAATATGAACTATTTGTCTAAGAAAGGTTTGTTGACAAAACAAAGGCAATTTTAAATCCAATCAAGGAAAGAAACTTCAGTTGTTTTCCATGAAAGATGGTCCTCAAATACAGAAGTCTGTAGTGACAACTATAGATGAAGACTGCACATTTTTTTCCCAATTACATATTGCAGGTCAAACCAGGGAAGGAAATTTTGTAGACTTCAAGCATGAAAACCTGTCATGGTTCTCAGCAGTTTTTAAAACTGATGGTATGAGATTTGGCAACAAAGCAGATCCATCAGAATTAATCACACAAAAGGCAGCGCAAGTTTTGGAGATTCTTAGTGACAACATTTGAACTATGATTGCATGCTATGAACTCATACATTGCAACTGCTAAAAATCATGCAGGATTGTGTCCAAGTGTTTACAAGGCATGTTTCCAGTGCACAACTTGTTACTACTGCCAGCTGTTTTCAAGACTTGTACATACCAAAGCATATATTGAATGTTTATACATTAAACCTTATCTCATAGAACAAGTAGTTAAATTAACATCAGTTTTGGCACTGGGAAAGACAATGTAATAGATACAGCCTATGTTAGTTTTAATTAGTATGACTAATGGTTTAATTATGTTTTATTATTTCTTTATTACAATGTTTCAATTTTTGTTTATTATTTTGTTTCTCTTTTGCTTTTGGAATGTTCTTATGAACTTGGTGGCCATTTTGAAAAAGGGGTCACTGGCAACAACGTTCACGTGCTGAGTTTCATGCTTTTAACCAAATATGACATAATGGCTAGATATTCAAAATATAAACTGATAATTTCCTAAACATTTCATCTAAACATTTTTCTGTTGCCAAAAGTCATATCACTAATAAAAATTGAGCATTTTAAAAATGTAAATTAATTAGTTAGAATCAATATTGATACACTACACGTTGTTAAGCTGAAGGATATTTCCAGGTTAAATTTATTGTTTTCATTTTAGCAAGAATTTCTGCCATTTTTCAACAAAATATAGATTTTTAGGATTTTTAAGAATTTTAGATGATCCATTTAGGTAATTAAATGGGTTTAGGTACTTTCTTCACTCCTGTTTTCTTACATAGAACAAGTGAGTTTGGAAATTTCAATCTTCAAATTGCCAATGTGTTTCTACATGTCCGACTTCCTATATGATGATATCTGGCATGGCAAAGTCTCTACCTCATGTCCTTTCAACAAAGTTCTTACTCCCATCCATAAGTGTTGAAATTTGAATTCTTTAAGAACTAAGGCAGAAACGTAATAGGAAAATCTGGTTTTATTATAGAGTAAGTAATATTTTGATTTATTTAATTTATCGTAATAAAATAAGTAATTATTCAATTTATATGAACGGAAATTAATTTATAAGTTTTTTTAAAGATTTATTTACCATTTGAGAATATTTGAAGGATGAATTCAGTTTCATTTACAGAGTTAATACTGTGCTCTCTGAAAAAAAGTTAATTCCTTCTTCAGATGTTTTCAACTTGATGACACAAGCAAAATAGTAAATTAATCCCTAAAAGCCTTTATTCATGCAAATTTTTTATATATATTTCCAATGTATGAGCTCAAAAATAACTCATTTCTCCTCATGTCGTTTCCACTTATAACTTTTATCATTTTCGTTTCGTCATCTTCCCCCTCTTCCCCTCAATGCCATCTCTCAGCAAATTCCTTAGACTTCAGTGATTTAGACAAAATTGCTGTACCCCATTCTAACTGGCTGAAACCTTTTTGCATTTCATCTAACTGTTAATAATTGCTACTTACAATTCCAATACCTAAGATGAGTAACTTCATCTAATTCAAATATAGTGGATGGAAATAAGTATTTTGACTTTGAAAAATATTCATTTAATGTATTTATGATGTTCACAATTACTTTAAATTCACACAGATGATGTATTTTGATATGAAAAGACAATTACGGAAAAAAAAGTACATATTTCCAAATATACAATGCTGAATGAAATATAAACAAAAGTTATGGTGGAAGTATTTGGATACCATTGAAAAAGTACCATAGAAATGTTATCTATGAAGGAATGGAGGTCTAGATCTTTCTGCTACTGCATATAAATATCTGGAATGTTCCAGCGATACTTCTCTATAGTATGTTGCCATCAGAGTCATCATTCATTGCTTCATCTTTTTGCCATGAGGCTGTCATGGTTGGAAGAAAGGAGCTCTCAGCCTAACAGAAGAATGAAGTAAATAAGCAATGAAATGAAGATTTTAGCTACATTGCCAAGACGTTAAGTGTCCCTCGCAGTACCATTGGATCAATGGTTCTGAAGTGGAAGATATTTGGGAGCATCAAGAAACTTTCTTTCTGGCATATTCTATGGAATATCTCTTCATGAGTAACCTAAACCATATTAATAAAAGTCAAAGAGAATCCAATGATAAGTTAAAAGGAGATCCAAGATGGTTTAAGAGTAGCTGGGACTTTGGTTACTAAAAGAATTACTGCTCACCTCCTTGTTGAGATTAGCTTTGATTTGCCGTGGAATTTCTGGTGCAGTATTGAAGAGATCATTCATGGCATACATTCTAATTACTTCCTCCCTAAACCTTGTCTTACTGGATCAACTAGCTTCTTTTGGTGAAACAAAGGATATATGATATCCCCCAAACTCTTTTCAGCAAACCTTGAAAGCATATTTCAAAAAACAAAATGGAAAATTTGCACTTGTTTTTAAGTGATTTTGTGAATGGTTTTGTAAATTTCCAGGTTTTGCACTCAAAGGTCATGGCTGGTACTGCCAAATGATGCATTTAATGTAAGATTTCATCTGCCCTGCATGCTCCTAATATGACATTGTTATAGTTATCAAGGTAAACAAGCTTTATGATCCTGCTTGTGCCAGAATGTACCTTCTTTGTGTAATTCAGAATCCTTCTCAAGTAAGTTTAGATGGAAAGCATTGAGTATGCATCAATGGTGAGAGTGCAAGATCATAAAGGAGCATGCCAAGCCTTGGTGTTGTTGATGGACAGCATATTGTTGTCCTAGACTCTCTTTGATATTGCAGGCTGTTGCTGTCTTGCTGATCCATATATCCAACTCAGCTATCGGAGAAAAACACCCGGAGATATTGGGAATGTTGTTGTCACCTTGAGCCGTAATGTTGGTCATTTTGACAGATAACGAGACCAAACACTTTGCATATATGAATGCAGTCTGGGCAGCACCATCTGCAAATAACATCTCCCTAATCAGTACTTTCTGCACCATAGTTTTTGCTCAAAGATGTGCTAGGATAAAAGTTCTCCATGAACCATTTTCAAACTAAGTGAAGCAATGAGCAAGATGCCAAAAAAGTGATGGAGCAAATAAACAACCATGAGTCTGCTCTTGATGGAGAATGAGTCTGAAGGAGAGTCAATGTGCTGGACAATACATTGAATGTCTTCATGAAAGGATGTGATCATCCTCAAAAGCTTGGAGGGATACCAAATGATCTGCAACAGGGTAGAGTCTACAGGGTATACACATTCTGCAAGTGGCTGCAACCTTTCCAATAATATATGTGAAGTTCTTCCCAACTGAGGAGGAATATTCTGTGGTAGTTGTTGCCATCAAAGCAGTGTCCTTTTTTCTTGTAGAGGAGAGAACTCATCTTGTAAGTCGTGATAACCTCCAAGAAAATGCCATCATTTTCTGAAGCTCTGATGTTGGCTGGGGAGTTGATGGCTTTGCAAAGCTCCTCTATACAGGGTTAGACATTGAACTCTCACATGACAGGCAGGAGGTTGGTATTATCAACTGCATGGTTGGTGACAATGTTCCCTCTTGAATAGAGCACTCAATAATTTTTTACATCTTTCCATCTTTTTGTCTTGGTTTGTTGTAAAGACCCCTAAAGCAGAATTTGTAGGTACAATCTCGATAGCTCTTGGGTCAAAGACTTTTCTCACGCCATCATACACGGTGTAGATGTTGTTATAGTCAGTAGAAAGTTGGAATACTTTGACAAAGTTTAAACTAGTAGGCATTGAGAACTGATCTGTATGGCTCTGTTTCTGTCTTCTCTGAAAGGATCCCTCTTGTAGATGAGCAATGCAGCTCCTTTGGCTGCAATTGTTGGCTCAAATTCTGTGATTCTTGCCTCAAACCAGACTGGGCTCTCCCTCCTGCTGAAGGCATCCATAGCCGATTTGTAGTTGGCATTTTGAATGTGAATCATTTTTGTGTTGTTTGACAAGTAATTCTTAAGCTCCTCATCAATAATGTTGACAAAATGTTTGCATGTCATGATTGTGGTCCTTGATGCTTTGAAAAATGCATTAGTTTGTTCTGAAGGTACTGCTTGCTACCAACCAGGGAGTGGTCAGTGTCACAGTCAGTGCTACAGTAACCATGGGTGATTAGGACTCATTTCAGTAAAGATCCTCAGGTGATGTCTAGATCCAATAGGTACCAATGATAGAATCTGGAGTGCCATCTGGATACTCTTGGATTAGATTTGGTGCATATGATATATATATATATGTGAGGAAAATCAAAGTACACATTATTTAATTACTGATTAATCAGAATCTTAGTGTCAAGAAATTAGTTGTCATACTTTTCATCTATTTAGACTGTGATATCTCCTTGACTATAGAGAAAAAGATGGAAGTCAATTACAAGGGAGTAAATTACAGCAAAATGTAAACTATGTAGGACTTAATGATTTTTAATTTTCTGAAATGATTGTAAAGGATGGGAACTATGTAGAAAGGAAAAATAAACTAAAATATGAATGAAGTTAAGTATAGATTACTACTGTCATGTGACAAAACTAGACAATGTTGTTTGATCAAATAACATTACTTCTGAAATTTGATAAGCAAAACCCATACCTGCACTATCACAGCCAGATGAATCTTTATTCATCTGCAACTGTAACTTCATCAATGCTCTATTTCAGATGACTTGTGCTTTATCAATTTGGCAGTTCAACAGCCAGTATTTCAATTTATTAGTCATTACATGATCATCATATTTGATGCCCTCATATACAATTCATATACTGCAAGTCTGTATGGTAGCTTTGTCTTAAAAATAGTCGGAGCAATGTATCATGTTGTGACTTTGTTTCTTGTTTCTATGATTCTCTGTTCTGCAAGTTATGTTTCATATTCATCAAGTTCTCGGAAAAACAAAGCCATGTACACGAATAAATGAAATTTAACACAAACCTCTTGGTGGTTAGAGATACGATGTTAAAATTATCAGTAAATTTCAGGTCTACAAGGCTTGATTCGATAACAGTTTCAGTGTATCAAACATTAGAACTTTCCGTCTTCTCTTCTTGTTGACAATATGTATGAGGGATGTTTCCATTTTTCAATATGTAGCATACCAGTGCACAAAGATTGTACACACAATACTTTTACATCACCAATTGCTAGGAGACAAAAAATAGTCTGCTAATGACATTCCCAGCGATGTGAAAGTTCTTAAACAAGATGACAAAATTTTTTATCAAAGGGATTCCCTTCACTTGTCAATGCAAATTAGTGACATCCTGCCAAGTTTCTTTACCCCCAAATCTTGACGTTCTGACATTTATCTCTTACTTTCTTATAACCCAAGGTCAAAAGGTGACTCTGACACCTATGAAATAATACAGTACTTTATGTGCACTTGATATCTGGCTCACACATCTCATCTGTTACAACACTTACCAATGATAAACCACTAAAATGACGTAAGAACCAAACTTTCCAACCCTCCCCCAACCTGGTTAGATAATTATTAGTATAAAAGCAAATAGAAAAAAGATTTTGATGATGTTATCAAACAAAAATATGGTTTATTGCTCTAAGAGGCTGTCAAGATGAATAGCATGAAGTATTAATATCGGAGCTCATCTCTAGATTAGCTTGATCTTTTTCAAAATTTAGAAGACAGATGAAATTAGCTCTAAGAATGAAATCCAACAGCCATGATTAAAAACTGGAAGAATGATAACAAAGAAAAAAAACACATAAATATCTAATATTTAAAAGTGAAAAATTGCTGATGTAAATTTTCAGTATTGGCAAAATACAAGTAGACATTTTGAACGATAAACATTTTTACAAATTGAAAATACCCATGACTATTTTCAAGATGGAAGCCTATACGTCTTCAAATTGAAAAATATCACTGATTTCAATAGGAAAAAATCCTGAAAAAAAGGTATGTTGGTTTTAATGTCCAATAAGTGAGGGCGAGTAATAATGACAATGATTGTCCTGAGTAGAAGGAAATTCCCCATAACTCCATGTGTTGAGTTTACTGACATATGCTGACATCGCAAAAAGGTTGTTGTGGAAGACAGAAGTCACTGATCACTATGACATTATGACACTTTCTAAATGAAAACATGATGGCAGCCATGATGCCTTTGTTCATAATCAGCAGCCTTTTATGATCTTTGAGGAGTCCATCGGTTGTCCTAGACTCTTACAACATGACCAGCCAATTGTTATTTGAGTTTTCTTTTGGATTCAATGATATCCCTTTTCTCTAATATGTTGTGCTATTTTGTGTTCCCTCCATCTGATGTTCAGTATGATACTTTCATGTGCACATTGCATGACTCTCAGTCAATCTTTCGGTTAGTTTCCATATTTCAGCTTCATAGTTGACTATTAGGAGAATACATTGGTTGTAAACTCTTGAATGGAGAAGTATATGCACAATGTTAGAATATGGACATAGAAATTAAATAAGAGCTCATAATTGAAATAAAAATAAATTCAAATGTTTAGACAACAAATAAACATACATTCAATGAGCCAACAAGTTAGGCATTTATAAATAATGCATATAAAGCTGAAAAGATAAAACATGTAAACACATGTAAACAATAGGATGATCGTTTTAGTAAAGACCTAATTCGTAGGTAACTAAGGTAGGAGACTGAATCTGAGATAGAATAGATATGAAGCGTAAGCTAGGACCTAGGTAGGACAGAAAGATACATGTGATGTGTCTAGTCAGGTATTTATAAAAAGCATATTTCAAAGGAGTTCAAAGACCAGGGTAATCATTTGAAACCAGATTCAGATTTAATGCTGCCTGGTAGTTTCTGAGATGATAGAACCAAACATTTGATCGCTGAGTAAGTTCATGGGCAAGATCTCACAGCGGATAAATGCAAATGACACAAAGATATATTGTAATAAAGAGTTTGATCAAACAGAAGATATTTATGACTGTTATGAAGGTCATTCATGTGGACGATGATGAAAAAAATGCATTGGGCTAAAAAGAGAGAACACACATGTTTCGGAGATGTGCTTATGGCATAGATCTCAACATCAGTGCAATGAAAGCATCAAGGATTAGATCAGTGATTGGTCACAATAGAATAGGTTGTGGTGGTCAGGAGACCAGGTGAAATGAACAGTCCAAAAGAGAAGGAGGTAACCAGCAATGTTCAACAAAGTTGGTGTTTTCGTAAAAGGCTGGAGCCAAAGGAAGTGATGAATTGCATTTGTGGCTAGATTTAAGGTTCTATATTGAAAACTAATAATTAATTATTTCTGTACTTGATTTTAGCTTAAAGTCAAATGTAGTCACGACAAATGTATAGATGAGTAAATATTGATAAATATAGCAATACCTTGCATAGTACAGCTAATGTGTGGGGGCAAAAGTGCCGCGCTATTTGAATCTGCATTGATCAGGGAATTATTTCAATAGGAAAAATGATAATCGGCTTAAGTCACAAATAAAATTTATTTTTGTCATAGAAATAAGCCTGATTGTGTATTATGTACATATTAATGATACTAATAAAGCAAATGGAGACAAATTAAATTGAAAATTTTATTCAAAAATTCACTTTTTAAGGAAAAATTTGTCCAATGTCAATTGCACCATTTCTTTTTCTTCTCTCAATAATTTTTGACTTGACAGAATGCCTACAGCTTGTTGTGCATTCATGCTGCACACTTCATTTTGATTATAAAGCATGATTAAATCCAAAGCCTAATCCACTGTGCTAAGATTCATCTTTTTGTCGCGCTATGAAAAATAGAGAACAATTTTGATTCCAAAAATTTAAATCTGGTCCTATTGTCCCCCATAAAATTACAACATACAGAAATAAAGAAAATCTTAAACAATTTTTATTTTTTGATAATAAGTAATTATCATTCATCATCACAATCAATTACTGAATCACTGTTGTGTGAAAATTTGATCGCATATAAAAAAAATTCCATCAAATGATAAATATGATTGGAATACATTCAATTTATGACATCACAGGGTTTTTTTCTTGGAAAATATCTAAAATAGGGTGAAAATTTAGCTTCTAGAGAATCCAGTTATTTATTTCTGAATAAACTCGGCAAAAAGGTCAAAAGTGTGTTTCTTCCAAAAATAAAAGAAAACTTTTTAGAAGGAGTCTAGTGGAGCACTAATGCCAATTTCTAAGCTAAAACAGCAAAATAACATACAAAATTGTTTTTTAAGTTGACAAATTGCATTGAATGATGAATCTTTTAATGAAGAAATATCTACATAATAATGAGTCATTCTACACTATTTGAATCTTAACACACAAATTATAGAGGGCACTACAGTGAATCATGAACTGATTGAAGCTGCACTATGCAAAGTATTGTGTGCACTCGAAGGGGAAAGGTTCAAAGACTATTCATTTATGTATTATTGTCAACTTTTAATATGTTCTTGAACGATTTCAGGAGACAGGTTGCTTTATTATTTTTAAATTTGAATTTTTTGTGTGTGATAATGCTGATACTAGGAATGACTTCAGTCTGCTGTCCTAACCATTGAATTAATTCATAAATGCATCATGGTGTACATCCAAATAGAAGGGGAGATAATAGAAATAAGATTATGAGGGGGGATCATGCTCAGCATGACATGGAGAGATCATAAAACAGCACAGTATATTAGGGAAAAGACAGGAGTCAGTGATATCATAGAATCCATTGGAAAACTCAAATGACAATGGGCTGGTCATATTGCAAGAATGACAGACAACCAATCAACATCACTATTTACAATATGGCTCCTCAGAGATTAAATGGAAAACTGTGGCCATCAGAAAGTATTAATTCTGCTACATCCATGATAGAATGGTCAAATGAATATTGGAGAAAGTCTATGTCCAATGATGAGCGCTAAAAAATTGATTATTATGAAAGTATTTTTACAAAAAAGGGATGTAAGGGACTGAGCGGCCATACATATACATTTGAAGAGAATAAAAGGAGATCAGATATTGGAAAACTTGTTTGGGCAATAGAGGAGTTGAACTATGGAATAAACTACCGGAATATGTTGTACTATCAACAGATGTAAATGATTTTCAAGAAAAATTATATTAATTACACCACTGCAAATGTTTAAGCTCCTAGATATTGTGTAAATATGATGTGTGCTTGATATATATATATATATATATATATATATATATATATATATATATATAGTGGCAAAGTGATGATGTCATCAGCATATTTAGAGCAGTTTTTTTAGGATAGTACAACCAATTTATATTGAATGAGAAATTTTGTTTCTTCTAGTCATTTTATTCATTTTTTTATTCATTTTCCCCCTTGAAACTTCGAGCAAGCAGATGAGCACTTAATGCCAACTGAATTCTGACAACAATGAAACATTAGCTGATAAAAATGCTCAAAACTAGTAACAATACCAATTTAGCTGTCATAGTCTTCATGTTAAAAATAAACAGAAAGATTACAGAAAAATTTCATCTAAAAATCATTTTGCCAGAACAGTATGAATTCAAACATATGTGTCCGAAAGCTTATTTTCAGACGATCATTTAAAAGAGCATTAGAAAAGTTTAGGTTTTAGAATTTCAAGCCAACAGACCTTTTGATAAACCTGATATCATTCTCTGTTCTGGGTAACAACTTTATAATAACATGGGATAGTTCAGTTGCCTGAAAACACTGATTGTTTTGAAAATATGCCTAATTGACCTCTGAAGTCACCAAAGGTTATTCCAAGCTAACTGAAGCAATTGTTGGTCACAATTTCCCACCATGGAAGCAAAAAATTCAGTATAAAAGTACGTCTTTTCATAATAAAGGTCTATGGCGGTATGTTAGATATCATTTTGTTGTTACCAGATGTCATTTCCAGCCAAATGAAGCAATTTCCAGCATAACATTGAATTTGCCAGGGAGTACAAAAATGTTTTTGACCACACAAAATGTTTGGCAGATGAAATCAATTTTGATAGGATTGGTGGTGCTGACATATAGGTGATTGGAAATCACGATCGGTCAATTTTGGATTTAATTACCTTTTATCAGCCATATTGCAGCCAAGCAATTATATTCTTTGAGGTAAATTGGTATATGAGGTTAATTTGGGAAGAAAAAGGTGATGTGATTGGTGGTGTGAATCTGCAAGGCCATTGGAGATCACCAGAGGTTGATTTTAGATGAGAATAGCTTTTTTCCAGCCTATAGCTGTTTTATATTGTTGGAAGATATACAAATATAAAGGTTGACGGGAGAGCAGAGGCACGAAATAATGGAGCTAGAGTGGCCATGGCTTCGAAGAAGAAGAGCTGATATGAACCAAAAAACAGCAAACAGTGTAGAAGCAAGAAGAAAGAGAAAGATAAAAACTGCAAAGAGCAAATATAAAGAAAGTACAACAAGATTTTTGACAAAGGCTACTGCGAACGAAAAAGTGAAAGAAAAAACATAATAGCGATTACAAAATATAAGAGAGGTTGTGGAGAGAAGACAACAACAAAAAAGACTTTGACAAAAGCTTAATAGGCATCAACATGATGCAGTCAAAAGGTAATTCTAATATCTTAGTTGTCAACATTTTGGGAATTTCCATCGATTCAGTTAGTTGAACTATCATTATTATGCTTGTTAGTATGTACAACCGTTACCCTTTCTGATTATTATTCATTCTCCTTATTTCTTTCATTCTTTTGTCTTCTCCATCCCTATCCACCCTACTACAATTTAATGAATAAGAGTAAGAATGGAAAAGAGTGTTTATGCTTGAATGGGAGCAAAAGGAAATCAACCTTCATCAGAAATGTCATTCAATCATAACTCCTCCTCTGAAGCCTGAAAATTATTTTATGGTAGAAGTAGACCACAGAAATATAGATAGATGGTAAAACTAATCAATGATAATGATAATGACACGCACATCAATTTCATTTATCTTTGCATGTTATTATGGTTAATATTGATACATTGTATAGGTAAAACCATTTTTTCATCATCATCATCATCATCATCATTATCATTATCATTATTATCATTATTCAATAAAGTATTCAGAAAACCACTCTTTATATTGTAGGATCCAGGATGCCTGTTGCTGGTACAAGTATGCCACCTGAAGGTAAATATCATTTACTCTTTGAATGAGGGATTCAATTTCGGTTGCCTTCTTTTCTTAAATCTTATTTGTTGATATTTTTTTTTTGTGATTTTCAATCTCAGGTTAACACTGCTTACCAGTCGGACAAGAGCTTGAATCTGTCTCTCTCAATGTATATATTCATATATACATATATATACACATATATATACATACTAACAAGCATATATATATACATACATACTTATATATACAGTGGAGGTAAAAAATTTTGTACAGTATGAAAAATTGAATGTTTCATCTGAAAGTAGAGCATGTATTAAGAAAGCTAAGTTTAAATTATGCCATAACCAAGATATAACATGAGCAATGATACACACAAAATATTAAATCAATATGTTTATTATCAAAGGTATTATGTAACAATATTGGAAAAAAAATACACTAACAAAAAGTATTTGTATAATATATGAGGATATAAATAGTTGTAAATTGGGTGAATATTTAGATATAATGTGTTTCCAATCTTCAATATCCTCAAGTATAAGGATATCTTCTGGAACATGAGTTTGTTACAGTTCCCATTGATAAGGCTGCAAACAATGTAAGAGGTACTATATTCAGTAGCTCATGTATTATTGGATTGCCATCAGCTAAGTATAAAGTATCTACCCATGATCCTGCCAATATCATTCTAAATAACATTGGTTTATGCGAGAAAATTTGACTTAATGTAGATGATGAGACAAACTACCTATCATGTACTGAATGCCGAAAATGCACAAGAAACAAAACCGTTATAGTTGAGGGGCTGTTTGACAAAATTCCTAGAATTTCTTTCTGTGGTAACGATAATGATTGATCAAGGAGATGACTATCACTATTCAGATAGTTTGATAAGCTAATGATTAGATATCCTGCAACTTTTGAATGCTATAATACTAACTGTAATGACAACCAAAATTCAAGAATGTTATAGCATGAGGTATGGTAATATCTTTATAAGATAAATGAATAAATGATTAAAAAAGTCAGTGAATATATAAGATAGTTACCTCCCCTTACAACACTCTCTACTCTGAGAATAGATACATACCAGGTGGATTCCTAATACACGCTCACCCATGGAAATATGGAGATACATACATCCATATATTTGTCCAACTTTTTAACATAGTAGTGTTCCGTGATGAATTCTTCAAGATATCACACCTTGGATATTATTCTCTACAGGCCAGTGTCAATGGAGAAACCTCCTCCGGGAAAGTAAGTTGATATTTCAATGAAAACATCATAGCTTGAAGGGAGATAATATTTGATCAGTACTGCTGGAGAGCTATGGTTAAATGAGAGTTTTCTTTTTTGATCCCTAAACCCTCCCATTGTTAATAACTGATGATCCCCTCAAGAAAAATTTCACTTGTAGTATTGTAACATCTATTTCTGAATGAAACATACTAACCCCTTGATTATCTTTCAGTAACAGCCATAAAATTTTTGTAAAAAAATAGTCGATGTCTAACTTACATGACACACTCATAATCAAATAAATCAGTAGTTCTTGAAGCTGCAAAGCTTCTTAGACTATATATATATATATATATATATACATATATATACATATATATATATATATATATATATATATATATATATATAAATATATATATATATATATATATATATATATATATATATATACACACACACACACACATACACACACAGAGGTAAACTGTAATGACAGCTCTTGTACATGAATGGGCCTAATTTGCTTCCATTCATAGGTGTATATATGTATATTGAATAGAAAGTAAGGGTTCCGTTTGGCATTAGAGATACATTTTAAATAGACCCTCCCTCCTTCTAGAATCTTTTTAGAAAAATTTCTGATGAGTTTTTACTTTGAAAGTCCTTTGTGTATGTATGCCAAATTTTGTTGAGCTACTCCAGTGTTGAGGGGGGTACAGACAAACAAGGCTAGTTATTTTATATAATAGAAGGTATATACAAATAGGTAAACTTCATTGACTACTTTTGTACATTAACTGACCTAATATCCTAACCTTCCCAAGTACAGAAACAGATACAAAATTGAACAGTTGTTATAAGATGCACATAAAAATCAATTGTAAATAAATGTGAACTTGTAAAATATTCAAACTGAATAACAGCACAAGGTCTTCCAAAAAGTAAAACCAATCAGAACAAAATACATTCTGTGCATAATTCTCAAGCTCACTAGTTTCACTCATAACTGAAATTGAGAGGAAGGGGGTAATGTAAGCAAGTGAACACAAAATAGAGCTTGTACTGAAATCACAGCTTTAATACTATGAATTTAAATAAGCTTGGAAATTAAGGAAAATATTGTCAATTCATTTCTAGCAAAAACAAGAAAAACCCTCAGAACATACTGACACAAAACAAAGTTATAGGTATCCCGTTAGCAAAGCCACATGTACTTATTTGTTGTTCATAGCAAATGCTCTGAACACACTTCTTAGCCTTGCAAATTTAAATCCTAGGGTAGCAACAACAAAATGAGAATTCTTCTCTTCCTCTCCCCTTTAACTGAGAGATAGCCATAGCTATTAGCTATGTAGACTCTCTTTTCTGATTCCATATATACAATGAAACAAAGTGAAAGACAACTGATTAGATTTGAGGAAATAGTCAAATACTTTAACAACGTTGTTTCTAGCTTTCTATTTTTCCACTTTTTCCACTAGGTATCTGATTTTGTTGCTGCATTGTCATCGATTATAAAGGCATCCCTCGGTGAAATGTCGATGGTATCTTGAGCACATTTGTTGAAACATTAAAATTTCCTTTGATTAATCCTTTCTCTTCTAATTGCTCTGTTTTTCAGTCATTCATTTTATAGTGAATTACATGTTAGTCAAACTATGTTTTTGGTATCAATGTCACTCTTTGATTAAAACCAATGTCAGTTGTTTTTTGTTTCAGCAGTATATTCTTATATCCAAGAGGAATTCTCTTTTTCCCTCATTGAACAAAAATTCATATCCAGAAGTGTTCAAGATGTATTTAAAAAGGCAATTTTTATCTATATTACCTATTCTTTGGTTAACTGTTAATCATTTTGTAGAAGTCAGATATTCAATGATTATTCCTAGATGTGGGCATCATTTTCTTCTTCTTTTCCTTTTATTCTTAAAACTACTGTTCACCAATAATTGCTACCATTGTAAAAAAATATTTTCTAATATTCAAAAGAATTTTAATCCTCTCATAACTAAACCTTACCAAAGGATACGTTTTTGCTTAATTGGCAGAATTCATTAATATTGTCACTATGAGATGTCTATGTACTCAAAATAAGGGAAACATACTTCACCAATCTGGCTGCAGACATTGCAAAGCTGCAATTATAGAAATTATATGGGATAATAATGTTGATTTGGAAATAGAATGAACTTTCCAGAATTTGGGATTTTAATAATATGTATTTATTTTAGTGCTCTGTCCTATTTGAGTATCAGCTCTGAATGATTGAAATCTTCCATGCTATTATTTCAAATTTAGTAGAGCTATGAATATTCTGGAATATATCAATAGTAGCCTTTAATAAAACTGAAATGCAAAGATGTTAAATCTAAAAATACAAATCGGTTTGATTCTTACTACTAAAATAGAAAAACCAGTGCTTGAAGGTCATGTTAAGTCAAGGGCTCATCTAATTTTGAGCCAAGGTAAGTGTTTGTTACTTACTCACAGCACAGGAGCACTCATGAATGATATTGTTCTTCTTCTGTTTCACTATATCCATAGCAAGGAGCACTCATTCCACAATTTGTATTGCACTCTTGTCTTCCACCTTATTTCACTAATTTGTTATGTTTGAAATTACTTTGATTACCTTGAAACAGTTTTGTTGAATCAGTTTATCTTTATTATATTATGAACATATAAGTAATCATTTCAGTGATGGGGGCCTATCTCTTTCAGATTTGATGTGCTAAGTATTGATACAATTGTTTTTTTTTCTAATCAGTTTCCATACCATGGTATCAAAAGTTAATTCTTGCCATAATTCCTATTTCTTTTTAATTAGCAGAAATTTGAAATTAGAATATTTTTAAAGATCAGGAAAAAAGTGTTGAAATAAGATTATTTCACCATAATTTGATGTATATAATTATATACCCAAGATATATAGATTCAGCAGTGAAGTGGTCAGCTGTAGGATTCCAACCAATATTCAGGTCAGCTAATCTGACCCGAGCTATTCTTGATGCAAATATCTATTCATTTCATCTTCTCAAGCGCATTAGTTACATAACTACTTTCACTAATTTGACTAAATCTTACTACTGGTGTCTTCATCTTTTTGCATTTACATATTCTATTCATATGCATCGGTCGCAATCAAGTACTTATAAACCTCTGATCCTGATATGTGTGGTTGTTATGAGACAGCAGCCTCAGTAAATATATAATCACATAAAATCTGAAAGAGACAGCCCCTATCACTGAAATGATCACTATTATGTTCATAATATGATAATGATAAGCTGATTCAATATATGTGATAAAATGATCTTACATCAATCTATTTCATGACTTCAAAATTCATGCTTCAGTGTCCAAAATGTGCATCCGCAATCATCTGGTAAATATTTAATTATAACTATTCTTTTCCATTCTTTCCTTTTTCTTCCTGTGTCTGGGTGATAATTGGGTCACATCATCTGGCCTTGAAATTATCGTGTATCGTATGTCCCTGTGTGTAAGTAGGCATCTGTGCGTGTGTTTCTTTTCAATTTTTCAATTGTGTTTTTTTTTCAATGCATTTGGATATATTATGCATTGATTTTTCATTTTCTTTTATTCATATCTTTTACACAATGTAAATTAAAATTGACACTAGATCACGCAATCATGTACTCAGAAATATAACTTACTTTTTCAATGGCTTACCGTCTATTCTTCTTGCTTTGTTTAAATATTCTTCTCATTTCTTCTTCTTTTCTTTTTTCGTTTTCTTTCTCCTTCTTTTATTCCACTTTATTCCTTCATTTGTTTTTTTTTTAAATAAAAAAAAAATTCATGCATGCTATATCCAAATGTATTGAAGAAAATGGAAGAAACATGCACAAAAAAAAACAATCTAATGCAAACAATAGCAAACAGATACATACTGAAGGACCAAGATAGACAACACACTATAATTTCAAGACAAGATAAAATGACCCAATTATCATTCAGAGGAAGGAAGAGGGAAGAGATGAAAAATAATTCTCAAATCAAAAATTATAATTTACAATTAAATATTCACCTGATGATTGCTGACACAAATTTTAACATCTGATGGTGCCAGGTATGTTTGTAGGATATCATCTGACCACAGTACATGGCTCTAATCTTCCATGGTTGGATCCCTCATTTCTTTGACAAAGGCAAAAGTTTTTTTTTGAATTGACAAAACTGATGAATGGCTTCTTTACCACTATACATCATCATCAATCCTGGTAGCTAATGTTTTGGAATAGAAGTGTTCCTCACAATGGTACATCTTTTTCAATTCTTTAGAAGCTGTTTGGCAATAGGCACACATAAAAATAATCTACATCTTCTGATGAAAACATTCGCTAATCTTCTTTGGTCAGCATCAATGCCTTACATTCCACATGGTACCAGTTTCATGATGCTTTGCAATAATTCTGCAGAGAGTGTGATCACCCAAATCCAAAAGCGATTAAGCAGATTCAACCATTTCAAAATTATCCTCTTTTGTTGCAGAAAACAGCTCATTTGTTACGTTCATTTTCACTAAACCCTACAAAATGATGTCTAATAGCATAACTAACACCTGCTAAATAGTAAATCACTCAAACGTAAGCTTGGAAAAATTAGTGCATGTTTAGTCAAAGGTGATGTCCACGTAACTCAGCATGTTTCACTGCATCATAACACATACAACAATTAAAACAATCAGCTTCTATGTTAGTTTTACATTCTAAGTACAATTACACAACTTGCATACAAAATTCTATGTTCAGATAAAGGCTTAAATTGTCAATTTTCCTAGGCTGGATATCATTTTTGTACACTCAATTCATATCCAAAGCCAATTAACCATACTCAAAGATTAACTTCCCCAAAATCCGTAAATGTTTAGTACGTATCAGTTTTGCACCTTGCTTTTTCTACTCTTACTCTCAGTCACAATCACATGGATATGTAAAAATGACTCTTTTTCATGGGTGACGGTTTCCCTCTTTCTCTGAATATTTCTTTACAAAATCTAAAAATTGAAGGAAAATACAGAAATATTTCATTGAATTAGAATTTCTTCTCATTAACTTTCCTATATATTTGTGTTAACATGTAAGCAAATTCTGAAACTGCATGGTAAAGATCAAAAGTATTATTTTTAAGGCCAAGAGCTAAAAACTTTGTCATGTAACTCCTATATTATCTCTAATGTGTCTCTTTAAAAAGTTCACCCAAATAGAAAGGTTTTTATAAAAAAGCATAAAGACAAGCTGTGATAATCTCTCAATCCTGACTTTTGATATCCACTCCTAAAAAAACATTTGGAAAAAGAAATCAGTTTTACATACCTCTCTCTCTCTCATAATTGATTATGAAATTTAAAAATGGATATTTTCTATGAATTATTTTGTCAATTTCCAAGAAAGAAAGAAATTCCTTTAATATTGTTGACTACATTGAGGATGAATCAGCTTGCAGGGTATGGAATATCCTCCAAATCTCATTTATCAAATTGGGTTTTTTTTCTACTAATATTTGAGTTACTGAAATAGTGTACTGTTTTATGTAAAAATAATACAAGTATGAGTGATTTTAAGAATAATTAAGATCCTATGAGATATATGATGAAATGATTGGGTAAATTTGGGAGTTATCAGCTGAGACATATAAAAGAATTCAGGAAAAATAAATAAATAAAATCTACCTGGTAAACCTTCCTATGTACTAGTAAAATTGTAAAAGAAATATATCGATATATGAATGTTTTAATGCTGAATGAGTATTTCTAATGTAAATGGTTCAAGAAGATGCCCATAGAGGTATTTTTATTAAATAAATTGATTAATGTATATAAATAGTTTAAAAAGATGCCCATCGGGGCATTTTTATTGAATAAATTGATTAATGTATATAAATGGTTAAATAAGATGTCCAGAGAGGCATTTTCATTAAATAAATTGATTAATGTATATAAATGGTTAGAGAAGATGTCCAGAGAGGCATTTTCATCAAATAAATTGATTAATGTATAAAAATGGTTAAAAAAGATGCCCATAGAGGCATTTCCATCAAATAAATTGATTAATGTATATAAATGATTAAAGAAGATGTCCATAGAGGCATTTTCATCAAATAAATTGATTAATGTATATAAATGGTTAAAGAAGATGTCCAGAGAGGCATTTTCATTAAATAAATTGATTAATGTATATAAATGGTTAAAGAAGATGTCCAGAGAGGCATTTTCATCAAATAAATTGATTAATGTATATAAATGGTTAAAGAAGATGTCCATAGAGGCATTTCCATCAAATAAATTGATTAATGTATATAAATGATTAAAGAAGATGTCCATAGAGGCATTTTCATTAAATAAATTGATTAATGTATATAAATGGTTAAAGAAGATGTCCAGAGAGGCATTTTCATTAAATAAATTGATTAATGTATATAAATGGTTAAATAAGATGTCCAGAGAGGCATTTTTATTAAATAAATTGATTAATGTATATAAATGGTTAAAGAAGATGTCCAGAGAGGCATTTTCATCAAATAAATTGATTAATGTATATAAATGATTAAAGAAGATGTCCATAGAGGCATTTTCATCAAATAAATTGATTAATGTATATAAATGGTTAAAGAAGATGTCCAGAGAGGCTTTTTTATTAAATGGATTGATTAATGTATATAAATAGTTTAAAAATATGCCCATAGAGGCATTTCCATCAAATAAATTGATTAATGTATATAAATAGTTTAAAAAGATGCCCATAGAGGCATTTTCATCAAATAAATTGATTAATGGATATAAATAGTTTAAAAATATGCCCATAGAGGCATTTTCATCAAATAAATTGATTAATGTATATATATAATTTGAAAAGATGCCCATAGAGGCATTTTCATCAAATAAATTGATTAATGTATATAAATGGTTAAAGAAGATGTCCATAGAGGCATTTTCATCAAATAAATTGATTAATGTATATAAATAGTTTAAAAAGATGCCCATAGAGGCATTTTCATCAAATAAATTGATTAATGTATATGAATAGTTTAAAAAGATGCCCATAGAGGCATTTCCATCAAATAAATTGATTAATGTATATAAATAGTTTAAAAAGATGCCCATAGAGGCATTTTCATCAAATAAATTGATTAATGGATATAAATAGTTTAAAAATATGCCCATAGAGGCATTTTCATCAAATAAATTGATTAATGTATATATATAATTTGAAAAGATGCCCATAGAGGCATTTTCATCAAATAAATTGATTAATGTATATAAATGGTTAAAGAAGATGTCCATAGAGGCATTTTCATCAAATAAATTGATTAATGTATATAAATAGTTTAAAAAGATGCCCATAGAGGCATTTTCATCAAATAAATTGATTAATGTATATGAATAGTTTAAAAAGATGCCCATAGAGGCATTTTCATCAAATAAATTGATTAATGTATATAAATGGTTTATAAAGATGTCCATAGAGGCATTTTCATCAAATAAATTGATTAATGTATATAAATAGTTTAAAAAGATGCCCATGGAGGCATTTTCATCAAATAAATTGATTGATGTATATAAATAGTTTACAAAGATGCCCATAGAGGCATTTTCATCGAATAAATTGATTAATGTATATAAATAGTTAAAGAAGATTTCCATAGAGGCATTTTCATCAAATAAATTAATTAATGTATATAAATGGTTTAAAAAGATGCCCATAGAGGCATTTTCATCAAATAAATTGATTAATGTATATAAATAGTTTACAAAGATGTCCAGAGAGGCATTTTTATTAAATAAATTGATTAATGTATATAAATGGTTTAAGAAGATGTCCATAGAGGCATTTTCATCAAATAAATTGATTAATGTATATACATAATTTAAAAAGATGCCCATAGAGGCATTTTCATCAAATAAATTGATTAATGTATATAAATGGTTTAAGAAGATGTCCATAGAGGCATTTTCATCGAAAAAAATTGATTAATGTATATAAATGGTTAAAGAAGATGTCCAGAGAGGTATTTTTATTAAATGGATTGATTAATGTATATAAATGGTTTAAGAAGATGCCCATAGAGGCATTTTCATCAAATAAATTGATTAATGTATATAAATGGTTAAAGAAGATGCCCATAGAGGTATTTTTATTAAATGGATTGATTAATCTATATAAATGGTTTAATAAGATGCCCATAGAGGCATTTTCATCAAATAAATTGATTAATGTATATAAATAGTATAAAAAGATGCCCATGGAGGCATTTTCATCAAATAAATTGATTAATGTATATAAATAGTTTAAAAAGATGCCCATAGAGGCATTTTCATCAAATAAATTGATTAATGTATATAAATGGCTAAAGAAGATGTCCACAGAGGTATTTTTATTAAATGGATTGATTAATGTATATAAATGGTTTAAGAAGATGTCCATAGAGGCATTTTCATCAAATAAATTGATTAATGTATATAAATAGTTTAAAAAAAAGCCCATGGAGGCATTTTCATCAAATAAATTGATTAATGTATATAAATAGTTTAAAAAGATGCCCATAGAGGCATTTTCATCAAATAAATTGATCAATGTATATAAATAGTTTAAAAAGATGCCCATAGAGGCATTTTCATCAAATAAATTGATTAATGTATATAAATGGCTAAAGAAGATGTCCAGAGAGGTATTTTTATTAAATGGATTGATTAATGTATATAAATGGTTTAAGAAGATGCCCATAGAGGCATTTTCATCAAATAAATTGATTAATGTATATAAATGGTTAAAGAAGATGTCCAGAGAGGTATTTTTATTAAATGGATTGATTAATCTATAAAAATGGTTTAATAAGATGCCCATAGAGGCATTTTCATCAAATAAATTGATTAATGTATATAAATAGTTTAAAAAGATGCCCATGGAGGCATTTTCATCAAATAAATTGATCAATGTATATAAATAGTTTAAAAAGATGCCCATAGAGGCATTTTCATCAAATAAATTGATTAATGTATATAAATGGCTAAAGAAGATGTCCAGAGAGGTATTTTTATTAAATGGATTGATTAATGTATATAAATGGTTTAAGAAGATGCCCATAGAGGCATTTTCATCAAATAAATTGATTAATGTATATAAATGGTTAAAGAAGATGTCCAGAGAGGTAATTTTATTAAATGGATTGATTAATGTATATAAATGGTTAAAAAATATGTCCATAGTGGCATTTTCATCAGATAAATTGATTAATGTATATAAATGGTTAAAGAAGATGTCCAGAGAGGCATTTTTATTAAATAAATTGATTAATGTATATAAATGGTTAAAGAAGATGCCCATAGAGGTATTTTTATTAAATGAATTGATTAATGTATATAAATGGTTAAAGAAGATGTCCAGAGAGGCATTTTTATTAAATAAATTGATTAATGTATATAAATGGTTAAAGCAGATGTCCAGAGAGGCATTTTTATTAAATAAATTGATTAATGTATATAAATGGTTAAAGAAGATGTCCAGAGAGGCATTTTCATTAAATAAATTGATTAATGTATATAAATGGTTAAAGAAGATGTCCAGAGAGGCATTTTCATTAAATAAATTGATTAATGTATATAAATGGTTAAAGAAGATGCCCATAGAGGTATTTTTATTAAATAAATTGATTAATGTATATAAATGGTTAAAGAAGATGCCCATAGAGGCATTTCCATCAAATAAATTGATTAATGTATATAAATGGTTAAAGAAGATGTCCAGAGACGCATTTTTATTAAATAAATTGATTAATGTATATAAATGGTTAAAGAAGATGTCCAGAGAGGCATTTTCATTAAATAAATTGATTAATGTATATAAATGGTTAAAGAAGATGTCCAGAGAGGCATTTTCATTAAATAAATTGATTAATGTATATAAATGGTTAAAGAAGATGTCCAGAGAGGCATTTTTATTAAATAAATTGATTAATGTATATAAATGGTTAAAGAAGATGTCCAGAGAGGCATTTTTATTAAATAAATTGATTTATGTATATAAATGGTTAAAGAAGATGTCCAGAGAGTCATTTTTATTAAATAAATCGATTAATGTATATAAATGGTTAAAGAAGATGTCCAGAGAGGCATTTTAATCAAATAAATTGATTAATGTATATAAATGATTTAAAAAGATGCCAATGGAGGCATTTTTATTAAATAAATTCATAGATAAATGTACATCAATCAATTCAATTTCATCTATTCCCATATTTTTTTGACACCAATTCTTCTTTCAGATCAAAATATACTTGTTGAGATTGATATTTTATTGATTTTTGACTTGTATTTCTTTCATTGCTGCTGCTTTTTATTGAAACTATCATTAGTGTATATCTGTTATGTAAGTAGTATGGGTAGGGCTTAGAGAATAAGCCTCTGGCAGGAATTGACCCCACATCCTTTATCCTTGTAGAATAAGATAAGTTAATATCAGTCAAAAATGAATAATGATTGACCATGCCTCTTGTAAGAAATGGAAATTCTACTACAAGATTAATATTCATCATTATAAATGCCTAAACAACAATTGATTTCTGTTTTGTTTTTTCATTTTGAAAATACATCATATTTACAAACTAACAGTTTATCATTTGTTTCTATTTCTATTCATCTACATATTTGGTATACATCATGATAGGTTAGTGCTGCCAGTGAGTTAAATCTTAATATTTTCTGTGTATATAGCTAAATAATTTTTACTTTTTACTTTATGTTGTTTTTATTTTAATCTGTTACAAAATTGGTCCTTGTCTGCTGACATACAACATATTTGGAATTCTTCTTTCAGCAACTTGTACCTTGGAAGATATGATGTCTTCTGTGGATGATTTAAATATCAAAGTTTCCAGCCGACCTGACATGAAGTCTCAAATAAGACCTAACAATGGAGGTTGGAAATCTGGTGAGAAGGATGCAAATCCTTGGGTGAAAATAATTATACCAGATAACTTTTCAAGAGGAGGCTCAATCGTTCTACCTAAGATGAACAATGTGAGATCTATCGGCGTTTTCACTGGAACATTCAATAAAGGTGTTCAAAATCAAATACCGGTATGGGCCTTTCTTTTTCTTTACTACTTTCCTCAAATTAATTTTGATCTTTAAGTCTTTCTTTGAACTTTGACAGGGGTAGACATTTGAAAGAATGTTCCTCTGTCAGTCATATTTGATATGAGTTGAGGTTTTATTTCCAAGGATTTTCTTTTTTGTTATTTTAGGAACTGATAAAACTGTATGGAAATGAAGGCAAGCAACATTGCTAGCAGAAGAGACTTGACACAACTTTTTCACGTCTTAGATAGAATCTACTTTCCTGAATCCTGCAATATTCACTCAATAAAATTATGCATTAGACCATTCCATATTCATGAAAATAGTTTATACTTGACTTCTTAATTCATTATTTATGGGAAAAATCTTACAACTAATGTAAATACAAATAAATACAATTAAATACATAATTACACACACACACACACACATACACACACGTACATATATATATATATATATATATATATATATATATATATATATATATATATATATATATATGTGTGTGTGTGTATGTGTGTATGTAAATGTATATTTAGCATATTAGGAGAAATAGGCAAAAATATAAATCCCTCTTTTTTAATATATTCATTGAGCAAGTGATTAGATGCCAGTTTATTGATTCATATTAATTCAACACTGAAATAATGGTATATCCATTCAATTGAATAGCAAGGCAATCTATAAATAGTGTCAATGTCAATTTTTCTTGATTTTTATTGAAAGGAAATTCAACTCCCTAAAAATGATGATAATGATGATGGTCTCCTAATTTAGTCCTTAGATCTTTTTCAGAGCTACAATTTCTTTGGAAAGTGCAGGGATCATTAGTTTGGTTTATGAGAGAATTGAAATCCTTTGGAATATGAAGAGCAGGAAAGCAAAATTTCATAAGCAATTATATAAACTGCTTTATATTTGTTTGATTGGCTTCTTGTTCTTCATTTATAATGATTTGATTGTTGTTTTGGCATATTTTTCAGTCAGAGATTTTCTAGATTCATAAAAAAAAATCATTGACTTAGTGGTCCATAGGAAAAGATGAGTTGAGCTGTATCTTTTGTTGATATTCCCATTTGTGACTCATACAAAAATATTTCATCCGCATAAACTATTTGCTTCTTTTTTTCAAGCAGAATAAAAAATGTCAGGGTAGGATAATTTCATCATCATCATCATCATCAGTCTTTTAGCGTCCGTCGTTGGACATAGACCTTCCCCAGGATTTGCCACACTTCTCTATCATGGGCGTCACGGAGCCAGTACTTCCTGAACTTATCTAGCTCGTCTCTCCATCTAACATTTTGCCGGCCTCGGTTGCGCATGTGGTCTCGGGGAATCCATGTTGTGAGTCGTGATGTCCATCGATTGTCAGCCATTCTTGCAACATGGCCAGCCCACCGCCATTTGAGATTTTTTATGGATTCTATGATGTCTCTAACTCTTGTCTTTTCCCGGATGTGTTGTGCTGTTTTGTGGTCTCTCCATGTGAGGCCCAGCATTATTCTTTCATGTGCACGTTGCATGGTTCTCAGCTTACGGGTCTGTTTCTTGGTTAAGTTCCATGTTTCAGCTCCATAAGTGACTATTGGGAGGATGCATTGGTTATACACCCTTCTCTTTAGGATTAATGGGATCTTATTATTTTTGAAGGTTGAGCTAGCTCTGCCAAAGGCTTGCCATCCTAGTGTGATTCTTCGCTTGATTTCTTCTTCTTTTGAGGGTCTCATGGAGATTCGTTGCCCTAGGTAGATGTAGTGGTCTACTTTCTCGAGTTCTGTGTCCTCGATTTCGATCTTAGTGTTCTTATCTCCAATGTGGTTGTTGCACATGATCTTCGTCTTGCTGAAGTTCATGTGTAGGCCGACTTTCTTGCTCTCCTCATTTAGTTCATCTATCATTAGTTGGTCATTTAGGTTCTCTGCGAAAAGGGCTATGTCGTCTGCGAATCTGAGGTTGCTCAGATACTCGCCGTCTATTCTAATTCCTTTACTCTCCCAGTCTAGCCTTCTGAAGATCATCTCGAGGCAGGCTGTGAAGAGTTTAGGTGAGCTGGTATCACCTTGTCTTACTCCTTTCTGGAGCTGGAAGGGGTCCGAGTCTTTATGTAGCCTGATAAATGAGCTGCCGTGATTGTATATATGTTTCAACACTTCAACATATACTGGATCTACACCTTGCCGACTGATGGCCTCCATGACCTTAGGGATTTCTACTGAGTCGAACGCCTTTTTGAAGTCGATAAATGCTACGGCAAGTGGTAGTCTATACTCTGCTGCTTTTTCTTTCAGTTGATTTATCGAGTGCAGGTGGTCCATGGTCGAGTAGCTTCTTCTAAAGCCAGCCTGTTCACGTGGCTGGTTTTCATCGAGTGTTTTTGTGATTCGGTTGGTGATGATCTTTGTGAAAAGTTTATATACACAGTTGAGTAGGCTTATAGGCCTATAGTTGTTGAGGTCTTTCGGGTTTCCTTTTTTATATAAAAGCATTATGATAGCAGTATTCCAATCGTCTGGGACTTTACTGTGTTTTAGACACAGGTTGAAGAGGACGGCCAGTTTCCTATTGATGGTTTTACCTGCTTTTCGGAGTAGGTCGATGGTGATGTTGTCTGGTCCAGGGGCAGTTCCTTTCTTTGTCTGTTTAATGGCTTAATGGAAAAAATTGAAACTTTTTCAACTGCTAAAATGAAGTCCCCAGACTAACTAAAATTGCCGCAAATTTAGATGAGTACATAATTTTCTTGATTTATTATTCATTTCCTCATTGTTCTGTGATAATCCTTAATGCCTGCCTATTCATCCAACTCTGTATTACATGCTTGTAAATATCCTATGCGTCGAATCGTTGGTCAAGTAGCAAAAAAAAAAAAAGAAAAAAAAAAGAAAAAAAATCCCTGAATGTGCACCAATTCCGTATATTCCAAAGAACGTTAAATCCCCCCCCCCGAAATTAACCATAAATCTATAAGGAAAAAAAAGAAAGAACCCTCCCCCAAATGCCGAAATCTAAATATCTAAAAGCCAAACTGACCCCATACTCTCCCCTCCCCCACTACCTCGACCTAACTTTGACTTGCCATAAAAAACAAACGAATGTAGTGTTGGATATGTCCAGGCTGTATCTATTATCAGTAGTAAATTCTTGCTGGGAGACGGGCACGAATTATTTAGCAAGGAACGATGGAAAAAATTGAAACTTTTTCAACTGCTAAAATGAAGTCCCCAGACTAACTAAAATTGCCGCAAATTTAGATGAGTACATAATTTTCTTGATTTATTATTCATTTCCTCATTGTTCTGTGATAATCCTTAATGCCTGCCTATTCATCCAACTCTGTATTACATGCTTGTAAATATCCTATGCGTCGAATCGTTGGTCAAGTAGCAAAAAAAAAAAAAGAAAAAAAAAAGAAAAAAAATCCCTGAATGTGCACCAATTCCGTATATTCCAAAGAACGTTAAATCCCCCCCCCCGAAATTAACCATAAATCTATAAGGAAAAAAAAGAAAGAACCCTCCCCCAAATGCCGAAATCTAAATATCTAAAAGCTAAACTGACCCCCATACTCCCTCCCCCACTACCTCGACCTAACTTTGACTTGCCATAAAAAACAAACGAATGTAGTGTTGGATATGTCCAGGCTGTATCTATTATCAGTAGTAAATTCTTGCTGGGAGACGGGCACGAATTATTTAGCAAGGATAATTTATTTAGCATAAATTTGTAAAATACCAGACATCTAGGTACATGTTTCTTGTAACTTTTTGATGCAATGGATACAAATTGACAAGATACAGGAAGAAAAATGATAAAATTCTTTTTCCAATGATATATATATATATCTATCTCTACTTAGGAAGAAATCCACATTCATATTTTGACTATAATGATACTGAAAAGTTAATTGTAAAATGCTAAATAGCTAGCTTCACATTTTTTGCTGTAACTTTTTATGTGCAACAGATACAAAACTTGTTGGAAAGCTTAGAAAAGTTTCTTTACAATAATACCTGCATGTATACATCTCCATCTGGAATTAAATCCTCAATCCATAGTCAGTGGATTTTAGAATACTTGTATACTTGGATTTTCTATAAAGTGCCAAAATTCTAGCTAAAAATCCTTGTCTGTAACATTTTTTTGCACAACAAATACAAATTGACAAATGAAAAGCTGATGAAATTATGATATGTCATGTCAGTTTATTCACATTTTTTTACCCTATTTCACGTTATGTCAAACTATATTGGTCTCAACATGAATACAGACCCCAAACTATTATTAAAGATAATTCTATCAGGAATTTTCAAAATTTAACTCACAAAATACAAGCCTGGGAATCTTCTTTATACACACAGAAAATTTGATGGGGATATGTCGAGTGATTCTTGAGTTATGCTGTCACATTCAGGATTACTGGCGTATTATTTAGCAAATACAATTTTGGGTCTGATTTTGAATGAGCTCACCAGTAAAATCAATGAAAATGGTGAATGTCTAAAAGCAGATTTGGAATCAGCACTCTAGAATTATTTTATTTCAGACTCTGCCCTATAATGCCTCGACCTGCATGGTTTATTCAAAATTAGAGCCGGACAATGAATGACTTTTCATTTAAATGGTGGTTTGTGATGGATAGCACATTGGACTTTTCCATTTGCCAATTAATTGCAACTTTCTTTGGAATTGCTCATCCAAAACTCGATACTACACTTCCTTTGATCCTGCACCTACTGAATTTCAACTTAATACTGTGTCGACATAGATAATTGTCATTAGGACGGATGGTGGCCATTTTGAATTTCAGGATTTTTCCTTTTTTTTTATGACTCTTTTCATTCATTCAGAACATATTGAGGATACAGAATATACTGTTGTTTTTTTTTTTTTTGCAATTTGTGAGAGATCAAATTACATTTTCACAGGACTATTACCACCTGTGAAAAATTGGCCCGCATAGGTAAGAGAGTTTAGAAGTTTATTGGAAGATATCATGGATGCATACCATTAGGATCTTTTTTGTGTGAAACCGTTGACTTTTTTTTGTGGGAATATGGGTTGATCTCCATCGTATAAATTACTACAAGTCTAGTTAGACACTCAATAGAAACCATCTCATGACCATCGAAAGGTGAGGGGAGTAATTTATCCATTGATCACCCCATTTTTGAATATTTCAGTTGATCAACCCCAACTCAGAATGATGCCAAACAATATTGGTCATGTAATGGTTCCTATTGAGTGACGTCATAAACCTGTCCTTTCAGAATAGCTCTCAAAATAAGAAGGAAGATTACAACTGTTGGATAAGGACCTTAAAAAATGAAAGCTGTGCAGAAAGTTATGTGAAGAATATAACAGTGAAGAGTTCATAAATGAAAATCATAATCACTCGTGTATGTGACAATAGTCTTTTAAACTTGAAGGGAAAGGCAAAGAATAAAATATAAGGACAGAGTGGAAAAGAAATAACACTGTATGGTTAAAAAGGATCCTTTCATTGTCTAAATTGAAATTGTAATACTCAAAATTTAATTGATATTTTGTATAGCATTTTTATAAGCTTTTCTTTTCATTTTCTTTAAATTCTTTCAGCCCCAGTTTATTTTTGATGGTGTGGTAAAAATCCCTGTTGGAACAGCAGGCAATGCTGTAGAAATCAGATTCAAAAAAGAAGATGCTGCAAAACCAATTGAAGTTGAAGTGGATGTGAAATTATGTTTCAAAGAAATGACAGGTAAATTGAATATACTTTTTACAAGTCCTATGTTACACAAGCATCAAATCAAAATGCTGCAAAATTTTATTAGGAATGCGTTTTAATTGAAAATATTTTACTGATTCTTCAATGTTAATATTTGCAGATAACTTTTGAAATATTTTGACTGTATGCATTAAATTCTTATGTCCATAGAAAGAAAATATTAGAATATCACAGAAATTTTTAATAGTAGAAAAAAGTTTTTCTTTGAAATAGTTAGAAAGTCATTTGTTAAAAAATTAGAGCCATTTTCTTCTATGTTTTTAAAAGAGTTGGAAAAGAAAACTCTTGATAAAAATAAGGCTTCAAAGGTGTTAAAAAACCCTGATTGTATTCAACTATTATTGCTCATTTTTCAAAAATCAAAATTCACAACAAATTGTTTGATTATAGAAAAATAAAGTATAAGCTTTTGATGTAGTCCCTTGAGGGTGCAGACCTCTTGTGAAATTAAAGTTCTGCAAATAATTTTTGATCCCATCCCCAACTTGCACACTTTGCTGTACAGTTATGAAACATGCACACGATTGGATAGTAACAACTGACTGATATGACTGTGTAAAATGATGATCGCTTAATCATTTATTTAGTGAATTGGGAGAGTAGAGAGAAAAAATAAATAACAAAAAAACAAGATAAGAATTTATGCATCTATGCGGATTTTGCTGGCATGATAACACTTGATTAGAATAACTTTTTTATCAAACGTTACAATATTCAAGTGCATTTCACAATCGTCAACAATAAATATATAAAGATTAAATGAAAATTATTGTCTAAATCATCTTTGAAAATTAATTCAATATTGTAAGCTTGATAAAAATGAATTTTTCATAAGGTGCCATGATATTCTATTGCATTTTACATTTGTCGACTATTCTAAATCATTGTAAAATATTGATTCATGGTTCACAATATTGTATTTCTATTTACAAATATTTGTTGAATGAATCAATATGTAAGAATATACAAGCTGTCTTGAATTATCTACATCCATTTTCACATGACATCAATGCAATATTTTTTCCATTCGATGAAAATGAATTAATTTTTTCCTTTGTAGATACTGAATAAGCAAAATATTCTAAAAGTAATAACAATGCCACAAAGTAAAGGGAGTAAAACATGTTTTATTTCAGTTTTATACAAAAATTCCTGACAAACCTCTGACCTCAATCATTATTTTCTTTTTTTCCTTCTGTAGTAATTTGATCACTCGGCCAACTCTGAGATTTTGTTAATTATAATGCAACGATATGATTGATTAAATATAATCTATGGAAAAGAATTATACACTTGAAGTATTTTGAGGGGCCACAAGAGATATGCTTTTGATGCTTATGGCAACATTGTCTTGTCGGGCTCATACATTTGTTCTGTTTCCACCCACTCCATTCATATGGTAGCTCAGAGTCTGGTACAATTATTTCCCCCAGATGTGACTACCCTGGCAGATTGCTCCTTCAAAGTAGCTTGGATGGGCAGGATTTTCTGCATCAAGCTTTTTGTGGAAAGAGCTTCTTTCTTTCAGTTGCTTGTTCTGTCGAAGAGGAGTATGACGAAGCTCTTAATAATGTTCATTGCATTATCTAAGATCTGCTTTGGTCCATTTGCCAGTATCAGTCATAAATCTGTCAATTTTTTGGCAGTTACATCCATGTTCACCACGCTGCCTTCTTTCCTCTCTGCTATTTGGTGGGCTGCCAAGTAGAGAAAGCTCTTTCCAATTCCAAATGCTAACCATAGTTTACATCCAGCTGGTTGTTCACTTATGGATTCGTGGTTGTTTTGTCAGAGACGTATTGCCAACACACAGTCAATCAAAAGCACTCTTGACGTGCAGTCTGTTCATAAACAACCTTTTTAACAAAGTGATGTTTTATCGACCTGGTTTTTGCCCTTACATCAAATACTTTTTTTGCACCATTTAGAAGTTAAAAAATAAGGGGAAAATAAAGTGAAATTTCATTAAAAAAAATTCATTTTACTTGAATAACAACACTGGAAAAACAGGATTATAGAACACATAGATAAACGGATTTTTACGAATGATCAGAGAAATATTCTACCAGACATTGAGAATTAATCTTAAGAAAATTCTTTCAAAAAAAGGAGTTAAAATTGAAAAAAACTACTTCTTTTTCTTTTTCTTGGCTTTGCTAGAAAGAGAGAAACCCAAATTTCGGTCATAAGAAATGAAAAAAAATTTCTCTCTGAACTGTTTAAAGAAAAGTAGAAATCCAAGTCAACTAAACATCATTTCAGCAAAAGGTTGTTTATGAATTGATTGCCTTATATGGCAGCCTTTCCAACCATACATCTCCTTACACCCTTTCCTGCTGAAGTCACTCTTGTAACTATTCCAAACAAGGTCTACATATGAAATGCTGTGCAGCTAAGAAGAGATGTATAGGATGAATAACTGCTGGGCATATTTATCAAATAACTGGGCAAATGCTGGTCTCATCAACTGAAGAGGGGCTCTTTATCAAAAACTATACAAGTAGCATCAGGGACTTGATGCTATGCTAGACTCTGGTCCTCCAAGCACATAAGGTCACTATTGATCCCAGGTCAAAATCTTCTTCCATAGAGGAAAACTGATAGCTATGCAAAGTTCTCATTCAGAAAAATCTTGTATGTTTCCATCTTGCATTGGACAGCTATGTAGAATTGTGAGAAAAACTCAAATTGACTTTTCATTGATGTCAGTTGTTGCTTATTCTTACTTGCCATCTTTCTTGTTGACTCAATGAACAATTTCAACTGGTCATGGTAGATTGGGATTTATTCTTTCCGCAAGAATGAAATAGCATGTTCCAAAAATGAAAATTTTCTGAAAGAAAGACTCGATAAATATTAGAACAAACAGAAAATTCTATGCCACTATACAAGTCTGCAATAAACATTTGGAAGTGACATGAAAGTCTAAAATAATTACAGTAATCTAGAGAAGGGGATTTGCCATAAAACCTGCTCCAGAAAATATCACTAAGCTAAAACCCAAACCAATTTTCTAGCTAAAATTTTATCACACTGACATTACCTAGACCTTGTGCTTATGCCAAGCTGAAAGCAAAACATATTTTTGTTTTGATACAACTCTTAAACTATATTATGCTCCATGTCACTTAAGTATATCATATTTCTTTCTTGAAATAAATGTGTTTGTTTTAATGATAATCCAGTGGAATATTTTCAACTCTCATTCCAAGATTCCCCAAAAGCATAGTTTGAATAGAGTGGCCCTCTGATAATTTCACAATTAAAGAATTAGCATAATGGATTTAGTCTGAGGGCCAGTTGAACGTACCATCTCCTGATTGACACATCTTTGTAATTTGAAAGCTAAAATCATGGTTTTCAAACATGGAGATTTAAAAAATACACTTGGATTTATCATAAAAGTAATTTTTGATCATTATGTGAATTTATTCTGAGGAAATATGAAGAAAAAACAATTTTTTTCATGAAGGGTATATTAGTGTATACTATCTATTAAATGGAGTGTAAATTTCAATTAACGTCTGATTATCATGAATTAAGTGTCTATTGTTCTCTGAATCAGCTTATAAATCAGATTTGAACATTTGGAACTTAAAAGTTGTCTGCATTATTTCAGGTTTTTGTGATTTGCCAAGGATAGGCATTTAAGTTCCATTCCTATACATTTTGTGATACTACCAGTGCATTCAAAGGCATTGGCAAACAAAAGCAAAAAATGGCTGTATGACAACAATGGCAGATAGGACTTGTCAAAGACAATTGACATGGCAAGCCTGCCTCTATACACAAAAACTCTCATACAGTATTTCAAGAAAACTAATTTCCAAGGGGGAATCTGGAAGAGATCCAATGAAAACTTCCCAGAACTGCCAGATCCCAAAGAACATGAGTGGACTATTATTGGAGAGAGCTTGGGGCCACAATGATGTGAAGGAGATGTGCTTCCACAACAATTGATTGTAGTGTTGGTGTCAACTGAAATCAGAAGTGAAAATAAAGATGAAATTGAGGCAGCTGTTATAGATGATTCTGACTCTGATTCAGAGATTGAAAAGACTCTTAATTTGTGATGTTTAGATATTAACTGAAATTTATACTCTACTCAATAGATAGTACATTCCCTTCATCAAACAAAATATACATTTCAGAGAAAGCTCGTAAAAAATAAATTATTTGTTAATTTTTTCATATTTCCTCTGTATAAATTTACATAATCTATCAAGAATTACTTTCAAAGAGTTTTTTGGACAATTGAACTCCTTATTGTATGTGTAGTGTTTTATTCACAGAATTTTCCAATGGTTTTAAGAAACAGAATATTCAAGTTGTGGCTATGTTATAATTTAGTATAAGTCTTATGGTTCTTGGGGCTTCTATATACTTCTCATAAAAGAATGGGTGCCCACCGTAATGTTGTCTGCGGCAATGTATCATTGCATAGAGCTAACTGCCAAGTCGTGTGCAATGTATTTGGGATTGCGTGCGAGCAACTTGGAGGCAATCTCTGATGCAGGAAAACACACGATGGATAGACTATGTAAGACACAGAAAACACATGGGGTTTGGTCCATGTGCGCTTCCTGAAGTAAGTAGAATTAGAAAACAGATCAGTGTGATTTGTGTAGTAAAGGTGTCGCAATTTCAATCATGAGAGATTGACATGTATATGCATTTGTAGCTAGTTGTGAAGACACAGTTGAGTAGCTGTGTGTATATGCGATACCTCAACATTGATGAACTAAAATGAGCATTGTTTAGAATAGTTATAAAAAAATATGGTTCTTGTATGTTTATCGGGGTTGTCAGTTATAACAAATATTGTTCTTATATTGTGTGGGAGAGAGTAGAAAATAGCTGTTGGTTAGATGTGGCGAGAAGAAGTGGTCGTGGACAAGGGATTTTGCCTCCATGCGGTGTGGTCATTGGCACCATGCATCAATGTCACTGGAGAAATTAAAGAAGGAAGGTAGATGTATAGAGAACATGCGTGTCAAGTACAAATGTGGGCGTATTTAATGGACAAATGAGGAATGGAAATGAATATATTAATACAATCTATCATGTAAAAAGAAGAGAAGAGGCCTATCAGATTTAGGTTATTCCTATGGGTAAAAATGAGATATAAGATAGAATAAGAATTTAGTTGGCATGTGGCATAAAGGGTCTAATATTATTTAGTTTATCTATTGAATGGAGCCTGATGAGTTGTGCCTGTTATAATAAGAGGTATAATTGACCAAGCAGGTAGTTAATTCAGATTAGGTGCGAGAAGAAGTTGAAAGGGGCAAAATAGTTAATGCAGTGTTTGCATCGTAGCCAGAAGTAGTAGCAGCAGTATTTGCATTTAGTAGCTATAAAGTTCTTGCAAATTCTCACACTGAGAAAGATAACTGACCAGACAATGTGTATAATCACAGAAGAAGAATAGAAACTATGACAGCCATGAGTTTAGTGGGAGGTAAAGGAAGTAGGTAACCGGCTCAAAAGCCAGGGCCATTAAGCAATTGATCACATGCATTCAGGCCTCTTATAGGGAGTCATCAGAAGTGATGTCTTAAATATCTAGCTGAAACAAGGGTTTTGTAATGAACTAAAAGTTTAGAAGGTGCCACAGTTAGATTTGGGTAATGTTGATTTGTTGTTTAGTTTGTTGATGTTATCGGGGTCATCTTGTTCAGTGAGAATTCAAAATCTGTTCTTCAGTTTGAGCTTGAAGATCGAGTGTGCTCTTTTGGTATGTTTAGAGGTTGCGGTTTTGTGAGGAACATTTTCCTGCATTCTTTGTTGGTGTTCACTTGTATTTGTACCATTCTGTGGTCGCTGCCTACATTGACTTGATTCAGAACTCGGATGTCCTTAACAATATCGTTTTTGTCTGTTAGGATGTAGTCTATTTTGTTCTTTGTTTCGTGATTGGGGCTCTTCCAAGTCCATTTCCAACTGGGTCCTTTCTTGAAGAAGGTGTTCTTGATTTTGAATCCGTTAGCCGTTGCAAAATTTACAAGATCTTCTCCTCTCTTGTACCATACTTTGTATCTGAATTTGCCGACATAATCTTCATTTCCTTGTCCTACCTGTGCGTTGAAGTCTCCCATGATGACATTGAAATGTTTTCTTGTGTCTTGGAGTAGGGAGTTCAGGTCATCATTTAAGTTGTCTATTTATCTTGGGTTGATTGTGAAGTGGGAGTGTAGACTTGGATCATCTTAGGTTTGTACCTCTTTGAAAGTTGTATGGTGATGCTAGCTATTTGATCAGAGATAGCTTTGAGGTCCTTATTGATGAGAAAGCCTACTCCACTTTGTTTTACTTTCTCTTTTCTGGAGCTGTAGAGAAGATGTCTGCTCCTCAGTTCGATTAGTTCTTCTCCAGGTCTTCACACCTCGCTGATGCCTATGATGTCCCATTTGACATTTTTGATTTCACTTTCTAGATCGGTTAGGTGCATGTCAGTTGACAGTGTTCTGATGTTGCAGGTACCAATGTATAATGTTGTTTTTTTGGTTACAGTCTTAGGGATATGTTTACATGGTCGCTGTTGAACCGATGACCCAGTTGGAACAGGTGTTTTCTTGGTGAAGGGTTTGGGTAGTTGCTTTCGGAGCTAATCATCTCCACCCAAAGCAAGTGATGTGGCTGGGCCTTTTGGTACCGAAGCCCAGTAGGAACAGCCAATATAATTTTCAGTGTGCAAACCATGGGGAGTAATGGGCCATGCCCTGCCACACTGCCCCATGGCGTATTGGTTGGGGGTCTGGTGGATTGTCCACTGCTGATGTTGGTCAGTGGCCTTAGAGCTCCACTGGCTCTTAGCACCTACCCCATCTGCTCTTATAAGTAAGGGATGGGTGATTGCAGTGCTGCAGAAAAAAAAAAATTTGTTCATCATAATTCTCTCTTATTTTTCAAAGTTTTTTCTACTTACTTAAAGTCCCAGGGTTTGATTTTTGAGAAATTCAGGTCTAGCCTCCCCTACCTCATCTGGTAGGGGACAGTGAGAGATCTTTCCCCATGGAATCTACATTCAAAATTCAAGCAAAATATAGGAAAAATAATTTGAAATAAAATCGAGATCAAATGCTACTTATCGATGGTCAGACTAGGCTTTTGGGTTGAAAGTTGAATGATTTTCCACACGACAGTCATGGTTTGAAGTTTTTTGAATTCTACCATTTGTTATTTTGAAATTTTTAAATGTTTTTTGAGCTGAACCAGAATTTTGAGGGTTACACATGACTTACCTGGTCATGATCAAATGTTAAATTGAAGAATATCAAAAGGTAAACCTGGTCAATTATTTATATTTATGTAATATTATTTCTTCAATACAGTATTTATATTCTATATACCTGTTTAGAAATATTGTTATACTTATTTGACGATACCTTTATTTGGTACTATGATCAAGAAAACTTAAACAAAAATAAGGGAAACAATTTTTATGAACCAACTTGATAAAATTATGTCATTTTTACTATTTAGTGCCACTGACATCTTTTGGCGTATCCAGTACTGAAGCACCAACTGGTTCAGGTAAGAATCCAAGTAGAATATCTTGACAATGAATGTTGTTAGTATAATACAATGCAACTTTAAAAAAAAATTTTCTTCTGTTCTTGGGAAATGTGTTATAATAAGGTCTCTCTTAAACTACTATCAGATACACAAGACTATACTTACACAGAATGTATATATCTTTTTTAAATTATCATTATTATTTAAATTTCACACCATTTGCCTGATGGTCACTGCTGACAGCAAGTCTCCTCAAGTCTCCAGTCCTGTTCTTCACACTCTCACAGCAGTACTGTGGATTATTTCCAGTTCCTTCAATTTTGTTTTCAGTGTTTTTGGTATGGTTCCAAGTGTACCAACTATTACTGGTACTATCTGGAGATAAGTTTGGACATCAAAGTCCCATAATAATTTGTGGCTTCCATTTTCCAGCACGGTCTCCAGCTTGTGCTAATATCTTTTGTCCGCATGGTCAAATCCCAGTGGTTAGTTCAATTCCTAGTGTATCACTGTTGCTACCCTGTCATGTCTGTTTTTGTATTCTTTTTGGTCTTGTTGACTTCATTCACTAGTCATGTGGTGTACGGTCTTATCCTATTCTTCATATTGGCAGCGTTTGCTGTTTGTTTGGGTTCTGTCAATTCTCGCTTTGACATAATTTGTCCAAAAGCATTTGTTTTGGGTTACGATGATGAGCAATTCCATTTGTCTCTTCAGATTTCTTTTGCGTAGCAATGTCCATGATCCCTCATCTGCAACATTTTCTATCCATCTTTTGAATTTTCCTTGCGGTTTATTCTATTCCCTTTTTTCTCCTTATGGTTTGCTGTGCTACTCCTTCATTTGCTACTTTTTTGTTGTCCTTTGCACTGCTTTGGATTCTTTTTATATTGTCTTCATTATTTGATTAAGCATACTTTTCTAATTCTGTTTTTGCCTTTTGGACACAGTTTTTGATGCTGTTGAGTCCTCTCCCACCTCATTTCCTCCTCACATACAGTCTATGTCATCTCTGGGGTGTAAAGCCTTGTACATTGTTATAAGTTTTCCCATTCACTGGTCCATTGATTGGAGCTCTCCCTTGGTCCATCCAAAGAAATGAACCAGTGTATCTTACTACTGCCCATGTGTTCATTCCTATTATTACATTCCTGTCGTTTAGTTTGGTGTCGAATATTTTCCTTATCCTCCCAAGGTATTCTTTCTTATTTTCTATTTCATTTATTGTGTCACATTCAAGAACTCTCCGGTATTCATATTGCTCCAGTGCGGTCAATGCTCTGATTTTTTTGTTGTCCGGTGTTTTATATCATCCATGTACTTGAGGTGGTTGACTTTTCCTTTTGTTTAGGAGAATTGGTATCCTTTGCTGTTTTTCAGGATTCTGCTGAGTGGTATCATGGTTAGAACAAATAGAAGTGTGGACAGAGAGTCTCCCTGGAAGATTCCCCTGTTTATACTTATCTCTGCAAAGTTTTTCCTGTAGCTATCAAGTCTACTTTCCAGTTTTTCATGAAGTTGGCTATGATTCTTATCATGGGTTCACTGAGCTTGAATATCCTAAGGCATTTGAGTATCAAGCCATATGGGATCCTATTGTATGCTTTTTTTTATAGTCATCCATCCCATTGAAGTATTTTTCCTCCTTTTTCTTACTTCTTTTAGGATCATGTAGTTAATGTAAGGCAAGTCATTCCTTTCCTGCACCCTTTCTGTTCTTCTGGTAATAGTCCTCTTCTTTTCATGGAAATGTTTCTATTATTATTTCTATTATGATAATGATAATACTCATCATCATCATCTCCTCCTCAATCTTTATAGAATTCTTTAGTATAGTTTTTTTATATGTATGTTACCATAACCCGCGAGAAATGGCAAATGATTGGCAGAATTATTAAAACCCAACATTTTCAAAGTGCTGTGACTTAGAGAAGAAATCAAACCTGGATGATAATCATATTATACTGGTACTTTGCAATATCTATCAAACAAAACTACGGCTTTGAAGTATTGCTGTTAGTTACCTTGTAGAAATCATGCTTAAATAACACTAACTTCGTTTTTTTAATTCATTGAGAAAGCAATTCTCCTAAAACAATGCTGAGGTGGGGCAGTATATTTATGATTTAAATATACTGCTGAACTGGACATCTCTTTCCGTCTATTATACAAAACTACGCCTTTGTAGTATTTTGTGATAAGATAAACTCTATTGAAGGAATAATTTTTATAAACACAAATTTCAAAATTTTTTTTTTCGGTTCTATTCACAAATTCTCTTCTGTTCAACTAGACTCTCTCTTTCCATCCACCATACAAAACCTCTGCTTGAAAGTATTGTGCTTAATTATTTTTATTTTATTGAGAAATGATTTTTCCCCAAACATAATTTTTTTTTTTTGAAGGGGTTGTCCATTTACAATCTAATTAATCTTGACTGGATCTTGTCTTCCAGTCCATTTCAGTTACTACTTTACTGCATAAAAGATAATTTTTTCAAGACAACAGATTTGGTGTGGGAAGTCCTATTTATGATGTTACCATAATGCTGAACTGGATCCTTACATTTGCTGAAAATCTTGAGAACAAAGGAAATTAACTCTAAATATGTTATAAAATTATGATTTTGTGAAATCTATGAATAAGTATGGAACATACTTGTGAAATCTATGAATAAATATGGAACATATTTATTCATAGATTTCACAAAAACCAGTTAAATAATAATTCTGAGAAAAACAAGCTTCTGTTTAGAGATAGCTGTCTCTCATTGATCTCAATAAATTCAAATTGATGTCCAAAGCACAACTTCATTGAGAAGATTTGATGTTTCACTCACATGGAGAGATCACAGGACAACACAATATATCTGGGAGTCTGAGACATCATAGAATCCATTAGAAAACTCTAATGGCAATGGGCTGGTCATGTTGAAAGAATGGCAGACAACCAATAGATGTCATGACTCACAACCTGGAGCCCCAGAAATCACATTTGCAACCAATGCCGGTAGAATATTAGATGGCGAGACAAACTAGACAAATTCAGAAAGTATTGGCTCCGCCCAAGATAGAGAAGTGTAGCAAGTCCTTGGGAAGGTCTATGTCTAATGACAGACATTAAAGACTGATGATGATAAATGAAAAAGATTGTTCAATGATGAACTGTAGTTTCCTACTGCATCTTTTTTTGTGTTTTGTTTTGCAATTCGGTGTCACAGCGCAGTGCAAGTAATTCAGTTTCTGCATCTGCTATACATTGAGCAAATGATTCTACATTAACCACACTCAAGAGAAAATTCAAATGGATTACAGAGCAGCTTTACAGGATATAGAAAGTTAAGAAATGCAGAAAATCTTTCCTCCATTCGCACAATGATTTCTCTGATATTCTCAGCAAATTTGCTTTTTCTGCAAAATGGATGTCTTTATTATGACCAGTGGTAAGAAGGCTTAGAAAGTGTGTGATGTCACCTTTCTTCAGATGAAATTTGAATATCACCTGCATACTTTTCATCATTTTCATATGGGAGATCATATCACCTACGAATAGACCTTTTCTGTAAAAGCACTTATTTAGTTCATTAAACTTTGCTGTGATATCAGTAATATATCCAAATCTGTACTTCAAAAAATTCGATGCAGGAAATTCTTTTTCTTTGTTATATAAAAACAGAATTCTGCCAAATAATCACTGAATCATTCCAAGACACAATCATATGACAACCACCCGACACCAATGGGAAGTAGTATATTGTCACTCTCCACCTGTACTTGTTCTCGTAAGTACAAAATTCTTGCCTGTTATGCGAAATTTACAATCTGCACCACTGTAGACATAACTTCTTCAAAGTTTGTATATTCTACACACACAGATTCTTGGTGTATTATGCAGTGTTATTATTGAGAATTTGAAAAAAAATTTCTCCAACTCTAGTGTAACTGCACCGTTTTCATAGCTGGTGCACTATCTGCAGCTAGGGAGGAGACTCTATTAGCGAAGAAATTAGGTTCCTCTACCATGATCATTAAAGTGTTTTATATATCTCTTCCAATCCTTCTTCTTAGCAGTGAAACAACCTCGAGAAGCTCTTCTTTTATATCGGAATCTTCAAAAATGAGGCAAACAAATATAGATGAATGTATTGCACTTTTGAAATATCTTCATCCAGTAGCTCAAACTCCATTCACTGTTGGAATTTGCATGCAGAAAGCAGCAGATTTCTGAAGCCATTTTAGAAAAGTTGTTCTGCAGCCAGAACCATACAATCCTTTATGAAGTCACCTTCAGTAAATGGTTTCTGTTGGTATACAATTTACAATGAAATGTTACTCAATGCTATTGCTTCATTTTCTGATTTTGCTGAACAGTTTGTTATAGAAGCAATCTGATTTGCATGTTTTTAATCTTCTCATGCATTCCTTTCAAACCGATCACACATTCATCATTAAAATCTTTATGGAATGACAAAAAATGTTACTCAAACTTTTCTCCTTTTTATCTAAGGCTGTTGCCGGACATAAAGTTTCAACATCAAACTTGATCAGGAAATACTTTTGTTGCCATTTTGAATCCCATTTTCACAAAACCATCCTATTCTTTGCAGCAGTTGCTATCATTATAGAGGGTTCACCTAAAATTAAAAGTTGAAATCTTAGTCTTAAGTTCAAATCCAAAGTGGAAACACAAAATATATTGGGTAAATTTTATTTTTGAGAGATTTTTTAAAATCAAGTTCCTTATTGTTGACATATCAGTCAACACCTTGAAAATGGCATAATTTTAGTCAAAAAATATAAACATGATGTGAAATTGCTTAAAATTACAACTTGAAAAAAAGATGGACACACTTTGCATACGTTTTAGAAGAGTATTAAAAACCTTGTGATTGATGTTTGCCTGTAGTAAACAAATTATGAAATACAGTGTGTATTCAAGCAAAATGAATCGTGAAACAAAATCAAAAAACCATGAACTGCTCAATGGCCCACAAATAGATAAGATTTTGATGTTTTTTAAAAAAACGTCCTTGGCTCACAGAGAACGCCTCAAAGGCCCAGTTGTGTGCCATGGCCTATTTTGCCTTATTTAGCATTCATATATGTATAATATACACATATATACGTATATGATATGCAAAATATATATATAATATACACATATATATATATATATATATATATATATATATATATATATATGTATATAATTGATGTATTAGTATGTATTATGGTAAATCCGATAATATGAGAGTGAAATGATAATATCTTACCGAGACAAATGATTTTTTTTCTTTGATTATTAACAGAGCTTTCTCATGACCTTTTGGCTTAGAACTTTACAAACGCACATTACACCTTCTATCACCTTGTAAATATTTTTTTTTTCAATAATGGGGAAAAAATGCGTTATTTGGCAAAAAGAATTTTGAGAGGTCTTTTTTTACCCTAGTATTATTGTGTCAGCACTACTGGACATACTTCAGTCATTAGCTTAAAGGCTAATGCAGTGTGTACCTTTTTTTGATTGCTTTTCACACAGGGAATAGAAACCTCTTTTTGTGCTTCCAAAAGTGAGAAGAATGATTTTTTTTTCTTCAATTCAAGGGTCAAAAGAGAGGTGGAACTTTTTCCCTTCATCGGACCCAAACTGAGGGGAAATTTTTTCCCTTTTATGAGGTCAAAAATGAGGGTAAACTATCTTCTTTTCCTTGAAAGGGTCAAAAGTGAGGGGAAATTTTTTGTTCCCTTATATCAAAAGAGAAGGAATCTTTTTCCTTTTTAGGGTCAAAAGTGAGGCGAAAAATTTATCTGTATAGTATGGGGACCCCCAGGCATGTTTTAAACATGTAAGTGTCTGAAAATTCTGAAACTATTCAAGATTCTAGAGAGGGGTTCGATTTTCAATTTTCGATTTTGTGAGTATCATGCTAAACTGGACTTTTACTTTGTGCCTATCTGGGAATCTTGATTGAGAAGGCTGCATTTGCATTCATACTGATAATGATGATCTGATTTTCATCAATCAATTAATCTCTTTAACTTCTTATCTATTTTGGATGGGTATTTATCAAGTCAGAAGATCTCAAAATTCAAGCTCCATTTTTGTCTGTAGGTGCATCTGGGTCAAGTACACAGTATTGTTGTAAGTAATGATAATATAGTGTAATTGTGAGTTTTAAAGTTTTATTTAGCTAGCTAAAATGTTGCAATAGAGACATGCCAAACATCAGTATCATAACTGTAATTCAAATAATGTGGCCCATTGACTTTATTTTTAGCATGAAGTCCTACAAGACATCCAGTTGTTACATTAGCTATGTGAGACTGGTATCAAAGGTCATTTGAGATCACCAGATGTCATTTCAGTCATTTCTAGCCCATTGAAGTGATTCCAAGCTTAACATGGCTTGTTGTGAAATACAAAAATGACTAGAATTTTTAGAAATATCTTAACTAAAATTTGTCGTTAGTGACAACTATCAGCGGTAATTATTTACTACTTTGATTATTGACTAGATTCAGTGGATTGTCTATCTTGACTTTGATAATATTTGGTGTTTAGAAGAAATAAAAAGAAGGAAATTGATGATTATTAAAATTAGTTAAATTCATGCTTAAATGGGACATATGATGATATAGCTATAAACATTTGTTTGATACAGGTTGATAGTGACTGAATAAACTTAATTATATCAAGACACTTTCATTGGGGAAATTCCATAAAACCATGTAGAACTAGTGTTGGATGTATGGAGAGGATATGAAATGATGAATCTTATCTTTGATGATTTTATTATGATGCATTACATTTCCATGATGATAATATTTGGATTGAAGACTTCTTTTCAGGGGATATTGGCAATAGTCTTTTAAGTAACAAATATCCACTTCCCAATGACTATGTCACTAAATCAACAGCTCAAGTATTTGTTATACAGTGACAGAAAGATTATTACTATAACTCAATCACTAAACTGATGAACTTCTGAATCTTTTGATGTTGTCATAAGATAAAAAAAACCTTTCTGTTTTGTATAGTCTGACAAGGAGATAGATAGCTACCATTCAGAACTATTAAATATCATTTTTTTTACATTCTATTTCCAGTGACATCGTTTGGAGTATCTGGAACTGGACAACCAACTCTTACAGGTGAGAAACTGCTTAAATATGAATAAAAATCTGGATAACAAATGAAAGGTTCTCATCTTTGTTGGTATTATGGCTTTTAAGCATTCTTTGATATCTAGATTAAGAAACAGTGCAGGACTAAACCTAATATTTGTGCATTCCTTATTCTGTTTTTGCATTTGAAACTGAGCCATGTTTGTGGAAGGGATAAGGAAGAGAATGAAAAGAGGCAAAGGTTGATAGAAGAGCAGAGGCTAATGGAGCCAGAGTGGCAATAGCTCCAGAGAAGAAGAGCTGATATGAACCAAAAAGCAGCTGACAGTGTAGAAGCAAGAATAAAGAGAAAGAAATATGAACGAAGTACAAAAGCAAGGTTTTTGACAAAGGTTACTGCAAACAGAAAAGTGAAAGAAAAAACATAATAAAGATCATAAAATATAAGAGAGGTTGTGGAGAGAAGACAACAGCAAAAAAGACTTTGACAAAAGCTTAATAGGCGTCAACATGATGCAGTCAAAGAGAATCATATATACTCAAATCTTTTAGATCATTTTTCGAGGCCAAATTCATGGGGTCAACCATTTCATGGATACTACTTCTAATGGGCTGAAATTCACACTATAATCCAAAGTACTACATCAATAAGCCAAAGCACAAATTGTCTCTAAAGGAATGAAAACAAAAACAATGAATTATGATAATACCGATGTTACTATGCATCAAAACACATATCCTACTAACAAAATAAACATTAAGGCAGCAAAGCTCTAATAAATTTCTTCCATCTCTTTTTTTTTCTCATCTATTTCTTAGATGCCTAACCTAACATATTAAACTACTGATATTTTTTCTGATGAAAGATTATCAGACATTTGACCGTCATACAGTTTCACTGATCATTGTAGGTGTGAGAAATCATCAACAACTGTAAGTCCAATTGAAGCGTAATTGAAAAAACTGGGCTTGTAGCATTTTATCCAAAGGATTTCAATAATAAGAAACTGGCAGTAACAGTATACATCATAAATTCATCTAAGCCTAAGTGTGTTACTGTCCAGAGCTGTGTTTACATCTGCAAATGCTCGGCTGACTTATGTCATCATGAGTTTATGTTCATGAAACATACCATAATTACTGTAATTACTCAGTCAGAGATATTGTAATTACAGTGAACTACTGGTAAATACAGTTTAGCCTAGCTTATATAAGAATTTGGGATATACTGACCTGGTAATACCATAATCTTGATAAATTTCAACCTAGCTGCATTGCTTACATTACCGTCAAGGAGATGAAGCTGAAATGAAACATTTTGTAAGATCTACACATCACCACTGGATTTAGGAGCAATGGTTTATCTAGATAAATGTAGGTCAATATTAAATGTAACTACAGGCATTTATAATAGTGATATAGACTTATTTATGATTTCTCAGGGAAGAATTTAGTTGGACGTGATTATTATTCATCGTTCATTTTTATCTTTCATCCTTTTGTCCTTTTTCTCCTAGCACATCCTTGCAATTTAATGAACAAGGGTAACAATGGAAAAGGGTGTTTATGCTTGAATGAGAGCAAAAGAAACTCAACCTTCATTATTACTATTATTCACTCATGTCTCCTCCTCTGAACCCTTAAAATTATGCTATAGTAGTAGCAGACCACAGGAATAATATGAATAGATGACAAAACTAATCAATGATGCTAATAATGACATATACATTAATTTCATTTTTCTTTCCATGTCATTATGATCTATACATGCAGATTTTATAGGTAATAAGTCACTTGCAGAAAATGATTTCCAATAATTAGAGAAATCTATACACAATATTTATGAGGATATTTTAGTTGCCAATTTCCATAGGTCCAGCTAGTTATTATCCTCATCACTATTATTATTTATGTGTCTTGATGTTCGCGCTAGATGTCCAGTGGTCATTGTCGAAGACTGAGTGAAAGCAACTCTCCACCACTCCTCTCTGCATCCATGCAGTCCACAGCAATGCTGGGATATGTCCATGTATGTGCATTTTTTCACCAGATTACTCGTGGTCATCACTGAAGACAATCACTAAATCATCATCCAATACAGTATTTAGGAAACATTTTTTTTTATATTGTAGGATCCAGTATACCTGTTGTTGGTACAAGAACGCCACCTGTTGGTAAATATCATTCATTCCTTGAATAAGGGATTTAACTTTGGTTGCCTTCTTTTCTTAAATTTGAATTTGTTAATATTTTCTTTCAGGATTTTTTATCTCAGGTTAAGCCTGTTTACCAGTAAGACAAAAGCTTGAATCTATGAATATTGCATTTGTGTAAATTACATAATCATAAATACAGCTGCAGATTACAATTTAAAGCACAATCATTACTTAGGTTCAATTTTATGGTTTGGTACAATGTTTCAGCTCCATAGGTGACTATGGGGCGGAACCATTGGTTGTATACCCTTCTTTTCAAAACTAATGGAATTTTCTCGTTCTTGAAGGCTGACTCTACTGAGAGCCTGATTCTTTGCCTGATTTCCCCTTCTTTTCAGGATTTCATTGACACTCATTGTCCGAGGTATATGTAATCTACTTTCTCCAATTCTGTATTAATTGTGTCTTTGTCTTCATGTTTGTTGTACATGACATTTGCTTTTTTTCAAGTTCAAATGAAAACTGACTTTTTTGCCTTCTCCATTCAGTTGGTCTAGAATTATTTGGAGGTTATGAAATTACTGAACAAAGACGATGATATTGTCTGCAAATCTGAAATTGCTTAGGTGTTTGCCATCTATTCTAATTCCTTTATTTTCCTTTCTACATTTTAGATGTTATCTGCTTATCTTGTTCCTTTTTCAAGCTTTATGTAGCCTGCTGAAGGAACTGTTATGTTGGTAGATATGTTGCAATACTCTGACATATATGGGGTCTATGTCTTGTTGAATGAGTCAAAGGCCTTCTTGTAGTCAACAAATGCTACAGCAAGTGGCATTTTATATTCTGCTGTTTTCTCTTTTAGTTGATTTACTGAATGAAGATGGTCAATGGTTGAGAAACTTTTTCTGAAGCCAGCTTGTTCTCATGGTTGGTTTTCATTTAGAGCTGTGGTGATTGAGTGGGTGATTGCTTTGGTAAAATGTTTGTAAATGCAATTGAGTAAGCTTTTTAGCCTGTATAATATGTAGTTAAGGGTCCCACTCTGTGTTGACACAAGTATGTTTCAAATATTGAAACAATAATTAAAACATTTTAATTATTGAAACACTAATTAAATAAATTAAAAGTGGACACTATCATATGGGAATTCTTATCAGGTCGATTTTTCTCTTGAATAATTAACTTGCCAAGAGTCTTCTGTCCTTTTCAACACTGAAACCATTTTCTCTCCCTGCCCTTCTTTCAGATTTAATGATTTTCTATTTTTTCTTCTTCCCTCCCCTCCAATCAAACCGGTCCTTTGAATATGTATTTACAAATAGTTTGAGAAGTGGTTCTGAGGAGTGGTTCATCATCATCATCATCAGTCATTTAGTATCCATCTTTGGATATAGATCTTCCCTAAAATTCACCAGACCTCTCTATGATGGGCTCCACAGAGCCAGTACATTCTAAATTAGTCTAGCACTTCAGGCAATCTTATTTTTGTTGGCCACAGTTTCTCATATGGTCTCTGGGATTCATGCTGTGAGTTGTAATGTCCAGTGGTTGTCTGACTTTTTTTACAACAAGTCTGGCCTATTGCCAATAGAGTTTTCTAATGATTTCTATGATATTTTGGACTCCTGTTTTTTTTTTTTTAATATACTGTGCTCTCTTATGAAATCTTCATGTAGGATTGAGCATAATTCTTTCATGTGCATGTTGCACGGTTCCAGTCTGAGGGTCAATATCTTGGTTAAGTTCCATATCTCTGTTCAATAGATGACTCTTGGGAGGATACATTGGTTGTATATGTTTCTTTTTAGGACTAATGGGATTTTCTCTTTCTTGAAAGTCACACTTGCTATCACCAAAGTCTAGAGATTTGTTGTCCTAGGTAGATGTAGTGGTTTACTTTCTTCAGCTCTGAGCTTTCAATTTTGATCATTGTGTCTTTGTCCTCAGCATGTTTATTGTAGATGTCTTTTGTTTTCCTGAGGTTCATGTGGAGGTCAACTTTCTTGCTTTCTTCATTTAGTTTGTCTAGCATTGTTTGGAGATGATAAAAATTCTTAGCAAAGAGGACAATGTTGTGAGCAAATCTGGGGTTACTTGGGTATTCGCTATCTGTTCTGATTCCTTTGTGTTCCCTATCTAAGTTTTAGAAGATCATCTCAAGTTGAGCTGTGAAGACTTTGGGTGAGCTGATATCACTTTGTCTCACTCCTTTTTCTAACTGAAAGGTCTCTGATTCTTTGTGTAGTCTTATGAAAGATCTGCTGTTTGGTAGATATGTTGCAGTACTGTTACGTATATGGGGTTTACATGTTGTTGTACAATTGAATCAATGATTTGGGGGATTTCCACTGAGTCAAAGGCCTTTTCAAAGTCAAAAATGCTACAGCAAGTGGGATTCTATATTCTAATGCTTTTTCTTGGTTGGTCCACTGAATGGAAATGGTTGATAGTTGAGTAGCTTTTTCTAAAGCCAGCTTGCTCCTGTGATTGGTTTCCATCTTGCATTTTTGTGATTTGGTTGGTGATGATTTTTGTGAAAAGTTTGTAGCTGCAATTGAGTAGACTTATTGGTTTGTAATTGTCTTGTGGGTTTCATTTTTTATAAAAAAGCATTATGATTGCAATGTTCCAATCTTCTGGGACTTTACTTTGTTTTGTGCATTAGTTGAATAGAATGGCTAGTTTCTTAATGATGATCTTACCCACTTTTTGGAGTAGGTTGATGGTGATCTTATCTGGTCTAGGGACCTTTCCTGTCTTTGTTTAATGGCTTGTTTCACTTTCCATGGTGTAACTTCTGCGAATCCTCAAACTGATTGCTTGTGTCTTGAATTTCCTGTTCGTTGTTGTGTGGTCCTTGTCTGGTGGAGTAGAGTATTTGATAAATTCTTCTACAGATATTAACTAGTTGTCGATAGATAATGCTCTGAACACACTTCTTAGCCTTGCAAATTTAAATCCTAGGGTAGCAACAACAAAATGAGAATTCTTCTCTTCCTCTCCCCTTTAACTGAGAGATAGCCATAGCTATTAGCTATGTAGACTCTCTTTTCTGATTCCATATATACAATGAAACAAAGTGAAAGACAACTGATTAGATTTGAGGAAATAGTCAAATACTTTAACAACGTTGTTTCTAGCTTTCTATTTTTCCACTTTTTCCACTAGGTATCTGATTTTGTTGCTGCATTGTCATCGATTATAAAGGCATCCCTCGGTGAAATGTCGATGGTATCTTGAGCACATTTGTTGAAACATTAAAATTTCCTTTGATTAATCCTTTCTCTTCTAATTGCTCTGTTTTTCAGTCATTCATTTTATAGTGAATTACATGTTAGTCAAACTATGTTTTTGGTATCAATGTCACTCTTTGATTAAAACCAATGTCAGTTATTTTTTGTTTCAGCAGTATATTCTTATATCCAAGAGGAATTCTCTTTTTCCCTCATTGAACAAAAATTCATATCCAGAAGTGTTCAAGATGTATTTAAAAAGGCAATTTTTATCTATATTACCTATTCTTTGGTTAACTGTTAATCATTTTGTAGAAGTCAGATATTCAATGATTATTCCTAGATGTGGGCATCATTTTCTTCTTCTTTTCCTTTTATTCTTAAAACTACTGTTCACCAATAATTGCTACCATTGTAAAAAAATATTTTCTAATATTCAAAAGAATTTTAATCCTCTCATAACTAAACCTTACCAAAGGATACGTTTTTGCTTAATTGGCAGAATTCATTAATATTGTCACTATGAGATGTCTATGTACTCAAAATAAGGGAAACATACTTCACCAATCTGGCTGCAGACATTGCAAAGCTGCAATTATAGAAATTATATGGGATAATAATGTTGATTTGGAAATAGAATGAACTTTCCAGAATTTGGGATTTTAATAATATGTATTTATTTTAGTGCTCTGTCCTATTTGAGTATCAGCTCTGAATGATTGAAATCTTCCATGCTATTATTTCAAATTTAGTAGAGCTATGAATATTCTGGAATATATCAATAGTAGCCTTTAATAAAACTGAAATGCAAAGATGTTAAATCTAAAAATACAAATCGGTTTGATTCTTACTACTAAAATAGAAAAACCAGTGCTTGAAGGTCATGTTAAGTCAAGGGCTCATCTAATTTTGAGCCAAGGTAAGTGTTTGTTACTTACTCACAGCACAGGAGCACTCATGAATGATATTGTTCTTCTTCTGTTTCACTATATCCATAGCAAGGAGCACTCATTCCACAATTTGTATTGCACTCTTGTCTTCCACCTTATTTCACTAATTTGTTATGTTTGAAATTACTTTGATTACCTTGAAACAGTTTTGTTGAATCAGTTTATCTTTATTATATTATGAACATATAAGTAATCATTTCAGTGATGGGGGCCTATCTCTTTCAGATTTGATGTGCTAAGTATTGATACAATTGTTTTTTTTTCTAATCAGTTTCCATACCATGGTATCAAAAGTTAATTCTTGCCATAATTCCTATTTCTTTTTAATTAGCAGAAATTTGAAATTAGAATATTTTTAAAGATCAGGAAAAAAGTGTTGAAATAAGATTATTTCACCATAATTTGATGTATATAATTATATACCCAAGATATATAGATTCAGCAGTGAAGTGGTCAGCTGTAGGATTCCAACCAATATTCAGGTCAGCTAATCTGACCCGAGCTATTCTTGATGCAAATATCTATTCATTTCATCTTCTCAAGCGCATTAGTTACATAACTACTTTCACTAATTTGACTAAATCTTACTACTGGTGTCTTCATCTTTTTGCATTTACATATTCTATTCATATGCATCGGTCGCAATCAAGTACTTATAAACCTCTGATCCTGATATGTGTGGTTGTTATGAGACAGCAGCCTCAGTAAATATATAATCACATAAAATCTGAAAGAGACAGCCCCTATCACTGAAATGATCACTATTATGTTCATAATATGATAATGATAAGCTGATTCAATATATGTGATAAAATGATCTTACATCAATCTATTTCATGACTTCAAAATTCATGCTTCAGTGTCCAAAATGTGCATCCGCAATCATCTGGTAAATATTTAATTATAACTATTCTTTTCCATTCTTTCCTTTTTCTTCCTGTGTCTGGGTGATAATTGGGTCACATCATCTGGCCTTGAAATTATCGTGTATCGTATGTCCCTGTGTGTAAGTAGGCATCTGTGCGTGTGTTTCTTTTCAATTTTTCAATTGTGTTTTTTTTTCAATGCATTTGGATATATTATGCATTGATTTTTCATTTTTTTTTATTCATATCTTTTACACAATGTAAATTAAAATTGACACTAGATCACGCAATCATGTACTCAGAAATATAACTTACTTTTTCAATGGCTTACCGTCTATTCTTCTTGCTTTGTTTAAATATTCTTCTCATTTCTTCTTCTTTTCTTTTTTCGTTTTCTTTCTCCTTCTTTTATTCCACTTTATTCCTTCATTTGTTTTTTTTTTAAATAAAAAAAAAATTCATGCATGCTATATCCAAATGTATTGAAGAAAATGGAAGAAACATGCACAAAAAAAAACAATCTAATGCAAACAATAGCAAACAGATACATACTGAAGGACCAAGATAGACAACACACTATAATTTCAAGACAAGATAAAATGACCCAATTATCATTCAGAGGAAGGAAGAGGGAAGAGATGAAAAATAATTCTCAAATCAAAAATTATAATTTACAATTAAATATTCACCTGATGATTGCTGACACAAATTTTAACATCTGATGGTGCCAGGTATGTTTGTAGGATATCATCTGACCACAGTACATGGCTCTAATCTTCCATGGTTGGATCCCTCATTTCTTTGACAAAGGCAAAAGTTTTTTTTTGAATTGACAGAACTGATGAATGGCTTCTTTACCACTATACATCATCATCAATCCTGGTAGCTAATGTTTTGGAATAGAAGTGTTCCTCACAATGGTACATCTTTTTCAATTCTTTAGAAGCTGTTTGGCAATAGGCACACATAAAAATAATCTACATCTTCTGATGAAAACATTCGCTAATCTTCTTTGGTCAGCATCAATGCCTTACATTCCACATGGTACCAGTTTCATGATGCTTTGCAATAATTCTGCAGAGAGTGTGATCACCCAAATCCAAAAGCGATTAAGCAGATTCAACCATTTCAAAATTATCCTCTTTTGTTGCAGAAAACAGCTCATTTGTTACGTTCATTTTCACTAAACCCTACAAAATGATGTCTAATAGCATAACTAACACCTGCTAAATAGTAAATCACTCAAACGTAAGCTTGGAAAAATTAGTGCATGTTTAGTCAAAGGTGATGTCCACGTAACTCAGCATGTTTCACTGCATCATAACACATACAACAATTAAAACAATCAGCTTCTATGTTAGTTTTACATTCTAAGTACAATTACACAACTTGCATACAAAATTCTATGTTCAGATAAAGGCTTAAATTGTCAATTTTCCTAGGCTGGATATCATTTTTGTACACTCAATTCATATCCAAAGCCAATTAACCATACTCAAAGATTAACTTCCCCAAAATCCGTAAATGTTTAGTACGTATCAGTTTTGCACCTTGCTTTTTCTACTCTTACTCTCAGTCACAATCACATGGATATGTAAAAATGACTCTTTTTCATGGGTGACGGTTTCCCTCTTTCTCTGAATATTTCTTTACAAAATCTAAAAATTGAAGGAAAATACAGAAATATTTCATTGAATTAGAATTTCTCCTCATTAACTTTCCTATATATTTGTGTTAACATGTAAGCAAATTCTGAAACTGCATGGTAAAGATCAAAAGTATTATTTTTAAGGCCAAGAGCTAAAAACTTTGTCATGTAACTCCTATATTATCTCTAATGTGTCTCTTTAAAAAGTTCACCCAAATAGAAAGGTTTTTATAAAAAAGCATAAAGACAAGCTGTGATAATCTCTCAATCCTGACTTTTGATATCCACTCCTAAAAAAACATTTGGAAAAAGAAATCAGTTTTACATACCTCTCTCTCTCTCTCATAATTGATTATGAAATTTAAAAATGGATATTTTCTATGAATTATTTTGTCAATTTCCAAGAAAGAAAGAAATTCCTTTAATATTGTTGACTACATTGAGGATAAATCAGCTTGCAGGGTATGGAATATCCTCCAAATCTCATTTATCAAATTGGGTTTTTTTTCTACTAATATTTGAGTTACTGAAATAGTGTACTGTTTTATGTAAAAATAATACAAGTATGAATGATTTTAAGAATAATTAAGATCCTATGAGATATATGATGAAATGATTGGGTAAATTTGGGAGTTATCAGCTGAAACATATAAAAGAATTCAGGAAAAATAAATAAATAAAATCTACCTGGTAAACCTTCCTATGTACTAGTAAAATTGTAAAAGAAATATATCGATATATGAATGTTTTAATGCTGAATGAGTATTTCTAATGTAAGAAGATGCCCATCGAGGCATTTTTATTAATAGATAAATCAATAAATGTACATTAATCAATTCAATTTTATCTATTCCCATATTTCTTTGACACTATTTCTTTCTTCAAATCAAAATTTACTTGTTAAGATTGATATTTTGTTGATTTTTGCCTTTTTAATGCAACTATAATTAGTTGATATCTGTTAAGTAAGTAGCATGGATAGGTATTAAAGAATAAGCCTCTGGCAGGAATTGACCCCACATCCATTATCTTTGTAAAATAACAACCTGAGAATGGTGATCAAAGCAGCAGAAATAAGATGGAAAAAATATAAGTCATAGTACAACTGATAAGCTCCCCGATTATGACAAATTGTGCACTTTTTAAAAAAGCATGAAAATATAATATAGTAACATACAATAACATTAATTTTCAGATGTTGAGGGAAGTCTGATTTGAACTCTGAGAACTGTGAGATGTCAAATTCAAGATAGTCATCAATTAGCCGGGTCTAATGTTCATATATGTTTAAATTGGGAAACAAACTGTAAAGAAAAACATTTAAAGGGACATTTCTAACTAAGTTTGGAATACTTATTCATTTGGTGATACTTTTGAGTTCACCAGAACCCAATGAAAAGCATTGAGATCAAGGTCAGAGTAAAAGAGAAATTGTTAAAAAGACATCATTTTGCTGATACTTTTGGTGCCGGACAGCATCTTGATCATATTGCAAGCAATATTTTGCTGAAATATCAAATTATATGTGAAGCAGATGCGTAAAATTCGTTGCTTATTCTTTCAACAATGCAATAGATAAATGATTGACCAGAATTCATGATGGCATCATTTGCAGTAATTTCTTATCTTTATCACATAGGGAAAAAAAATACCTTACCCCATACCCCCCAAGGTTTCTCAGCAGGAAAATCAGGTTTGCCCAATAGCATACTAAAAATTTACCTCAGTATGACCATTGGTAATTTTCTAAATGGTGCCCAAGATGGCTGCCAAATCATTAAAATGCCTATTACTCTTTCATTTTTTGCCCAAGATAGTTTTTTAAACTGTTTCTTGTAGTGTGCTTAACATACAAAAATTCTATCTTGCCACCATAATATAATATTCAAGACGGTTGAAAAATCATTAAATGCCCATTACTCATTCAAGTGATAAGCATATTGATTGTTTGGCAACCATTTTAGATGCCTTCATGAATAGTGTATCTTCTCTGCCATCAAACTGTCGTAAACTTATAGTGGTAGAAGGTTGCCAAAGTTTTAAAATGCCCATTTCTCGAATGAGTGATGGGCATTTAATGATTTGGCAGCCATCATGAAAATTAAATCTTCTCTGGAGCCAGACTGTTGTTGACTTTTGATATGTTATTATACACACCTGATACAAGAAAAAACTTGAGAAATCTTTCATTGTTAGGGTAAGGGTGGATTTTATTCATAACCATCTGATTTGGTGGCCATCCTGAAATTTATATTTTTGCAATGATCAGACTGTGAGAATTTTATTATGTTATCAGACAGACTTGAAACTATAAGAAAGTGTTAAAAAGACTTACTTAAGATAAAAAAATGAACAAATAATGGATACTTTAGAAATTTGATGGCCAGCTTGGATGTCATCTTGGAAATTATACTTTCCTACTGGTCAGACCATAGTAAGAGTTTGATATGTTAACAAGCATACTTGACTCTACAAGAAACCTTTGAAAAAACTTCCAGTGGTGAATGTTATTGAGCACACCTGATACAAAGCATTAAAATGCTATTTTCAGGGGAGGGATGTTTTTTCATATACACACCTGACTATATGATTAATTTGAGAAATTATTGCAAATGACTGTCATAAATTCTCATCTGTAAATTACCTCTTGCATTGTTGGAAAAGATTAACAACATGTTATTTCACATCCGCTGTACACATTTTGATTTGAGATATTATTTGTAACATGATCGTAACAATTTTCTGTCCTTTGACCTTAATCTAAATCCATTTCTTCAGGTTTTGATGATCTCAAAAGTATCAATGAATGAATGGGTATTCCCAACTTTATTGGGAATGTCACTTCAAATGTTTTTCTACACTATATTATTCCCAAATTAAACATGTTTAAACATTGAACCCTGTTGAGTGGTAACCATCTTGAATTTGACTTCATACAGTTCTCAGAGTTTAAATTAGATTTTCCAAACAGTTTATCATTTTTTTCCATTTTTATTTATCTATATATTTGATAAACATTATGATAAGTTACTGGTTATATTTGCTTTGTGAGTAGCTAAATGATTCTTACTTTTTACTTTATGTTGTTTTTATTCTAATCTGTTACAAAATTGGTCCTTGTCTGCTGACATACAACATATTTGGAATTCTTCTTTCAGCAACTTGTACCTTGGAAGATATGATGTCTTCTGTGGATGATTTAAATATCAAAGTTTCCAGCCGACCTGATATGAAGTCTCAAATAAGACCTAACAATGGAGGTTGGAAATCTGGTGAGAAGGATGCAAATCCTTGGGTGAAAATAATTATACCAGATGACTTTTCAAGAGGAGGCTCAATCATTCTACCTAAGATGAACAATGTAAAATCCATCAGCGTTTTCATTGGAACAACCAAGAAAGGTGTTCAAAATCGAATACCGGTATGGACCGTTTTTTTTCAGTAGTTTTTGTTTTAAGTGATCATGACAATTTATACTTGAAGCTTATCTTTTAAAGTGCTATCATTTAGAAAAACAGTTTAGTGAGCCACTCAATAGAAAATGTCTTGAGACCAATGTCTTTGGCAGCATGTTTTGTTGGGGATGATCAATTAAAAAATTGGAGAAATGAATGATCAATGAATAAGTTACTTCTCTTAGATTTGGTCGAAAATTAAATAAGTCTGAATTTTCAAAAAAAAAGCATTTATACTGCTGGACACTAAGGGATCAAACTACTTTGAACTTTCATTATCCCTCCCCATTAAAGCAATTTGAGGGGTAAAAAAAAAAGAGACGTTTTTCCTAGAGATGATAATGAGTAAATGTTAAAATTTTCAGCACTCTAGCATCATTGGTGCAGCCTGTACATGTGATACGTACATACATAGCTAGCCAGCTAGCCAGCCAACCAGCCAGCCAGCCAGCCAGCCAGCCAGCCAACCAGCCAGCCAGCCAGCAAACCAGCCAGCCAGCCAACCAGCCAGCTAGCCATCAAACCTATGTTGACAGTTTGGGTTGACAGTTTCTAATTATTTGGATATCATCATCATTATCATTTATCGTCCATCACATAGCCCTTTCTCTGAATTCGCCACACCTTTCTGTCGTGGGCATTGCAGAGCCAATATTTTCTGAACCTGTCTCATAATCTGCCAGCCTCTCTTCCACATTTGATCTCTTAGGATCTATGTTGTGAGTTGTGATGTCCATTGGTCGTCTGCCATTCTTGCAACATGTCCAGCCCATTGCCATTTGAGTTTCTTAATGGTTTCTATATTTTTTCCCTAATGTCCTTAAGTACTGTATTGTGGTCTATCGATGTAATATTGCGCATGATTCTCTCATATCCATGTTTCCTGGTTCTCAGTTTGCAGGTTAGTCTCTTGGTTAGGTTCTGATTCAGCTCCATAGGTGACTATTGGGAGGATGCATTGGTTGTATATTCCTCTTTTTATGACTAATGAGATTTTCTTATTCTTGAAATTTGAGCTTGCTCTACCAAAAGCTTGACATCCTAGAGTGATTCTTTTTCTTGATTTTTGCTTCTTTTGAGGATTTTATGGAGATTCATTGTCTTAGGTAGATGTAGTGGTCTACTTTCTACTTTGCATTTTTTATCTTGATTGTTGCGCTTTTCTTTCCATGTATGTTGCACATGACCTTTGTTTTAATGAAGGTCAACTTTCTTGCTTTCTTCATTTAGTTTATCTAGCATTAGTTGGAGGTTGGGGAAGTTCTGTCAATCTGAGGTTTCCTAGACTTTTGCCATCTATTCTGATTCTTTTGTTTTCCCAGTCTAGGTTACTGAAGATCTTTTTGAGATGGTTTAGATGAGCTGGTATCACCTTGTCTCACTTCTTTTTTGTACTTAAAGGGCTCTGGGTCTTTATGTAGCCTGATAAAGAAGCTGCTGTGACAATATGATTCCTGTTTATTTTACTTTCTAACAATACTAAGTTTTTGCAAAAACTCCAAAGATGAAATATTTTCCCTCCCTCATTGAGATAGTATTAAATAAATGAATGCAAAATAGTTTTGTGTATGTCCGTGCACCCAAAGGGTAAGCAGTTAAAGCATCAAATGAAGGCCATATTGACATCTGTTACAACATTTAGATTTCTTTTTTCTGCAAGTAGCTTACTGAACTGCCTAATTTCAGATTGAAAATTAGAAAAATTAAATATATTTCATTCTACTAGATAGGTAATTTTTTTACCTGCATTTTGTATTTTGCATTTTTTTCAAATAGTAATGATCAGAAATATAGATTATTACACAAATTAAATTTCAATTCTGAAAGTCAATTGTAAACTTGTCCTTTTGAAAATCAGATAAAACTATTCTCAAAATAAGAAGGAGGATTACAACTGTTGGATAAGGACCTTAAAAAAATGATAGCTGGGCAGAAAGTTATGAGAAGAATATAACAGTGAGGAGTTCATAAATGAAAATCATAATCACTCGTGTATGTGACAATAGTCTTTTAAACTTGAAGGGAAAGGCAAAGAATAACATATAAGGACAGAGTGGAAAAGAATCAAACTGTATGGTTAAAAAGGATCCTCTGATGGTCTTAATCAGGCCTGCACAACTCAAAAGTGCCAATGGCCATACTGATCACTGAAAATTAGCAGTGGGCCACAAGAGTAAATTTTCAGATAAAATTATATTCTTTTCAAGTGAAAAACCTTATGTATGTTATTTGTTAATATAAGAATCATTTACATTATTGGAATTCTTCATGATTAGGAATGAACAAAAATACAAAATATGTGATAATCTATTTTAAAAAATGTAAAAGAAATTTTTTTTAAACTCTTTATAAGCTTTTCCTTGTTTTTGCTTAAAATTAATTGGGCAAATTTTTCATTCAAAAGAATTTTTGTTAATTCTGATGTAACATTAACTGAGTAACTTAATACCAATGTTGACTTTAATTGGCAATAAATCATACAGCATGCCATACTTGATTGCAACTAAATAAAAATTTTGAAAATTTTGAAACCTGTATTTGAAAAATCTATCAAAAATAAAGTAATCATCAGGATGAATATGAGAATATTTATTATGATAATTACGTGAGAGGAAAAATAACTACAATACTCATTTTGTGATTCCAATGTGAGGCATTCATACCTTGGTATTTTTTAAAGGTTAACAAAATGTATTTATTCAGGTATTTATCTTTAAATCGTATGAAGTTCAATGAAAACAAGATTGCATGGAATAAAACTAAGAAACAATAGAAAGCCATTGTCAGGGGGAAAAATTGTACATGGATTTGCACTCCCGCCCTTCAAGTAATTAGTTATTCTGTTGCCTACTGTCCGCCTTTCCTCAAGATATTCAATCAGAACTTTTCAAGATACTGTGTGAAGAAAAATGAAATTTAGCAATGTTATGTAATTTGAACATGTAACCATGGTGTAGAGGAGATAATTGTTCATGGATCCACTCAAAAATTTAATCAATTCTTGTATGGACAGTCATGCATAAAAGTGATTGAAGAAAAAAATCAAAAAATATCTCTCAATCAGAGAAAAATTCATGAATTTTACCACCTCTTTTTTACCCCCATGGCCCAGGTATTGGACATTTTGGCAATAAATAATTGTTTGGACATTTAATTCTATATGGATCCTATCCAAGCTCCAAGATTTAGTCATTTCTCTCAGTTTATTGTTCATCCTTCCATAAAATCTAATGGAAATTCAATGAAAACTTTTGGAAATCTCTTGTGGACTGGAACAAAACTAGCTATATATGAGCATATATAAATGTGATTGAAAAAGAATGAGAAATATATCTTAATCATAGGAAATTTCCTGGGTCCGCTCAAAACTTTTACCTACACAAATTAATTGAAATTCATTTAGCACTTTTGGACTTTGTGAACGGACAAACTAACAGACAAACAAATAAATGAACAAGAAAAAAGACATGACCAGGAACATGTACCTCTTTTTAATATTGTTGATTGAAGTAAATGAATCATCAAATTAATAATGGATGTGTTATGACGCTTTTGAAAAATTCTCCAAAATTATCAATGGGATCTTCATAAATAAATTTTGTCCATAATTAAATAAGTACCAACCATTTTATTTAAATCAATAGCCCAAGTTTTCTGTACTGTGATACAAAAATAAGTTGATGAATAAAAGAAAAAAAATAAATAGAAGTTATGAACGAAAAGAAATCACTTATTTATCCAAACTTTTACTTTTAATGGCACTTTTATAGCACAATTATCCTTTCTGGAAACTTCCAGAAATTGATGTTGGTGATAGGTGAAAAATTTTCCATTGTAGAACACATTCGTGAAATTCATTTACTTCACTTTATTTCAAACCTAAGTGTGTGGTTAAAAAAAAGGATAACTGACAAAAAAAAACAAAAAACGAAACATCGAAAAATAACAAAATAATAATAAACAATATTAATGAAAATAAATAAAAAGATGAACTTTCTTATTTCAATTCATACAAAAGTGATGGGAACTCAATATCATAGCAGGGAGGGTACTATCTGAATAGGCTTTTTGTGGCAGCGGTGCCCTTATGGGATTCCACTTTTTGTGGCCTTCACTTTAAATCAGCTCTTCACTATCCTAACATTGGGCTCTGTAGGAACTTATGGATGTCTGTCAGTAAACAAAATCCAGAATTCCCTACAAACAATTATACTAATTTTTGGCACCCATACTTTAGACAATGGTCCACGAGATTCGCACAAGACCTATCAGGAGCCAATATATGAATCAAGTAGTTGTAGGCATTGCCAAAATTAACCAATGGAAACAGTTTCCTTGAGAGTCGATTCTCTACAATATAAGCCAGCATCCAACCCTGTTTCATCAGACAAGCCAGAACTTTCTTATACATGTATAGCTCAGGGATATGTGTCTCAACACACACACATACATTTTCTCCTGTGCACTCACATACACATATCAAAGTTCAAGTATTTACATTTCTATGTCAACATACTAGTAATACATTCATGAACTATTACAGTTCCTATTAGAGGACTTTCACACTGTCTAAATAAGGACTCATTTCTCTGAAGACTATTTCTCTTACTCTAGCAACAGACACACCCATTTACTTGTAGGTGTTAAATGGAGACTTGTAGAACTTCCTAATAACTTTGACTCCTCAAACCTTTCCAAGTCGGAATCTTCAAAAGTTTACTGATTCACTATTGTAATTGCAGTTGATAGATATATCTTGTTTTTTGTTCAAAATCTAATTGTATTCATCCATACTTTGTTTAGACATCGCTTATTTGTCCACTTCAAACTTTCCAGCTTTCTCTCATTCCCTTCCTATTAACTGTGGTCACCATGGACTCAGAAAACTGTCCTCTTCTTAGCTACAGTCACTATTGCTAATATTCAATCACTCTAGTAGAACAACTAATAACTTTACTCAGATCAACTACCTCCCTTAGGGAATAGTATTATGCTCATTTGATAAACACAGCCTTTCTTAATTGTAGCGGATTGGTTCAAACACATACATTCTATTAATCCATAAGATGCTCAAATAATCATAATAATCCTCTCCTCAACAATTTGGTAAGTGTTACAGGTCCCTATCAAAATACACCTTTCACGACTTTTAGTTCAAGCCAGATTTTCACTATCATAGCAGAGGGGACCCTATTTGAATACCCTTTTTGTGGGCTTTAATTTGACAGATTTTTACTATCATAGCAGTGGGGTTCCATTGGAATTTGCAAGTTGCGACCTTTAGTTCTGGCTGGATTTTCACTACTGTAGCAGTGGGATCCCTGTTAGACTGTACTTTTTTATATTGACTCCACTGTTATATAACTATTGAATGACTGTCTGAGAATTCTCAATGAAATAACACTTCATCCTTTTTCAATTTTGAATGCTAAGATTTTATCTTGACTGTTTTCCTTGAGAATTTTAATTCAATTTGAAAATTTTCATTGTGAAATACTCTTCCAAGAACCCTACTGCAATGAGCCTATGATAGCGAAAATATTCTTTGAACTAAAGGTCCTATGTCGAATTTACTTGAATCTAAGTTGGATATATGGGTCTAAAAACAGACAAAATATCTGACATCAGATACATCTGGCAATTTTGGTAGGGTCAGCATTTTGGTATCAACACTAAAAGAACCAAATATGGCCAGAAAATAAGTGACAGCAGCGATATGCGCTGCTACTTGTACTTCATTGGTGTCAACATTTTCAAAAACTCTAACTGAGAATTGGAAGTGAATGAACATTGAATCTAAAAATAGAACTTTTTCTTGTTTTAGGTCTGTAGTACCCACCTTTCCAGCTGAAGAAAATTATTCATATATGGAGTTATCTGTCCTTTGGAAAGGATCTACTTCTAACCCCTATATCTCTGTAGAAATGGTAAATTCCTTGTTCCCTTTTTGACGTCACACAGAACTGCAAATCAGATAGCAGATTCTTATCTTTACGATATTTGAACTGTGGCGGAAAATCTCTCTCTCTCTCTCTCTCTCTCTGTTCCAATGGCCTCGAGGTAAGCTCGCCTCTTCTCTCTCTCTTTAGTTAGGATAGTTTTTAAACACACTTGGTTCTTACACACGCATCATCACATATTCATCTCAAGAACACATTCTATTCAAGTTAAGCACCCTCATCATAGTTAGGTTGGACATCCTAAGATAACTTCATAGTGGCTATGACTAGGATGACCAAACTGACGGATATTCTATAGACTCCATCTCACATTAACTTAGAGACATTCCTTTCCCTTCATTCTTCCTATCTCTACATCTTTATCCTGGTAGATCCCTCCACATATTTGTGTTGGTAGAAACTGCGGTCCTTGCTTATTTTAATTCACTCATGAATTAAATCTGGCACTGTTGTTTACTTCTTTGTTTGTTCTTATTTCCATGTTTTGTTAACAATCCAACTAACTGTGTACTAATTTTGTTTTTGTGCTTAAGCAGTGAACACACTACTTACCAGGATTTATCTCTTTAGATCAATTCTGGTATTTTATAATTTAGGGGGCTAATATAATTAGCAGCCCTAAATCTGGTCCCCTGACATTAAAGGTCTTTTCTTCCTGAAGGGTTATGGGGATATAATTAGGTGCAGAGATTGGAGTTGAATAAACTCTTGCTCCCACAAACATGATGTAAATTAAAATAGTAATATTCAAAATATAATTAATGTTTTGTATAGCATTTTTATAAGCTTTTCTTTTCATTTTCTTTAAATCCTTTCAGCCCCAGTTTATTTTTGATGGTGTGGTAAAAATCCCTGTTGGAACAGCAGGCAATGCTGTAGAAATCAGATTCAAAAAAGAAGATGCTGCAAAACCAATTGAAGTTGAAGTGGATGTGAAATTATGTTTCAAAGAAATGACAGGTAAATTGAATTTACTTTTTACAAGTCCTATGTTACACAAGCATCAAATCAAAATGCTGCAAAATTTTATTAGGAATGCGTTTTAATTGAAAATATTTTACTGATTCTTCAATGTTAATATTTGCAGATAACTTTTGAAATATTTTGACAGAATTTAATATACTTCATAGCGTAAAGTGTATTCATAAAAGTACATGGGGTGGTAAAGAATTGAACCCTGATCGAAGAATTTAGAAATACTGTGGCTATGTCACCAATCCAAGTCCCAAGCATATGTATGTTACAATAAATGACACTGCACAGGTAGCATCTATAACAGGTTGAAGGGATAATTAAACTGTTAAATAGAATGAAATAACCACTCAGGGTATAATTTTTTCTCAGTCCTCTTATTCAGACAATTTACTGTCCAAATCAAATAAAATCTAAGAATAGTGCTAAAATATTGATTTCAACTATGAGGAGGGATCACTGTTTATCTCATTGTTTTTTAATCATCATCATCATCATCAGTCTTTTAACGTGCGTCGTTTGACATAGACCTTCCTTAGGACTCACCATACTTCTCTGTCATGGGCATCGCGGAGCTAGTACATTCTGAAATCGTCAAGCTCATCTCTCCATCTAATATTCTGCTGGCCTCAGTTCCACATGTGATCTCAGGGGACCTATGTCGTGAGTCGCGATGTCCATCGGTTGTCCGCCATTCGTGCAACATGGCTAGCCCACTGCCATTTGAGCTTTCTAATGGATTCTATGATGTCCCTGACTCTTAACTTTTCCCGGATGTTCTGCGCTGTCTTGTGGTCTCTCCATGTGAGGCCTAGCATAATTTTCTCATGTGCACGTTGAAGGGTTCTCAATTTGCGGATCTGTCTCTTGGTTAGGTTCCATGTTTCGGCTCCATAAGTGACTATTGGGAGGATGCATTGGTTATACACTCTTCTCTTTAGGATTAATGGGATCTTCTTATTTTTGAAAGTTTAGCTTGGTCTGCCAAAGGCTTGCCATCCTAGTGTGATTCTTTTGAGGGTCTCATGGAGATTTGTTGTCCAAGGTAGATGTAGTGATCTACTTTCTCCAGTTCTGTGTCCTCGATTTTGATCTTAGTGTTTTTATCTCCGATGTGGTTGTTGCACATGATCATCGTCTTGCTGAATTCATGTGTAGGCCGACTTTCTTGCTCTCTTCATTTAGTTTATCTAGCATTAGATGGAGGTCGTGTAGGTTCTCTGCGAAAAGGGCAATGTCGTCTGCAAATCTGTGGTTGCCCAGATACTCGCCGTCTATTTCAATTCCTTTACTCTTCCAGTTTAGTCTCCTGAAGATCATCTCAAGGCAGGCTGTGAAGAGTTTAGGTGAGCTGGTATTACCTTGTCTTACTCCTTTTTGGAGCGGAAAGGGGTCCGAGTCTTTATGTAGCCTGATAAAGGAGCTGCTGTGATTGTATATATGTTTAAGCACTTTGATATATACTGGATCTACACCTTGTTGACTGATGGCCTCCATAACCTTAGGGATTTCTACTGAGTCCAACGCCTTTTTGAAGTCGATACGGCGAGTGGTAGTTTATACTCAGCTCCTTTTTTTTCAGCTGATTTATCTAATGCAGATGGTCCATGGCCGAGTAGCTTCTTCTATAGCCAGCTTGTTCATATGGCTGGTTTTCATCAAGTGTTTTCGAGATTCGGTTGGTGATCTTTGTGAAAAGTTTGTATACACAATTGAGAGGGCTTATAGGCCTATAGTTGTTGAGGTCTTTCGGGTTTCTTTAATTGTTACAAATAAAACCTATAAAAAGACAAACATGAAGTAGAGTGAATAATAAAAAACTTCTTGCAAAAATTCCTTTCACAGTAGTCCCTCCAATTTCACGGACTTGATTATTAGTCATCAATAATGGGAAGCTAGTCTCATGGATTTTTCAGAAAAAAAGTAATATTTTGATAAAAATTGTCATTTCTAATGATAAGTTACATATAGTGGAATAAAATATTTTAATGAAGATAGAGTCCATTGGCAGAATGTGCTTGTAAATCACACACAAAAAATGTATTCATTACAATTGAAATAAATTAACCTAATGTACACAAAATATCCCGCTCTGTAAAAAGAGGAAAGTTTGATAAATTGAAAAGGGCTAGATACAGATTTCAGGGGTAAATGTACAATAAAAATAGCCACATCTAGCTTCAAAAGAAGCAGATCATCTACTGAAAAAAGATCTGGAAAATAGTGGCAGCAATAACAAAAATTACAAAAGTTGATACAAAGATGCAGAAAATGGACTTAATTTTCAATTTTGATCAAATGAATTTGGGTTATTAATCATTTCATAAATAACAAAATACGCTGAAAAAAAGTTTGATAAATTGAAAAGAAGCTAAGAACTACATACAAATTTAAGGGCTAAATGCACTGAAAGATAGCCAGATCTAGCTCCAAAAGAGCTACATTGGCAACCATGCTCCATCTGGAATACGTCCTTTTTTTTTTTGTCTTACTTGTTCAGTAACAACCATCTCCGTACGAAATGTGGGTGCCATGTATATGATATTGTATCATTGTCTGAAAAGTCTAATTCGTTTAGATGGATTAGAAAAGTCTAGAGTGTCAGAAAGATGAGGTCTGTAGCAGACTATTTTTGGCACTATACTCGAGGAGTGGGGTTGCTGAATCAGTCATTTTTCAGCTAGATCTAGTTGAATTTTCCAAATTTACTCTATAAAAATGATTGACTGTATACAGAATCCTTGTTGACTTGATTTTTGTCATTCATTTCTTCCTTCTATTTATCCAATCCACAAAATAAATGATTAAATGATCATTATTCCATGTTGTATCTGAATGTGTGCAAGTTTTGTAACTATATGGCAAATGCGTGAGTTAAGATATCAAAAGTTATTAGTGGAATTTCAATTTGTCAATTACTACCTCCATCCCGTATGCATTAAAATGCATTGCACAAAAAGGAAGCTCAGCAAGAGCACCAATCCTTTGTCAGATCATCCTCAGATAAATGAGAACAGATGGTAAAAATATGAAAATGGTTGCAATTTTCAAGACACCAGCGAATTGAGCACATTTTAAACAATCATTCTAATACTCCTATGACAGTAAAAATATGATTATTGCATACACATGATTTACTTTGTTATGAATGAGAGGAAAAAAGTATGAGTGCTATATCTAGAATGTTGTTTGAGTGAAAAGCTGTCAAAGTGGGTGTTGTCTTTTTACATTTTGGATTTCAGGCTATTTTCAGACCCTTATCAGGAAAGAAGTGCATAAGATATATCTGATCTTATAATTGAAGTCTACAGAAAAAGAGTTAGTTTTAGTCACAATGTTTAAAAGCTGTATATGTCATATTAAAGGAGCTATAAATGTCAGAGTTTGAATAGAAAATCTTGTACAGTCAAATGCATCAAATTCCAAAAATTTCTTATTCCAAAACTGCTAAGAATAAAGGCCTAATATTTGAGATTTTTCTGTAAGTTAGGATGATTTTTTTTTCAGTATAACCTGAGAGGGTGATGCTGGGAGCTTTGGGTCATTTGATATAGAATGATTCCATGCAATGATAATATTAGTTTAGAGGTTTGCATAAGCTAATTTTTTGTGTTTAGTATACAGGTACAATAGATTGAAGGAATTGTGAAATAGTTATAGAACAATTGTCATTTTGGATTTAGTCTTTAGTTTGAACTTTACAGAATCAGCCCAAGCCTTTGTCAAGCACTTAGCAAAATTTGATTTGGGGGCCCTCAGTGCCTTATAAAAACAACCAAGCTGTTTGGTGGGACATTCCAAATACTTTTATGGGCCACATGACCCTAAGTAGCTGCTTAGTTGGCTTATATCTCGAGCCAGCTCTGGAGCTTAATAAAATGATGTAAATTTACATGAATTTTCACTATGAATAGTTTCAAATTATTTTTGAATGATTCTTAATCTGTCCCAAATTTTGAGGGTTACACATGATTTCTAAAACCTATCAGGTCATAAAAGAATGTTAAATAAAAGAATATAAAAAGGCAAACTTGGTCAATTACTTATACTCATGTAATATTGTTCCTTTGATGCTGTAATTATATGCTATATACCTGTTTAGAAATATTGTTATACTTATTTAATATGGAACCTTTATTTGATTCTATGACCAAGAAATCTTAAAGAAAAATAAGGGAAACAATTTTTCATGAACCAACTTGATAAAATTATGTCATTTTTACTATTTAGTGCCACTGACATCTTTTGGCGTATCCAGTACTGAAGCACCAACTGGTTCAGGTAAGAATCCAAGTAGAATATCTTGATAATAAAAACATGAAGATATGAGTTAGACATTTATGAGAAGATAATTAGTATGCAAAATGGCTAAATAATTGTAAGATTAGTTTAATGAAAGATGGAGAAAAATAATTTGCCACAAAAATTGACAGCACCACCGTGCACGAGCGATGCAAAAATGAAGACATTTTGTGCACTAGTAAACAAACAGAAGCTATTTTTGCCATAGCCTTGCATAAAGTGCCAAATTATTAGGTAGGCCCTGCTAAAATATTGAAACTAGAATAAAAACTAATTGGCAGTGACTGAAAATTTCCCCTAGATTTTGACTTTTAGAAATGAAAATAAACGTTCCCTTGCAATTGTCAGTACTGCAAGGGAATGTTTATCTTCTCTAAGAGAGAAAAAAATCTCCATCTGTGATTTTGAGGCTCCCCACCATCTTCTCCAATGATTTTGAGCCATAATGTGGGAAAAATTCCCAAGAATTCTATCTCCCAAAAGTGAGGAATGAAAATTACCCCTTGATTTTGAGCCCTAAAATTGAAAAAAATCTTCCCTTCATTATGACCATAGAATTCCCTTTGGGAAGTGGGAGGAAAAAAATCCCTCTTAATTTTCACCCCTGAAAGTGAAAAAATCTTCAACCCCTTGAAGAGAAAAAAAAAAAATTTGGATTCTTACCATTAAAATTGAAAAATTTTCTTACCCCTAGATTTCAACTCTAAAAATAAAAAAAAAATTACTCCTCAATAAAAAATGAAAGCCCTCCATCAATTCTCTGATAGGAAAAAAATCTCCCATATTGTCTTTGACCCCTCAAAATAAAAAAAAATTCCCTTTGATTTTAACCCCTAAAAGTTAAGAGAAAAAGTCTTCTGCTTGATTATGACTCCCACAATTTGAAACAAATCTTTTCCATTGGTTTTGATGCTTAAAAGTTTTTAAAAATCCCTCCAATTTGGACCCCTAAAAAAAAGGGAAAAAATTCCCCCCAATTTTGCCCAGTAGAAGTAAAAAAAGTCGCCTCTCAATTTTGAGCTCTGAAAAATGGAAAAAAGATCTCTCAAATGAGGAAAGAAATGTTCCCCTCCTCATTTAGACACCTAAAAGTTAAGAAAAAAAATCCCTTTAATTTTAACGCGTAAAATTGGAAAAAAAAGTCTTCCCCTCAATTTTGACTCCTAAAAGTGAAAAAATCCCCCCCCCACACACACACCGATTTTGACCTAGGAAGTAAAAAAGAAAAATGTTTTCACAATTTTGACCACATAAGAGTGAAAAAAAATTAACTCTCAATTTGGACCCCTAAGAGTAGAAAAAAATCTTTCCTTTGATTTTGATGAGAAAATTTTCCCTACTCAACACTGACCCCCAAAGGTAAAATTAAATTACCTTTGATTTTGATTCCTATAAATGAAAAAAAAATCCTCTCGCATTTTGACCCCAAAAAGTGGAAAAGAAAAGAATTCCCTCCCTGTTTTCACTCCAAAAAGTGAAAAGAAGGAATTCCCTATATCCCCTAAAAATGAAAAATAAAAATTCTCTCCATGTGATAGACATAACCTCTGATCCCCAAATTTTGTGTTTTTGAACTGTACTCTATCAAGGTATGTTCAAATGAAAACACCACTATCCAAGTATCAATGTACAATCAATAAACATTGTGATATGAGACATGTTAAAAAAGTGTTTTTGCTCCTTTCCTAATAAAGAACACAGTCTATGTCACATGTTTATCTCCAAGGATTGAGTTGGGGAGTAAGAATAGAGAATATCCTTTCAATACATCATAAAAACGTATTTTTACCATTGATGAATAATCATGAATATAGACAACTCCTGATTTGAACCCCCCAAAAAACATATTTTCGGGGGTGATTTTATAAATTTATATCAAGTAATTTTTGTGGTAAGCAAGTGTTTACATACATACATACAAACAGATTTTTGGTGAATTATGATAAGATATAAGTTGTAAAAGTGATTTATTTCAGACTGAGAAGATTTGTATTATCATGGAGCTTGGAGAAGGCAACCCTTGATATGGCAGTAATGCTTGACAAAAACTGTCAGACAATGGAGAAATAGACTGGAGACTTTTTTGCATCACGTAGAAGATCAGGTATGGGTAAATCCAGGGTAGTAATACAGCAGGTAGTGTCTCAATTAACCATATTGTCAGTAAAAATAGCCCAGAGCAGCAAAACTATATTCAAAGAGGTTGATCAAGGTAGTACGTCTGAATCATCTTGATACCAAATTCTCCACCATGTTGCAAAATATGTCAAGTCTAATACTCAACTATGAACTACAGGCCTATAAGCCTACTCAACTGTGTATACAAACTTTTCACAAAGATCATCACCAACCGAATCACAAAAAAATAATGAAAATCAACCACGAAAGTAAGCTGGCTTTAGAAGAAGCATTCGATATATCAACTGAAAGAAAAAGCAGCAGAATATAAACTACCATAGTATTTATCAAATTCAAAAAGGCGTTGGACTCAGTAGAAATCCCTAAGGTCATGGAGGCCATCAGTCAACAAGGTGTAGATCCAGTATATATCAAAGTGCTTAAACATATATACAATCACAGCAGCTCCTTTATCAGGCTACTTAAAGACTCGGACCCCTTTCCGCTCCAAAAAGGAGTAAGACAAGGTAATACCAGCTCACCTAAACTCTTCACAGCCTGCCTTGAGATGATCTTCAGGAGACTAAACTGGAAGAGTAAAGGAATTGAAATAGACGGCGAGTATCTGGGCAACCACAGATTTGCAGACGACATTGCCCTTTTCGCAGAGAACCTACACGACCTCCATCTAATGCTAGATAAACTAAATGAAGAGAGCAAGAAAGTCGGCCTACACATGAATTCAGCAAGACGATGATCATGTGCAACAACCACATCGGAGATAAAAACACTAAGATCAAAATCGAGGACACAGAACTGGAGAAAGTAGATCACTACATCTACCTTGGACAACAAATCTCCATGAGACCCTCAAAAGAATCACACTAGGATGGCAAGCCTTTGGCAGACCAAGCTAAACTTTCAAAAATAAGAAGATCCCATTAATCCTAAAGAGAAGAGTGTATAACCAATGCATCCTCCCAATAGTCACTTATGGAGCCGAAACATGGAACCTAACCAAGAGACAGATCCGCAAATTGAGAACCCTTCAACGTGCACATGAGAAAATTATGCTAGGCCTCACATGGAGAGACCACAAGACAGCGCAGAACATCCGGGAAAAGTTAAGAGTCAGGGACATCATAGAATCCATTAGAAAGCTCAAATGGCAGTGGGCTAGCCATGTTGCACGAATGGCGGACAACCGATGGACATCGCGACTCACGACATAGGTCCCCTGAGATCACATGTGGAACTGAGGCCAGCAGAATATTAGATGGAGAGATGAGCTTGACGATTTCAGAATGTACTAGCTCCGCGATGCCCATGACAGAGAAGTATGGTGAGTCCTAAGGAAGGTCTATGTCAAATGACGCACGTTAAAAGACTGATGATGATGATGATGATGATGACTGTGCTTTTATACCCATGCTTGATAATTTGGCACAACACAAGAAAAATTAAGAATTGCAGTTCAATATTTGCAGATATGATATGCAAATATTTGTGTGAAATATTGTTAAAATTCTCCCACTGCAGCAGAATTAAAAAGGGAAAAACATATGAAAATAATGATTTGGAATGTATAGAGCAATGTAACTTTTTAAATTTTCTATTTCTGTTCCTGGGTATTAAGTGTCATTTTGTGATTGATTATGTCTAAAAAGGATAGAATATGAATATTACTCCCCTCAAACTTTGCTCTTGGAATGATAATATTGATATTTTCTAATTTACCTATTTTCTTCCAGACAACTTAGGGAAGATACTTGAAAGCTTGAAACTCATTATCAAGAGCTGTGACATATTGATTCATGAGACCTAATTAATATGCAACACTAGTATCAGCACCATCTGGTGGTCAACTAGTGGCTCCCATGTGAGGTTGTTCTTCTCAACATGGAATTCTGCTAGCTACGGCAGATAGTGTGACAAGGTATCTCTACTGTCGCAAAGGCAAAGATTGCAGGAAAACTCAGAGAGCCATCAGGAACGCCACCATATCGTAGTTCCCATTGACCTCCCTTCAAGGTGTCTCCCAAGGTCTTGACACTATTTCATAGTAGGGGAAATTAGGTGCCCAGAATTTTTCTTGATTCCTAATGCCAAAATATGCGTTGTATACCTCTCAAATCTTAGCAGAGTACTCTCTATAGCAAAGGCAACAGCCAAGTGTCTTCATCAGACAAAAAGTAAAGAAAATCCTGGATTGCAAGAAATTTCTCAAGAAGAAAAGTACTCAGCACAGCTCTGTCACAGTAGTTTAGAATTTTGACTGCAAACCGTCCCTCGAAATCTTGATCATTGGCACTCATCTTGATAAATTCAAGGAGAACAAGACAAGCACTTCCACCAGGATATCCTGGACTTTGTGCCTTGCAACCAAGTATCATGTATCAAGAACATGATAAGAGATTATAATTTTGGGTCTGATTCATAAAAGTGAATTAAAGTACAATCGTGAATCAAAAATCACTTCTAAATCTTTTGTGATCACTTTTGTTCAACTTAAGGGTACATACATATTTATTCAAATTCAATGGTTGCAGTTTTTCTGGAAAAAATGTGATTTTTTTTATATGAATAGAAAATACACAAATTCATCAATTGTACAATTGGAAAAACACAAATTTCAAAATATTAATGTCCTGATCATAAAAGCAAAGTTTGAAGAGGATAATAAATATTTTATATACTTTTTACACATAACGAATTTGAAGATGTCCAGGAAAAAAAGTTGTGTTGATCAGTGTAATTTGAAGGAACAAATATTACTGGCAGATATTTATACCTTTGCAATACTTGATATACCTCTTGACTGGATACTGGTATCTCATATCTATCGAGCTATAGTATGATATAAAGAAAAGAACTGCACATAACATTCACAATATCCATCAATTTTTTATTTGACATACTATTTCTTCTAAATTAGGATTTATTGATTCAGGGCAGCTTTTTTTTAAAAAATATCTATTGAAAGTTAATTTTAGATGAGGGAAGATGATTGGATAGTCCAACATGTCAGATATCTATGACCTTTGTTCTTTACCAAAAGGAGGGGACATCCATCAAAGATTCTTCTTAGATTTAGAAGGATCTTATGCCAAATATAAAGAAACTAATATCCACATATTTGTAATTTTTGTCACTATATTTTGATCTGATAAAAATGTTTTACTTGGTGCAATTGAAAATCAGTTTTTCCATTATTCAGATGAAGACAGAAATAGAGAAACCAGTAAGAAAAATGTATACCTGCACTATGTCTTGATGTAATCATAAAAACTTTAAAAAAACACTGAACCAGAATGTTTTGACATAAAATGAAAAAAAATTCTAATGCAGTGGCACAAAACAGCTATTTTCAGTGATATGTACCTACATGTAACAAAACTTTAAAAAATAAGATGGTTTCATTCTCCTGCTGCATATATATTTTTCATCAGAGCTCTTGGAGCGAGCTTTGTGAGCTTTCCAAAAAAGTAAACCTTTGTGCTCTTTAGAATAAATTCAGAGATCGAGGTAGAAATTTGGTTTTGTGAGAGCATGACTTCATTCAACTGACACTTCACTATTTTAGTGCCTATGATGTTGTTCATTTCCCTTCGACCCTTTAGAAAGGAAGGAAAGACTCAAAAGAATGAAATTCTATTTTTAGAGTTAATGTTTGTTTACTTCCCTACATGGGCCAATTTTATTTTTCAGGTTGATGCTAAAATGCTGACTCTAACCAAAGTTGCCAAATGTATCCTGTTTTGGGCGTCATGCCCGTTTTTAGCCCTGTACATCTGATCAAAACCTAATTAAATTGGACATCCAAAATTGTCCAAATAATGTTTGATTTAAGGCTTCTCATAGATTCAGATTGATATTCACAAAACTGAACCCATTATCCAGAAAACTATAATTTAGGTTCATCACCTATATTTTCATCTGAAAATTTCCTGTCTCAGAACGTTATCAGAAGGTATACTCAGATGGGGACCCCATTGCAAAAGGAAAAATATGGCTTGAACTAAAGGCTACAAGAGGCGTGTTTTGATTGTGGAAATTTAGCTCAAACGAAAGATTGCAAAAGGCGCATTCTGATAGTGACCCCACTGCAATGATAGTGAAAATCTGGCTCGAACTGAAGGCTGCTAAATTCAAATTTTGAAAGGGACTCCACTGTTTTAGGAAATTTTCAAATTAAATCAAATTCCAAGACTGTAGTTCAAGTTTTCTTTTTCACTTTCATAGCTGTGGGGTTCCTGGACTAAAGTCTCATGAGGTGTTCAGTCTTAACACTTCCGTAAAAATCAAATGATGAAAAATTTTCACCAACACTCTCTGATAGTCATAGTATATGCTGACATCACTGAACAAAAAATAATTTGAAGATTAAAAGGAAAAATCCATATCATTTTTTGATTTAGGATTTAGTTCAGGATGAAGTGTTGAATAAAAATATCTTTATGATGACTTTGGTTTTTTTTTTGTGTTTGCAATTATTATGTATTAAAACAGATTATTCGTTATGCATTTAAAAAAAATTATTGTGTATTTTGAGCGTAAATTTCTATTTGAGCAAAAAAACAATTAAAATACAATTAGGACATTGTTTGAAACTGAGAAGAAAAGGGAAGTTGATGAATTTGTCAAGTTTGTTTTGCTGAGGTCAATATTAAGAAGTTTCTGGGAGGAATCTTGGTCCTTGGGAAAGTCCCTTCAAAAGTTAATGTTCAGATGAATAAATGATTGTTTTTTCTTTACTCATTCTACAAATCTACATATTTTTGTATCACAGTACTGTAAACTTGTACTGCATATTTAGATGAATTGGTCAGTACTTACTTATTGGCAATAGTCTTTTAAGTAACAAATATCCACTTCCCAATGACTATGTCACTAAATCAACAGCTCAAGTATTTGTTATACAGTGACAGAAAGATTATTACTATAACTCAATCACTAAACTGATGAACTTCTGAATCTTTTGATGTTGTCATAAGATAAAAAAAACCTTTCTGTTTTGTATAGTCTGACAAGGAGATAGATAGCTACCATTCAGAACTATTAAATATCATTTTTTTACATTCTATTTCCAGTGACATCGTTTGGAGTATCTGGAACTGGACAACCAACTCTTACAGGTGAGAAACTGCTTAAATATGAATAAAAATCTGGATAACAAACGAAAGGTTCTCATCTTTGTTGGTATTATGGCTTTTAAGCATTCTTTGATTGGCCCATCATTTATCAGCCAGCCTATGAGAAAAAAAAATAACACTCAAGACCCATCTTGAGGAATTTTTTTCTTCTAGAAAGATCTATTTTAACAGATATTACTCATGTATACTCATGAGTTTTTTTTCAGACTTTTTAGAAAATCTGACATCTTTCAGCCAACTTCATAATTCCATCCTCCTTGAACATTTTATCTCCAGTAATAGAAAATTGCTCAATGTACCTTTTGCGATTTCATAAATAGATAAACCATTACAGAAATAGACTGCTGCAGGAATTGAACCTATGTCTGGAGAATTGTCCTCCTTGCTTTCGAATGAATAGGAATAATAAAGAATCTGTGTGAAGTTTTGTGTGAAGATGTTTTTGCTAATATACAGAAGTGTACCAATGATGATCTTCCAGAATCTTTCTATTACATCAGAAAATTTCTCAGTAAAAAAGAAAAAGAGGTATTGAAAGATATCCAATGATGTATCTTTGGTGTTCATCAGTTATAGTGGGATATATTCTTATTGGAGAGTGAACAGTTTGTAGATAGTATTGTTTGGGATAGTTCTAGTTGCTCTGGTTGAGGAATGGGTAGAGTTGGAGACAAAGGATTTTGCTTCCATGTGGCTTGGTTGCATCATCGACGTCACTTGCAATGTGGAAGGAGGAAAGGAGATGTAAGAAGAAAATGCGTGCCAAATATGAACTTAGATGCGGAGATGAAACAAAGTAAAAAGAAGAAATACAAGAATTTGGATGGACAAATAAGACGTATATTTACTATAAGAACATTAGTGACAAATGATGAATGAAAATGAAATATATGTAATGATAATATTGATATGATTGATTGCATAAAAAGATGAGAAGAGATAGCCAACTGGCGTCAAAGTCAAGATGGAGATGTCTGAACTGCTTTAGAATCCATATGGCTTGGAGTGTACTAATGAATGAATATAGAGACTGGGCTCAGTGTGTGAGCCTAACTGCCAAGTTGCGTGTCTGACTTTGAGGTTATTCTCTGATGCTGATAGACACTTGACAGACAGACCATGAAAGACAGAGGACACAAAGTTTTATCAATATGTGTTTCCCTGAAGTAAAGAGAATTAGGAAAGATCATTGTGACTATCGTTTTGAACAATCATTGCCATGTCATTGATGAGAGTGTGAAGTGTATACACATTTTGAGCATGTGGTGATGACACAGTGGCATTGCTGTGTGTACATGAGATGCCTTGACATCGGTGAAGTGGAATGGGCAAAATTAGTACAGAGATAGGTTGTGGTGGAAAAATGATTGAGATTGGATTGGCCAGACGGTCTGCAAAATAATACCGATCTTAGAGTGGAGGATAGAAAGAGAAGGAGTAGTTGGTAACAAGTGCCCGGGGCCAATAGCATAACTAGCTAGGAGTGCCGGTGCCAATGAGCATTTGACCATGTGTGTCCAGGACTTTTATAGGGGTCGTCATAGGAAGTGACATTTTCAATATCTAACTAAAAGAAGGCTTCCGTATTTAATTCCCAGGTAAAAGTATAGGGGGTGCTGCAGATATAACTTTCGAAATAATGTTACCATCTGAATTGATATACAAGATGACAATGTATGAATACATACTCAATATAATTGACACTAAATTATATAAACCACATATGGAGAAAGAGAGGTATCCCTCATAATGTTTGCGTTGAAATAAAAATAAAGAAGTTGATGATATAAATTAACCAAAAATTTTTAATTGTCAGGAAGCCCTACAAACTCTACCAAATGAACTTGGAACAGAAGAGAATAATCCATTTGTGACATACCGACTAAGACCAGCAATACAAAGCAAAATTTATTACTATAAACAAACGGTAGAATCTATGACTGTAAATAAAGATGGCAAAATTAATAAAATGTTTCTGCTAGGCTTCGCAGTTATATGATAGAAATATTGACAGGCAATCTTGAAATTGTAAAAAGCTCCAAGTTAAGAAAACTCACAAAAGGTTGTATTTAGACGTAAATTGTTTGACAAATCAATATAGAATAATAGGATTAGCATTTGAGATATGGGAAAAAAAATTATTTGGGTTTGTAGATGAAATGATTACTGGTTTCACAATAGACCTCTATAAAATTCCAAATGGTTAGCATTACTAAATCAAATTTTAATCATCATTAATATAATGATGGTGTTTGATTACTGACAATTATTATAGCAAATACAAGCTAAATCAACTTTTAGTCCAATGTATGATACAAGAATATCAGGATGGGGAAAATACCACAGTTTTTTGTCCATCTAACTTGCATATAGCTTGTCAATAATTCAAGCCAAGGCTTACTGGTGTTGTGCTGTATTTAGTTCATCATCATCCTCATTCTTGTCTTTTATTGTCCGGTGATAACTTCGTTGAGAGGTTTGTCGATGCAGTTGACTAGATATTGGTCTGTTGAGGTCTTTTTGCTTTCCTTTTTTATATGACAGCATTATGATTACAGAGTTCCAATCTTTTGGGACTTTACTTTGTTTTAAGCATAATTTGAATAGAATGGCTTGTTTCCTGGAGATGATCTTACCAGCTTTTTTGAGTAGATCGATGGTGATACTATAAGTCAAAAGTAAAGGGAAACTTTTTTTTCCACTTTTTGATGTCAAAATCAAGGAGAAACCTTTTTCTCCCTCCTAAGGCTGAAATGAACAAGATATACAAGTCATGAATGACAATTCTTCCCAAACCAATAACTAATAACTAACTTCTCTTTATTCTTATAGTGGTCAAATGCAAGTAGTGAGCTTTTTTCCCTTCAGAAGGTGAAGAGCAGGAGGGAACTTCTTTCCCCTTTCTAGGGGTCAAATCAAGGGCAAAACTTTTTCCTTTCAATAGTCAAAAGCTAGGGTAAATATTTTGCTTCAAGAGGTCAAAAATGATGCAAAACTTACTTCTTTTTCTTGAAAGGGTAAAAAATGACAGAAGACTTTTTGTTCCCTTGAAAGGGTCAAAAGTGTGGGGGATTTTTTTTTAGGGATCGAAAGTGAATGGAAAATCGTTTTCCCATTTTAAGGTTTGGAGGTGAGGGTAAATTTTTTTCTATGTAGTAATGGGACCTCTAGGCATGTTTATACAAATTGTTTTTGAGAATTCCAAAACTATCGAGCTTTCAGAGAGGGATTTGATTTACAATGTAAGTATAATATTAAATTCGACCCTGAAATCATTATTGTGGATTCTATATTAACAATAATAATGATTTTTGCTTTCTTACCCAGCACAAAAAAGGAAATTTATCTAGTCAGGATTATTTCAAATGCTAGCCCCATTTTTATCTGCAGGTTCATCTTGGACTAAAGAAACAACAATTCCAGGTAGGTAAAATAAGGTTAATCAGAAAGCTTAAAAAGTAAGTTATATTCTCAAACTACTGAAATTATTCTTTGATAATTTTTAGAAATATCTTGACTAAAATTTGTCGTTAGTAACAACTATTTACATTAATTATTTACTACTTTGATTATTGACTGGATTCAGTGGATTGTCTATCTTGACTTTGATGATATTTGGTGTTTAGAAGAAATAAAATGAAGGAAATTGATGATTATTAAAATTAGTTAAATTCATGCTTAAATGGGACATATGATAATATAGCTATAAACATTTGTTTGATACGGGTTGATAGTGACTGAATAAACTTAATTATATCAAGACACTTTCATTGGGGAAATTCCATAAAACCATGTAGAACTAGTGTTGGATGTATGGAGAGGATATGAAATGATGAATCTTATCTTTGATGATTTTATTATAATGCATTGCATTTCCATGATGATAATATTTGGATTGAAGACTTCTTTTCAGGGGATATTGGCAATAGTCTTTTAAGTAACAAATATCCACTTCCCAATGACTATGTCACTAAATCAACAGCTCAAGTATTTGTTATACAGTGACAGAAAGATTATTACTATAACTCAATCACTAAACTGATGAACTTCTGAATCTTTTGATGTTGTCATAAGATAAAAAAAACCTTTCTGTTTTGTATAGTCTGACAAGGAGATAGATAGCTACCATTCAGAACTATTAAATATCATTTTTTTTACATTCTATTTCCAGTGACATCGTTTGGAGTATCTGGAACTGGACAACCAACTCTTACAGGTGAGAAACTGCTTAAATATGAATAAAAATCTGGATAACAGACGAAAGGTTCTCATCTTTGTTGGTATTATGGCTTTTAAGCATTCTTTGATTGGCCCATCATTTATCAGCCAGCCTATGAGAAAAAAAAATAACACTCAAGACCCATCTTGAGGAATTTTTTTCTTCTAGAAAGATCTATTTTAACAGATATTACTCATGTATACTCATGAGTTTTTTTTCAGACTTTTTAGAAAATCTGACATCTTTCAGCCAACTTCATAATTCCACCCTTTTTCTTAATTAATACTGAACACTTTTTGTCTCACACCTTCTCATAACCCACACATATATATATATATATATATATATATATATATATATATATCAAATAACCAAAACTGAATCATAATACCTGAGTTATACAGTGGATCATCTGAGCTAATCAGACCATATCTCTATTGTAGGTATCCAGGATTGAATCATAATGCCTGAGTAGTCCTGTCAATTAGCTGAGCTAACCCAACCATCACTCCATAACACATTTCCAAGTAGTTGGAAATTTTTAACAAATCCATGAATGAGAAAGAAAAAAAAATGCTATGATAAAATTAAAATTGTTAGTTTGCTTATAAACTCAATTTACTCATAATAAAAGGTTCAACACTGTCACCCATCATGGATATCAAAAACAAAAATAAGGTTTTTGCTATTTAGTACTAGTGACATCTATCTTTTCCAAGCGCAGTTTGCATGACTTGATATTATAAATACAAAAAGTTCCACAAAATAAGATTATTTACAAGTTGACATAGATTTTATCAAAATTGGTGAGTTTCTCAGAAAACAACCATCATTGATATGTCTGATATTCAAAACAAATATAATATTTTTTGCATTTTGTACCAGTCAGATTGGTTGGACTATCTATTCTAATATTGGAAATAATATTCTTTGTGTATTTGTTTACTTGCCTACCATTCATAATTATCAAATATCATCTTTTTTACATTCTATTTCCAGTGACATCATTTATAGTTTCTGAAAATGGAGTACCAACTCTTATAGATGAGAAACTTCTTATAAATCTGACTGATAAACAAAAAATTCCCATCTTCATGATTCCATCCTTCCTGAACATTTAATTCTCTTTAATTCTCTGCCTTTTGCCATCTTCCTGGGAACTGAATACTTTTCATAAGGAGAAGTCTATAAAGACTGGAATAAATTGTAACCCGAATGTGTAACAACAGCTTAATACATTGAATGAGTGAAAATTTCCCTCCCAAGCTTAAGCAATATTTTCCTGATCATCAAAAAACATGTAGTCTTTAATCATCCTTCTTCTGAATGAATCCTAGACTCATGTTATTAATTGCTATATTCGTTTAGTTCAACTAAGCACAGTACTAGCTCAAATCAATCATATCTATATGAGATTTGGAAGTTTTAAAACAGGTAAATATTTTCTTGCTTTGAGACTTTAAATATATGAACTTAATAAACAAGTTCAGTTCATAATTGTTGCTCCTGTTCTGTGTTATGTAAGTAACTTATTGACAAGTTTTACTTTCCATTTACTCTACATCAACAGGCATTACATTTTCACCGTAATGATCACAAAGGTTTTCAAGCATTTTTGTCTAGTGGGGATGAGCATTGAGGATCTCAAAAGGGGCACTTTCATTAATATCTATATCATTATATTTGTTATGTTATGAAATCCAACCATCACTCTATAGCATGTGTCCAAGATTTAATCATAGTTCCTGAGTAGTCCAATCAATTATCCAATCTAATCTAACTATCACTCTGTAGTAGATTTCCCTGAGAAGTCCAGTCAATCATCTGTGCAAATCTCAAGCGTCATTCTGTAGTGATAATCTATTCCAAGATGGAATCATGGTACGTATGTAATCATCTGAGCTAATCCATCACTATAGCAGGTGTTGAAGAGATGAAAACCAACCACTGGAACAAGCTGGATCAGAAGAAGCTACTCAACCATTGACCATCTCAATTCAGTAAATCAACTAAAAGAGAAAGCAGCAGAATATAAAATGCCACTCGCTATAGCATTTTTAGTCTTCAAGGGGGCCTTTGAATGAGTGGAAATCTATAAGGTTATTGATGATATCATTCAACAATGTGTAGACCCAGTATATTTCAGAGTATTACAACATATCTACTTACAAAGCAGTTTCTTCATCAGGCTACATTATAACTTGGACAACTTCAAGCTCAAAGAAAAAAGTGATAAGACAAAGAGACACCAGCTCACCCAAACTCTTCACAGCCTGCCTCAAGATGATCTTCTGCAACCTATATTAGAAAAATAAATTAATTAGAATACATGGCAAAAACCTAATCAATTTGCAGACAACATCGTCCGTTTCGCTGAGAATCTTCATGACCTCCAGATGATGCTGGACAGCCTGAATGAAGAAAGCAAGAAAGTTGGCCTCCACATGAACTTTAGTAAAAGAAATGTCATGTACAATGAATATGTTGAAGAAAAAGGACATAACAATCAAAATCAATGGTGATGTTATCTGGTCCAAGGGCTTTCCCTTTCCTTGTTTATTTGATGGCTTGCTTTATTTCCCATGGTGTAACTTCTGGGAAGTCTTCAAACTGATTGTCAGCATCTTGTGTATTTTGGTCGTTTTGCTGTCCTTGTTTTGAAGAGTAGAGTTCCTGGTAAAATTACTGGGCACGTTCAACAATTCTGTCTCTGTCTGTTGTTATATTTCCTTTTTCTTTGAGTATGATAGGTATTTGTTTCTCTCCAATACTGAGAGCTTTGCTTATTGCTTCAAAGCCCCAAAGTTTTTTGAGAGTGGTTTTGATGATGGCTGCTGTGTACCTTTTTTTGTCTTCTCTTAGTTTTCTCAGTTCGGTTTCTCCTATTTTTTGTTTTGTGGTTGTTGTTTGTTTAAGGTTTCTGCGCTTTTCAATATGCTTCCTGGTTTCATTTGAGATTTTACTAATGGTTGATTAGTATTTCGGTATTTTGGAAGCTTCTAATAGAGAGTTTGTTATTTTGCTATAGAGGTCATTGATGTTGGTTTCGTTTCTGACAGTTAAGATATCAATTTTTTTTCAATTCTAGATTGAAGGGTTTGGTAAGTTCATTTGGTATGTTTAATGGTTGCAGTCTGGTGTTGAGCATTTTTCTGCGTTCTTTATTGGTGTTTATTTGCATCTTATATCTTAACATACTATGGTCGCCTCGTACGTTTACTTGGTTTAGAATTTTAATGTCTTTGATGGTGTCACTTTTGTCCGTCAGGTTGTAGTCTATTTCATTTTTGGTTTCATGGTTGGGGCTCTTCCAAGTCCATTTTCTATTGGGTTTCTTTTTGAAGAATATATTCATTATTTTGAAGTTGTTTGTGGTTTCAAAGTTTACAAGATCTTCGCCTCTCCCATTCTGTGTTTTGTATTCGAATTCTCCGACGCACTGTTTGTTCCTTGTCCTACTTACATGTTGAAATCTTCCATGATGGCATTGAAGTATCTTTTGGCATCTTGTAATTAGGAATTCAAATCATCATAGAAGTTGTTTATTTCTTCTGTAGTTGATTGCAAAGTGGGACCGTAGACTTGAATTACCTTCAATTTGTACCGCTTTAGGAGTTGTACGGTAACACTGGCTATGTGGTCTGAGATAGCTTTAAAGCCTACCACATTGTCTTCACTTAAGTTTGCTTTCTCTCTTCCGTGATTGTTGAGAAGATGTTTGCTTTTCAATGAGTTTCTATTTTCTATTAGTTCTTCTCTTGGTCTTCTCCTTTCGCTAAAACCAATGATGTCCCATTTGATGTTTTTGATTTTGTTTTTCAGGTGGGTTTGGTGAGAGTTTGTTGAGAGCGCTCTGACATTGTAGGTGCTGAGGGTTTTGGGGTTTTGTTTGGGTGGTTGCTGTTGGGGCGCATCACTCCCACCCAAGGCAAGAGATGCGGCTGGGCCTTTTGGGACCAAGGACCCAGCATTGTGGCCCATGACATGCTGGCAGGGGGTCTGGTGGATTGGTCACTACTGGTGTCATTCAGAGTGGCCTTAGAGCTGTACCAGCTCTTAGCACCCACTGTCTGCTCCTGGTGGGTTAGCAGACAGGCCTGGGTGTACATAGCACTGTAGGCGAAGGTTTGAGGATGAGGATTAGGAGTGAGAGATTTGAAAAAGTATAGGAATAAGGTATATAGGATTTTTTTTTTTCTCTTATCTATGTGGTCTATCTTGGTAAATCAGCCTACATTACATCCTATCTATTATATGCATTTATAATAGGGCAAGCTTTGTGCTGTGAAATACTCACATGTTTAATGGATTTATATCAGTTTTTGTTCAACCAGATGGGTATTTCCTGCATCAGCATACCTCTCCCTCAAATATTAAGTTTTTAACTTAGTTAAAGTCCGCAGACAATGTAGTTTGGGAAAAGAAAAAAAAGTCCAGATGAATGAACAATGAGTGAAATAAATGAGAAAAATAGAAAGAAAAAAATGGCGAATTGAGGTCTGCTTATCTGGTTCAATTTTTTCTTGCATCAGCTTGTGGGCATAGGTATTTTTCTTTTAACACTTGAAAAAGTTTTCATTTTTCTCTTTACGTTGATAAAGAATTCTTTGGTCACCCCAGCTACTAGCAGCAAGAATTCATCATTTGGATGGTTGAAGATGCAGTCTTTGAATCTAATAGTTTTATGGCCAGTCTAGCCCTGGTTAGGGGTTGGGTGAAAAGTATGTGTCTTTCCTTTCTGACTTTTTTTTTGTTTTGTTTTCAGATCTATCTATTTTGGGGTTTAGTTGGATATTTTAATCAAATTTTTTATACATTTAGAATTTTTAAAGCCCTGCTTTTACTTACAGTTTTGGTAGATGTTTGAGAGGATTAAAGATTAGGGGCTGGGGCAGTAGATATTGTAACGGTCAAACAACACATTTTGAAACAAAGCTGAATGAATGAACAATGAGTGAAATAGAGAGAAAAATATGGTGAATTTAGGTCTTATCCCTTTATAGCAGGTGATTTAGATTGAATCATAATACCTGAGTTGTACAATCTATTATCTGATCAAATAAAACCATCACTCAGTAACAGATCTCCAAAATTTTGCCAGAAAACCTGAGTAATCCTCAAATGTCATTGTCATTTCAAATACACTCAACATTGGAAGTTGATTCGACCAATGAAATGTAAAGAAAAAATCTCTTAACATAATGGATTAATTGCAAAAAGACTGTAGAATTAAATGTTAGGAATAAAATAGAAATGTCAAGAATTAGAATTTTTCATTAAACTTAAATGCATTTCTGTCTAAATTTTTCAGAGGGGGAATATCAACATGTAAAATTTTTTCAGACTTTTGTCCTCATCTTGGTTTGTTGTGTTCAGAAAATGAACAGAAATGATGAGGACAAATGTCTGCAAAAAACTTTGCATGATTAAATGCATGTGTTTTATATTTAAATAAAAGTCTCTATCCTTATCCTGTTCATCTCTGTCATTTTTTTGGTACCATCTTTTCTAGGAACAAAGGTATCTTTACATTAATTTTATTTAAAATTTGAAAGTGGACTTTCATTTTCTGGTTTGATCTTTGAAGACTTATTTCAAATGATTTGTAACTGTATTATTCAAAGTAAATTTCACTTGGTGTAAGGGGCTAGAACATTGAAAATTTTGGCATTTATTTATGAAAGAGAACATAAGTTCTGAAATTATTCTAGGCTTCAATTGATTTAACATTCAATGAATCTGTGTATTTCAGAGAAAAATAAAAATTCTATGATCATTATTACGTCTGGTCCTGTTTGCCATCATAAAGCAGCTTTGCTTTGGAGATTAACACTTAAAAATGAATGGAATACTTTGGGGTATTCTGTTCCTGTGTTATTTGAGTGACCATCGTTCAGTTTCTTTTGTGACTTTGTTTAGTTAATCTGGGGTGAACAGAAAATCAAAAAGAGCATATTATGAAGGGGTTGACGGATTTCTAATCTTAGATTAAGAAACAGTGCAGGACTAAACCTAATATTTGTGCATTCCTTATTCTGTTTTTGCATTTGAAACTGAGCCATGTTTGTGGAAGGGATAAGGAAGAGAATGAAAAGAGGCAAAGGTTGATAGAAGAGCAGAGGCTAATGGAGCCAGAGTGGCAATAGCTCCAGAGAAGAAGAGCTGATATGAACCAAAAAGCAGCTGACAGTGTAGAAGCAAGAATAAAAAGAAAGAAATATGAACGAAGTACAAAAGCAAGATTTTTGACAAAGGCTACTGCGAACGAAAAAGTGAAAGAAAAAACATAATAGCAATTACAAAATATAAGAGAGGTTGTGGAGAGAAGACAACAACAAAAAAGACTTCGACAAAAGCTTAATAGGCATCAACATGATGCAGTCAAAAGGTAATTCTAATATCTTAGTTGTCAACATTTTGGGAATTTCCATCGGTTCAGTTAGTTCAACTATCATTATTATGCTTGTTAGTATGTACAACCGTTACCCTTTCTGATTATTATTCATTCTCCTTATTTCTTCCATTCTTTTGTCTTCTCCATCCCTACCCACCCTACTACAATTTAATGAATAAGAGTAAGAATGGAAAAGAGTGTTTATGCTTGAATGGGAGCAAAAGGAAATCAACCTTCATCAGAAATGTCATTCAATCATAACTCCTCCTCTGAAGCCTGAAAATTATTCTATGGTAGTAGTAGACCACAGGAATATAGATAGATGGTAAAACTAATCAATGATAATGATAACATATACATTATTTGAAAAACTATAGCCACCAAAGGTGGTGAAGGGTTCTATCCTTTTTCATATGTGCATGTGCTTGTTTGTTCCAGTGTTTCCAGCAATACGATTTTGTCATCAGTACTCCACTAGACCTCTTCTGAAATTGGTTTGCTTGTTTTGTGAAAAAAAAGCTTTTTTCATCTTTTTAGATAGTTTTAGTAATGACATCTAGATTTTCCTGAATCTAGATGTTTCTTTAATCTATTTTAATTGTTTTCCGGTGGAAAAAAGCAGATAAATAGAATTCATTCTGACCATATCTATTTTTCGATGTAATTTGTTTTACATAACTTCATATTTTATTACTTATTTAATTTACTAGCATTATTTGGAGTTTGTTGAGATTCTCTGCAAAATGGGCAATGTTGTCTGCAAATCTGAGATTATTCAGATATTTGCCATCCATTTGATTCCTTCATTCTCCCAGTCTAGTCTTCTGAAGATCTTCTTGGGTCAGGCTTCAAAGAGTTTGGGTGAGTTGGTATCACATTGTCTTACCCCTTTTTGGAGCAGAAAGGGGTCCGAGACTTTATGTAGCCTGATAAAGGAGCTTCTATGACTGTATATATGTTCCAGCACTTTGACATATTTTGGATCTACACTTTGTAGAGTGATGGCCTCCATGACCTTAGGGATTTCTATTGAGTTGAAGGTCTCTTCGAAGTCAATAAATGCTACAGCAAGTTGCATATCGTATTCTGCTGCTTTTTCTTTCAGTTGATTTATCGAATGCAGGTGGTCCATGGTCAAGTAGCTTCTTCTAAAGCCAGCTTACTCTAGTGGTTGATTTTCATCTTGTATTTTTGTGATTTGATTTGTGATGATTTCCGTGAAAAGTTGGTATGTGCAGTTAAGTAGTTATTGGAGACTTTTGTGTTTCCTTTTTATATAAAAGCATTATGATTGCAATGTTCCAATCTACTTTGTTTAAGGCACAGTTGAAAAGGACGGCCAGTTTCCTAGTTATGATCTTACCTGCTTTTCTGAGTAGGTTGATAGTGATGTTGTCCACGGTCCGTTCCTTTCTTCATCTGTTTGATGGCTTGTTTTACCTCCTAGGGTTTTACTTCTGAGAAATCCTTGTGCGGATTGCTCCTGTTCATAGTCTCGTAGTTCTAGTTTGGATGAATAGAAATTTTTTTGTAAAATTCTTTGGCACATTTGACAATGCTATCTCTGTCTGGTTAGGCCTCTATTTTCCTCAAATATGCAGGTTATTTGCTTTCATCCTGAATTGAGGCTTTTTTTTATAACCTTGACCTTTTTTGAGAGTCAATTCAGTGACTGCCATCATGTATTTTCTTCTGCCTTCCCTTTGTTTCCTCCTGATCATTTTATTTAGTTTGGTCTCTTCCATTTTCTCTCTTGTTGTCGATGGCTTGAGGTTTCTGCATTTTTCAATGAGATTCCTGGTTTCATCTGAGATTTTACTGATGGTTTTTGGGCTCGTTGGTTTGAATATAGTGGTGACTTCTGCAATAGATGCTATCTTATTGTTGCTTAGTTTGTTGATGTTGGAATCATCTTGTTCAGTGAGAATTCTGTTTTTCAGTTCAAGCTTGTAGGATTGAGTGTGCTCTTTTGGTATGCTTGATGGTTGCTTTCTGGTGTGGAACATTTTGCTGTGTTCTTTGTTGGTATTTACTTGCATTTTACATCTTACCATTCTGTTGTCATTTCCTACCTTGACTTGATCTGGGCTTGGATGTCCTTCACAGTATCATTTTTGTCTGTTAGGATGTAGTCTATTTTGTTTTTGTTGCATCAGAGGAACTCTTCCAAGTCCATTTTCTATTGGGTCTTCTTGAAAGAGGTGCTCATTATTTTGAACCCATTTGCCGTTGTGGAGTTTACAAGATCTTCCCCACTCTTGTTCTGTACTTTATATCTGAATTTGCCAATGCAATCTTTATTTCCTTGTGCTACCTATGCATTGAAGTCGCCAGTGATGATATTGGAATACTATATGATGTCTTGGAGTTAGGAATTCAAGTCATCATATAAGTTGTCTATTTCCTCTTGGGTTGATTGTAAAGTAGGAGCGTAGACTTGGATGATATTCAGTTTGTATCTCTTTGAAAGTTATATGGTGACGCTGGCTATTTGGTCAAAGACGGCTTTGAAGTCTGTTACATTGTCTTTGAGGTACTCATTGATGAGAAAGCCAACTCCACTTTGTTTTACTTTCTCTTTTTCGTAGCTGTAAAGAAGATGTCTGCTCCTCAGTTTGATTAGTTCTTCTCCGGGACTTCTTACCACACTAATGCCTATGATGTCCCATTTGACATTTTTGCTTTCCCTTCCTAAATCGGTTAGGTACATGTCAGTTGACAGTGTTCTGACATTGTAGGTGTATAATGTTGTCCTTTTGATGATGGTTTTTGGACTATGTTTGGATGGTCGCTGTTGGACCAATGAAACAGTGGGAACGGGTGTTTTCTTGAAGCAATTTGGGTAGTTGCTTTTGGAACACATCACCCCCCACCCAAGGCAAGTGATGTTGATGGGCTTTTGGGGGGGGGGATAATGATTAAACATATCATATCCTTTAAATAGAGAAATATATATGCAATATTAATGATGATATTTTAGTTTCCAATTTCCATGGATCCAGCTAATTATTATCATCATCATTATTATTATTATTATTTATGTATCTGAATGTTCACACCAAATAACTGGTGGTCATCTCCTCAAATCTTCAGCCTTCCTCTCTGTATCCATGCAGTCCACGGTAATGCTGGGGTATGTTCAGTCCCAGTTATATCATCCATACATTGGTATTTTCACACCAGACTCCTGGTGGTCATCACTGAAGACCATTACCACCACCATCAGCATCATCATCCAATAAAGTATTTAAAAAACTTTTTTTTTGATATTGTAGGATCTACGATACCTGTTGTTGGTACAAGAACACCACCTGTTGGTAAATATCATTCATTCCTTGAATAAGGGATTTAACTTTGGTTGCCTTCTTCTCTAAGATCTTATTTGCTAATGTTTTCTTTTGTGATTTTTGATCTCAGGTTAAGCCTGTTTACCAGTCAGACAAGAGCTTGAATCAACAAATAATGCATTAGTGTTGATTACACAATCATAAATACAGCTGCAGATTACAATTTGTTTGGAACACAGGCATTACTGGAATGCAGTATCAATTTTTTTTGTATGTTTTTAAGAAACTCTCAAACAAAACTGTCCACAATTTTTTTAGTTCTTAATCATCCTGGTTATCCGCTATATTAGTCAAAAATGAAAATGATTGACCATGCCTCTTGTAAGAAATGGAAATTCTACTACAAGATTAATATTCATCATTATAAATGCCTAAACAACAATTGATTTCTGTTTTGTTTTTTCATTTTGAAAATACATCATATTTACAAACTAACAGTTTATCATTTGTTTCTATTTCTATTCATCTACATATTTGGTATACATCATGATAGGTTAGTGCTGCCAGTGAGTTAAATCTTAATATTTTCTGTGTATATAGCTAAATAATTTTTACTTTTTACTTTATGTTGTTTTTATTTTAATCTGTTACAAAATTGGTCCTTGTCTGCTGACATACAACATATTTGGAATTCTTCTTTCAGCAACTTGTACCTTGGAAGATATGATGTCTTCTGTGGATGATTTAAATATCAAAGTTTCCAGCCGACCTGATATGAAGTCTCAAATAAGACCTAACAATGGAGGTTGGAAATCTGGTGAGAAGGATGCAAATCCTTGGGTGAAAATAATTATACCAGATAACTTTTCAAGAGGAGGCTCAATCGTTCTACCTAAGATGAACAATGTGAGATCTATTGGCGTTTTCACTGGAACATTCAATAAAGGTGTTCAAAATCAAATACCGGTATGGGCCTTTCTTTTTCTTTACTACTTTCCTCAAATTAATTTTGATCTTTAAATCTTTCTTTGAACTTTGATAGGGGTAGACATTTGAAAGAATGTTCCTCTGTCTGGCATAGATGCCAGTCATATCTGATATGAGTTGAGGTTTTATTTCCAAGGATTTTCTTTTTTGTTATTTTAGGAACTGATAAAACTGTATGGAAATGAAGGCAAGCAACATTGCTAGCAGAAGAGACTTGACACAACTTTTTCACGTCTTAGATAGAATCTACTTTCCTGAATCCTGCAATATTCACTCAATAAAATTATGCATTAGACCATTCCATATTCATGAAAATAGTTTATACTTGACTTCTTAATTCATTATTTATGGGAAAAATCTTACAACTAATGTAAATACGAATAAATACAATTAAATACATAATTACACACACACACACACACACATATATATATATATATATGTATATGTGTATATATATATAAATATATATATATATATATGTATATGTGTATATATGTATATGTATATGTATACATATACATATATTTAGTATATAAAGAGAAATAGGCAAAAATATAAATCCCTCTTTTTTAATATATTCATTGAGCAAGTGATTAGATGCCAGTTTATCGATTCATATAAATTCAGTATTGAAATAATGGTATATCCATTTGGTTGAATAGCAAGACAATCTATAAATGGAGTCAACATCAATTTTTTGGGTTTTTATTAAAAGTGCTCACAAAAGATCAATCAACCTTATCCATTTGTAAAGATAACAGTGTAATATAATTTTTGTTCCTTGGTAAAGAGTGTCATTTCGCTAATTGCTTATGTGTTAATAGTATGGAAAATGGCTTTTTTTTAATTTAAACTTTGCTTTTAGATAGTGATATTTTGGAATTGACCTATCCCCAATTGAACATTGGATTAGTTTGCTTTAACATCTTTTTCAGAAAAACTGAAACATGGATCTAGATTTACATTTGTAAAGATGATTTATTCTTCTCCTTAACATTAAAGATACAAATTCAGTACCGGTTGAAGAAGAGTATAACATAAAACATATGCAATTTATTGAAGCCAAAAGAAAGAGAATTACAGTTGTCTAATCTAATAGTAATGATGGAGTGAACAAGCTGCTCAGTTTCATAATTGAAAGTAAGTTTCTAATACTATGGATGTTTCGAATTAATTTATAACAGTATGATACAAAAAGTGATGAAAAAAAATCTGTGTGGTCAATAAAACACTACTTGAGACTACTTTGAAACAAACAAATGTTATAATGTTATAGATACTATTCACTCTACTATTAAACAATACTGAATTTATGAACAGAGGAAATGAATAAGATGTTCTCTTTCATATCAAAATGAACTGTATCTTGAACGTGCAGAAAATGAATGTTTTTAGTTGGTCTTTATGTTTTAAGTGATCATGATAATTTATACTCAAACTTTAATTTCAAAGCTAATACAATAAAATGAATAAGATCTATACAACTACAATCATTGTTTATTCTACTTAATGATAATAGTAAGTTTTTATATCATCATCATCATCATCATCATCATCATCATCAGCCTCTTAGTGTCCATCATTGAACATAAAACTTCTCAAGATTCGCCCCTCTTTATCTGGTTGTCACAATGCCAGTACTTTTGGAACTTATCGAGTTTATCAAGCCATCTTATATTTTGTTGGCCCTGGTTTGGCTTGTGATCTGTAGGGATCCACATTCTGAGTTGTGATGTCCAGCGGTTGTCAGCAATTCTCTCATCATGATTAGCCCATTGCCACCTGAGTTTTTTTTATGGATTCTATGATATATGCTGCACTAAATTGGCAAAATTACCTATTTTGTGAAAAAAGCAAACTATTGCCTAATCTATAAATTAGGCAAAAATATTGCCTTATTCATGAAATACGTAAGCTTTCTGCCTAATCAACAAACTATTTATTTTAGTTAATGTTTGAGTGACAACAGTATCAATCTGTGTTAATTATTACTATGCAACTTTGTTGAAAAAATTAACACGTTCATATTTTAAATTTCGAGTTGAAATTTAGTAAATCGCTGTTCACTTACTTAATGGTAGTTGGTGAAATTTATCAATTGACAATACTTTCATTCGATATTAAATAGTAAGATATTTTTCATTCAATTCAATTCAATGAATTATTATAAATCATTATTATTTATTTTCATTACTATTTTTTACCTTCAGCTCAATTTTTAAGTTTTTTAAATCAATGCAAAATGGTTTTACTTTACGTTTGTTTGTGCGTTTAGTGCATTTGAAGAGTAGACAATTAAGGCATTGAAAGACGGCTATATTGACATCTGCTATGACATTTAGATTTCTTTTTCTTGCTAGTAGTTTATTGAATTGCCTAATTAAAGATTGATTTTACTCAAAAAATTAAATATATTTCAGTCTTCTTAATCTAGAAAGGTATTTTTTTGGCCTGCATTTTGTATTTTGTATCTTTTTTCAAATAGTAATGATCAGAAATATAGATTATTACACAAATTAAATTTCAATTCTGAAAGTCAATTGTAAACTTGTCCTTTTGAAAATCAGATAAAACTATTCTCAAAATAAGAAGGAAGATTACAACTGTTGGATAAGGACCTTAAAAAAAATGATAGCTGGGCAGAAAGTTATGAGAAGAATATAACAGTGAGGAGTTCATAAATGAAAATCATAATCACTCGTGTATGTGACAATAGTCTTTTAAACTTGAAGGGAAAGGCAAAGAATAAAATATAAGGACAGAGTGGAAAAGAAATAACACTGTATGGTTAAAAAGGATCCTTTCATTGTCTAAATTGAAATTGTAATACTCAAAATTTAATTGATATTTTGTATAGCATTTTTATAAGCTTTTCTTTTCATTTTCTTTAAATTCTTTCAGCCCCAGTTTATTTTTGATGGTGTGGTAAAAATCCCTGTTGGAACAGCAGGCAATGCTGTAGAAATCAGATTCAAAAAAGAAGATGCTGCAAAACCAATTGAAGTTGAAGTGGATGTGAAATTATGTTTCAAAGAAATGACAGGTAAATTGAATATACTTTTTACAAGTCCTATGTTACACAAGCATCAAATCAAAATGCTGCAAAATTTTATTAGGAATGCGTTTTAATTGAAAATATTTTACTGATTCTTCAATGTTAATATTTGCAGATAACTTTTAGAATATTTTGACTGTATGCATTAAATCATATCCATAGAAAGAAAATATCAGAAAATCATTGGTTTGTCTATCAGTAGAAAAAATTATCTATCCTTCTCAAAACTATGAAGAAGGAAAAATATAAAATTGGGCAAAAACGGTGTTGATCATTTTGCCATGCAATGATAAAACTAGTTCAGATGTTCACATAAACTAACTTTTTTTGTGTTTAGCATACATGTGCAATAGACTGATGATGATGATGTACCTGTTTAGAAATACTGTTATACCTATTTAATTTGGTACATTTATTTGATACTTTGATCAAGAAAATTTAAAGAAAAATAAGGGAAACAATTTTTCATGAACCAACTTGATAAAATTATGTCATTTTTACTATTTAGTGCCACTGACATCTTTTGGCGTATCCAGTACTGAAGCACCAACTGGTTCAGGTAAGAATCCAAGTAGAATATCTTGACAATGAAAATATGAAGGTTTTAATCAGACTCCTATCAGAATATTGTTAGTATAACACTATGCAACTTTAAAAATCTTTTTTTTCTGTTCCTGGGTAATAAGTATCATTTTATGATTGATTTTGTCAAAAAATTATAGAAAATTGCTATTATTCCCTTTACACTTTATCTTGGTGATCAGAACATTGACATTTTCCGATTTACCTATTTTTCCTTTGACATCTCAAGGAAGGTAATTGAAAGTTTCAGACTTTTTATCCAGATCTATGTCAAATCAGTTCATAAGGGTTAATTCTATGTGCAGTGGTGGTATCATCACTTTTTATGGGGCAACAAGTGACTCCCATGTGATATTGTTCTTCTCAACACAGAATCCGAGTGACTATAGCAAGCTCCTCTTTGGAAGTGCACCAAGGCAAAGATAAGGAATAAATCTTGGAGACCAATCAGGAATGCCACCATTTTGTAGTCTCTGATGACCTCCCAGTGATACTCCTTATAGTTCAAGGTATCTAACAAGGTCTTCACATTGTAGTATTGCAGGAGAAATGAAGTGCCTTGAATTTTTCCTAATTCCTAATAGACATGCTGAAGTATGCCTTACATATCTTAGCAGAGCATTCTCTGAGGGAAAGGCCATATCAGGTATCTTCATCAGACAACAGATAAAAAAAATCCTGGAATGCAAGTAATTCCCCAAAAAGAAAAGATCTTGTTACTGCTTTGTCACTATGTTTTGGAACCTCGTAGGCAATCACAAGACCGAAAACTATGTAAAGCTGGTTGTGATTATGGAGAAGAACTATAGTAAAATGGACTGCAAGCTGCCCCTCAAAGTCCTTATCATTGGTCCTGATAAATTCAAGAACGTTGTACTTGAAGGAACATGATGAGTGCTTCCTCCAGGATATACTGGACTTGAAACGTTTTGCTACCAAAGATCATATAATGAGAACATGATAAGAGATTATAATTTTGGGTCTGATTCATAAAAGTGAATTAAAGTACAATCGTGAATCAAAAATCACTTCTAAATCTTTTGTGATCACTTTTGTTCAACTTAAGGGTACATACATATTTATTCAAATTCAATGGTTGCAGTTTTTCTGGAAAAAATGTGATTTTTTTTATATGAATAGAAAATACACAAATTCATCAATTGTACAATTGGAAAAACACAAATTTCAAAATATTAATGTCCTGATCATAAAAGCAAAGTTTGAAGAGGATAATAAATATTTTATATACTTTTTACACATAACGAATTTGAAGATGTCCAGGAAAAAAAGTTGTGTTGATCAGTGTAATTTGAAGGAACAAATATTACTGGCAGATATTTATACCTTTGCAATACTTGATATACCTCTTGACTGGATACTGGTATCTCATATCTATCGAGCTATAGTATGATATAAAGAAAAGAACTGCACATAACATTCACAATATCCATCAATTTTTTATTTGACATACTATTTCTTCTAAATTAGGATTTATTGATTCAGGGCAGCTTTTTTTTAAAAAATATCTATTGAAAGTTAATTTTAGATGAGGGAAGATGATTGGATAGTCCAACATGTCAGATATCTATGACCTTTGTTCTTTTCCCAAAGAAAGGGTCATCTGTCAAAAATTCTTCTTAGATTTAGAAGGATCTTATGCCAAATATAAAGAAACTAATATTGTATTATGCGAACCCTTGGCTCTCTTTATATGTGTACTAAATGGGTTAAATCCTTGTTTTTGTGCAGTATGTAATTTCCACTGGTATATATAAGCATGTCTGTAAAGTTTTGTCTTATTTCATTCTGCACTTTGACCATGCATCAACCTCTTACTAATTTTTAACAAAAATAAGAAGCAGAAGAATTGAGCAATTTGCTAAAACTTTGTGTCTAGCATTTTGTCAATGCAATTTTATGATTTGGTACGATACAAAAAGCTACTCAGAATAGAATTTCCTACAAGATGACATTGATTTTATGAAAAATTATGCAAAAACTTTTAATGTATAGCATAACATTGAGTTTATTATGATTTGCAAAAATGATTTTGACTTTGCAAATGATAGAACAGGTAAGATCAATTTAGATGGGATAGGTGGTGCTGACCTCCAAGGTCAAAAGCAAGGTAAAATTTTTCTTTTCCTTTTTTTTGGATCAAAAGCCAGACGAAGCTTCTCTTTCCGTTTTAGCAGCCAAAGGCAAGTAAGATTTCTTTTCCATCTAGAGGTAAAAAGTGAGAGGAGACTTTTTCTGCCTTTTTAGTGATTAAAAGCGAAGGAAAACTGACAATTTCCAAAACAAAAGAGGGGTCTTATTGATTAAAAGCACTAAAAATTTCCTCTGAAAAAAATAAAAAACAAAACAAATGCTATACAGTTGGATGGATGATGGATATAGTGAATAGTTATGCAAAGCTTTTTTTTTTTATCAAACTTCATCTAAACTTTTCTACACCTTGATATATATATATATATATATATATATATATATATATATATATATATATATATGTGTGTGTGTGTATGTGTGTGTGTGTGTATGTGTGTGTGTGTGTGTGTGTGTATACATATCAGACTATTATCCTTGACTTAGGAGCCATCAAAAAATAATATATAATCACAAGGAAACAAAATTAAAATTAATTGCGGTAATAAGATTTTGTAAGAGATTAATTGTAGCAAGTATATATTGGTTGGAGTGGTTCATGATTTTTTTTGGAATACTAATTTTATATGGTACCTTTATTTAAGGCTTTGATGAAGAAAACCATCCTTTTTTGCTGAAGGGCAAAAAGGGGAACAGTTTCTCCTGAGCCAACTTAATGAATTTATGTCATTTCTATCTTTTAGTACCTCTGATGTCTTTTGGTGTACCCAGTACTGAAGCACTAACCGTTTCAGGTAAGAATCCAAGAAGAATATTTTAGCAATGAAAACATAAAGGTATTAGTTAGATTCTTATGAAAATATTGTTTAAAAAATATCTTCCAATCTACACAACGCTTACTATACCTGTTGACTGGATACTTGCGTCTTATATCGATCAAGTTCATTCAGATTATCTACAATAAAAAAAAAGAATTGTACATAACAGTCACAATATCCATCAATTTTTTTGTTTGGCATTCTATTTCTTTTAAATTAAGTATTTATAAATTCATTTTTACCTTTTAGAGCCACTGACATCTTTTAGTGTACCAAATACTGAAGTGACAACTGTTTCAGGTAAGAATATCTTGTGAGAATATCATAGTGTGATATGGAGAATTATCAAACTATCAACTGATTGGATTTCACCCGTGATGATGGATCATTTTTTGTTAGTAGGACTCTAGTCATGTGTTATGTTTAGCTGGAAATCTTAATCTAATGCACAATGCACTTTTCTAATATACGAGTCACAAAACATTTTTTAAGGTTTAGTTCATTTTAATGGTTAGAAATCTGTATTGGCGTGTTCAAGCACAGTAGAGAAAGGGACTAACCAACCTTCTTTCTTCCATTTCACATGCATACACAGAGATAAAAACCTTACAAAATATAAACTTTCAATCATTCAACAAGTAGGAGAAATAATTGTATTCATGTGGGAATGCTTTCGTTGGAAGACTTGGGTCTTTGTACTTGTGTATATGAAATAAAGTGTAAAGATGCATGTAGAAGAAATTGTATGTAGAATAATTTCAGATGATGTACTTACATAGTGGTTTTGTCTTCGATCTGGGGTTGATGATGACCCCAAGAGAGGAGAGCTATACTACCACATTACCATTAGGACTCGAGGAAAATAGGGAGCAAGATTTGAATTCCATGGGTGTCTTCAATTTTTTTTTAGTTGAGGCAATTTTGACTAATCAGCTGTGACTATTTTTATTCATCATGGACTACGCAGGTGAATAATTGTATTTTATTCATTTATTCATTTTGGTTGACTTTTTTTGAGAGGGGACAATTGGATTCCTACAACTGGTAAATTTCTGATTTTGTAACAGGAAAAAAAAATCTTCTGTTTTGTATAGTCATGGATAACTACCATTTAGAATTATTAAATATTATTAAAAAAGTGTGAACCGAAACTGTCCACATAGATTTCTTTCAGTTTTCAAGTTGGCTTGGCTGGCTATGTATGAATGACATTTACAGGCCGTACTAATGGAGCTAGAGGGCTAAAACTTTGAACATTTTCTCCTCATATCTAGAAAAAATATTATTTATTTTTTCAGAATTCCCCCCCATAATATTTTTTTAGAGTGGGATTTATTTTGCAATATAAATTTATGATAAAATGATCACTTCATTTGTGGTGGCTTGTTTCTTTTTTCAAATGCCGGACTTTTTCAATACCTAACAAAAGGCGAGAGAAGTAACTTATTCATTGATCACCCCCTTTTTCCTGTTGCCAACAGATGATGATCACATGACTAGTAACCAGACCTGTTTTTTTACATTCTATTTCCAGTGACATCATTTGGAGTGTCTGAAACTGGCCTACCAACTCTTATAGGTGAGAAATTGCTTAAATAAAAATATAAATCTGAATCCATGGACCTGTGTGATCAGGTGAATAGTTTTGTCAGGTGTTTCTGCTCAACTTTTTGAACTGTCGAAACACCAGAGATTTTATCCTTATTTAAGACTTTTTTCATTGCAATCATAGATGATTCCAAATTTGGCCTTCCAGTACATGGCTGATCTTTTTCAAATGTGTTTTGGTGAGGCAGGTGATATGGTTGAAAAGGAAAGTGTAAATTATTGGCAAGTTTTGATAAGCACTCTTTAGCTACGCCATGGAAATGAATCACATTGTTTATGAATAAGAAAGCCTACTTCTCTTTGTTTTTCTTTTTCTTTTCTGTTGCAATAAAAGGGTTTAGCTCCATTAGTTCCTCTGTGGGTCTTCTCATTTTGCTAATACTGATCTTGTCCCATTTGATGTTTTCAAGTTCATTTTCAAGATCAGATAGTTGTTTTTCTTTTGAGAGTCGTCTGATGTTGTAGGTGCCTATGTATAATGCTGTTCTGTTGGTGAGATACTTGGGGCTCTGTTTTGGTTGTCACCCTAGAATCACATCACCCCCATCCAAAGCGAATGATGCAGCTGGACTTTGTGGAACCGCAGACCCAACAGGGACAGTTGCGAGAAAAAAATGCTAATAAATATTTTCAGAAAAAAAAGAAATTAAGCCCAAATGTGGCTTTACATGATTTTCAAGTTGTGGTGTAGAGACCTCATTTTTAATTCTTTTTCTGATGATATTTTCTTTGTTTACATTTGAAAACCATATAAAGACAACAGGGGCCTCTGGGTGGGGGCCCCAAAATCTTTTGGTAGAGCTGTATTTTAGAAACTAATGTCTTGATAGATAAAATAAGTTGATGAATTTTGTATTGTGTGCTGAAACGGTTATTGCAGATGAGTGAAAAAAGGATGGCTAAAGGACAAGGGGTTTTGTGCTGTGTGTATGGGAGTGGAAAAAAAATCTTTTCACCATCGAATAAAATCCCTCTTTGAGGCTCTAAAACAACTAACATTGAATGATAAAGAAACATTCAGATAAACTAATTTTTATTGAAAAATGAAAATTGGACCTACAATAAAGACAAAATCATTCGACCAATCACTTTGTACTTTAATACTTTGCAACTGCAAACAACTTCAAAATCATAAATACATTCTTCAAAAAGAAACCCGATTGGAAATGGACTTGGAAGAGCCCTAAGCGTGAAACCAAAAACGAAAGACTACATCTTGACAGACAAAAGCGATACCATCAAAGACATACAAATTTTGAATCAAGTAAACATAGGAAATGACCATAGAATGGTAAGATATAAGATGCTAATAAACACCAACAAAGAATGCAGAAAAATGTTCAACACCAGACTGCAACCATTAAACATACCAAATGGACTTACCCAACCCTTCAAGCTAGAATTGAAAAACAGATTTGATATCTTTACCGACAAAAATGACACCAACATCAATGAACTCAACTTTAAAATGGCAACCTCTCCATTAGAAGCTGCCAATATGTTTGAACCAAGAAACACACCGATCATTAGCAAAATCTCAGATGAAACCAGGAAGCTTATTGAAAAGTGCAGAAACTTTAAACCACCAACAATCACAAGGGGAAAAATAGAAGAAACCAAACTAAATAGAACAATTAAGAAGAAACTAAGAGAGGACAAAAAATAATATACGGCTATAATATGTTGGGGCTTAAAAGCTATAAACAAAGCACTCAGAATAGGAGAGAAACAAATAACTAGCATACCCAAAGAAAAAAGAAACATAACAACAGACCGAGACAGATCTGTCAAATGCACCCAGTAATTTTACCAGGAACTTCAAAACAAGGACAGTAAAACAACGACCAGAATACATAAGAGGCTGACAATCAGTTTGAGGACTTCCTAGAAGTTACACCATGGGAAGTAAAGCAAGCCATCAAACGAACAAAGAAAGGAAAAGCCCCTGGACCAGATAACATCACCATCAATCGACTAAGCTGGAAAGAGCGTCAACAAAAAGATAGCTATTCTATTCAACTTGTGTCTAAAACAGAATGCAGTCCTGAAAGACTGGAACACTGCAAACATAATGCTTCTACATAAAAAAGGAAATCTGAAAGACCTTGACAACTACAGACCTATAAGCCTACTCAACTGCTTATATAAACTTTTCATAAAAATCATCACCAACCAGATAACTGGAACACGAGATAGAAACCAACCACAAGAACAGGCTGGATTTAGAAGAAGTTACTTGACCATGGACCACCTGCATTCAATAAATCAACAGAAAGAAAAAGTAGCAGAATACAAAATGCCACTCGCTGTAGCATTTATAGATTTAAAAAAAAGCTGACTCAATGGAAATTCCCATGGTCATGAAGGCTATCACTCTACAAGGTGTAGACCCTGTAGGTGCCAAAGTACTGCGACATATATAAAATCACAGCAACTCCTTCATCAGGCTATATAAAGACTTTGAACCCTTCTGGCTCCAAAAAGGAGTAAGGCATGATACCAGCTCACTCAAACCCTTCACAGCCTGCCTCGAGATGATCTTCCAAAACCTGGACTGGGAGAATAGAGGAATCAAAATAGACATGCAGATGACATCGTCCTTTTTGCAGAGAACCTACACAACCTCCCACTAATAATGGATCAACTGAACGGAGGAAACAAAAAAGTCTGCCTACATATGAACTTAGGTAAAATGAGAATCATCTGTAACAATCACATTGAGAATAAGAACATAACAGTCAAGATCAAAGATGCAAAACCAGACAATCCAAATAATCCTAAAAAGAAGAGTAGACAACCAATCCATTCTCCTGATAGTCACTTATGGAGCTGAAACATGAAACCTAACCAAGAGACAGACCTGCAAACTGAGAAGCATGCAATGCACTCATGAGAGAATCATGCTCAACCTTACATGGAGAAATCACAAGACATCACAGTAAATCAGAAAGAAAACGGGAGTCCGAGACATCATAGAATCTATTAAAAAACTCAAATGGCAATGGGCAGGTCATGTTGCGAGAATGACAGACAACTGATGAACATCACGACTCACAACATAGATCCCCAGAGATAACATGCGGAACCAAAGCTGACAGAATATACGTTGGAGAGATGAACGAGACAAATTCAGAAAATACTGGCTCTACAATGCCCACGATAGAGAAGTGTGGTGAATCCTGGGGAAAGTCTATGTCCAATGACAGCCGTTAAAAGACTGATGATGATGATCATCATCATCATCATCATGATCATGATGATGATTGTGTTTGAAAGTTCCATTAGTACATGAAGAGTTGGATGTTATTAAGATAGCTGTCAAATCAATCTATTTCTCAGATACTGTTGTGACTCTGTGCAGGACAGAGAATACACTATGCAGTTGCATCCTACTGCATTTTCTTTTCATTATTGTGATCAACTTTTTAAAGTCCGTCATTTGATATAGATCTTCCCCAAGATTCACCAGATCTCTCCATTGTAAGAGTGGTAGGGATAATAATTTTTTAAGTATTTAGTTTGTCAAGCCCATCTCATATTTTGCCATCTGTGTTTTAGCATATGATATCTGGGGATCCACATTGTGAGTTGAGTTTTCTAATGATTTCTATAATATTACTGGCCCCAGTCTTTTCTTCAATTTTCTGCGTGGTCTCATAATCTTTTCATCTGAGTTTGAGCATGATTTTTTCTTACGCATGTTGCATAGTTCAAAGCTTGAGGATCAATCTTTTGGTAAGGTTCCAAGTTTCTACTCCACACAAGAATATCATATTTGTATTCTGTGTTACTGACACCAGTTGTACATGCTTGCTGGTTCAAATCATCTTAAATTTCATCAATACTAAGTGTCCTAGACTTTCTTCCAGTCTTGAATAGCAGATGCCCTTGTGGCCCAAAGGAAAATGTCATTGTTCTCACATCGGTATCGGAGTTTGTAGGATAAATTTAGAATAGCCATTAAGAAAGACAGCCTAGCATCAGTTTCCCCTTATTTGCAAATCTCTAGCTTTATGACAGTCAGCTGTTGTCATTCTGATGCACTTGGAACCTTTCATCACATAAAGGTCTTTATATACTGACAAGTGAACATTTCATGATCTGATCATCAGAACCATCTTCTTTTTCCTTGAAGACAGGAAGCTCCTCTACTGTTTAATCTTGGTGATCTGAAATCATTCCAAACTGTAACATAATTTTTACCCCAGAATTTTTTTCCCACATTCTTGATTCAATATTTATTCTCCTACTTGGTAAACCAGTCTGCAAATTCATATCTTAAGACTTTCATGCGGTGTCACTGAAACTGAAATTATAGACTTTCAATTTTTGAATCATGGTCATGCCATTTAAAAATTACCCTGAATTTAAGGGTATCAAATATATTTGACACTTTTCTCTAGGATTTAGGTTATGGCAGTTTCATTTGTTCTCCTCAACATCTAAAATTCATCTGCAAGACTCATAGGGGAAGATCCTAGAGGATATAAGAACACTTGTTTCATATTAATATCTCTGTGCTGGCTTATGATGTCCATTATCCAAAAAAGCTCTGTCAGCCTTCAATACTGCTTTGTTTTTATTGATCCTCAATACTTTTTATGTCGTAGACTTGGAAAGATTTGGAAGTTTAGCTTCTTTAGTGGGTCAAGAATTATTTTCGGGGCCTTATGCCTAGGCATACAAAGTGGAACAACATTATGGCTTTTCCATATATTTTGTTATTCCATCATCATCATCATCATCATCATCATCATCATCATCATCATCATCATCATCATCAGTTACTCAACGTCTGTCAGTGAACATAGACCTTCCCCAGGCTTAGAATTTCCAACACTGTTGACTTATCAATGGTTGATGCCATAATATCATCAAAGGAAACAACATTATTTTGAATGATGACATTGTTGTTCCTTAGATAAAGAACTCTGTCGAAATTGTAATAACTTGCTTCTGATGATTCAATGAATGAACAAATAACTGCACTAAATACTGATGCTTGACAATATTGGAGCTATCTCTTCCAGAAAAGAACATCAATTTTCCTGCACCTGATCTCTTAGAATTCACATAGCACTCCAGTGAACCAAAATATCGAGTTGGCAGCAATCTTCTGCATCTCTTTGACTTTGACTCTCCTTTTGTAAGGACATGGTTTTCAATTTATCTTGGCTGAAAAGCAATGCTGCTACATCAGTGTGACTTGTAACAGCGGAAATCTGTTCAGGTATTAAAAGTTTCCTGGATCTGTCTGAATATCTCTGATGAGGGTGATTGCATACTCAGTCCACAGTTTTTGCCAATAAGCTATAGCTGATGCCATGCCCATATTAACTAATGATCTTGATGACTTCAGCTCAATTATAAGAAATTTAGCACATGGTAAAAGTATGATTTGGGATTTTACATTCACCAGATCTTACTCTGCCAATACCTACAACATTCATGATTGGATCAAGATCTTCAGAAGGGATGGTGAAGTTTGTTGAAATGTCCTCAGGCTTCAGTCATAAAGCAAGTTGGAATTAAAGGAAGAGATTGAATGCTGATTTAGAAATCAACAATCAAAAATGTTATCTTTCTTCACAGTACATACACTCTTATAGTTCAGTTTTCATTTTAGTACAATCATATTATAAGAACTTGTGAACTTCCTCACACTTTACAGTGCAGTCTTCCTTCACAGTATGGTCAATTGCCAGTTCTGATAATTTAGGATGTTGAGGAAGTGGCATAAAAGCAGGGTTTTGGTACAAGTTCATCCAGGTCTACCCCTGATCCAAAAAGTGCATCGCTGTTAACTCCTGGAGCTAAACACGGACAAAAGCCAAAATGCTCATCTTGAACATAGAATTCGGGGTTATTTATGGAATTGGAGATGCATAGCCAAATTTGGCTGATATACCACAAATCAAAATGAGATTGGTTTGTCACACGCACACACCTTGAATAGGTTAGAGACTATGGCCCAATCTGTCTTTTAGTCTATTTTCAGTGACAAGCAAAGAACTTGAATGACATGCTGTTTACTTATGTGATCTTCAAGCAAAAAGTAGCACACCTAGCCACATCTCAAGTCACAGAGTGCCTTTTGATTGACAAATTACATTTACACAATAAAAATCTAAAAGTTGAATTCCTGGTGTGAATTAATTTTAACTCGAGATGTTAACATAAATTCTACACGCTTGTACAATCTGTGACACCCATAGGGTCATAAAGTCATGCAGAGCTGTCTGTATCAGACATGCATTGATATCACAGAACCCAAGCTTTTTTCCCCATACACAGTTGAAAACTCCTTTGTTTATTGCTCATCTTATTTACTTTATTCAAAGAAAGTAAGCTTGCATCCACATCAATTTCTTCTAGGTCATCATCTGCTTTATGCACTTTATGCAAAACTCTAGTGTAGTTCTTATTACATAACTGATGATAAAACTTTACTTAGATCCAATTCATTGACAATGATGGACATCACTCACTGGTCATTTCTTTGCTTTGCAGTGTTTCTAATAATTTTGTCAGCTCTTAATTCACAGCTTCGTACTAGCTGCTCCTTTGTCTTTGATTTCTTGAACAACTTTTTATCATTCTTATAAATTAAGCAAATTCAATACGTCCTGAACCCCTCCTTTATATTTAGATCTACAAGTAGCTAGGTCAGTGTTATAAGTCTTTTCTTACCTCTCAATTGTTTCTTTTAAATTTCAACTTGGTCAATTTCTATTCTTGTACCCTCTGCTTGATAACATTGGAGCTGTGGCGAGGACAGAATTATTTATTGTGGTGCTGAACTTCTAGCCATACCTCAACATAGTAAGTTTTTAGACAAAAAATTGTGAAAATGGGTTTATATTTGATTTATACTTATTCAAAGTAAGAATTATGTAAAGTATATACATAAATAAACAAATATTTGGAACTTCTCCCTTCTTCAAAGCCAATTTTTTTAGTGGATAAGAAATTTCCACAACTTGCTTCTTGTTACCAGTTCTACAACTTGTTAATGGAGACTTTTGTATTTGACAGGCTGTTGTAGAGGGCTGGGGATGATACAGGATAATGTTTGCATTTTATATCAAAGCACAGGCAATAAGCAAAAAGTTACAAAAAAGGATTTAGAAAACCTTTTTTTATATTGTAGGATCCAAGATACCTGTTATTGGTACAAGTACATCACCTGTTGGTAAATATCATTTACTCCTTGAAGGGATTTAACTTTGGTTGCCTTCTTTTCTTTAATCTTATTTGCTAATGTTTTCTTTTGTGATTTTTGATCTCAGGTTAAGCCTGTTTACCAGTCAGACAAGAGCTTGAATCAACAAATAATGCATTAGTGTTGATTACACAATCATAAATACAGCTGCAGATTACAATTTGTTTGGAACACAGGCATTACTGGAATGCAGTATCAATTTTTCATGAATATTCATTAGAAACTGTCAACCAGAACTATCGGTATAGGTTTCTTCAGTTTATAGGTGATGCTAGCTGGATGGATATGTATGTGTTAATCATGTGCACAGGCTGCACCATTGGAGCAAGAAGGCTAAAATTTAAGCATTTACTCTTTATCATGTGTGGCAAAACTTGGCTTTTTGAAAATATCCCCAAAAATAAGTTTCAGAGTGGTCAATTTACAATATAATTTTATGCTAAATTGGTCACCTAATTTGTGTCTGGCTGCATTCACTCTTGTTTTTCGAAAATTATGATTTCTTAGTGATCTGAAAAAAAAAGCATTGATCACCTCTTTTTCAAAAGACATTGGTTGTATAATGGTTTCTGTTAAGTCACTAACGGGACCTGTAATTTTTTATTTTCACTTTTAGTTAAAAAAATTTCTCTAATTTTTCGTTGCTTCTGTTGGTCTCTCCATATGTATATACATTAGCTGAAACCTGCCCAATTGGGTGATTTTCTGCTAGTATATAAATGTATCTATTGAACAGAAATCCCTAGAGATATGAAATTCTGTTTTCTTTTTTAAGAAAAACTTTGTATTTTTAAAACTGGAAAATTGAATATCGTCAATTTATTTCTAGCAATAACAAGAAAAACTCTAAGAACATATTGACACAAAACAACAGGGATTTAATTGCAAAGGCTCCAAACACACTTCTTATTTTTTTCTCACTGAACAAAAATTCATATCCAGATGTGTTCAAGATATATTTTGAAAAGCAATTTATTTTTCATATCGCTTATTCATTGTTTCTATTAATATTCGGACTATCCTCATCTTGGTTGTTTTTCATACAATGTTTCGGCCATTGTACTCTACGGCCTTCATCAGGTATCATCTGGTAGGTGTGGGGAAGTAACAAACCGAACCCTTTATTTAACTGACGGGGGTATATTGACTGCACTTCCCTCTTAGCATTAGTAGTATTATTATTGTCTCACACTGGGATTGAACCTAGAACCATTAGATTACTTGCAGTAATTCTGTCTGATTCTGTAACCACTATGCTAATTTTTAGGAGCCTTAAACCTCGGGTGGCAGTTTTTGGTATTTGATGTTACTGCTTTCTGTCTTTCATTATTAGAGGTTCCCATATGGTATCCATTTCAATGCTAGGATTACTGAGGCAGTTTTTCTTGCCTAGCATATGGGCCGACTCTTTCAATTTTCGAATATTCCAGTGTTCTTCCTGATCAATTATTTCAACTTCGTTCCACAGGGGTAGGTGGTCTCCGTTTTCCCTCCATACGTGATCAGCTACACCCAATTTGTTAGTTTCACCTTTGCTCACAGCTTTTCGGTGTTCTTCCACCCGAACCTTCAAGGGGTGACATGTTCTTCCTGTGTATTCGTGACCACAGCTGCACAGTATTGAGTATACACAGTTCTTGGTGTTCGATAACTCAGTGGATGGTTTGGTGTGGGAGTGGTAGCTGTGTAGTGTTGATTTACTTCTGAATACAGCCCGGATATTATATGGGGCGCAGATCTTCTGGATCTTCTCAGACACATTCTTAAGGTAGGGGAGACAGACTGTTGTTGGTTTATGATTGTCATCCTCCTCCTCCGTCACTCTTCTTTTACTAGTGGCGACAGTTAAGCCTTTGGGCTAACCATTGTTCTGGAGATTCTTGCTTATGGTACGCATCTCACAGAGGTATGTGTCAGTGTCACTACATATTAGCTTTCCTCTTTGCTGTAAGCATCGGACGATCCCTTTCTTAACACAGTATGGATGGTTAGAGGCGAAGTTGAGATATCGACCAGTGAACGTTGGCTTACGATACACAGATGTATTGAAACCTTGTTCTGATCTTGTCACCAGTACATCCAGGAAGGCTAATTTATTGTTACACTCCTTTTCCATTGTGAACTGTGTTGGAGCTCTGATTGAGTTCATGTGGTCAATATACCCCCGTTGGTTAAATAAAGGGTTGGGTTCATTACTTCCCCACACCTACCAGATGATACCTGATGAAGGCCATGGAGTACAACAGCCGAAATGTTGTATGAAAAACAACCAAGATGAGGATAGTCTGAATAAAAATATAAATTATAATAATATCTCATCTCAAAAATTCAGAGAAACGCTTATTCTTTGGTTAACTTTTTTTTCTTTTTGTTGTTGTTGTTGTTGTTGTTGTTGTTGTTGATGATGATGATGATGATGATGATGATGATGATGATGATGATGATGATGATGATGATGATGATGATGATGATGATGATGGTGGTGGTACAAGATGTGGCAGATGAGAGGTCATGGACATGGCTACGAAAAGGAAACCTGAAGAGAGAAACAAAATTGCTCAACATGGCAGCTCAAAACAAATTCATCAGGACAAACAATATCAAAACAAATATTGACAGAACACAGGCAAACAGCAAATGCTGCCGGTGCAGTGAAAGAGATGAGACTGTAAACCACATAACTAGTTAATGTAGTCAACTTGCTCAGAAGGAGTGTAAACACAGACATCGTAGAGTAGCAACAGTGATACACTGGGAACTGAGTAAACAAATGGGATTCAATCAGACGGAAAAGTAGTACCAGCACAAACCAGAGGCAGCCCTGGAGAATGGAAACCACAAATTACTCTGGGACTCTGACATCCAAACCGATCATTATTATTATTATTGTTATTATTATTTGGAATCTCACACCAGTTGCCTGGTGGTAACCGCTGGAGTTTGAGTGACAGCAAGTCTCCTCAAGTCTCCAGCCCTCCTCTCCTAGTACGTCGCAGTAATTCTGCGATTTACAGTTTCACACCGGTTGCCCAGTGGTTATCACTTAAGGCTGAGTGACAATAAGTCTCCTCAGGTCTTCAGCTAACGTCTCCTCTTTCTTTCACTTATCATGTCAGGGCTAAAATTCGTTGCAGTACTTATATCTCTAGCACCTTCCTCAGTGTCCATGCAGTTCCCAGTAGTGCTATGGTCTGTATAGTCTCAACCCTTCGCCTGATCCGGATCTCCTCTAGTCTCACCCTCAGCGTTTTGGGGACTGTTCCTAGTGCGCCCACTATGACCGGTACTACCCTGGTTTTCATGTTCCACATCTTCCTTAACTCTCTTGCTAGGTCCTGGTATTTTTCCCATTTTTCACTCTCCTTCTTTCTTACTCTATGGTCTGCAAGTACAGCAACGTCTACTATTTGGCAGGCCTTCTTTTTTTTGTCTACTATTACCAAGTCCGGTCTTCTTGCCTGGATGAGGTGGTCAGTTTGGATGTCAAAGTCCCAGAGTAGTTTGGGGTTGTCATTCTCCAAAACTGCCTCTGGTTTGTGCTGATACCACTTTTCCACATGGTTGAATCCCATTTGTTTGCTTAGTTCCCAGTGTATCATTGTTGCCACTCTGTCGTGTCTATGCTTATACTCCTTCTGGGCGAGTTGACTACATTCACTAGTTATATAGTTTACTGTCTCATCTCTTTCACCGCACATGCGGCATTTGCTGTTTGTCTGCGATCTGTCGATTTTTGTTTTTATGTAGTTTGTCTTTATGCTTTTGTTTTGGGATGCCATGATGAGCGATTCCGTTTCTCTCTTAAGGTTCCCTTTTCTTAGCCACGTCCATGATTTCTCATCTGCTACATCTTGTATCTGTCTTTTAAACTCGCCATACAATTTTTTCTCTTCCCATCTTTCTTTTCTTGTTTGCTGTACTGTTCCATTGTTTTCTACTTTGTTGTTTGTTGCACTATCTCTCGCACTCTTTAAGATTTCTTCACTATTCGTTTGCACATGCCTTTCTAGGACTACTTTAGCTCTCTGGACACAGTCTTCTATGCTGATGAGCCCCCTGCCACCTTCTTTTCTCTTAATGTATAGTCTATCTGTATCATCCCTAGGGTGTAATGCTTTATGCATTGTCATAAGTTTCCTTGTTCGCCTATCCATTGATTGGAGTTCTTCCTTTGTCCATCCTAGGAATGGTCCTGTATATCTAACTACTGACACAGCCCAGGTGTTCATTCCTTTTATTAGATTTCTGCTGTTTAATTTGGTCTCTAATATTTTCCTTATCCTTCTAAGATATTCTCTCTTTATCTTTTCCTTCATCTCTTCCCATTTTATCGTGTCACATTCAAGGACGCCTAGGTATTTGTATCGGTCTTGTGCGGTCAATGCCCTAATCTTGCAGTTGTCTGGGAGTTCAATTCCTTCAGTCATTGTAAGCCTTCCTTCTTCTTCTTTTTTTAATTTTTTTTTAAATTATTATTATTATTATCATTATTATTATTATTATTTTTTTTATTTTTTTTTTTTTTTTTAACCATTTCAGGGTTATGTTGTGTCTTTTTTGTGCCCCCATATGCTGTTCCAGTAGTTCTTGGTCTCTGTGGTGTCTGGCTTTATGTTCTGTCTTCTTTCTCCATTCAGATCTTAGTAAAAAAATTTTCTCATTGTTTTGGAATGTGCGGTTTTGTGTGTATTGGGCAGATCTTTGCCTGTATCTCTTCAGCCTTACCTCCTTATGTTGTAAGTGGCAGTTGACATGTTCAGTTGCTTCTCCAAATTTCTTTCTGTCTTTGTCTCTAAGAGTAGGGAGAGACGTTTTTTCTTCTCGTATGATTTCTTTCAAAGTTAGTATCTGTGTTTTCTTTTCTTTCATTGGGGTTTTGTTCTCTCTCTCTGCTGTGTGTCTTTCTTCAGGAATTTTGTTCGGGTTTCAGTCAGTTTTGTCATTTGTGTTGGTTGTGCTGGAAGGTATTTCTTCGGGTTTGTCACCTTCTTCCTTCTCTGTATTATCGCAGATCTCTTGTAGTTCAGTCTTGGAGAGCCATTTGTTTTTTAGAGTTTGTTTTACTTTGTCAGCCAGGCATTAGCTTAATACCTCCACAGTGGATTTTTCCCTCCATATTTTGCTTTTGAAGTAGCAATACATTTCTAGTCTGTTCTCCTCTCTTGACTATCTCTTCCTCTTGTTCTTTATAGCAGCCACTCGGTGATGGCTGTGCCCTTCCTGGGTGTTGTTAGTGAGTGTGTCCCTTCTGAAGGCCATTAAGGGTACATGAGCCAGAGTTTTGGCCAGCAGTCACAGGATGACAACCGGGTCCCTCCTGCCAGTTATGACACACAAATCTTGGATCTGTGCCCCATTTTTTGCGGTAAATTGATTTGGTTGTACTGTCATGATTGTTTTTTTTTTATCTTTAAGGTAGTACTAGACCTTGGTGGATTGGTTCAGTAATAACCTCAGCGCCTCACTGGCTCTTTGCACCCAAGGTATATCCTCACTAGGAAAAGCCATATGGGTGTATGAAACATCTGCGTGGTGAAGTGTTTGTCCTCCACCACCTAATTAATACCTAAGGCACTAAGCTTGGCCTAAAGCTGATTATCTAGTAAGGTCAAATGTCTCCTTTAAATTTTCCAAGTCTGGACTTTGAAAAAGTCCTCCCTAGCCGGGGCCATTCTACTTGCGAGTGGGAGACTAGTTATATTATTTTATTTCTTCACGTGGGTATTCAAGAGACTTTGGTCAATTCATACATGAGAGTGTATTCACATGAAAAAGCATTAGTTTTGCATAAGAGAACTCAATTTCAATAGGAGGGGGAGAATTGTAAATTTAATTGTAAATTTAATTCCACTTACCCCTGTACAGTGCTTAAAACTGGAAATGGTGTTTTGAATTGGCAGTGGTCTATTCAAAGTTAAAAAATTCAAAATCAGTCAAAATCAGAGAGAAAACTATTTCAGAAGCCAAAAGTAAAATTATCAGAAGCCAAAAGTGAAAATATTATTAAAAATAACAGAATTAATCAACAGTATCGAAAATGATCCTTTGCCAAAGAGTCAGTGATTATTCCATCTCGTTAGAAGTATCTTCCTAGCCGGGGCCATTCTGCTTGCTAGCGGGGACTAATTATTTTATTTTCTTTCTTCATTGGATATTCGAGAGACTTTGGTCAATTTATACACGAGGGGGTATTCACATGAAAAAGCATTAGTTTTGCACCACATCATCATCATCATCATCATCATCATCATCATCATCATCATCATCATCATCATCATCATCATCATCATCATCATCATCATCATCATCATCATCATCATCATCATCATCATCATCATCATCATCATCATCATCATCATCATCATCATCATCATCATCATCATCATCATCATCATCATCATCATCATCATCATCATCATCATCATCATCATCATCATCATCATCATCATCATCATCATCATCATCATCATCATCATCATCATCATCATCATCATCATCATCATCATCATCATCATCATCATCATCATCATCATCATCATCATCATCATCATCATCATCATCATCATCATCATTGTCGTCGTCGTTGTTGTTGTGAAGAATCGCTTATAATTTTTGTTTATTAAGTCAAATATTCAATGATTAATTTTCAGTGTTGGACATTTTTTTTTTCTTTCTTTTATCCTTGAAAATACTATTTACACCAGTAATTGCAGCTATTGTGAAAATGACTGACTCCTAGCAATAGATATTTACTAATATTTTTAAGATATTTCAAAAGATCTTAATCCTCTTGCAACTAAACCTTGCCAAAGAATCCATCTTTGCTTAGTTAGTGGATTTCAGCAATACTATCACTGACTGTAAGAATTTTATGGATTCGAAACAAAAATGGGGAAACATACACCATCAACCTTGCAGAAGACATTGCAAAGCCTTAGGTATAAAAATGGAATAATTATATTCATTTGGAAGTAGAATGAACTTTCCAGAATTCGGTATTTTATTATGTATTTGATTTAATGCACTGTCAGCCCTTTTTAGATTTGAGTATCAGCTCTGAATGATTGAAATCTTCCATGCTATTATTTCAAATTTAGTAGAGCTATGAATATTCTGGAATATATCAATAGAAGACTATAATAAAATTGAAATGCAAAGAAGTTGAAGCTAAAAATACAAACCAATTTGATTCTTACTGAAACAGAAAAACCAGAGCTTGAAGGTCATATTAAATCAGGGGCTCATCTAATTTTGAGCCAAGGTAAGTGTTGGTTACTTACTCATAGCACAGGAGCACAGAAGCACCAATGAATGATATTGTTCTTTTTCTTTTGCACTTTATTCATAGCAAGGAGCACTCATTCCACAATTTGTATTGCACTCTTGTCTTCCACCTTATTTCACTAATTTGTTATGTTTGAAATTACTTTGATTACCTTGAAACAGTTTTGTTGAATCAGTTTATCTTTATTATATTATGAACATATAAGTAATCGTTTCAGTGATGGGGGCCTATCTCTTTCAGATTTGATGTGCTAAGTATTGATACAATTGTTTTTTTTTCTAATCAGTTTCCATACCATGGTATCAAAAGTTAATTCTTGCCATAATTCCTATTTCTTTTTAATTAGCAGAAATTTGAAATTAGAATATTTTTAAAGATCAGGAAAAAAGTGTTGAAATAAGATTATTTCACCATAATTTGATGTATATAATTATATACCCAAGATATATAGATTCAGCAGTGAAGTGGTCAGCTGTAGGATTCCAACCAATATTCAGGTCAGCTAATCTGACCCGAGCTATTCTTGATACAAATATCTATTCATTTCATCTTCTTAACCACATTAGTTACTGCTATGTGCAGTTTTCATGAGGAGGCAATCAACTTTGCCATATATATATATATATATATATATATATATATATATATATATATATATATATGTATATGTATATATATATATATATATATGTATATGTATATATATATATATATATATATATATATATATATATATATATATATATATATATATATATATGTTTGTATTGTGGATGTGATGTGGTCCAACAGAATGTAGATGAAAATGATGAAAAGTTTTTCTCTTCATCTTCCAGTTGTTATTTTCATATATATATATGTATATATACATATATATATATATATATATATATATATATATATATATATATATATATATATGTGTGTGTGTGTGTGTGTGTTGCATGTATGAATATATAAATATATATATACATATATATATATATATATATACATATATATACATATATATACATATATATATATATACAAATATGCACACATATACACATATATATACACACATATATATATATGTATATATATATATATATATATATATATATATATATATATATATATATATATATACATAGGTATATTGATTAAATACATAGAATTTGTCTGTGACAATGGTATACCCTCATTTCACTATATTCAGCTTATCAGATAGCTATCTAATCAATATATTGTCTATACTAAAAGTATACTAAGTATTCACAGTTAGAACAAAGATATTTTGTGTCAATATATATATGACGTAGCATATATTTCATCTACATATATTCATATTTATATATTCCCAGCTCTACTCTAAAACCACCAGATTTTCGAAGTATAAAGTTGAATGTATTGAGCACTCTAAGAAATAAATCCATCACATATCAGACGTTGCTTTATATTATGCTATATTGCTAACCTGATCTGTATCCTATGTAATATATATTCATATGCATATTTTCATTCATTCAGACTATTAACCTTGACTTGGGAGTCATAGAAAAGTAATATGAAATTAGAAGAAAACAAAATTAAAGTTATTTGGCCATCAAAGTCAATAATTGAACAACCACACCATCAAAATTTGAAATCATGAAAAAAAATTCCATTGGAGAATAAATATGGTCAGAATAAATTCTATTTATGACATCATTGGAAAACCACAGGAAAACATCTAAAATAGAAAAACATCTCGATCCTAGTGAATGTAGATGTTATTATTAATCCCATCAAAATGAGGCCCAAACAAGTTTTTTTTTCAAAAATTAAAAAAAAGCATTTTTAAAGAGAATATAGTGGAGTACTGATGCTAATTCTGTAAACAAAACAGTGTAGTTAGGAGTGTTGGAACACACAAATACATGAACAAACAAAAACACACAAATATATAGAAAGATAGAACCCTTCACCATCTTTGATGACTATGGTTGTTCAGCTGCAAGAATAAAATGTTGTAAATGATAAACTATAATAATAACGTGAGACTTGAACATGATGTAATGGAATTACTTATATAGGACGCTGATTAACATATAATTCATCATCCGTTTTTCCATTTTATATATTCTATTCATATGTATCAGTAACAATCAAGTTAGAGATGAGTAATGATTGTAAATATATACCAGATAATGCGCAGAAAAAGTCATGAAAATAAAATGTTATCATTCCATGAATCTATCTAGATTGGTATACTTTGTGCTCGCAATGAAAATGCTTCAACTAGTTTGCTTGCTGGCCTTTTTCATATATTACGTCCAGTAATATTCAATAAGCTTTCTATTTATTATGGTTGCATCTGATGGTGCCAGGTATGTTTGTAGGATATCATCTGACCACAGTACATGGCTCTAATCTTCCATGGTTGGATCCCTCATTTCTTTGACAAAGGCAAAAGTTTTTTTTTGAATTGACAGAACTGATGAATGGCTTCTTTACCACAATACATCATCTTCAATCAATTTCTTGTAGCCATTGCCTTGCAGTGTGAGATGGAATGGGAGGTTCTTTGGCATTGCAGATCTACTTTAGAAGCTGTTTTGAAGCAGTCACATGTTGAGATAATTTTCATCCTCCTTGGTTGGACACAATGCTTTACATTCTGCATGGTACTAGTTTCATGATGCTTGGCAATAATTCTGCAAACAGTATGATCATTCAAATCTGAAGGCAATTTACTACACTCAGAAATTTCAAAATCATCCTTCTTTGTTGCAGTTGACAGCTCATTCAATGTGTGCATTTTCACCCATATCTACAAAATAATTTCTGATAGTATAACTAGAACCGGCTAAACACTGATTCATTCACTATAGCAATTATAGACTAGAAAAAATGATTGCATGTTTTGTATGTCAGCCTAGCCTAAAATGATGTCCACAGAACGTTTGATTGTGTCATGACACATGCAACAGTCAAAACTCTTATATTAGTTTTACACTCTGTGTACAATTACACATCATACAAACAAAACCTTCATCTACATGTTTGAGAACGTGTTGATAATCTTAGGCTGGACATCACTTTTGACTACCGCTGTATATGTCCACTCATTTTTTATGATATGATCATACCAAGGATCTCTAAATGTTTAGTACGTATCAGTTTTGCACCTTGCTTTTTCTACTCTTACTCTCAGTCATAATCACATGGATATGTAAAAATGACTCTTTTTCATGGGTGACGGTTTCCCTCTTTCTCTGAATATTTCTTTACAAAATCTAAAAATTGAAGGAAAATACAGAAATATTTCATTGAATTAGAATTTCTTCTCATTAACTTTCCTATATATTTGTGTTAACATGTAAGCAAATTCTGAAACTGCATGGTAAAGATCAAAAGTATTATTTTTAAGGCCAAGAGCTAAAAACTTTGTCATGTAACTCCTATATTATCTCTAATGTGTCTCTTTAAAAAGTTCACCCAAATAGAAAGGTTTTTATAAAAAAAAGCATAAAGACAAGCTGTGATAATCTCTCAATCCTGACTTTTGATATCCACTCCTAAAAAAACATTTGGAAAAAGAAATCAGTTTTACATACCTCTCTCTCTCTCATAATTGATTATGAAATTTAAAAATGGATATTTTCTATGAATTATTTTGTCAATTTCCAAGAAAGAAAGAAATTCCTTTAATATTGTTGACTACATTGAGGATGAATCAGCTTGCAGGGTATGGAATATCCTCCAAATCTCATTTATCAAATTGGGTTTTTTTTCTACTAATATTTGAGTTACTGAAATAGTGTACTGTTTTATGTAAAAATAATACAAGTATGAATGATTTTAAGAATAATTAAGATCCTATGAGATATATGATGAAATGATTGGGTAAATTTGGGAGTTATCAGCTGAGACATATAAAAGAATTCAGGAAAAATAAATAAATAAAATCTACCTGGTAAACCTTCCTATGTACTAGTAAAATTGTAAAAGAAATATATCGATATATGAATGTTTTAATGCTGAATGAGTATTTCTAATGTAAATGGTTCAAGAAGATACCCATCTAGGCATTTTTATTAAATAAATTGATTAATGTATATGAATGGTTTAAAAGGTGCCCATCGGGGCATTTTTATTGAATAAATTGATTAATGTATATAAATGGTTTAAGAAGATGCCCATAGAGGTATTTTTATTAAATAAATTGATTAATGTATATAAATGGTTAAAGAAGATGTCCAGACAGGCATTTTCATCAAATAAATTGATTAATGTATATAAATAGTTTAAAAAGATGCCCATAGGGGCATTTTCATCAAATAAATTGATTAATGTATATAAATGGTTAAAGAAAATGGCCAGAGAGGTATTTTTATTAAATGGATTGATTAATGTATATAAATGGTTTAAGAAGATGTCCAGAGAGGCATTTTTATTAAATAAATTGATTAATGTATATAAATGGTTTAAGAAGATGTCCAGAGAGGCATTTTCATCAAATAAATTGATTAATGTATATAAATGGTTAAAGAAGATGTCCAGAGAGGTATTTTTATTAAATGGATTGATTAATGTATATAAATGGTTTAAGAAGATGTCCAGAGAGGCATTTTTATTAAATAAATTGATTAATGTATATAAATGGTTTAAGAAGATGTCCAGAGGGGCATTTTTATTAAATGGATTGATTAATGTATATAAATAGTTTAAAAAGATGCCCATAGAGGCATTTTCATCAAATAAATTGATTAATGTATATAAATGGTTAAAGAAAATGTCCAGAGAGGCATTTTTATTACATAAATTGATTAATGTATATAAATAGTTTAAAAAGATGCCCATAGAGGCATTTTCATCAAATAAATTGATTAATGTATATAAATAGTTTAAAAAGATGCCCATAGAGGCATTTACATCAAATAAATTGATTAATGTATATAAATGGTTAAAGAAGATGTCCAGAGAGGCATTTTCATCAAATAAATTGATTAATGTATATAAATAGTTTAAAAAGATGCCCATAGAGGCATTTTCATCAAATAAATTGGTTAATGTATACAAATGGTTAAAGAAGATGTCCAGAGAGGCATTTTTATTAAATAAATTGATTAATGTATATAAATGGTTAAAGAAGATGTCCAGAGAGGCATTTTTATCAAATAAATTGATTAATGTATAAAAATGGTTAAAGAAGATGCCCATAGAGGTATTTTTATTAAATAAATTGATTAATGTATATAAATGATTTAAAAAGATGCCAATGGAGGCATTTTTATTAAATAAATTGATTAATGTATATAAATGGTTAAAGAAGATGTCCAGAGTGGTATTTTTATTAAATGGATTGATTAACGTATATAAATAGTTTAAAAAGATGCCCATAGAGGCATTTTCATCAAATAAATTGATTAATGTATATAAATAGTTTAAAAAGATGCCCATAGAGGCATTTTCATCAAATAAATTGATTAATGTATATAAATGGTTAAAGAAGATGTCCAGAGAGGTATTTTTATTAAATAAATTGATTAATGTATATAAATGGTTAAAGAAGATGCCCATAGAGGTATTTTTATTAAATAAATTGATTAATGTATATAAATGATTTAAAAAGATGCCAATGGAGGCATTTTTATTAAATAAATTGATTAATGTATATAAATAGTTTAAAAAGATGCCCATAGAGGCATTTTCATCAAATAAATTGATTAATGTATATAAATAGTTTAAAAAGATGCCCATAGAGGCATTTTCATCAAATAAATTGATTAATGTATATAAATGGTTAAAGAAGATGTCCATAGAGGCATTTTCATCAAATAAATTGATTAATGTATATAAATGGTTAAAGAAGATGTCCAGAGAGGTATTTTTATTAAATGGATTGATTAATGTATATAAATGGTTTAAGAAGATGTCCAGAGAGGCATTTTTATTAAATAAATTGATTAATGTATATAAATGGTTTAAGAAGATGTCCAGAGAGGCATTTCCATCAAATAAATTGATTAATGTATATAAATAGTTTAAAAAGATGCCCATAGAGGCATTTTCATCAAATAAATTGATTAATGTATATAAATAGTTTAAAAAGATGCCCATAGAGGCATTTTCATCAAATAAATTGATTAATGTATATAAATGGTTAAAGAAGATGTCCATAGAGGCATTTTCATCAAATAAATTGATTAATGTATATAAATGGTTAAAGAAGATGTCCAGAGATGCATTTTCATCAAATAAATTGATTAATGGATATAAATAGTTTAAAAAGATGCCCATAGAGGCATTTTCATCAAATAAATTGGTTAATGTATATAAATGGTTAAAGAAGATGTCCAGAGAGGCATTTTTATCAAATAAATTGATTAATGTATATAAATGGTTAAAGAAGATGCCCATAGAGGTATTTTTATCAAATAAATTGATCAATGTATATAAATGGTTAAAGAAGATGTCCAGAGTGGTATTTTTATTAAATGGATTGATTAACGTATATAAATAGTTTAAAAAGATGCCCATAGAGGCATTTTCATCAAATAAATTGATTAATGTATATAAATAGTTTAAAAAGATGCCCATAGAGGCATTTTCATCAAATAAATTGATTAATGTATATAAATGGTTAAAGAAGATGTCCAGACAGGCATTTTCATCAAATAAATTGATTAATGTATATAAATAGTTTAAAAAGATGCCCATAGAGGCATTTTCATCAAATAAATTGATTAATGTATATAAATGGTTAAAGAAGATGTCCAGACAGGCATTTTCATCAAATAAATTGATTAATGTATATAAATAGTTTAAAAAGATGCCCATAGAGGCATTTTCATCAAATAAATTGATTAATGTATATAAATGGTTAAAGAAGATGTCCAGAGAGGCATTTTTATTAAATAAATTGATTAATGTATATAAATGGTTAAAGAAGATGTCCAGAGAGGCATTTTTATTAAATAAATTGATTAATGTATATAAATGGTTAAAGAAGATGTCCAGAGAGGTATTTTTATTAAATAAATTGATTAATGTATATGAATGGTTTAAAAGGTGCCCATCGGGGCATTTTTATTGAATAAATTGATTAATGTATATAAATGGTTTAAGAAGATGCCCATAGAGGTATTTTTATTAAATAAATTGATTAATGTATATAAATGGTTAAAGAAGATGTCCAGACAGGCATTTTCATCAAATAAATTGATTAATGTATATAAATGGTTAAAGAAGATGTCCATAGAGGCCTTTCCCTCAAATAAATTGATTAATGTATATAAATGGTTTAAGAAGATGTCCAGAGAGGTATTTTTATTAAATAAATTGATTAATGTATATAAATGGTTTAAAAAGATGCCCATAGAGGCATTTTCATCAAATAAATTGATTAATGTATATAAATGATTTAAAAAGATGCCAATGGAGGCATTTTTATTAAATAAATTCATAGATAAATGTACATCAATCAATTCAATTTTATCTATTCTCATATTTTTTTGACACCAATTCTCCTTTCAGATGAAAATATACTTGTTGAGATTGATATTTTATTGATTTTTGACTTGTATTTCTTTCATTGCTGCTGCTTTTTATTGAAACTATCATTAGTGTATATCTGTTATGTAAGTAGTATGGGTAGGGATTAGAGAATAAGCCTCTGGCAGGAATTGACCCCACATCCCTTATCCTTGTAGAATAAGATAAGTTAATATTAGTCAAAAATGAATAATGATTGACCATGCCTCTTGTAAGAAATGGAAATTCTACTACAAGATTAATATTCATCATTATAAATGCCTAAACAACAATTGATTTCTGTTTTGTTTTTTCATTTTGAAAATACATCATATTTACAAACTAACAGTTTATCATTTGTTTCTATTTCTATTCATCTACATATTTGGTATACATCATGATAGGTTAGTGCTGCCAGTGAGTTAAATCTTAATATTTTCTGTGTATATAGCTAAATAATTTTTACTTTTTACTTTATGTTGTTTTTATTTTAATCTGTTACAAAATTGGTCCTTGTCTGCTGACATACAACATATTTGGAATTCTTCTTTCAGCAACTTGTACCTTGGAAGATATGATGTCTTCTGTGGATGATTTAAATATCAAAGTTTCCAGCCGACCTGATATGAAGTCTCAAATAAGACCTAACAATGGAGGTTGGAAATCTGGTGAGAAGGATGCAAATCCTTGGGTGAAAATAATCATACCAGATAACTTTTCAAGAGGAGGCTCAATCGTTCTACCTAAGATGAACAATGTGAGATCTATTGGCGTTTTCACTGGAACATTCAATAAAGGTGTTCAAAATCAAATACCGGTATGGGCCTTTCTTTTTCTTTACTACTTTCCTCAAATTAATTTTGATCTTTAAATCTTTCTCCAAAGTGCTGATTTAAAAAACTAAAAACTTGACACTGCACTGCCTTGTGTGCTGACTAATACATCTGGTGGATTTTAGCTTTATACAAAGGCAAGTTGTTGGGTAATTGCGATACACACACATTATTTCTTTAATTCAAGAAATGAGTTTTTCCTGAGGGATGGTCCTATCAATTTTATTAAAAGCTGTCAGTTGAATTTGAAGTAGATTATTTATATTCAAGATTATCATTTATAATACATTTATGAAATTCTTATTAATATTCTCCGTTCAAATTTTAATTTTCTGGTGTCAAACTCATATTTAGAACAAAAATTCTGTTCAAAAGAATGCATAAATGATCCATTCAATAGTTAATTTAATTCATAAGGTAGGCTGTGATGTTACTGGCACCTCCACATTTTAGATAATTGGGACACTAATAGATTAGTCAGCAAAACTAATGTCAAACAGAATTGGACTTATTTTTTTCAAAATTGGAGAAAACAAAACGCAATTTTTGTGTCATTATGCTCTATGAGTTGAAACTCAGCCATTGCACTGCCAAAGCCACTTGCAACATCAACACTGCCGAAATGTTTGGATCTCAGAATTTCAGAATAGCCTCTGTTGTTGGTTCCAAAATTTGCTTCTGGTCATGGTTGCAAGTCATCATAATGAAGAATTAAGGACATTTGTGGAGATTCATTCACAAACTAACGCTCGTTCATTGAGAGCAAACATTGATTTAGCCTATCCAACAGTTGGAAGACATCTAGCACAAATCAGCAAAGCAAAGAAAATGCAGATGTTGATACCCTATGACTTGACTGATGATCAGCAGCTTGCACAGTTTGACACTTTCTGCAATTTGCTCTTTCACTATTTAAAATGATCGTGTGTTTATTGTTGATGAAAAGTGCTTTCCGAATCTTCACTCCAATAAAATCCTCCGGGCTATTTGCTGGTACTGTAATGGAGTGATCAATTATAGTCTCTTTCAGCCAGGTCAGACCATTACAGCAGGGTCCTATTGTTGTTATTTGAAGCTGATGCATCAGGAGTTGCAAATATTTAGCCAGCCATAGTGAGCAGAAAGGGGGAAGGATAACGCAAGACCTCATACTGAACAAACCACCCAGCAAAAACCCATGCAATCAGGCATCAAGGTCCTGCCCCTCCTTCCTCATTCCCTAAACCTGTCCTCAATTGATAACCACTTTTCCCAGGCCTTACCTGTATACGCACCATCAGGTGTACACTGGATTGGGCCAAATTGAAAATATCTTTCTTCAGTTTATTGACTTCTATGCCCCAATTTTTCCTACTGATGATATGATAGATTCACTGTTGGCAACATTCTGTTGATTCTAATGGTATTTGTTTTGACTAATAAAGCAGAATTTGAGCTGAGTTATGACATTTTAAAGTTTGTGATTCAAAAAGGCAATGTGTTTTTTTCAATTTGATAGTTATATCTGCATGTAGGTATGAACGTAATTTCATCAGTTGTTTATTGACCTCATAAAGTATTTGTAGTTGCATGAGAGAATCAATTTATTTTGTTACAATAAGGTGTGAGTGAGGATGTGAGAAATTGATATGTTTGTATGTATGTAAGTTCATAGTAAAAATAATATACAAAACTAACTTTGAATAAGTGAATAAAACCATCTTTGAATGAAATTGCTGTTTGTGTAGGATTGATTCATGGACTTCAATTCACAAAGGCAAATTGTATTCTCACCATTTCTTGCATTTAATAAAGAGATAAAAATGGACTAACAGATTTTTATTGATTACAAAATTTGATCAGTTTTTCTTATTGGTGATGAAGAAGATCAAAGGAAGAAACAGTTGAAATTTTTCATGAATGAATGGATTGTTTGTTGGGCATCTTGGATCTATCTAATAACTGAAGTCTGGTATTGATGTGTTTTCATTTCTGCAACCAGAAAAGTTATGTGTTGAAAGGAAGATGAGTGAGTTATCATGTAATTTGTATTGTATCTTTAGAGACAAGTAACTCATTGGAATTTGTGTGTGGGTCTGTGATTTGGAATTGATTTTCTTGCATTCAGACCTTGTGAATCCTGAAATTTTCTATCCAAAGCTGAATAGATATATGGTTGTTGATACATTAGTTTTGTTGAGGACTCTTAAGTGTTTATCCTATTGTTGTGAGCATTCAAATCATGCAAAGAACTTGTACAATTCTCCTCTTCTGATATTGCATTCATTCAACTCAACAGTTTTCTCTTCCAAACATCTTACCTGTTGAGCTTTCAGGACATCGTTCAGGAGACTTCTAGATTCTTTCACCTATGTGGGATAACCTTTTTATTTTTGGTTATTAAATTAATACAATTCTAGTCAGTCACTCAATTGAAACTGTCATGTGACCAACTACATGTTGTGTTGGTGGTGATCAATTAAATAATTGTAAAAAAGGGTGATCACTTCTCTAGCCTTTTGTTGAGCAATGGTCACCTGAAAAAGTCCGAATTTTCAAAAAGCAAGTGTGAATGCTGCCAGACACAAACTTAGGGACCAATTTAGCATAAACTTACATTGAGAGTTCAATTTCCTTAAAACTCGTTTGGGAGATATTTTTAAAAAAATTTTTCTCCAGACATAAAAAAGAGTAAATGCTAGAATATTCAGCCCTCTAGCTCCATTAGTCTGTACACATGATACATACTAGCCAGCCAGCCCCACTTGAAAACGAAAAAAACCTATTTAAACGGTTTTGGTGATCGTTTCAAATGATTAATCTTTCAGCACATTTATAATGTGAAACCTTCTGCACTTAAATATCATTTTAAAAAAGACTTTTCATTTATGAATAATGTTCAGGAGATGATTGTTCAAGATAAATCAATTTTTTCGTCAGTTTCTCTCTAAACTTCCGTGATGAGGAATTATCAGAATTATACATATATTTTTTCAAACTGTTGAACTCATATCATTCATGATAGTGATTCCAGATAGCCAATAACAAATAAGAGGTATGGACATTTTTACACATAAAGGACATTGACATTGATTATATTCTGAAATACAGAGAAATGGCAAATCTATAACTAGCGCATACATCATCGGAAAGTTACAGAATTTACTTGCTAAATAGGAAATACCAACTGAAGTCATAAGTGACGATGGAAGCCAATTTTAAAGAATTAGCAAATAAATATGGTCTGTTCTATACTACATCAAGCCCTCACTCCCCAAATGATGAAGCAGAAATGACTGTCAGGATGGGAAAAAAAAATTCAAAACAACAAGATACCTTCCAAATTTTGATATCAAAGTAAAACAATTCAAGTGATGACATTCAGTTCACTGGAACTAATTATGGGTAGAAAAATAAGAACCATGTTAACTATAAACCTCGAAAAATTAAAACCGAAACAGCCTGATATAGAATTGCTCAGATAAGAAGAGAGACTTACAAAAGCCAAACCAGATCAGATAGAGTAAAAAATCGGCAAAGTATTTTCCAAAGAAATAGAAGACATATTAGGTTTACAGGATTTGAAAATAAACTATTCCTAAAATATAAACCAGGTATTGTTTATGTAATGAGGTAAATAAAAATATCTGTGAGGAAAAAAGAACTGAAAGAACTAGAAGTGGTAGAATAAGTTTGAAACCTGGACATTTCAAAGACTTCATAAGTAGAGGAAGAAAAAACATTATCTATTATGAACTTTGAAGTTAAGGGAAAGAAGACAATAAAGTTACTATTTTTTAAAAAGAAAATGAGTCACGTTTGACTTTTGATAAAAATAGATGAATAAAAAAAATGTTGGTTCAAACATATGAAATAGAGAAAGGTTTTATTTTCTAAGGTGAGGAGATATTACATAACATGATATTATCATGATGTTTATGATGATTTTTGTTGTTAGATATAAATAATAGTATTGTTGTTGTTGTTGTGTTGATGTGAAGTGCGTAAATGGATTATCCATAACAGTCATTCTACACAGTTTAATAAATACTTTTGTACTGTTTGCACGTGTTGACTTTATCTCTTCCTAATATCATTTGCCGCCAATATTTAACCATCACATAGACCTAACTTTCTTTTCATCCTTGTCCAGATGAAACACTGATTAATTTTTGCGGCAAATTCATACAAAATTACCTCCCCAACGTCATACTTCTATGTCTACACCATATGATAAAGCCAGAATTTCATGTAAGTCCCGTGATATCTCCAAAGGTTTCCAAAGGATTTCAATGAAATTAGGTGGACATTAGGCCTCAATAAAACTGATTAAATCTTGGGACAGATTTGTGCAAAATCATCTCCCCTGTGTCATATTTTTATGTGCACAGAAGATAATATTGCTAAAATTTCATGTTTGTCAACGCAATATCTACAAAAGTTCTCCATGGAATTCAATGAAATTTTATGGAAGGGTGGGTATTGGGCGAAAGTCAGGGAATTTTAAAAGAGATCTGTGCATAATTATCTCCAATGTTTTTGCTGATTGTTGACAAACATGAAATATATCCCAAAGTTCTCAATTAATTTTTTTGTCATTGGATGAGTAATAGGCCAGGTGAGAAATTCACAAAATATTGGGCAAATCAATGCTCAATTACTTCCCCTGCCAATTGTATTTCCAGAAGTATGCACTCTCTGCTTTCTAGCTTGAATTGTAATTGATGACTATATTATGGAAGAAGTTTGATTTTCTCGAAAGCCTGTTCTCAGATTCTGGGGGACATTTTGATATGTTTTATACTCAATCTTCATACCATGTTCCATCTTTTGTTCAAATTTGTTCAAAATCAATGTATAAATTCTGATTAATTCTACTGAACTACATGGGCAAAATAGCTGAGTACACTGGGCTCCTTAATCTGGAAAGGCAATTATAATGCTGCTAGCTCACAGTAAAATCAAGTAATATGAATTAGTGTCTTTTCTTACACTTTAAGTATCCAATCTGGTATGGATGGGTACTCCAGCTAGTACAATCAATATTTTGTATAGCATTTTTTATAAGCTTTTCTTTTCATTTTCTTTAAATTCTTTCAGCCCCAGTTTATTTTTGATGGTGTGGTAAAAATTCCTGTTGGAACAGCAGGCAATGCTGTAGAAATCAGATTCAAAAAAGAAGATGCTGCAAAACCAATTGAAGTTGAAGTGGATGTGAAATTATGTTTCAAAGAAATGACAGGTACATTGAATATACTTCTTACACGTCAATTTTATTAGGAATGCATTTTAATTGAAAATATTTTACTGATTCTTTAATTTTAATAATTGAGGAAAACTGAAGAAAATCATAGGTATTCTTAATGGTTGAAAGAAGAAGTTTTTTCTTAGAAATGGTTAAAAAGTCTTTTATAAGGAAAACAGAACCATTTTCTTCAAAATTCTTTAAACAGCAGGAAAGGAAAACTGTAAATAAAAATGATGCTTTGAAGGTGTAAAAATCCCTAATTGTATATAATTGTTGTTTTTTGAAAAACAAAATTTACAGAAAATTGTTTAAATATGAAAAAAATAAAGAATGAATTTATAGTCTGATGACTATGTATAAAAGTACATTCATATTTTAAAAGATTGTGTGAATTTGATATACATTTTAAATTATAAAGTGTATTCACAAAAGTACATGGGGTGGTAAAGAATTGAACCCTGATCAAAGGATTGAGAAATACTGTGGCTATGTCACCAATCCAAGTCCCAGGCATATGTATATTACAATAAATGACACTGTACAATGACAGGTTGAGGGGATAATTACTAACATTGTTGAATAAAATGAAATAACAACTTGGGGTAGAGCCTTTTAGTGGGACGGTGTAGCTAACCTATTGTTCATTTTGTGATAAAAGCACCAAACTTAGAGATCTAGCGTAAAGTATTTATTAGAAATCTGGATATTGTGCCAATGCAGATTGGCATTCTGAAGACCATGGTGGACATAAAGTTCCTGGAATAGAACATTTTAGCCAAACAAATATTTTCATACAAGTTGAAGTGAAAAATGTTTTGTTACAATGAGGGGAATAATAAATGAAAGAAAGCACAACAAAATAGTGAGATTATCTCAGTATGCTTTTGTTATAACTCCATTAAACTGTAGCAGCAATGAGTATAGTTACTAACTTTTCTTTCCATAACCAGCATAGATAGATACAGTGTCACAGCCAGTCAAAGCATGGAACATTGGAAATGCACATAACATCTTTGGTCCAAGGTAGAAAAAGCTCTTGCCAGTTCAAAGTGCAAGCCAGAGTTCACATACAGTTGGTAACTGGTGGCATAGACAGTCAAGACCACAACATTAGAGTCAATAGTGCAAATGAGTATCTACATAGTAGCGTATGACTTCTTTCATTCACAATGCCTGAAAGGGGACCTTTGACAGTTCTGTTTTGTTGCTGTCAGCCTGCAGAAAGTTCTACCTGTTTCCTGATATTGAAGCCTTCTCAACCATATATCTCCTAACACCCTTTCTGTGCATGGGTTCTTGCTAAAGTCACCCTTGTAAGTATTCCAAACAAGGGGCTCTTTATCAAAAACTATACAAGTAGCATCAGGGACTTGATGCTGTGCTAGACTCTGGTCCTCCAAGCACATAAGGTCACTATTGATCCCAGGTCAAAATCTTCTTCCATAGAGGAAAACTGATAGCTACGCAAGGTTCTCATTCAGAAAAATCTTGTATGTTTCCATCTTGCATTGGACAGCTATGTAGAATTGTGAGAAAAACTCAAATTGACTTTTCATTGATGTCAGTTGTTGCTTATTCTTACTTGCCATCTTTCTTGTTGACTCAATGAACAATTTCAACTGGTTATGGTAGATTATCAACAATGGGATTTATTCTTTCCCCAAGACTTTCCCTTGTGAATGGTTGGAACTGGTGTTGGCCAATCTTCCGTGCCTTTTCAACAGGCTCCACTGCCAATGGATTCACAATCTCTTTGGTCTCAGGGATAAACAGGTCTTTGCTCTCCTCTTCAAATGGGTTACCCAGTTTTTCCAGTACATTGAGCAGACATCTTTTTTGAATACTTTCTACACGCTTGCTATATGTTCATGATGGAGCACTTCATCTCATCTCCCTATGAACTGGTGTGCATCTTCAAAGTCCTCAATCAGTAGTGCAACCTCAGGACCAGCTACCATCCACAGGGCACTAGGGTTATCTGTTATACCTACCACCCCTCCATTACTCGATGCAAGCATTATTCTGCTCATATGCTTGATCGATGGCAACATATTTGTGTCTTGTGGGTAGTTCAGTCATGTCACAAAGAAGAACTGGGGTCCAGCAGGCATAGTTGGTATGGTCCACAGCAAAGAACCAGAGGACAAGTCGTGTCAGAGAATCAACGCACGTAGTCCAGTAAATACAGCTCGAATGCTATGTCAGTTACCTAGTACAGGAATTGAGGGCAACTCTCTTCCTTCTTCGATCACTATTTGTCAAACCCAAAAGTCTCAATTCCAACAACCTGTTCCTTGTGGATAGCATTCCCCTAACTGGGCTTAGGGACAAAGCATGGTCATATGTGATACCAACACCCACATTATTTCATTGTTCCCTGTATGCATATAGAAGCATGAACTGTGATTGAAAATGTAGCTGTGATTGGTCCATTTATGTTGGGACAGACAGAGATACAGATGTAGTCAAATCCTGTTCTAGATGACTTGTGGCCAACACTGCGCCATAGAAAACAATTTTTGCTCTAATATCCATCAGACAAAATAATACTGCAATTTTTTTAATACTGATTCATGGCACTGCGTAATTGAATAATGACACAATGAAATGAGTAAAAATAGAATTTCAACTGTGTACTCCATTTGGCTTTCAGGGTGACTAAGATCCAGATTATGTTCATTATTGTACGGGGTTCTGATAGAATTGGAAAGTTTGACCAACCACTGTTGCCTCTTCTGAAATAGGGATGCCAGGGGACAAGTTCATGATGGCTCAGTATTCATTTTTGTTGCCAATATATCTGCCAAATTTGGTGCTTCTATCACAAAGTGAACAATTTCTTGGATATGTCAAGCTATAGTGCCCAACTATTTCTTAGTCCTCCTATCCAAATAGTTCACTATCCAAATCAACCAAACTCCAAGAATAGGGCTGTAATCATGTTCATCTCATTTTTTTAATGCTTACGCACCAAACCAATAAAAAATAGGACATGTAGTAGAGTGAATAATAAAACATCTGGCAAAATTTTCTTATTCATGTATATATACATAAATTTAGTTGGTCTGTAACAATGTTTATCTGCACACATCAGATTAGATTAGAAGCAAAGAGATAACTGAAATTTTTTGTGAGTGTATTTGGATTTGAACATATAAAGTACCTGTTGACAGTCGAACACTCTGCTGATTGTGCCATGGGGACACCCTTGATAAGTATGATAAAAAATCCTAGCCATAAACTTGTTTCCATAATCGGTAAACAGATCATTTCAGATAATTGTCTTTAGCAAATGTATTTTTGCAAAATTTTGAAATAGATTTTTCAGAAAATTAATTTCACTGGAAACTTTTACACACATTGTTTTTCTAAAAATCTAAAAATTCTGAAGAAATAAAGGTCAATTTCAGTATTTAATGAAATCATTTTTTCAGCCTTTAGAACAAGATTGTATTTAATTCTAACTACAGTGTTGTTGTGTGCAATTTTTAACATCCAGTGAGTGAGTGTGTGGACCTTTACAATTTACAATTGTTATTCAATACATTTAGTCATTTGTACAATTTCAGTCACTTTACTTTTATTTTTTCTGCATCCATAGTTGATTTCAACATTAGTTAGAAATTTTTGCCTTCTCAAAACAAATGTCATTTAAGATTAAAAGAAGTTTTTTATGAATTTTATATTATTGGAATCTTAAATGCAAACTTCCACTACAAGACATTTTCATAACAGTTACAGAGAAAACTATGTGGACTCTGCTGACGTTTCAGAGGGTGCCAAAGGGCCTATGTAGGTCTACCCAGGGGGAGTATGAAACTGCCAGAGCAAGTGTGGCACCCATGCCAAGATTCAATCGCACAACCTGTCAGTCAGAACATAAAACACTCAATCCATTTTTGGGCTTATGCAAACTTACATGGTTGTGTTCTGTAAGAAGACACATATTAAAGAATATGTTTTTTTTCTGCATTGTCCAATGTGTAAATATTTCTTCCTCATGCAACACCAGGATTCCTCCAGTACACTGACAGCAATGACGTACAAAAATGTTTGCAATGAATGCTGGCATTGACGGAGAAAAATCCTCAAATTTGAAAATATTAGCAAGGAAATAATGTCTTACTATATGCAAGAGTGTGCACGGATATACCCATAGTGTGCTAGAAGTTTAATTCAATACATTACTTTCACCTAAATTTGTGAAATGTCTATTAGATTTTTACTTTTAAAAAATGATGCAGATAAGAATCTTATTAGACTTTCTAGTCATTTGAATTATTGAACATTTGAATTGAATTTAAAAACTAATTTTCGAGCTAAAATTTATGACACAGACCTTACCTAGACCTAGTGCCTAGTTGAAAGTAAAACTTATTTTCTATTTCATACTCCTTTTAAACTATATCTTGCAAAATGTCACATATATATCACATTTTTTCTTTTAAATAAATGAGTTTGTTTTAATGACAAGCCAGTGAAGTGTTTTTAACTCTAATTTAAAGATTATGAAATGTACAGTTGAAGAAATTGGCTCTTTGATAATTTTACAATTAAAAAAATTAGCATAATAGATTAAGATAATTTTTTAATTGTTAAATTTTGTAAAATTTGCATGTTTGACAATATAGTTTTATAAAAAGATAATTCAAAGGGTAGAAAAGGATTGTTATACATTAGATTAAATTCTCATATTAAAAAATAGATTTTCATTGATTTTTTATGTAAAATAAATTTAGAATTATTTTTTTCTGAAAACTTCTATATTTTCAAAACAAAATTCATATTTTTTTCACTTTTGAAGACACAAATAAGTTATGATTGTTTCTGTTTAATTTTTAAATTCTTCAGATAATACTGCTGAACTTATTTCTATTTTGAATCCTTCATCTTTGCTGTTGAAACATTTTGCACCTTTTGTCATATTGACATTATTTTTTTTGTGTTAGCCACATGTAGAATTTTCTGTTACACATAATTTGATTTATAATTACTGTATAATTTTTATGGACTACTATCCATGGTACAAAAGAGAACATCATAAACAATTATTAAATATTGTAGAAATAAAACAGATAACTTAATAAAATGTAACATTTTATTGAGGGACAATAAAATTTCATTGTATAATTTCCCTTTTTGGCTTTGATTTTGATTGAATTACTCACCAGGTTTTCTACAATGTTTTAATATATTGATCAAAGATATTGTACAGAGTGTAAAAAAAGTATTTTTGTTGATGTAGGGAATAGCAGACTCAAACAGATGCTTTTTGAAAATTTCTGAGATAATTATGATTGTGTACATGCTCTCAGGACCAAAAAATACTAAAATGAAAAGACTTTACTGTATCAGAGAATAAATTTTTACAGACTCCTCAATAAAAAATGATTAAATCTATGTGCTGATTCCAAGTTTATCATTACAAATCCATTTGGTTTTGTTATGATAAAAATATATCCCACTGAAAGTTGTATGCAAACTATCAACACATCAGGTACTTATGTAAATTTATTAAACTGGATGGTTTCATTGCTTGTGTATGGTTGGAAGAATATTAATTGCTGCTCATTCCTTCAACACCAACAAAAATTTATTGAGATGAATTATTTTAAAAACTGGTCTTCCATTGCACTCCGCCATGAGGAAAATAAGTGTTCTTTTTCAGGCTATAACCAGATAGATAAAAAAACTCTATATGTGTGATGTAAATATAGACTGATTTAAAAAGAACAGTAATATCAAAATCTACCTTTTTCTCAGCATTGGGATCATAGATGGAAAAGGATGGCTTAGAAGGTTCAATTGTTAGAAGCATTTTTTCAATAGGGTTACAGCAAAATATTTGGGGAAAAATAATTATCATATGCAGAAACCAAGAAATTGTCTTGCAGTATTTTCAGTTATAATAGTGAATTATTTTATCAAAAGGAAGTAGCCAGGGAATGAGCGGTTATATGCGGCTGAGATTACCTCAGGTACTTAGCCATATTACGCTCAGTGGACTTCAGTAACTAAAATATTCTTCAGCTACAAGTGTAACTCATTACCACAATATGAGGCACCTAGAAATTTATGGCAGTGCGATTAAAAAATCTTTAATTTACAGGAATGTTTTTATTAAATAATGATAATTTATATATATTAATATAAATTTATTATTCATCAACACTTTTACCAGAACAAACACTGGGGACTGGTTCTGCAGGATTCACTGGAAAAGGCCCTATCACTATGAAATCACAAGTGAGTGAACAAACAATTGGAACTTCACAACCTGTAAGTGCTACAAAACTACCTGGAATCGCACAAACACAGATGCCGAGAACAAGTGCAAATATTGGCTCTGCAGGATTCTCTAGGGAAACCCCTATGACAATTACATCACAAGTAAGTAAACAAACTATTGGAACATTACAATTTATTGAAACTACAAAAATACCAGTAGGAATAATAAAACTGCCAGAAATCACACCAACACATTTACAAGAAATGAGTCAAAAAATGAGTTCTGCAGGATTTTCTAAAAAAACCCATCTGACGATTACACCACAAGTGAGTGAACAAGTAATTGGAACATTGCAGCCAGTAGGAACTACAAAACTGCCAGGAATCGCACAGACACTTATACTAGAAACAAGTACAAAGACAGGTTCCGGAGAATTCTCTAGAAGAACACCCATAACAATTACATTGCAACGGAGTAGACAAACAATTGGAACATTTCAACCTGTAGGAACTACAAAACTACCAAGAATCGCACAAACATTCATACCGGAAACAAGTCAAAGGACTAGCTCCAGGAGGTTCTCTAAAACAAATCCTATCACAATTACATCTCAGGTTAATGAACAAACAATTGAAACTTTACAACCAGTAGGAGCTACACAACTACCAGGAACTGTACAAACACTTATATCCGAGACTAGCTCTGAAGGGTTCTCAAGAAAGAAGCCTATCACAATTTCATCACAGGTGAGTGAACAAACAATTGGATCATTGCAGCCCATAGGAACTGAAAAAATACCTGAAATAACCACAACACTTTTACCAGAAATATCACTGAAAACTGATTCTACATCAATCTCTAGAAAAGGCCCCATCAAAATTGCATCAAAAATAAGTGAACAAACAATTCAAACATTACAACCTGTTCAAACAAAGAAACTACCAGAAATAACACCAAAACTTACATCAGAAACAAATATAATGACTGCTTCTAGAAAAAGCCCAATCACAATTACATCACAGGTGAGTACACAAACTATTGGACCATTGCAACCTGAAACAATGATAAGACCATTAAAAATCATGTCAACATACATCCCAGAAACAAGTGTAAGGAGTGGTACTGCTGGATTTTCTAAGGGAACACCCATCACAATTACATCACCAAGAAATAAACAAACAGTTGGAACATTGCAACAAGTAAAAATTTCAAAAGTGCCAGAAATCATGTCAACACTTTCCCTGGAATCGTCACCAATGTCTGGTTTTGCAGGGATCTCTAGGGAAATCCCTATCGCTATTACATCTCAAGTAAGTGAACAAACAGTTGGAACTTTACAGTCTGTAGGGACAAAGAAAATACCGGGAATCTCACAAACTTTTAGACAAGAAACAGGTCCAACGACAGGTTCTAAGGAATTCTCAAAAAAAAAACCCATCACAATTAAGTCACAAGTCAGTGAACAAATAATTGGAAGTTTACAACCTGTAAGAGCTACAAAACTACCAGGAATCGCACAAACACTCTTACCAAAAACTGGTCCTTCGGAGTTCCCTAAAATAGAGCCGTTCACAATTACATCACAAGTTAGTGAACAAACAATTGGAACTTTACCTCCTGTGAAAGCTACAAAACTACGAGTAACTGCACAAACACTCTTACCAGAAACTGGTCCTAAGGAGATCTCTAGAGAAGAACCATTCACAATTACATCACAAGTTAATGAGCAAACAATTCGAACTTTACGACCTGTGAAATCTACAAAACTACCAACAACCTCACAAACACTCCTACCAGAGACTGGTCCTATGGAATTCTCTAAGAAACAGCCTATCACAATTACATCACAAGTAAGTGAACAGATAATTGGAACTGTACAATCCATTAGTATGACAAACCTACCGAGAATCGCACAAACACTCTCACCAAACACTGGTTCTAGGGAGTTTTCCGAGGAAGGGCCCATCACAATTACTTCACAGGTGAGTGAACAAACAATTCGAACTTTACAACCTGTAAAAGCTACAAAACTACCACAAATCACACAAACATTCCTACCACACATTGGTCCTAGGGAGTTCTCTAAGAAACAGCCTATCACAATTACATCACAAGTGAGTGAACAGACAATTAGAACATTAAAACCTGTAAGTGCTACACAACTACCAGGAATTTCAGAAACATTCCTACCAGAGATTGGTCCTAGGGAGTTCTCTAAGAAACAGCCTATCACAATTACATCACAAGTAAGTGAACAGACGATTGGAACCTTACAACCAATTAAAGCTACACAACTACCAGGAATTTCAGAAACACTCCTACCAGAGACTGGTCCTAGGGAGTTCTCTAAGAAACAACCTATCACGATTACATCACAAGTAAGTGAACAGACAATTAGAACATTAAAACCTGTAAGTGCTACACAACTACCAGGGATTTCAGAAACACTCCTACCAGAGACTGGTCCTAGAGAGTTCTCTAAGAAACAACCTATCACGATTACATCACAAGTAAGTGAACAGACAATTAGAACATTAAAACCTGTAAGTGCTACACAAGTACCAGAAATTTCAGGAACACTCCTACCAGAGACTGGTCCTAGGGAGTTCTCTAAAAAACAGCCTATCACAATAACATCACAAGTGAGTGAACAGACCATTGGAACATTACAACCAATTAGTGCTACAAAACTACCAGGAATTTCAGAAACACTCCTACCAGAGACTGGTCCTAGGGAGTTCTCTAAGAAACAGCCTATCACAATTACATCACAAGTAAGTGAACAGACGATTGGAACATTACAACCTGTAAGTGCTACACAACTACCAGGAATTTCAGAAACACTCCTACCAGAGACTGGTCCTAGGGAGTTCTCCAAAAAACAGCCTATCACAATTACATCACAAGTAAGTGAACAGACAATTAGAACATTACAACCTGTAAGTGCTACACAAGTACCAGGAATTTCAGGAACACTCCTACCAGAGACTGGTCCTGGAGAGTTCTCCAAAAAACAGCCTATCACAATTACATCACAAGTAAGTGAACAGACCATTGGAACTTTAAAACCTGTAAGTTCTACACAACTACCAGGAATTTCAGGAACACTCCTACCAGAGACTGGTCCTAGGGAGTTCTCTAAGGAACAACCTATCACAATTACATCACAAGTAAGTGAACAGACCATTGGAACTTTAAAACCTGTAAGTGCTACACAACTACCAGGAATTTCAGAAACACTCGTACCAGAAACTGGTCGTAAGGAGTTCTCTAAGGAACAGCCTATCACAATTACATCACAAGTAAGTGAACAGACAATTGGAAACTTACAACCAATTAGTGCTACAAAACTACCAGGAATTTCAGGAACACTCCTACCAGAGACTGGTCCTAGGGAGTTCTCTAAGAAACAGCCTATTACAATTACATCACAAGTAAGTGAACAGACAATTAGAACATTACAACCAATTAGTGCTACACAACTACCAGGAATTTCAGGAACACTCCTACCAGAGACTGGTCCTAGGGAGTTCTCTAAGAAACAGCCTATCACAATTACAACACAAGTAAGTGAACAGACCATTGGAACATTAAAACATGTAAGTGCTACACAACTACCAGGAATTTCAGGAACACTCCTACCAGAGACTGGTCCTAGGGAGTTCTCCAAAAAACAGCCTATCACAATTACATCACAAGTAAGTGAACAGACAATTAGAACATTACAACCTGTAAGTGCTACACAAGTACCAGGAATTTCAGGAACACTCCTACCAGAGACTGGTCCTGGAGAGTTCTCCAAAAAACAGCCTATCACAATTACATCACAAGTAAGTGAACAGACCATTGGAACTTTAAAACCTGTAAGTTCTACACAACTACCAGGAATTTCAGGAACACTCCTACCAGAGACTGGTCCTAGGGAGTTCTCTAAGGAACAACCTATCACAATTACATCACAAGTAAGTGAACAGACCATTGGAACTTTAAAACCTGTAAGTGCTACACAACTACCAGGAATTTCAGAAACACTCGTACCAGAAACTGGTCGTAAGGAGTTCTCTAAGGAACAGCCTATCACAATTACATCACAAGTAAGTGAACAGACAATTAGAACATTACAACCTGTAAGTGCTACACAAGTACCAGGAATTTCAGGAACACTCCTACCAGAGACTGGTCCTGGAGAGTTCTCCAAAAAACAGCCTATCACAATTACATCACAAGTAAGTGAACAGACCATTGGAACTTTAAAACCTGTAAGTTCTACACAACTACCAGGAATTTCAGGAACACTCCTACCAGAGACTGGTCCTAGGGAGTTCTCTAAGGAACAACCTATCACAATTACATCACAAGTAAGTGAACAGACCATTGGAACTTTAAAACCTGTAAGTGCTACACAACTACCAGGAATTTCAGAAACACTCGTACCAGAAACTGGTCGTAAGGAGTTCTCTAAGGAACAGCCTATCACAATTACATCACAAGTAAGTGAACAGACAATTAGAACATTACAACCTGTAAGTGCTACACAAGTACCAGGAATTTCAGGAACACTCCTACCAGAGACTGGTCCTGGAGAGTTCTCCAAAAAACAGCCTATCACAATTACATCACAAGTAAGTGAACAGACCATTGGAACTTTAAAACCTGTAAGTTCTACACAACTACCAGGAATTTCAGGAACACTCCTACCAGAGACTGGTCCTAGGGAGTTCTCTAAGAAACAGCCTATCACAATTACATCACAAGTAAGTGAACAGACCATTGGAACATTAAAACATGTAAGTGCTACACAACTACCAGGAATTTCAGGAACACTCCTACCAGAGACTGGTCCTAGGGAGTTCTCTAAGAAACAGCCTATCACAATTACATCACAAGTAAGTGAACAGACCATTGGAACATTACAACCAATTAGTGCTACACAACTACCAGGAATTTCAGGAACACTCCTACCAGAGACTGGTCCTAGGGAGTTCTCTAAGAAACAGCCTATCACAATTACATCACAAGTAAGTGAACAGACAATTGGAACTTTAAAACCTGTAAGTTCTACACAACTACCAGAAATTTCAGGAACACTCCTACCAGAGACTGGTCCTAGGGAGTTCTCTAAGAAACAGCCTATCACAATTACATCACAAGTAAGTGAACAGACCATTGGAACATTACAACCTGTAAGTGCTACACAACTACCAGGAATTTCGGGAACACTCCTACCAGAGACTGGTCCTAGGGAGTTCTCTAAGAAACAGCCTATCACAATTACATCACAAGTAAGTGAAGAGACAATTGGAACTTTAAAACCTGTAAGTTCTACACAACTACCAGAAATTTCAGGAACACTCCTACCAGAGACTGGTCCTAGGGAGTTCTCTAAGAAACAGCCTATCACAATTACATCACAAGTAAGTGAACAGACCATTGGAACATTACAACCTGTAAGTGCTACACAACTACCAGGAATTTCAGAAACACTCCTACCAGAGACTGGTCCTAAGGAGTTCTCTAAGAAACAGCCTATCACAATTACATCACAAGTAAGTGAACAGACCATTGGAACTTTAAAACCTGTAAGTGCTACAGAACTACCAGGAATTTCAGGAACACTCCTACCAGAGACTGGTCCTAAGGAGTTCTCTAAGAAACAGCCTATCACAATTACATCACAAGTAAGTGAACAGACAATTAGAACATTACAACCTGTAAGTGCTACACAACTACCAGGAATTTCAGGAACACTCCTACCAGAGACTGGTCCTAAGGAGTTCTCTAAGAAACAGCCTATCACAATTACATCACAAGTAAGTGAACAGACCATTGGAACATTACAACCTGTAAGTGCTACACAACTACCAGGAATTTCAGGAACACTCCTACCAGAGACTGGTCCTAAGGAGTTCTCTAAGAAACAGCCTATCACAATTACATCACAAGTAAGTGAACAGACCATTGGAACATTAAAACATGTAAGTGCTACACAACTACCAGGAATTTCAGGAACACTCCTACCAGAGACTGGTCCTAGGGAGTTCTCTAAGAAACAGCCTATCACAATTACATCACAAGTAAGTGAACAGACCATTGGAACATTACAACCAATTAGTGCTACACAACTACCAGGAATTTCAGGAACACTCCTACCAGAGACTGGTCCTAGGGAGTTCTCTAAGAAACAGCCTATCACAATTACATCACAAGTAAGTGAACAGACAATTGGAAACTTACAACCAATTAGTGCTACAAAACTACCAGGAATTTCAAGAACACTCCTACCAGAGACTGGTCCTAGGGAGTTCTCTAAGAAACAGCCAATCACAATTACATCACAAGTAAGTGAACAGACCATTGGAACATTGCAACCAATTAGTGCTACACAAGTACCAGGAATTTCAGGAACACTCCTACCAGAGACTGGTCCTAGGGAGTTCTCTAAGAAACAGCCTATCACAATTACATCACAAGTAAGTGAACAGACAATTGGAAACTTACAACCAATTAGTGCTACACAACTACCAGGAATTTCAAGAACACTCCTACCAGAGACTGGTCCTAGGGAGTTCTCTAAGAAACAGCCTATCACAATTACATCACAAGTAAGTGAACAGACCATTGGAACATTACAACCAATTAGTGCTACACTACTACCAGGAATTTCAGGAACACTCCTACCAGAGACTGGTCCTAGGGAGTTCTCTAAGAAACAGCCTATCACAATTACATCACAAGTAAGTGAACAGACAATTGGAAACTTACAACCAATTAGTGCTACAAAACTACCAGGAATTTCAAGAACACTCCTACCAGAGACTGGTCCTAGGGAGTTCTCTAAGAAACAGCCTATCACAATTACATCACAAGTAAGTGAACAGACCATTGGAACATTACAACCAATTAGTGCTACACAACTACCAGGAATTTCAGGAACACTCCTACCAGAGACTGGTCCTAGGGAGTTCTCTAAGAAACAGCCTATCACAATTACATCACAAGTAAGGGAACAGACAATTAGAACATTACAACCTGTAAGTGCTACACAACTACCAGGAATTTCAGGAACACTCCTACCAGAGACTGGTCCTAGGGAGTTCTCTAAGAAACAGCCTATCACAATTACATCACAAGTAAGGGAACAGACCATTGGAACATTACAACCTGTAAGTGCTACACAACTACCAGGAATTTCAGGAACACTCCTACCAGAGACTGGTCCTAGAGAGTTCTCTAAGAAACAGCCTATCACAATTACATCACAAGTAAGTGAACAGACAATTAGAACATTACAACCTGTAAGTGCTACACAAGTACCAGAAATTTCAGGAACACTCCTACCAGAAACTGGTCCTAGGGAGTTCTCTAAGAAACAGCCTATCACAATTACATCACAAGTAAGTGAACAGACAATTGGAACTTTAAAACCGGTAAGTTCTACACAACTACCAGGAATATCAGGAACACTCCTACCAGAGACTGGTCCTAGGGAGTTCTCTAAGAAACAGCCTATCACAATTACATCACATGTAAGTGAACAGACCATTGGAACATTACAACCTGTAAGTGCTACACAACTACCAGGAGTTTCAGAAACACTCCTACCAGTAACTGGTCCTAGTGAGTTCTCTAAGAAACAGCCTATCACGATTGCATCACAAGTGAGTGAACGGACGATTGGAACATTACAACTAATTAGAGCAACAAAACTACCAGGAATTTCAAGAACACTCCTACCAGTAACTGGTCCTAGGGAGTTCTCTAAGAAACAGCCTATCACAATTACATCACAAGTAAGTGAACAGACCATTGGAACATTACAACCTGTAAGTGCTACACAACTACCAGGAATTTCAGGAACACTCCTACCAGAGACTGGTCCTAGGGAGTTCTCTAAGAAACAGCCTATCACAATTACATCACAAGTAAGTGAACAGACCATTGGAATATTACAACCTGTAAGTGCTACACAACTACCAGGAATTTCAGGAACAGTCCTACCAGAGACTGGTCCTAGAGAGTTCTCTAAGAAACAGCCTATCACAATTACATCACAAGTAAATGAACAGACAATTGGAACTTTAAAACCTGTAAGTTCTACACAACTACCAGAAATTTCAGGAACACTCCTACCAGAGACTGGTCCTAAGGAGTTCTCTAAGAAACAGCCTATCACAATTACATCACAAGTAAGTGAACAGACGATTGGAACATTACAACCAATTAGTGCAACAAAACTACCAGGAATTTCAGGAACACTCCTACCAGAGACTGGTCCTAGAGAGTTCTCTAAGAAACAGCCTATCACAATTACATCACAAGTAAGTGATCAGACAATTAGAACATTAAAACCTGTAAGTGCTACACAAGTACCAGAAATTTCAGGAACACTCCTACCAGAGACTGGTCCTAGGGATTTTTCTAAGAAACAGCCTATCACAATTACATCACAAGTAAGTGAACAGACAATTGGAACTTTAAAACCTGTAAGTTCTACACAACTACCAGGAATATCAGGAACACTCCTACCAGAGACTGGTCCTAGGGAGTTCTCTAAGAAACAGCCTATCACAATTACATCACAAGTAAGTGAACAGACAATTAGAACATTACAACCAATTAGTGCAACAAAACTACCAGGAATTTTAAGAACACTCCTACCAGAGACTGGTCCTAGGGAGTTCTTTAAGAAACAGCCTATCACAATTACATCACAAGTAAGTGAACAGACAATTAGAACATTACAACCTGTAAGTGCTACACAAGTACCAGGAATTTCAGGAACACTCCTACCAGAGACTGGTCCTAGGGAGTTCTCTAAGAAACAGCCTATCACAATTACATCACAAGTAAGTGAACAGACAATTGGAACTTTAAAACCTGTAAGTTCTACACAACTACCAGGAATATCAGGAACACTCCTACCAGAGACTGGTCCTAGGGAGTTCTCTAAGAAACAGCCTATCACAATTACATCACAAGTAAGTGAACAGACAATTAGAACATTACAACCAATTAGTGCAACAAAACTACCAGGAATTTCAAGAACACTCCTACCAGAGACTGGTCCTAGGGAGTTCTCTAAGAAACAGCCTATCACAATTACATCACAAGTAAGTGAACAGACAATTGGAACTTTAAAACCTGTAAGTTCTACACAACTACCAGGAATATCAGGAACACTCCTACCAGAGACTGGTCCTAGGGAGTTCTCTAAGAAACAGCCTATCACAATTACATCACAAGTAAGTGAACAGACAATTAGAACATTACAACCTGTAAGTGCTACACAAGTACCAGGAATTTCAGGAACACTCCTACCAGAGACTGGTCCTAGGGAGTTCTCTAAGAAACAGCCTATCACGATTGCATCACAAGTGAGTGAACGGACGATTGGAACATTACAACTAATTAGAGCAACAAAACTACCAGGAATTTCAAGAACACTCCTACCAGTAACTGGTCCTAGGGAGTTCTCTAAGAAACAGCCTATCACAATTACATCACAAGTAAGTGAACAGACCATTGGAACATTACAACCTGTAAGTGCTACACAACTACCAGGAATTTCAGGAACACTCCTACCAGAGACTGGTCCTAGGGAGTTCTCTAAGAAACAGCCTATCACAATTACATCACAAGTAAGTGAACAGACCATTGGAATATTACAACCTGTAAGTGCTACACAACTACCAGGAATTTCAGGAACAGTCCTACCAGAGACTGGTCCTAGAGAGTTCTCTAAGAAACAGCCTATCACAATTACATCACAAGTAAATGAACAGACAATTGGAACTTTAAAACCTGTAAGTTCTACACAACTACCAGAAATTTCAGGAACACTCCTACCAGAGACTGGTCCTAAGGAGTTCTCTAAGAAACAGCCTATCACAATTACATCACAAGTAAGTGAACAGACGATTGGAACATTACAACCAATTAGTGCAACAAAACTACCAGGAATTTCAGGAACACTCCTACCAGAGACTGGTCCTAGGGAGTTCTCTAAGAAACAGCCTATCACAATTACATCACAAGTAAGTGATCAGACAATTAGAACATTAAAACCTGTAAGTGCTACACAAGTACCAGAAATTTCAGGAACACTCCTACCAGAGACTGGTCCTAGGGATTTTTCTAAGAAACAGCCTATCACAATTACATCACAAGTAAGTGAACAGACAATTGGAACTTTAAAACCTGTAAGTTCTACACAACTACCAGGAATATCAGGAACACTCCTACCAGAGACTGGTCCTAGGGAGTTCTCTAAGAAACAGCCTATCACAATTACATCACAAGTAAGTGAACAGACAATTAGAACATTACAACCAATTAGTGCAACAAAACTACCAGGAATTTTAAGAACACTCCTACCAGAGACTGGTCCTAGGGAGTTCTCTAAGAAACAGCCTATCACAATTACATCACAAGTAAGTGAACAGACAATTAGAACATTACAACCTGTAAGTGCTACACAACTACCAGGAATTTCAGGAACACTCCTACCAGAGACTGGTCCTAGGGAGTTCTCTAAGAAACAGCCTATCACAATTACATCACAAGTAAGTGAACAGACCATTGGAACATTACAACCAATTAGTGCTACACAACTACCAGGAATTTCAGGAACACTCCTACCAGAGACTGGTCCTAGGGAGTTCTCTAAGAAACAGCCTATCACAATTACATCACAAGTAAGTGAACAGACAATTAGAACATTACAACCAATTAGTGCAACAAAACTACCAGGAATTTCAAGAACACTCCTACCAGAGACTGGTCCTAGGGAGTTCTCTAAGAAACAGCCTATCACAATTACATCACAAGTAAGTGAACAGACAATTGGAACTTTAAAACCTGTAAGTTCTACACAACTACCAGGAATATCAGGAACACTCCTACCAGAGACTGGTCCTAAGGAGTTCTCTAAGAAACAGCCTATCACAATTACATCACAAGTAAGTGAACAGACAATTAGAACATTACAACCTGTAAGTGCTACACAAGTACCAGGAATTTCAGGAACACTCCTACCAGAGACTGGTCCTAGGGAGTTCTCTAAGAAACAGCCTATCACAATTACATCACAAGTAAGTGAACAGACAATTGGAACTTTAAAACCTGTAAGTTCTACACAACTACCAGGAATATCAGGAACACTCCTACCAGAGACTGGTCCTAGGGAGTTCTCTAAGAAACAGCCTATCACAATTACATCACAAGTAAGTGAACAGACAATTAGAACATTACAACCAATTAGTGCAACAAAACTACCAGGAATTTCAAGAACACTCCTACCAGAGACTGGTCCTAGGGAGTTCTCTAAGAAACAGCCTATCACAATTACATCACAAGTAAGTGAACAGACAATTGGAACTTTAAAACCTGTAAGTTCTACACAACTACCAGGAATATCAGGAACACTCCTACCAGAGACTGGTCCTAAGGAGTTCTCTAAGAAACAGCCTATCACAATTACATCACAAGTAAGTGAACAGACCATTGGAACTTTAAAACCTGTAAGTTCTACACAACTACCAGAAATTTCAGGAACACTCCTACCAGAGACTGGTCCTAGAGAGTTCTCTAAGAAACAGCCTATCACAATTACATCACAAGTAAGTGATCAGACGATTGGAACATTAAAACCTGTAAGTGCTACACAACTACCAGGAATTTCAGGAACACTCCTACCAGAGACTGGTCTTAGGGAGTTCTCTAAGAAACAGCCTATCACAATTACATCACAAGTAAGTGAACAGACAATTGGAACTTTAAAACCTGTAAGTTCTACACAACTACCAGAAATTTCAGGAACACTCCTACCAGAGACTGGTCCTAGAGAGTTCTCTAAGAAACAGCCTATCACAATTACATCACAAGTAAGTGATCAGACAATTAGAACATTAAAACATGTAAGTGCTACACAAGTACCAGAAATTTCAGGAACACTCCTACCAGAGACTGGTCCTAGGGATTTCTCTAAGAAACAGCCTATCACAATTACATCACAAGTGAGTGAACAGACAATTGTAACATTACAACCAATTAGTGCAACAAAACTACCAGGAATTTCGGGAACACTCCTACCAGAGACTGGTCCTAGGGAGTTCTCTAAGAAACAGCCTATCACAATTACATCACAAGTAAGTGAACAGACAATTGGAACTTTAAAACCTGTAAGTTCTACACAACTACCAGGAATATCAGGAACACTCCTACCAGAGACTGGTCCTAAGGAGTTCTCTAAGAAACAGCCTATCACAATTACATCACAAGTAAGTGAACAGACAATTAGAACATTAAAACCTGTAAGTGCTACACAAGTACCAGGAATTTCAGGAACACTCCTACCAGAGACTGGTCCTAGGGAGTTCTCTAAGAAACAGCCTATCACAATTACATCACAAGTAAGTAAACAGACGATTGGAACATTAAAACCTGTAAGTGCTACACAACTACCAGGAATTTCAGGAACACTCCTACCAGAGACTGGTCCTAGGGAGTTCTCTAAGAAACAGCCCATCACAATTACATCACAAGTAAGTGAACAGACAATTGGAACTTTAAAACCTGTAAGTTCTACACAACTACCAGGAATTTCAGGAACACTCCTACCAGAGACTGGTCCTAGGGAGTTCTCTAAGAAACAGCCTATCACAATTACATCACAAGTAAGTGAACAGACAATTGGAACTTTAAAACCTGTAAGTTCTACACAACTACCAGGAATTTCAGGAACACTCCTACCAGAGACTGGTCCTAGGGAGTTCTCTAAGAAACAGCCTATCACAATTACATCACAAGTAAGTGAACAGACAATTGGATCATTACAACCAATTAGTGCTACAAAACTACCAGGAATTTCAAGAACACTCCTACCAGAGACTGGTCCTACGGAGTTCTCTAAGAAACAGCCTATCACAATTACATCACAAGTGAGTGAACAGACCATTGGAACATTACAACTAATTAGTGCTACAAAACTACCAGGAATTTCAGGAACACTCCTACCAGAGACTAGTCCTAGGGAGTTCTCTAAGAAACAGCCTATCACAATTACATCACAAGTAAGTGAACAGACAATTGGAACTTTAAAACCTGTAAGTTCTACACAACTACCAGAAATTTCAGGAACACTCCTACCAGAGACTGGTCCTAGAGAGTTCTCTAAGGAACAGCCTATCACAATTACATCACAAGTAAGTGAACAGACAATTGGAACATTAAAACCTGTAAGTGCTACACAAGTACCAGAAATTTCAGGAACACTCCTACCAGAGACTGGTCCTAGGGAGTTCTCTAAGAAACAGCCTATCACAATTACATCACAAGTAAGTGAACAGACAATTGGAACTTTAAAACCTGTAAGTTCTACACAACTACCAGGAATATCAGGATCACTCCTACCAGAGACTGGTCCTAAGGAGTTCTCTAAGAAACAGCCTATCACAATTACATCACAAGTAAGTGAACAGACAATTGGAACTTTAAAACCTGTAAGTTCTACACAACTACCAGGAATATCAGGAACACTCCTACCAGAGACTGGTCCTAGGGAGTTCTCTAAGAAACAGCCTATCACAATTACATCACAAGTAAGTGAACAGACAATTAGAACATTACAACCTGTAAGTGCTACACAAGTACCAGGAATTTCAGGAACACTCCTACCAGAGACTGGTCCTAGGGAGTTCTCTAAGAAACAGCCTATCACAATTACATCACAAGTAAGTGAACAGACAATTGGAACTTTAAAACCTGTAAGTTCTACACAATTACCAGGAATTTCAAGAACACTCCTACCAGAGACTGGTCCTAGGGAGTTCTCTAAGAAACAGCCTATCACAATTACATCACAAGTAAGTAAACAGACGATTGGAACATTAAAACCTGTAAGTGCTACACAACTACCAGGAATTTCAGGAACACTCCTACCAGAGACTGGTCCTAGGGAGTTCTCTAAGAAACAGCCTATCACAATTACATCACAAGTAAGTGAACAGACAATTAGAACATTACAACCTGTAAGTGCTACACAAGTACCAGGAATTTCAGGAACACTCCTACCAGAGACTGGTCCTAGGGAGTTCTCTAAGAAACAGCCTATCACAATTACATCACAAGTAAGTGAACAGACAATTAGAACATTACAACCTGTAAGTGCTACACAAGTACCAGGAATTTCAGGAACACTCCTACCAGAGACTGGTCCTAGGGAGTTCTCTAAGAAACAGCCTATCACAATTACATCACAAGTAAGTGAACAGACAATTGGAACTTTAAAACCTGTAAGTTCTACACAATTACCAGGAATTTCAAGAACACTCCTACCAGAGACTGGTCCTAGGGAGTTCTCTAAGAAACAGCCTATCACAATTACATCACAAGTAAGTAAACAGACGATTGGAACATTAAAACCTGTAAGTGCTACACAACTACCAGGAATTTCAGGAACACTCCTACCAGAGACTGGTCCTAAGGAGTTCTCTAAGAAACAGCCTATCACAATTACATCACAAGTAAGTGAACAGACAATTAGAACATTACAACCTGTAAGTGCTACACAACTACCAGGAATTTCAGGAACACTCCTACCAGAGACTGGTCCTAAGGAGTTCTCTAAGAAACAGCCTATCACAATTACATCACAAGTAAGTGAACAGACGATTGGAACATTACAACTAATTAGTGCTACAAAACTACCAGGAATTTCAGGAACACTCCTACCAGAGACTGGTCCTAGGGAGTTCTCTAAGAAACAGCCTATCACAATTACATCACAAGTAAGTGAACAGACCATTGGAACTTTAAAACCTGTAAGTTCTACACAACTACCAGGAATTTCAGGAACACTCCTACCAGAGACTGGTCCTAGGGAGTTCTCTAAGAAACAGCCTATCACAATTACATCACAAGTAAGTGAACAGACAATTGGATCATTACAACCAATTAGTGCTACAAAACTACCAGGAATTTCAAGAACACTCCTACCAGAGACTGGTCCTAGGGAGTTCTCTAAGAAACAGCCTATCACAATTACATCACAAGTAAGTGAACAGACAATTGGATCATTACAACCAATTAGTGCTACAAAACTACCAGGAATTTCAAGAACACTCCTACCAGAGACTGGTCCTACGGAGTTCTCTAAGAAACAGCCTATCACAATTACATCACAAGTAAGTGAACAGACGATTGGAACATTACAACTAATTAGTGCTACAAAACTACCAGGAATTTCAGGAACACTCCTACCAGAGACTGGTCCTAGGGAGTTCTCTAAGAAACAGCCGATCACAATTACATCACAAGTAAGTGAACAGACAATTGGAACTTTAAAACCTGTAAGTTCTACACAACTACCAGGAATTTCAGGAACACTCCTACCAGAGACTGGTCCTAGGGAGTTCTCTAAGAAACAGCCTATCACAATTACATCACAAGTAAGTGAACAGACCATTGGAACTTTAAAACCTGTAAGTTCTACACAACTACCAGGAATTTCAGGAACACTCCTACCAGAGACTGGTCCTAGGGAGTTCTCTAAGAAACAGCCTATCACAATTACATCACAAGTAAGTGAACAGACAATTGGAACTTTAAAACCTGTAAGTTCTACACAACTACCAGGAATTTCAGGAACACTCCTACCAGAGACTGGTCCTAGGGAGTTCTCTAAGAAACAGCCTATCACAATTACATCACAAGTAAGTGAACAGACAATTGGAACTTTAAAACCTGTAAGTTCTACACAACTACCAGGAATTTCAGGAACACTCCTACCAGAGACTGGTCCTAGGGAGTTCACTAAGAAACAGCCTATCACAATTACATCACAAGTAAGTGAACAGACAATTGGATCATTACAACCAATCAGTGCTACAAAACTACCAGGAATTTCTAAAACACTCCTACCAGAGACTGGTCCTAGGGAGTTCTCTAAGAAACAGCCTATCACAATTACATCACAAGTAAGTGAACAGACGATTGGAACATTACAACTAATTAGTGCTACAAAACTACCAGGAATTTCAGGAACACTCCTACCAGAGACTGGTCCTAGGGAGTTCTCTAAGAAACAGCCGATCACAATTACATCACAAGTAAGTGAACAGACAATTGGAACTTTAAAACCTGTAAGTTCTACACAACTACCAGGAATTTCAGGAACACTCCTACCAGAGACTGGTCCTAGGGAGTTCTCTAAGAAACAGCCTATCACAATTACATCACAAGTAAGTGAACAGACCATTGGAACTTTAAAACCTGTAAGTTCTACACAACTACCAGGAATTTCAGGAACACTCCTACCAGAGACTGGTCCTAGGGAGTTCTCTAAGAAACAGCCTATCACAATTACATCACAAGTAAGTGAACAGACAATTGGAACTTTAAAACCTGTAAGTTCTACACAATTACCAGGAATTTCAAGAACACTCCTACCAGAGACTGGTCCTAGGGAGTTCTCTAAGAAACAGCCTATCACAATTACATCACAAGTAAGTAAACAGACGATTGGAACATTAAAACCTGTAAGTGCTACACAACTACCAGGAATTTCAGGAACACTCCTACCAGAGACTGGTCCTAAGGAGTTCTCTAAGAAACAGCCTATCACAATTACATCACAAGTAAGTGAACAGACAATTAGAACATTACAACCTGTAAGTGCTACACAACTACCAGGAATTTCAGGAACACTCCTACCAGAGACTGGTCCTAAGGAGTTCTCTAAGAAACAGCTTATCACAATTACATCACAAGTAAGTGAACAGACGATTGGAACATTACAACTAATTAGTGCTACAAAACTACCAGGAATTTCAGGAACACTCCTACCAGAGACTGGTCCTAGGGAGTTCTCTAAGAAACAGCCTATCACAATTACATCACAAGTAAGTGAACAGACCATTGGAACTTTAAAACCTGTAAGTTCTACACAACTACCAGGAATTTCAGGAACACTCCTACCAGAGACTGGTCCTAGGGAGTTCTCTAAGAAACAGCCTATCACAATTACATCACAAGTAAGTGAACAGACAATTGGATCATTACAACCAATTAGTGCTACAAAACTACCAGGAATTTCAAGAACACTCCTACCAGAGACTGGTCCTAGGGAGTTCTCTAAGAAACAGCCTATCACAATTACATCACAAGTAAGTGAACAGACAATTGGATCATTACAACCAATTAGTGCTACAAAACTACCAGGAATTTCAAGAACACTCCTACCAGAGACTGGTCCTAGGGAGTTCTCTAAGAAACAGCCTATCACAATTACATCACAAGTAAGTGAACAGACAATTGGATCATTACAACCAATTAGTGCTACAAAACTACCAGGAATTTCAAGAACACTCCTACCAGAGACTGGTCCTAGGGAGTTCTCTAAGAAACAGCCTATCACAATTACATCACAAGTAAGTGAACAGACAATTGGATCATTACAACCAATTAGTGCTACAAAACTACCAGGAATTTCAAGAACACTCCTACCAGAGACTGGTCCTACGGAGTTCTCTAAGAAACAGCCTATCACAATTACATCACAAGTAAGTGAACAGACGATTGGAACATTACAACTAATTAGTGCTACAAAACTACCAGGAATTTCAGGAACACTCCTACCAGAGACTGGTCCTAGGGAGTTCTCTAAGAAACAGCCGATCACAATTACATCACAAGTAAGTGAACAGACAATTGGAACTTTAAAACCTGTAAGTTCTACACAACTACCAGGAATTTCAGGAACACTCCTACCAGAGACTGGTCCTAGGGAGTTCTCTAAGAAACAGCCTATCACAATTACATCACAAGTAAGTGAACAGACCATTGGAACTTTAAAACCTGTAAGTTCTACACAACTACCAGGAATTTCAGGAACACTCCTACCAGAGACTGGTCCTAGGGAGTTCTCTAAGAAACAGCCTATCACAATTACATCACAAGTAAGTGAACAGACAATTGGAACTTTAAAACCTGTAAGTTCTACACAACTACCAGGAATTTCTAAAACACTCCTACCAGAGACTGGTCCTAGGGAGTTCTCTAAGAAACAGCCTATCACAATTACATCACAAGTAAGTGAACAGACAATTGGAACTTTAAAACCTGTAAGTTCTACACAACTACCAGGAATTTCAGGAACACTCCTACCAGAGACTGGTCCTAGGGAGTTCACTAAGAAACAGCCTATCACAATTACATCACAAGTAAGTGAACAGACAATTGGATCATTACAACCAATCAGTGCTACAAAACTACCAGGAATTTCTAAAACACTCCTACCAGAGACTGGTCCTAGGGAGTTCTCTAAGAAACAGCCTATCACAATTACATCACAAGTAAGTGAACAGATGATTGGAACATTACAACTAATTAGTGGTACAAAACTACCAGGAATTTTAGGAACACTCCTACCAGAGACTGGTCCTAGGGAGTTCTCTAAGAAACAGCCTATCACAATTACATCACAAGTTAGTGAACAGACAATTAGAACATTAAAACCTGTAAGTGCTACACAACTACCAGGAATTTCAGGAACACTCCTACCAGAGACTGGTCCTAGACAGTTCTCTAAGAAACAGCCTATCACAATTACATCACAAGTTAGTGAACAGACAATTAGAACATTAAAACCTGTAAGTGCTACACAAGTACCAGAAATTTCAGGAACATTCCTACCAGAGACTGGTCCTAAGGAGTTCTCTAAGAAACAGCCTATCACGATTGCATCACAAGTGAGTGAACAGACGATTGGGACATTACAACCAATTAGTGCAACAAAACTACCAGGAATTTCAAGAACACTCCTACCAGAGACTGGTCCTAGGGAGTTCTCTAAGAAACAGCCTATCACAATTACATCACAAGTGAGTGAACAGACAATTGGAACTTTAAAACCTGTAAGTGCTACACAACTACCAGGAATTTCAGGAACACTCCTACCAGAGACTGGTCCTAGGGAGTTCTCTAAGAAACAGCCTATCACAATTACATCACAAGTGAGTGAACAGACAATTGGAACTTTAAAACCTGTAAGTGCTACACAACTACCAGGAATTTCAGGAACACTCCTACCAGAGACTGGTCCTAGGGAGTTCTCTAAGAAACAGCCTATCACAATTACATCACAAGTGAGTGAACAGACAATTCGAACTTTAAAACCTGTAAGTGCTACACAACTACCAGGAATTTCAGGAACACTCCTACCAGAGACTGGTCCTAGAGAGTTCTCTAAGAAACAGCCTATCACAATTACATCACAAGTTAGTGAACAGACAATTAGAACATTAAAACCTGTAAGTGCTACACAACTACCAGGAATTTCAGGAACACTCCTACCAATAACTGGTCCTAGGGAGTTCTTTAAGAAACAGCCTATCACGATTGCGTCACAAGTAAGTGAACAGACAATTGGAACCTTACAACCAATTAAAGCTACACAACTACCAGGAATTTCAGAAACACTCCTACCAGAGACTGGTCCTAGGGAGTTCTCTAAGAAACAGCCTATCACAATTACATCACAAGTAAGTGAACAGACTATTAGAACTTTAAGACCTGTAAGTTCTACACAAGTACCAGGAATTTCAGAAACACTCCTACCAGAGACTGGTCCTAGGGAGTTCTCTAAGAAACAGCCTATCACAATTACATCACAAGTAAGTGAACAGACGATTGAAACATCACAACCTGTAAGTTCTACACAACTACCAGGAATTTCAGAAACACTCCTACCAGACACTGGTCCTTGGGAGTTCTCTAAGAAACAGCCTATCACAATTACATCAAAGGTAAGTGAACAGACGATTGGAACCTTACAACCAATTAGTGCTACACAACTAACAGGAATTTCAGAAACACTCCTACCAGAGACTGGTCCTAGGGAGTTCTCCAAGAAACAGCCTATCACAATTACATCACAAGTAAGTGAACAGACAATTGGAACTTTAAAACCTGTAAGTGCTACACAACTAACAGGAATTTCAGAAACACTCCTACCAGAGACTGGTCCTAGGGAGTTCTCTAAGAAACAGCCTATCACGATTGCATCACAAGTGAGTGAACAGACGATTGGGACATTACAACCAATTAGTGCTACAAAACTACCAGGAATTTCAAGAACACTCTTACCAGAGACTGGTCCTAGGGAGTTCTCTAAGAAACAACCTAACACAATTACATCACAAGTAAGTGAACAGACAATTGGAACTTTAAAACCTGTAAGTGCTACACAACTACAAGGAATTTCAGGAACACTCCTACCAGAGACTGGTCCTAGGGAGTTCTCTAAGAAACAGCCTATCACAATTACATCACAAGTAAGTGAACAGACTATTAGAACTTTAAGACCTGTAAGTTCTACACAAGTACCAGGAATTTCAGGAACACTCCTACCAGAGACTGGTCGTAGGGAGTTCTCTAAGAAACAGCCTATCACAATTACATCACAAGTAAGTGAACAGACTATTAGAACTTTGAGACCTGTAAGTGCTACACAACTACCAGGAATTTCAGAAACACTCCTACCAGAGACTGGTCCTAGGGAGTTCTCTAAGAAACAGCCTATCACAATTACATCACAAGTAAGTGAACAGACAATTAGAACATTACAACCTGTAAGTGCTACACAACTACCAGGAATTTCAGGAACACTCCTACCAGAGACTGGTCCTAAGGAGTTCTCTAAGAAACAGCCTATCACAATTACATCACAAGTAAGTGAACAGACTATTAAAACTTTAAAACCTGTAAGTGCTACAAAACTACCAGGAATTTCAAGAACACTCCTACCAGAGACTGGTCCTAGGGAGTTCTCTAAGAAACAGCCTATCACAATTACATCACAAGTAAGTGAACAGACCATTGGAACATTACAACCAATTAGTGCTACAAAACTACCAGGAATTTCAGGAACACTCCTACCAGAGACTGGTCCTAAGGAGTTCTCTAAGAAACGGCCTATCACAATTACATCACAAGTGAGTGAACAGACAATTGGAACTTTAAAACCTGTAAGTTCTACACAACTACCAGGAATTTCAGGAACACTCCTACCAGAGACTGGTCCTAAGGAGTTCTCTAAGAAACAGCCTATCACAATTACATCACAAGTAAGTGAACAGACTATTAAAACTTTAAAACCTGTAAGTGCTACAAAACTACCAGGAATTTCAAGAACACTCCTACCAGAGACTGGTCCTAGGGAGTTCTCTAAGAAACAGCCTATCACAATTACATCACAAGTAAGTGAACAGACTATTAAAACTTTAAAACCTGTAAGTGCTACAAAACTACCAGGAATTCCAGGAACACTCCTACCAGAGACTGGTCCTAGGGAGTTCTCTAAGAAACAGCCTATCACAATTACATCACAAGTAAGTGAACAGACCATTGGAACATTACAACCAATTAGTGCTACACAACTAACAGGAATTTCAGAAACACTCCTACCAGGGACTGGTCCTAGGGAGTTCTCTAAGAAACAGCCTATCACAATTACATCACAAGTAAGTGAACAGACTATCGGAACATTAAAACATGTAAGTGCTACACAACTACCAGGAATTTCAGAAACACTCCTACCAGAGACTGGTCCTAGGGAGTTCTCCAAGAAACAGCCTATCACAATTACATCACAAGTAAGTGAACAGACCATTGGAACATTAAAACATGTAAGTGCTACACAAGTACCAGAAATTTCAGGAACACTCCTACCAGAGACTGGTCCTAGGGAGTTCTCTAAGAAACAGCCTATCACAATTACATCACAAGTAAGTGAACAGACAATTGGAACTTTAAAACCTGTAAGTGCTACAAAACTACCAGGAATTTCAGGAACACTCCTACCAGAGACTGGTCCTAGGGAGTTCTCTAAGAAACAGCCTATCACAATTACATCACAAGTAAGTGAACAGACCATTGGAACATTACAACCAATTAGTGCTACACAACTAACAGGAATTTCAGAAACACTCCTACCAGGGACTGGCCCTAGCGAGTTCTCCAAGAAACAGCCTATCACAATTACATCACAAGTAAGTGAACAGACCATTGGAACATTACAACCTGTAAGTGCTACACAACTACCAGGAATTTCAGGAACACTCCTACCAGAGACTGGTCCTAGGGAGTTCTCTAAGAAACAGCCTATCACAATTACATCACAAGTAAGTGAACAGACTATTAAAACTTTAAAACCTGTAAGTGCTACAAAACTACCAGGAATTTCAGGAACACTCCTACCAGAGACTGGTCCTAGGGAGTTCTCTAAGAAACAGCCTATCACAATTACATCACAAGTAAGTGAACAGACAATTGGAACTTTAAAACATGTAAGTGCTACACAACTACCAGGAATTTCAAAAACACTCCTACCAGTGACTGGTCCTATGGAGTTCTCTAAGAAACAGCCTATCACAATTACATCACAAGTAAGTGAACAGACGATTGGAACTTTGAAACCTGTAAGTGCTACACAACTACCAGGAATTTCAGAAACACTCTTACCAGAGACTGGTCCTAGGGAGTTCTCTAAGAAACAGCCTATCACAATTACATCACAAGTAAGTGAACAGACGATTGGAACATTAAAACCTGTGAGTGCTACAAAACTACCAGGAATTTCAGAAACACTCCTACCAGAGACTTTTCCCAGGGAGTTCTCTAAGAAACAGCCTATCATAATTACATCACAAGTAAGTGAACAGACAATTAAAACTTTAAAACCTGTAAGTGCTACAAAACTACCAGGAATTTCGGGAACACTCCTACCAGAGACTGGTCCTTGGGAGTTCTCTAAGAAACAGCCTATCACAATTACATCACAAGTAAGTGAACAGACAATTAGAACATTACAACCTGTAAGTGCTACACAACTACCAGGAATTCCAGGAACACTCCTACCAGAGACTGGTCCTAGGGAGTTCTCTAAGAAACAGCCTATCACAATTACATCACAAGTAAGTGAACAGACAATTGGAACTTTAAAACATGTAAGTGCTACACAACTACCGGGAATTTCAAAAACACTCCTACCAGTGACTGGTCCTATGGAGTTCTCTAAGAAACAGCCTATCACAATTACATCACAAGTAAGTGAACAGACGATTGGAACTTTAAAACCTGTAAGTGCTACACAACTACCAGGAATTTCAGAAACACTCCTACCAGAGACTGGTCCTAGGGAGTTCTCTATGAAACAGCCTATCACGATTACATCACCAGTAAGTGAACAGACTATTGGAACATTGAAACCTGTAAGTGCTACACAAGTACCAGAAATTTCAGGAACACTCCTACCAAAGACTGGTCTTAGGGAGTTCTCTAAGAAACAGCCTATCACAATTACATCACAAGTAAGTGAACAGACCATTGGAACTTTAAAACCTGTAATTGTTACACAACTACCAGGAATTCCAGGAACACTCCTACCAGAGACTGGTCCTAGGGAGTTCTCTAAGAAACAGCCTATCACAATTACATCACAAGTAAGTGAACAGACAATTGGAACTTCAAAACATGTAAGTGCTACACAACTACCGGGAATTTCAAAAACACTCCTACCAGTGACTGGTCCTAGGGAGTTCTCTAAGAAACAGCCTATCACAATTACATCACAAGTAAGTGAACAGACGATCGGAACTTTAAAACCTGTAAGTGCTACACAACTACCAGGAATTTCAGAAACACTCCTACCAGAGACTGGTCCTAGGGAGTTCTCTAAGAAACAGCTTATCACAATTACATCACAAGTAAGTGAACAGACGATTAGAACATTAAAACCTGTAAGTGCTACACAACTACCAGGAATTTCAGAAACACTCCTACCAGAAACTGGTCCTAGGGAGTTCTCTATGAAACAGCCTATCACGATTACATCACAAGTAAGTGAACAGACTATTAAAATTTTAAAACCTGCAAGTGCTACAAAACTACCAGGAATTTCAGGAACACTCCTACCAGAGACTGGTCCTAGGGAGTTCTCTAAGAAACAGCCTATCACAATTACGTCACAAGTAAGTGAACAGACGATTGGAACTTTAAAACCTGTAAGTTCTACACAACTACCAGGAATTTCAGGAACACTCCTACCAGAGACTGGTCCTAGGGAGTTCTCTAAGAAACAACCTATCACAATTACATCACAAGTAAGTGAACAGACTATTGGAACATTAAAACCTGTAAGTTCTACACAATTACCAGGAATTTCAAGAACACTCCTACCAGAGACTGGTCCTAGGGAGTTCTCTAAGAAACAGCCTATCACAATTACATCACAAGTAAGTGAACAGACAATTGGAACTTTAAAACCTGTAAGTTCTACACAACTACCAGGAATTTCAGAAACACTCCTACCAGAGACTGGTCGTAGGGAGTTCTCTAAGAAACAGCCTATCACAATTACATCACAAGTAAGTGAACAGACAATTGGAACCTCACAACCGATTAGTGCTACAAAACTACCAGGAATTTCAGGAACACTCCTACCAGAGACTGGTCGTAGGGAGTTCTCTAAGAAACAGCTTATCACAATTACATCACAAGTAAGTGAACAGACTATTGGAACCTCACAACCGATTAGTGCTACAAAACTACCAGGAATTTCAGGAACACTCCTACCAGAGACTGGTCCTAGGGAGTTATCAAAGAAACAGCCTATCACAATTACATCACAAGTAAGTGAACAGACAATTCGAACTTCAAAACCTATAAGTTCTACACAACTACCAGGAATTCCAGGAACACTCCTACCAGAGACTGGTCCTATGGAGTTCTCTAAGAAACAGCCTATCACAATTACATCACAAGTAAGTGAACAGACAATTGGAACTTTAAAACCTGTAAGTGCTACACAACTACCAGGAATTTCAGAAACACTCCTACCAGAGACTGGTCCTATGGAGTTCTCTAAGAAACAGCCTATCACAATTACATCACAAGTAAGTGAACAGACTATTGGAACATTACAACCTGTAAGTGCTACACAACTACCAGGAATTTCAGGAACACTCTTACCAGAGACTGGTCGTAGGGAGTTCTCTAAGAAACAGCCTATCACAATTACATCACAAGTAAGTGAACAGACGATTAGAACTTTAAAACCCGTAAGTGCTACACAACTACCAGGAATTTCAGAAACACTCCTACCAGAAACTGGTCCTAGGGAGTTCTCTATGAAACAGCCTATCACAATTACATCACAAGTAAGTGAACAGACGATTGGAACATTAAAACCTGTAAGTGCTACACAACTACCAGGAATTTCAAGAACACTCCTACCAGAGACTGGTCGTAGGGAGTTCTCTATGAAACAGCCTATCACAATTACATCAAAAGTAAGTGAACAGACTATCGGAACATTAAAACATGTAAGTGCTACACAACTACCAGGAATTTCAGGAACACTCCTACCAGAGACTGGTCGTAGGGAGTTCACTAAGAAACAGCCTATCACAATTACATCACAAGTAAGTGAACAGACGATTAGAACTTCAAAACCTGTAAGTGCTACAAAACTACCAGGAATCTTAGAAACACTCCTACCAGAGACTGGTCCTATGGAGTTCTCTAAGAAACAGCCTATCACAATTACATCACAAGTAAGTGAACAGACTATTAAAACTTTAAAACCTGTAAGTGCTACACAAGTACCAGGAATTTCAGGAACACTCCTACCAGAGACTGGTCCTAGGGAGTTCTCTAAGAAACAGCCTATCACAATTACATCACAAGTAAGTGAACAGACTATTAAAACTTTAAAACCTGTAAGTGCTACACAACTACCAGGAATTTCAGAAACACACCTACCAGAGACTGGTCCTAAGGAGTTCTCTAAGAAACAGCCTATCACAATTACATCACAAGTAAGTGAACAGACAATTGGAACCTTACAACCAATCAGTGCTACAAAACTACCAGGAATTTCAGAAACACTCCTACCAGAGACTGGTCCTAAGGAGTTTTCTAAGAAACAGCCTATCACAAGTACATCACAAGTAAGTGAACAAACAATTCGAACTTTACAGCCTGTTAGACCTATAGAACTACCAGGAATCGTACAAACACTTTTACCGGAGACTGCCCTTAGAGAGTTCTCCAAGAAAGGGCCTATCACAGTTACAACGCAAGTAAATGAACAAACAATCGGAACTTTACAACCTTTAAGAGCTACAAAACTACCACAAATCACACAATCACTTCTACCAGAGACTGATTCTAGGGAGTACTCCAAGGAAGGGCCTATCACAATTACATCACAGGTGAGTGAACAAACAATTCGAACGTTACAACCTATAAAATCTACAAACGTGCCAGGAATCTCACAAACACTCATACAAGCAACGAATGTAAGGAGCGGTTCAGTAGGATTCTCTAAGAAAGGACCCATCACGATTACATCACCAGTAAATGAACAAACAGTTGAAACATTGCAACCTGTAGGAATTACAAAAGTCCCAGAAATCATGCCATCACTTTCCCTGGAATCATCACCAATGTCTGGTTTTGCTGGAATCTCTAGAGAAAGCCCAATCACTATTACATCGCAAGTAAGTGAACAAACAGTTGGAACTTTGCAACCTGTAAAAGGTACAGAGCTATTTGGATTTCCAAACATATTCCTACCGGAAACGAGTATGAGGACTGGTTCTGCTGGGTTCTCTAGAAAAGGCCTCATCACAATCGAATCACTTGTAAGTAAACCAACAATTGGAACATCAGAACATGTAGAAATGACAAAAATACCTGAAATCAGCCCAACACTAGCATTAGAAATGTCACCAAAGACTGGTTCAACTGGTTTCTCAAAAGAAAGACCAATCACAATTACATCACAAGAAAGTAAAGAAACAATTGGAACATTACAAACTATAGGAACTACAAAACCACCAAAAATCACTCAAATTTTCCCTAAAAAGACACTGAGGATCAATCTTGCTGGATTCCCTAGAAAAAAACCTATTACAATTAAATCACAGGTAAGTAAACAAACAATTGGAACATTGAAACCAGTAAGACATACTAAATTACCAGAAATCACAGCAACATATTTTCCTGAAAAGTCACTGAGAACTGGTCACAAAATTGAATCTATACCAACCTTGACACCAGAACTAGAACTACAAGGTATATCAGACCACTTAATTGGAGAAACCCTTCCAATCAGAAAGACTATTATGGTTCCACAGACTGTTGTGCCTGTACAAACAAGAATACCAGGAGAAGCACCAGAAGCTACATCAGCCCAGTCAACAGGGCAAACACTTTCACTAGGACAATCTGTTCTACCAGGTCAAACTATTTCATATTGGAAAACAGTTGCACCTATCCAGAATTTTCTACCAAGTAAACCACCATCACGAAAAATTCCAACCGATCATTTTTTGAGAAGTGAAGGTACTTTTTTCTTTATCTCTCCCTCTCTCTTCTATAGGGATCAACTTTGGTCTTCCTGCCTTTGTTCAATCATTCTCCTTCTTACTCAATGGTTTTGATTTATTTTGCTTTATATTTGATCGCTTTTTTATCCTCCATTGGTTCTTTTTTTTACTTAAAATTGAACTTTTTTTTAACTTGAATCAAATTAATTTTGAATTGTTTAAAATTGATTTTATTCAATACTCTGTTGGGTTTTTATTATGAACATGTTAGTATTTTTTCATCCCTATTCAATTTTTTGAATCATGAAATTTAAACCAGTGATTTTTTGTTGTGAGTTTTTCTCTGAATACAGAATTATAACTCAATATGGATGAAAACAATGCTGCAATAATTTTGTGGTGTAATCTGTATACCAAATACAGACTCCAAGTTTTGGTATAAATGATGATCTTTGGAAAAAGAACCAGAATCTATCTTATCAAGTATATTTTATAAATTCATGATCATTATTATTGGGAACACTGATTACTATACTAAAATTTTAGTGTGTATTTTTGATTTAATACAGTCAGATTCTGAACTCCAATTAGATTTAGTCTTCTTTTAGTAGATTTCATATTTTCTAAATTCTTTATTCAAGATAGAAATCAAGACTCTTCTAATTTGATGAATTTATTTCAAGCAGAATATCAAAGAATCCTCATGCTTGTTTTATTCTCACTTCTGCTGGAGAGCCAATTTTGATCTCAGTTATGACTTTGAAAAGTCTAATTTTATGTCTTTACTCACATCTATGTAACACACCACTGTTTTGATTGAGTCACATGAAGATATTGCTTAGTTTTCCTCAAACTGTTGATCCTAACAACAGAAATACTTATTACTTATTTGCTTAACGCTTTTAATATTATGTTACTTAGTGGATATATTAAATTTATTGATATTATACTATCTTTCCATTTTAATGAAAATAATTCAAAACCTTTCTGTACGCTAATGGGTCTTAGTTGATTCACTAAGGGAAGATGTTAAACTTTTAAGCATGTGGTATAGTTTTAAATTATGCTCATATGGAAGCCCTGCATCTGAACACTACAAGCACATTTTGCTCATTACCACATACTGAGAAATCATGGTTTTTAAATTTAACTGAAACTAAAACCAAAAAGAATTGCCTTCTTAACACAGTTCCTTATATTTTTTTTATTTGCATTAAACAGGAAATAAATTCTCTGACTATGTCTGTTATGACAACCTTTTCAAAAGGTATCCTATCATTCAAGTTGTAATCTGTGATAAAGAAAATTTGGTACCAACAACTTCTACTCAGCAAAATTAGTATGCATCAATGGAAGTGTAATATCCACAGGTTGTAATTTATCAAATATTCATAAGCCATGAAAATAATTTGATTCTGTCTAAAATTGCATCCATGATTTCTTTCAGGATTCTGATTCTTTATGTTTTGTGAACATCTAGTGTTCTCCTAGATAGTGCAGCAAGAGTTGTAAGTACCCAGGAGCAAAGATGGTGCCCAGGGGTAGTTGCACTATATCCTACAGGGAGAATATAATTAATAATTAAGAAGTATTATAGACCAGATGAAATTTTGCATCTTTCCATTACTATGCCCCGGGGTCGACTGTTTCCTTTCACCCACTTCTTGCTATATGTCTGCTCCTAGATGGGGAGTCAGTATTCAATTTTGAACATGATGCATTTGTTAAGATAGAAATCTTTGATGGAAATGGTGATGCACATTCCTTTGAGATTTTGATTCCAATGCTATTGTAAGAATAAGGATTAAAAATTTCTGTAATTTACTTTTTAGGGGGGGAATAAATGTTATTATCTGATTGTATGTGTAAAACATCAAGAAAATGGCTATTATTCCCTTCAAACTTTGCTTTTGTGATCAGGATATTTAGATCAGACAGTTAGAAAAGGTACTTTAAACTCCTTACGTAGCTCTGACAAATCAGGTCTAATTTTATATGCAGTGATGGCCAGTCATGCCTTGGGTAATGTGAAAAGTTGTCCCTGCAGTCCCCAAAGTAAAGATAGCAGGGTAACTTGATAAAACTACCTTGGAAACCCATCACCACTTATAAGCATCCACTGACTTCCCAGTCATATTAATCATACTTCAAAGAGTCTAGCGAGGCCTTGACACTGTTGTATTGCTAGTGAAATGAGATGCTCAGAATTTGTCTCAATCCCCGATAGGCATGCTGAAATATGCCTTGTGGATCTCGTACATATTAGCAGATACTGTCATTGAGTACTCTCCAAGGCAAAGATCAAAGCTGTTGTCTTCGTCAGAACACAGATGAAAAAAATCCTGGAGAAGATCCTGGAGAAATACCCCAAGTCACAGTTATTTGGGGCTTCCAATGTAATCACAAGACCCAAAACAGTGGTGCTGGTTAAAGTATGATAGAGACCTATGTTAAATTGGCTGCTGGCTGTCCCTAAAAGTCCATATCCCAGACACTCCTCACAATAAATTCAAGAACATGGGAGTGGATTTTAAAGGCTGCTAACAAGGAACATATAACAAGAATATGATGGAAGATTATATTTTGGGGTCTGATTCACAAAAGTGAATAACAGTACAATTGTAAATCTTTTGTGATCACCTTTGTTTAACATTAATGTGAATACATGTCAATTTAGATTCACATGTTGTTTTTTGGAAAAAATGTGATTTTTAATGAATGAAAATTTCTAGATTCATACCAGTTGCCCTTTTCTATACTATTCATACAAAACCTATCAGAAAATAACACTCACTACCTAGGAACAAAAATTGCATTTTATGGTGTAAACAGAAAGAGAATTCTCTGGGTTTGCATAAGTTTTTCAAAATTTTTCTTTGCTCATTTTTGTCAATTGCTGCCTTATTTTATCTTACAGTTACATGTAACAGCACTTGATGAGGAGAGGGGTCTTAGTTTTCGGTCTCTTGAAACCAAAAGAAAGTAATTTCACATGTATTCAATCTGCAATCAGACTCTGGGAGTTCCCCAGGATTGATCATTTAGAAAAAAAGTAATTTTTTCCAGGTTTTAGGAGGGGGCGTTCTGTTTATAATAAAATGATAAAGTGGATACTTATTTTGCACCATTCTTACAGAAGTGCGACTCAGATGAAAAATCTCCCTTTTAGTTTGAAAAATGCGGCATTTTTTTTTTGAATTAGAAAAAAGAAAAATTCAGATTCTAAAATTTTTGATTGTTTAGCATAATGTAGGGAAGATGGTCCTACTTATAAATAATTAAGTTTTACAGCATCGCTCACTCAATGTCCTATAGAAGCCCTATAGAAGCCCTGGACACACATGGTCCAATGCTCATTGGCGTCGGTACTCCTAGCTGGTTACGTCTATGGCCCTGGCACTTGGTGCCGGCCACTCGTTTTCTCTTTTTCCTTCTCCCTAAGATCGTTATCATTTCGCCAATGTTCCGGCCAATCCGATCTTAACCATTTTTCCACCGTGACCTATCTCTATGCCAACTTTGCCTATTTCACTTCACCGATGTCGAGGCATCCCACATACGTACCGCTACGCAGCTACGCTACTGTGTCTTCACCACATGCTCCAACGCGTATATACCTCTCATTCTCGTGAATGAAATGGCAATGCTTCTTACTATCCGATAGCACGATAATCTTTCCTAATTTTCTTTAGTTCGGGAAAACATGGTCTGTCCGTCGAGTGTCTATCAGCGTCGGAGAATAGTCCCCAAGTTAACGCACACTTGGCAGTCCGGCTCGCACACTGAACCCAATTTCCACGTATCTCTTGGTACGATCCAAGCCATACGGATATCCAAGCATTTCAGACGTATCCGCTTTGACTCCAACGCCAATACTATCAACGACAAGAAAGCTCCTACCTTTCGCTATCTCTTCTCATCTCTTTACGCGATCAATCAGATTTATATAATTTTTATATGTATTCCATATTCATTCGTCATTTATGTCCTTGTATTAAATGTACGTCTTGTTTATTCACCCAAATCCTTGTATGTGCTCTTTTTACTGTTTCATCTCTGCGTTCGTATTTGGCGCGCATTCTCTTCGTACATGTTTTCCTTCCATATCTCCAGTGGCGTCGCCGCCAACACCAAATCACGAGGAGATAAAATTCTCTGTCTCTCAACATTCACTCTGCTACACTCTTCAGACTAAAGAAATAACCTAAAAACAAGAATAAATTTTGCTTTGGATACATTGTATCGTTTTTATTGTGCGCCGTTTTTAAGAAAGTGTTGCGAGAGTGTGAAACTTCATTATCAGACCCATCTTCCCTTGTATCCTGACCCCAACCCTTTTAGAACGTAAGTCGTACTTCCGTGAAATTGGCAAAATAAGGTGCCCATTTCATCATTATCGTTACAGTGTAAACAGAATCCCCTTCCTAAAACTCTGAAACTGACAAATTTTCTGGGAATCCTAGAATCTTATGGATCGAATGCACAAACATTACTTGCATAAACCATCTTCATTTTTTTTTTTAACTTTTAAACGCATCAATTGTGTACAGCTACGCATTTTTCTCAGTGGTTGTCTGATAATGTTGAACAATACCGAATCAAATCTATAACAAAGATATATTCAATATGGCTGAAGTCCCGTTTGTTTTCTACAATGTTATATCTTTGATTTCTATTATTCTGGTCTCACAATTAAAAGGGACGTACGTGAAATGAACAAAGCGGAACGCTGCTTCCTTTTTTTTTTAATTGTAACTCCGTTTAGAAAAATTATTGTCTCACCACAATCTTGAACAAGTAGGTACTCCACAGTAGGGAGTGTTTATGGCCATTTGCAGATTTTGATTGATATGATTTTTTTTTTCTTTCAGTTCGAGATAAGATAATTAAATTTGTCTTGATCTATAACCTAGTGGGAAATATTCAGGTTGGAATGTTGGCGGTTTGTGATAATCATGGTTCTGGAGAGTTTCAGTATTTCTCGTTGAGGAATGAGTAGTGCTAAGATGTTGTGAGAGACAAAGGATTTTGCTTCCACGTGGTTTGGTGTTAGCATCAACGTTAGTGAGGAAGTTGATGAAGAAAGGGAGATATATAGAGAACATGTGCGTCAAGTACAAATGTGGATGCAGATGTAGGATATAGTGTCTCTTTCGTGTTGGAATCTGCACCAGTTTTCGCGCGTAGTAACTATTGTGGAATCTGAACAGCGATGGATTGTTGAAGAGACGAGGATTTGGATCCTCATGGGTGATGTGTAGTGCGCCGGCCCTGTAGCTGGGTAAGGAAAAGAATGCTGTACGAAGAGAAGGGAATGAAATGCGCGCCAAGTATGAAGTTGAACGCGCATTGTAATAAAGAGGAATGAACACATACAAGAATTATGGCCAGATAAGAGACGTACATTTAATACAGGAATAAAGATGAGGTTCATGTACGGGTAACATTAATACGATCGATCGTGAGAAGTAATATTAGGAGAAAAGATAGTAAAAGGTGGTAGTTCTCTCGTCTTGATAGTTCTGGCGTCGGAGTTGTAGCGGAGTTGTTTGGACGCGTGGATTCCGTATGGTTGGATTTCTCCCAGATACGTGGAAACCGTGTTCAGTGTGTGAGCCTTACTGCCAAGTAAGTGAGTTAAGTTGGGGGCTATTCTCCGACGCTGTTAGACTCTCGACGAACAGACTATGAAAGACATAGAACATGAGAGAAGGAAAGAGAGTGGAAGAGTAGCCGGCCGCGAGGGCCGTGGCTAAAAGCATGACCAGCTATGAATACTGGCGCCAAGGAGTATTGGACCAGGGAGAAAGAGAGAGAGAATAGCCGGCCGCAGAGGCCGGGGCTAGAAGCATAACTAGCTAGGAGTGCTGGAGCTAAAGAGCACAGGACCATGTGCGTCCAGGGGTTTTATAGGGGTCGTCAGAGGAAGTGACGATTTTGGTATTAAGCTGAAAGGAGAGTTTCGTACTTAATTCCTTACTAAAAGTATAGGGGGCACTACACAGGTATTGAATGGAGCAAAAAGACACATATTTAGAAGAGAAAAATAAGAGATATGTTTAATGCACAAATGAAGAATGTAAATGGAATACATGGAATGGAGACATTAATACATTCGATTGAGTAAAGAACAGAAGAGTAGAGGCCTGAAAGGTTTAGGTTATTCCATGGCGTAAAAACGAAATATAGGAAAGAATAAGAATTTAAGGGACACGAGGCATTTAAGGTCTAATGTCGCCTTGTTTATCTGTCGAATGGAGCCTGATAAGTCATGCCTGTCATAATAAGTGGTACAGTTGACCAAGCAAGATGAGAGAAAGGCGGTTAATCAAAATATATGCAAAAGGGAGCTAATGGGGCAAAAATAATGAACGCAGCGTTTGCGTGGTCACCAAAATAGTAGTTGCAGTGTTTGCATTTGATAGCTATGAAGTTCTTGCAAATACTCACATCGGCGAAGATAAGTGACAAGAAAATGAATATATAGCCACGGACAATGAATTGAGACTATGCCGGCTGCAAGATTAGAGAAGTGTTAAGGAAGATACCTGGCTCGAGATGCCAGGGCCAAAAAGGTAGAAGTTGACTCGTTCGAAAATCTGGGCTGAAAGGCATCCGACCACATGCGTTCAGGGCATTTATAGAGGGTTGTCGAAGGACGTGACATTTTAGATACCTAGCTAAAAGAAGGTTTTCGTATTTGATTCTAATTAAAAGTATTGGGGTTGCCACATCCTTATCAAGGTTACATTTAAAGGAGGTTATTTTCTCCGATGTAACAGATGTTTTGGCTAAGTTCGTTCTACACCACAGACATAGGTCATTTCTGGTATTCATAAAGTATCCTCTTGGCCCTTTCGTCTTCTGCGATTGTAGTTTTGATTTATGTACCTGCATTTGTTTCACAAGTGTTGGTTTTAGCATGGATTTATTAGGACGTACAGTGTAATGTGTGTGGATTGATTCAGATTGTATTCTCAGATGATGCTGAATTTCTCATATCAACACGGTTTCATTTGTGCTTCAGTTTCCAGTTTGACTTCTGGAGTCGGTCAGTGTAATTAAATGTTTGATTTGGGGGATTCATTGTGTTGCTCCGCGTTGCACACGTCCCACCGCATCTATACTTATATCTGAGACGCAATATGGCTGTGATGCAAATTCCAAAAATAAATTTAAAAAAACAATTAATCATTATCTTTTTATTCCTCCTCTTATCATCATCATCATCTTGTTCATCTTTTATTATAATAATACTTCTCTTCGTAAAAATGTTCGCCTTCTCCTCCTAAATGGTACATCACAGTCGGACATAATTATTCTAAGTAGCGCTAAAATGTGCAGGATTAGAGCGTGCAATAAAAGATATATAACATTTTAAGGGATCTTGAGGGTGGGTTCTGTTTACTACATCTTTGTGTTTCCAGTGCTAATGCCATGCTATCATAGTACTATATTTTTTCTGCCCATATTTATTCTTTGAAAGATTTTTTAGACGATCTCATATTCTGACGATACTGTCTTTTTGTAAGTTCTTTTTTGCATGTTAATCATTTTTCCTTGACTCAAAATTTGGAGTGGGTAGAGTAGTTTCTGTCCTCTATTCCACTGATAAATCAAAACATAACATTTGCCAATTGACGTTTATGTAGATTATATGGAAAGAACTTTTTTTCAATTTGAATGGTCGAATTCGAAGATTTTTTTTTCAGATTTAGGGTTCAAATGTAGCATGGATTTTTTTTTTAGATTTTTGGGGTCAAAATCGAAGGAAATATTTTATTTTTGATTTTGGGGGCTCAAAATCGAGGGGATTTTTTTTCCCTTTTCACCGGTCAAAATTGAAGGCAAAAGTTTTTTCCTATTCTAGGGGTCAAAGGAGGTGGAAGATCTTTTTCACTTTTAGGAATCAACATCTTTTCCCCTTTTAGAAACCGGGGTAGGGGGAACTTTTTTTTCTCTTTTAGGGGTCAAAATCAAAGGTGATTTTTTCTTTCACTTTTGGTGATCAAATTCGTGGGGTCGGGTTTTCTTACTTTTAGGGGTCAAAATCACAGATATGGATTTTTTCTTCTTCTCTATGGTATCAAAATTGAGAGGGGCCTTTTTTACCTTTCTCTATTTTAGGAATCAGAAGCGGGGGGGAACTTTTTATATCTATTTCTCTTTCAGGGGTCTAAAGCAAGTTATATTTGTAGTTTATACTCTCGTGCATCATTGAGTATTACTGTTTGTCCACTAATATTTGTGAGAGTTAGTGGTGATGTTCCTCTTCTCCCAAATGGCGAATCGCAAACAGAGCCAATGATTCAAGGTACCCCTAAATATTCATGAACGTTAGAGGGCGATTACCATAGCGTCTGGTATGAAATTTTATTTTGCGTTGGATCAGGTAGCGTCAGCTGGCATAATTTTTGCTTTTTGCTCGATTAGTGAAGCCTTTTTCATGGTGTCGAAAATGGTGGACAAAAACATTCCACGTTGTTATAAGAATTGGCAACTGGAGATGGCCTTATGCAAGTCAACTACTAAAATTGAGGAAGATGAAGTGGGACTATTTTTTACCTTATTGACCGGCATTGCAAAGAAAGAGATTTCAAAAATGAAATTTGAAAACTTAAATGCAAATGACGGGTTTTGAGGCCAATACGCGAGTTTGAATAAGCTGTTAAAATGGTGATAAAAATATCAAAGAAGTGAAGGGGATGGATTATGCAAAAGCAATTACTAATTATTCCAGGGCAAGAGCATCCATTAAGAAAAGAAAACCAAATATTGAAGGTAAATTAGAAATAGCGTAAAGATACCAAAGGAAAGCAAATATTCTTAAAATCGAATTTGACAATTGAGCAATTAACTGAACAGTTGAATCGACAGATTGAAATGGAGACAAAAGGCGATAAGGGAGTCGGGGGTTAGAAAAATAGATATTTGTAATTAGAAGAAATCAATAATCTTCGTTGAGAAAATTCTTCATTGAATAACAAAAACCTTAGTGAAAAATACCAAGCTAGCGAAAGTGATACCACATCATCTTGTGGGGAAACAAAAGACATTTGAAATTTGAAACTCCCTTGTCAGATAAAAGTATGTTGCTTGGGTATATAGTTGAAGTTAAAGCTTTTCTGAATGCCCAGACGTCAGGTAAATAAATTAGAAACCCGTATACAGACTTTGAAAAATGAATATTCTTGAACTTTTGGAGAACATATAAATGAACAATGTTATTCTGAAAGCAGAGAAGTAGCTGAAGGATATTGGGGATGAACGAGATTCTCCTTTCTCTCTTTAGTTAGGATAGTTAGTATAGTTTTTAAACACACTTGGTTCTTACACACGCATCATCACATATTCATCTCAAGAACACATTCTATTCAAGTTAAGCACCCTCATCGTAGTTAGGTTGGACTTCCTAAGATAACTTCATAGTGGCTACAACTAGGATGACCAAACTGACGGATATTCTATAGACTCTATCTCACATTTACTTACTGACATTACTTTCCCTTCATCCTTCCTATCTCTACATCTTTATCCTGGTAGATCCCTCCACATATTTGTGTCGGCAGAAACTGCGGTCCTTGTTTATTTTAATTCACTCATGAATTAAATCTGGCACTGTTGTTTACTTCTTTGTTTGTTCTTATTTCTTCGTTTTGTTAACTGTGTACTAACCTCGTTTTTGTGCTTAAGTAACGAACACACTACTTACCAGGATTTATCTTCTTAGATCAATTCTGGTTATTTATAGTTGAGGGGGCTAATATATCAAGCAGCCCTAAATCTGGCCCTCTGATGCTAAACCCCATTGAATATTGCCATTAAACTAAGCGTAGTTAGTAGATAAATCAATGCTCTTCAATTTCCTATGAAATATTTCAAGCGATTTTACACTGTCAAAATATTTTTTTAAATCGATTTGAAAACTTCGATTCTGTGTGGTATCAAGATATAGCGTAAAAAAGTGCTCTGTCCAACGACATTTGTTCTGCTTCTATATGATGAGTCAGGAAATTCTTCTCCACCTTTGAAATTAGAGAGTATTTCCAGTTTTGCGTTTTTCGATTTTCACGGTGACTAAGCACAAGATACCTAACAAGTTAGAATTTTCGAGTAAAAGAAGACTACTGGACACCGATCAACATCACGTGAATTTTTGTGATTTGATTTTGAATGTTTAGTGTCATAATCGTTCTGAAGTATCTCTTTATCTGATGTACACCAAATCTTGTTGCCAAAGGCTTTCACCATATCGATAACAACGATTTTTTTAAAAGAAATAAGCATTTATTGAAATTATTGAAAGAATATTTGTCAAAATTCTTGGAAATAGAAAGTAAAACTGTCAGCTAACGCAAGGGGAGATGATTCTAAATCGAATATAATGAGAATAATCCTCTGAATACTATGTCTATAATGACTGAGGAAAAGAAATATGTGACCACATCCACCAAATAAAATGTAAAGGTTGTGGTATTCAATCTTGACGTTGATATTATCATTGGTGATTTCAGGATTTTTCTTCAAAAGTTTTTAGAGATTCTCAGGGCGGTTCATGTTTAAGAACTTAAGAACTTGAAGCATTTGCCCTAAAATAGTACAAATATATGTTTGTTTAAAAAATTTCCCGACATATTTGTTTTTTTCTCCCACAGAGTAAGGTTGGGGTTACCCCCTGCTTCCCCATTAACGACACCCCTGGTGACATGATTTACTCAAACTTTGTTTGGGAGAGACAAATCAAGATTTCAAAAAGAAAAAAAATGATACCGTATCATTCTAAATTTTAGTTCTGTGAACAAATTTATAGATTTCCCCCTGATCGGAAACTGACTTGATTTATCTTTTGCACAAAATTGAAATACTTTTTATTAATTCAGGTTTGGATTTTGATTTGTAGCAAATTTCTCTTTGTGTTTGACCTTCAAGTTTTGTTTTTTTTTAATTTTGTGAGTTAAGCAAAATGATGGAAGGGCCAAACTGGATCCCCAGTTTGTGTTCCCAGTGGAAAATGTTGTGATGTCATATTAGAACACTTGCTCTGCCTACATTTATTCTTTGAAAGATTTTTGTATGATTTCATATTCTGACAACATTTTTGTGAGTTTTTTTTATGCTAATATTTCTACCAGAATGCAAATTTGGGGGGAGTGTCTGATATGGGGTTTCAATTTATAATTTATACATATTGCTAGACCATTGACTTCATTGATGTATTGTTTTTCCATAACTAAAATTTGGGGATTGGAGGTTATGTAGATTATAAGGAAGAAAGTTTTTACCAATATTAGTGGGAGATTTTTACGAAAAACTTTCAGGTTTGACCCCTAAAATTTTTTTAAAGAATCTCCCGTCGAAGGAATTTTTTTTCTCAGATGTCAGTAAGGAGGAACTCTTTTTACTTTTTTAGGGGTAGAAATCGGGTGGAACTTTCTTGCTTCAAAAGTCGAAACTGAGGATTAAAGTGTGCAAAATAAATCTGGGCTGATCAGTAATCTCTTGAAGGTTTTTGAGGGTCCAGTTTTTCTACTTACTACATGACTATAATGTAGCAGAAGGTAAAGAGGTTTCTATTTATGATGTAACTGTACTGCAGAATTATTTGATACATAAAAATATTATTTTTTTCAATATGCAGAATTCTGAAATTGGAGGTTATGTTGATTATATAGAGGGAACTTTTATTTTTCATTTTTAGGGTTCAAAATCAATGGAAAATTATTTTTCTACTTTTAGGGATTTAAATTGAGGCAAAGATTTTTTTCAATAAAATGAGGTAAAATTTATAGGGAAGACTAGAGGTGGGTGAACATTTTTTTTTCACTTCCATGGATCAAAATAAGGGTTTTGGAAAATTTTTTTGAGGGTCAAAATAGAGAGAACATTTTCACTAGCAGGGATCAATATTGATGTGAAATGATTTTCACTTTTAGAGGAATGGTATTATTGTTAGTCAACATATAATATGATCTGCTTCTTTCCTGCCACATCTAATTTTGTCATGGAACCTACTGCTGCATTTTTTTCATCCATGAAATTAAAAAGAAGCTTCAATCTTCTGTTTAGCTTATGCAAACTTACTATTTTTGTTTTCAAGTTTTTATTGCTTTTCAGAAGTTTAGTATCAATTTATTAGATATGTTTCAGTTTGCTAGAAGATTTGTAAGTTATATTTTATTTTATTTTGTATATATAATTTGAACATTTTTTCCTCTACTTTCTGCAGTTTATCTCTCTGACTGGGAAGAAATTAAAAAAATGTACCAAACATTCAACTTTTCAACTTCCGAATGTTGATGTTTTCACAAGGATTTTCTGTGGATATTTGATGATATATTCTCTTCCTATTTTTGATATTTGATAATGAATTGAAGCAGCCGGATTAAGTTTATTAAATAGGTATTATTCTATTGACCACAAGTTCACCGTATAAATCAATCTACGCCATTTACATTATAGCTAATTAGTTTTGATGATGCAAATAACTATGCAGTAAGTAGTAATAGTATCAATACTATTAAACAAGGTGAGGCTTTTACTGCTAAAATAACATTAGAAATAAAGATTTGAGTAACAAAGATTGTGTTTATCAAGATGTGCATGTAATATGAAATGATACAATTGTAGCTCTCATTAGATAATATGCTTTTAAAGTTGTTTTACCATTTGTTAGAATCATTTTGCTAATTGTTCAATGTAGATCTAAGTGCATGCAATTAAAATGTAAATATGTATGATCTCATGTGTTAGTAAGTATGTGTGTGCATGTAATGTCCATACATAATCGAAATGGAAGAAAATGAGCTAAGTTGTTGGAACAGCCCATATTCTGCTAAGCACAGAATGAGAACAAGACAAAGATCAAGTTATAGAAGAGGGCAAAAGTAAGGGTATGAGATGCAAAATTCATTGTTTTCAAGGATGTTCTGTATTGAAATTCCAGCTCTAATTGAATGCAAATTAGAAGTTGTCTTCACTTGTCTCTGATGCATCTATTTTTGGAATTATATCTAAAATAATACTCGCTCATGGAGTTGGTAGTTTAGAAATATCCAACTTGTACAATCCAGCAAAATGTGCTATCTCCGAATGAAACATTTTCTTACATGCCTGAATTTCTTTGCAATCATACCTCACATATTTTCATATTTATTTTGATAAAGTGATTAGAAATAAAAATGTGTGGTCAGGTAAATGTCTTATTTTTTTTTTTTTTTTTGCCATCTGAAATCACTGCATGAAAATTATTATATTTACTAAAACTAAAATAATTAACTCACCAAAACTGCAAATTGTAGTTGGCTGCATATATAAAAAAACATGGCAGTTCTTGAAGTTTAGTACAATATTTGCAATTCTTCCAACTGAATCTTAATAATGCTTCTAATTAGATGGTGTTAGATATCCAACAAGCATCTGATTGATGGTGATACTTGTCAGTACGTGTTCCCTTTTCAACACATCAAGATATTTCCAGATATTTTGATATAATGAAGTAATGTTAGCTTGCATATGGTATCTTTGCAAGGAGCTGTTGGCATGAGGTGAATTTTCAACAATGTGATCACACATATTCCCCATCCTAACATACATGTTCTGTAAATGTTTTCTGCCAAGTTGTCTATGATAGGATCAGCTTCAGGTATCATAGTCTATTGCTTTGTCTCAAATGCATCAATGCCCAAGCTGGTAGCATACAAATTAAGTGCAAAGTCATTGTCAGTTTGATATTTTCCTTGCAATCTCTCAGATTTCACCTCGTGATTTGTTCTACAATAAGTGATAGAAATGTCCTTTGGCAGCTGGGGAGAATCTCTCCAATTTCACTCCAAGCAACTTATTTATAGTTGATGAAGAAGGTTTTGGGATTTAGCATAGGGTTGAAAGTGAGTAGTTGGTGGAGAATATCCTGATAAGTTGGTCATTGTTTTTTTTACTAGCAGAGCATGAACACAAGGAATAGCTCTTTTTTAAGTCAGAGAATGAATAATGCACAGTAAGTAAAACAGTTCAAATACAACTTTAAATGCTCCATCCGACTAATCAGTTATTTCTCCAGTAGACTGATGTTCTGTTTTTTTTTTATCATGGAAAACCCAAGCATATGCTGATCACTTGATTCATTATCATGAATCCGAATATCTTCATCATCAATCAACATCTTGTAGTCAGATGGAATGACCATGGCATTGAGGTTTGATGGAATGGGATGAGGGGCATGTACAGATTGTTTGTAGCGTCTTATTGCACATTGAATACATCCCACTGGTGTGAGTTGAGCTGAAGCACCTTCTGATGTGAACTGAACTGTTTGGGTGATGATTTGCTGAGCAGTCTCTTGGAGGTTAACAGCTTTCCTCATGATTACCTGCACTATAAACAGGACTTCTTTGCAGCATTTGTCAGCAGCATTGGTGTGATCATTAAGAGATTGCTAACACCTTCATTTCCACAAACTTCAACTTTGTCTTTAAAGTTGTTATGCTGATTCTCACATTCATAAGATATCACTGTTTGCCAGTTCTTTCTGCTTCACATGGATGTGAAAAAGATTCTTTTTACCACACTCAACGGATCAGCAGATATTTTGAGAACTATAGATGCATTGAGCAATTCAAGCATTGAACTCAGACTATTTGTTGCTTCTCCCCAAATCCGCCTGGATAATTCCCCTCCTGACAATGGGTAAATCCAGGTTAGATATAGTGTTATACTTTCTTAGATATGTAGCCCACAATTTGAAATGTTAGTGGTGTGATTATGATAATAAAAGTGATAAAACCATGAAAATAAAACCATAATGATCAAACCTTTAATTAGTATTCATTTCTTCATTCATAGATGCATTTATATTTTAATTTTCTTCTATAGGAGGAAATTATCCCTGGGTCAATTGCCAGGAGGCATGTATCCTATGGAGCAATTATCCAGCGGGCAATTGTCCGAAAACCTATTTATTAATGTCTGAGCAACATATGCTGTGTTCTATTTGCATCATGTTTTTGCTGCAAGGTGAAATGTGTTGATTAATCTCTCAACATCTGCAATTCCTGCACACACTGTTCCATTGCTGCTTGTCATTATTTGAATCTTCACCACTACTGCCACAGCTTTATAAAATATTTTTCATCATGTTATCATTTCATTCTTCAATCTGCTGTTTTTCTTTGGAGGGGGTGTATTATATGGTCTATAATACATATACAATATCTTTATATTATTGTATCTACTGTTCCATTATGATTTCAAATCTGATCAACAAGAGAATCTATGGTTTCAAATCATTCTACTTTGAAATCAGTATAATCAAATAATGTTTCAAAACTGCTGCTTATGATATTTTGATTTGTCCATATTCTTTTTTTTGTAGCACCTATTGAAACTGCACCAAGTTTCAATTTTCCAACAGGTAAGTACATTATATTCTAGTTTTGAGGCTTATTGCCTAGCTCACTTGAAATTTTTTTTAATTCTTATGCATTAATTTCTGAGTTTGATTTCTCATATATGAACATCATTATTTTTCATTTTAAGGAAAAGATATTTTGATACTTCTGTATTCTATAAAAAAGTATTTTTCTTAATTTGTTCCGAATTTTTATAGAAAATGCACTTGGTGAGTTTCTATTCCTAACTCTTTGCATGTGACAAACAACCACTCACCACTAAGCCACTAAGCCAAATCTGAATATAATTTTCTATCTGCAACTTAGTAGTATAGATATTGGAAGATACTGTGAAAGGATATTGTATACATACAATTGAATCACAAATCACCGACCAAATTACCAAAACACTAGATGAAAACCAACCACAAGAAGAGGTTGACTTTAAGAAGAAGGTACTCGACCATTGACCATCTCCGTTTAGGGAATCAACTTGAAGAGAAAGTAGCAGAATATAAAATGCCACTCACTGTAGTGTTTGTTGATTTCTGGAAGGCCTTCAACATCGTGGAAATTCCCAAAGTCATTGATATTATCATACAACAAGGCGTGGACCCTGTATATGTTAGAGTCTTGCAACATATCTACTGACACAGCACTTCCTTTATCAGGCTACTTAAAAACTCTGAGCTTTTTCAGCTTGAAAAGGGGTAAGACAAGGTGATAGGAACTCATCTAAACTCTCTACAGTCTACCTTGCTGACAACATTGTTTTTGTTTTTTTTGCTTAGAACCTTCATAATTTTCAAATAATGGGGTACAAACTGAATGAAGAAAGAAAGTTGATCTCCCCATAAACTTCAATAAAACAAATGTCATGTTGAGAACAGAGATGCAACGATCAAAATCAAAAATGCAGAGCTGAAGAAAGTAGACCATTACATCTACATCGGACAAAGAACCTTCATGAAATCCACAAAAGAAGAAGAAATCAAGGAAAGAATCTCTCCAGATTAGCAAGCTTTTGGTAGAGCAAGTTCTACCTTCAAGAACAAGAAGATTTCATTGGCCCTTAAAACAAAGTATATACAACCAATGCATTATCCTAATAATAATCCATTGAGTTGAAACATGGAACCTAACCAAATGTTTAGGTTAGGAAGCATGCAATATGAATAAGAGGAAATCATCGTCAGCATTACATTGAGTGCACAGTATATTTGAGAAAAAACAGGAATCCGAGATATCATTAAATTCATTAGAAAATTCACATGGCAATAGGCTGGCTGTATTACAAAAATGTTGGACTGCTAACTTATAATGTATGACTTGCAATGTGGATCCCCAGATTCTCATATGTGAAACTGTGGTAGACAGAAAATGAGATGGTGTGATGAACTAAAGTTCAGAAAGTACTGGCTCTGTGACACTCATGACTCTTCATCTTGGGTCATTTTTGGAACAAAACATGTCAGCCGTTGTTACAACTAAGGCTGTCTTCAGGTGGAAAATAGGTACTTAATCTTGAAGGAAAGCTCCTTGCAGCTCAAAACCACGACCCGTTTAGGCAAAATCTGAAAACATAACAAACAAGAATGTGCAGGTATGTATGCAAAAGTGTGGTTGTGCATATGCATACAGATGCATATTTACCACATAAGTATACACTGGAATAAAGTTCAAAAGCATATGCAAACAGATGTATATCTGGTGGGTAAGTATATAGGGTCAAAATGTTTAGAGGCATATAAAGACATAATTAAATCTAGTGTGTAAGTATATATGGCATGATGGGCAGATGCATATGCTGAAATGTGTATATCTAGCGTGTAAGTATATACCGCAACATGTGCAGATACATATGCAGACAGATTATAACTAGTGTGTAAGTATATACAGGTATAATGTGCAGACAATCGAGGAGACTGATATATATCTAGCAGGTAAACGTATATGGCACAATGTGCACTCACTTATGCAGACATGAATATATCTAATGTGTAAGCATATATAGGTAAAATGTGCAGAAGCATATGCCGACAAGTGCATATCTAATGTGTAATTATAAGCAAGCATAATGTGTAGGTATATATGGCATATTGTGCACACACAATTATATGAACAACACGTTAACAAATATAGATGCAGGCAAATTTGTGCATTTGAAAGAGAAAATCATTAAAAAATGAGATTATTGCCAGTGTACAAAAGAATTGAAGTTATCCTTATTCCTTTACCATCAAAACCAAAAAACATAGACCTCTTTGAAAGGGCAGAGGATAACTTACCCCAGTTACTATTTCCTTCGAGAAATGAGAAGTCAACTGTCCTTTTTTTTTCAAATCAAAATGTTGGTATTTGTAAACTGCATTTTTTGCTGAGGTGCATATTTTTTTCTGAAACATTAAATCCAGAAAATGAGCCAAACTGAGGAACTGAAAAAACTAAAGATAAAACGATCTAAGCTTTTTTGAAAAAATATCAAAGATTGAAGTTTTCATATGCTGCAATTAATCAGATTTGCAAGTCAGGAACTTTAGAAAATAGGACGAATTAAGAGCCAGATAATTACAATTTTTCATCATAAATGGCTGCCAAGTAGGAAGGAAAATTAGTATCTATACATTTGATTCTAGGGCAGTTCAACAAAGCAGACTTTTCACTTGATGAGAAAAGTGTTCAACAAAGCAAACCTTTTACTGGGGAAAAAAGTAGTTCAAAAAAGCAAACACTTTAGTGGGTAAAAAAGAGTTCAAGAGACTCTTGATTGTATTGATTAGCAGATCTACAAAGCAACTTTTTGCTGGATAAGAATGGATTTCAACTAAGCAAACTCTTTACTGGTCAGGAAGGGAGTTAAATAAAGCAGAATCTTTACTGCATAAGAAAGGATGTCAACAAGGCAATTCTTTACTTGATGAGTTCTAAAAAGTAAACTCTTTACAGGGTAAGAAGGGAATTCAGCAAAACAAACTCTCACCTGGATGAGGAAACTGTTCAAAAATAAGACTTTTTACTAAGTAAAAAGGAGTTTGAAAAAGAGTACCTTACTGGCTAAGAAGGGAGTTCACTTGAATAGATTCTTTACTTGATAAGAATGGTGTTTAATCAATCAGTCTGTTTGCTGGATAAGGAAGAGTTCAATAAAATAGACTCTTCACGGGATAAGAAGGCAGTTCTTTACTGGGTTGAAAGGCAGGTGAGCAAAGCAGTCTTTACTAGATAAAAAGAGAGTTAAACCAAGCAGACTCTTTACTGGGTAGGAAGGCAGATGAGCAAAGCAGACTCTTTACTAGAGTAAAGAAGGAGTTTAAGAAAGCTGATTCTTTACTTGGTGCAAGTGAGCAAAACAGTGTCTTTATTGAATAAGAATGGATTTCAAAAACGCATACTCTTTACTGGGTGAGAAAGGAGTTCAACAAAGTAGACTCTCTACTGGGTACAAAAACACTTCAACAAAACAGTTACTTCACTGGGTAAAAAATGAGTTCAAAAAACAAACTCTTTACAGGACATGGAGGCAGTTCAACAAAGCTGACTCTTTACTGGATAAGAATGGAATAAACAAAGTAGACTCCATTGGGTTATAAGGGAATTCAAGTAAACAGACTCTTTACTGGGTAAGAAATGCATTCAAATGAGCAGATTCTTTTGCTAGTGAGAAACAATTTCAACAAAGCGGACTTTTTACTGGATGAAATAACAGAACTCTTTAGTGGGTGAGAGAGGAGTTAAACAAAGTAGACTGTACTGGATAGGATGTGAGTTCAAGTAAGCAGACTCTCTACTGAGTAAAGTGAGGCATGTGAGCAAAACAGAGTCTTTACTGGTTAAGGAGGTACTTCACCAAAGCTGACTCTTTACTTGGTAGGAAAGGGGTTCAACAAAACAGACTTTTTACTTGGTAAAAATACAGGTGAGCAAATCTGACTCTTTAGAGGGAGTTCAACAAAGTATATTCTTTACAGTGTAAGAAGGGAGTTAACAGACTTTTTACTGGATAGGAAGGCAGGTGAGCAAAACAGAGTCTCTACTGGGTAAGAAAGGAGCTCAAGAAAGCAGACTCTTTACTGGGTAAGGAAGGAGTTCAACTAAGCAAACTCTTTACTGGGTTGAAAGGCAAGTGAGCAAAGCAGACTCTTTACTGGGTAAGAATGGAGTTCAACAAAACAGACTTTTTTCTTGGTTAGTAAGGAGTTCAGGTAAGCAAATTCTTTACTGGTTAGGCAGACTGGTTAGCAAAGCAGAATGTTTACAGGGTATGGAAGGAGTTTAACAAGGCTGAGTCTTTATGGTGTAAGAATGGATTTCACCAAAGTAGAGTCCATACTGGGTAGGAAGGCAGATGTGCAAAGCAATGTCTCTACTGGGTAAGAACAAAGTTCAACTAAGAAGTGTTTTCTCTGTATACTAAGGTATGTGAGCAAAGCAAAGTCTTTGAATTAAACCAAATAGTAAGTAAATTGGGTTATAAGGTAGGTAAGCAAAACAGAATCTAAACTGAGTAAGAAGGCAGACTCTTTACTAGGTAGTAAGGCTGGTTTGCAAGTAGAAAGTTTACTTGGTTAGAAGGTGTTCAACAAAGAAAACTTGTGTGGGTAAGAAAGCAGTTGAGTAAAGCAGAGTCTTTACTGGGTATGAAGGATGTTTAAAATGCCGACTCTTTGTTTGGTAAGAAAAGACTTCACCAAGCCAGACTCTTTATGTGCAACAACCACATTGGAGATAAAAACACTAAGATCAAAATCGAGGACACAGAACTGGAGAAAGTAGACCACTACATCTACCTAGGGCAACGAATCTCCATGAGACCCTCAAAAGAAGAAGAAATCAAGCGAAGAATCACACTAGGATGGCAAGCCTTTGGCAGAGCTACCTCAACCTTCAAAAATAAGAAGATCCCATTAATCCTAAAGAGAAGGGTGTATAACAAATGCATCCTCCCAATGGTCACTTATGGAGCTGAAACATGGAACTTAACCAAGAGACAGACCCGTAAGCTGAGAACCATGCAACGTGCACATGAAAGAATAATGCTGGGCCTCACATGGAGAGACCACAAAACAGCACAGTACATCCGGGAAAAGACAAGAGTTAGAGACATCATAGAATCCATAAAAAAATCTTAAATGGCGGTGGGCTGGCCATGTTGCAAGAATGGCAGACAATCAATGGACATCACGACTCACAACATGGATTCCCCGAGACCACATGCGCAACCGAGGTCGGCAAAATGTTAGATGGAGAGACGAGCTAGACAAGTTCAGGAAGTACTGGCTCCGTGACGCCCATGATAGAGAAGTGTGGCAAATCCTGGGGAAGGTCTATGTCCAACGACGGACGCTAAAAGACTGATGATGATGATGAAGTCAGGTGATGCAGAGTGTTTACTAAGTAAGAAGGGAATTCAACTAATCAGTCTTTTTACTGGGTAAGAAAGGAATTCAACAAAGCAAACTCTTTACAAGGTAGGACGGGAGTACAACTAAGCAGATTGCTTACAGAGTAACAACAAAGCAGACTCTTTGCTGAGTAAGAAGGGAGTTCTAATGAGCAGTTTCTTTACTGGGAAAGGAGGGTGTTCAACAGACCATTTTCTTTATACAGTAAGAGGGACTTCAACTAAGCAGACTCTTTACAGGGTAAGAAGGGAGTTCAATACTGCAGAATCATTACTGGGTAGGAAGACAGGTGAACAAAGAAGAGTCTTTAATGGATAAGAAAGAGTTAATCAAAACTGAATCTTCATTGGGTAAGGAGAGAGTTCAACTAAGCAGGCTTTATTCAGTAAGAAGGGAGTCTATCAAAGCTGACTCTTTACTGGGCAAGAAGGGAGTTAAACTTAACAGGCTCTTTTTGGGAAGAAAGGCAGGTGAGCAAAGCAGAATTTTTACTAGGTAAGAAGAGAGTTCAACTAAAAGGACTTTTTACTGGGTAAGAAGGGACTTTTAGGATAGCAGACTCTTTACTGGGTAGTAAGGCCAGTGAGCAAAGCAGAGTCTTTACTGGGTAAGAAAGGAGATCATTGGAGACAACTCTTTACTGGGTAGGAAGTGGACTATTTATTTGGTACGAAGGGAGTTCAATGAAGCAGACTCTTTACTGGGGATAAAGGTAGTCCAACTAAGTAAACTATTCAGTTCAACAAAGCAGCCTTTTAATGAGTAAGAAGGCAGATGAACAATGCAGACTATCTACTCAGTTTACTTGGTCAGATCTGAAATACAAGAAACAGATCAATTCAGTCAAGAACTATGACACCGATTGAATATTATGCTATTAAGTGTTGCTCCTTAGTAACCTAAAGTATTTCTGAAGCCTAAAATTATCAGCATTGTTTCACAAGTTTCAAGATCAGTAATTATGAGAGCAACCATTGGGATAAGTAATGGTGAAAGTTCTTTTGTCTCTTTATTTTCTGTGCGTAAATTGCTTTATATATACAGTCTTTGTAAGTGATGGTGCAATTATTCTGGATAGATATACAATACCAGACAAAATACAAAAATGACTTATTCAAATGTGTTTTTTATCAACAGTAAATGACAACATACTGTGAACAAAATAAGAGAATGGGTATACAATATCAAGTCTAGTGACCTTTATTAGCAATCACTTCAGCAACCCAGCATATGCAAGACAAGATTCTTGCACAGATCTGGAGTTATTTTTTTCCATTCATCTTTCAGTTTTTTCTCATAAATTGGTTATGGAACTTGGGTCTAGTTCCCTAACTTTGTTTCCGGTTATCTTACATAAGTTCTTGACGAATTCCCTTGTGGAAGATAACAAGAGTCAAGATTTTGTGTAGGCCATCTCATGACTTCAATGATCTCTTCTCCACTCATTAAGCAGTGTCATCATACAATTTTAAAACTCTGTAAATTACTCTTTTAAACCGGTCCAGCTCTCTTGAAAAATATAGAAATGGGCCATCAATCTTCATCATGACAATTTTTGGTTGAAGGACTGCAGGGACTGTGACATGTTTGGGCCCGTCTGATAACTGATGCAACACAGAAAACATTGACAAGATATTTTTTAAAAGCTTTACAGAGAAAAACCATGTACAGATACTTTAGGTATGCATGGCTATATGAAGTGAAATTGTCTGTTCTAAGATATCAGTTGACTTGAAAATTATTGCTGAAGCATTTGTTGGATATATTTTATCTTTCAATATTTCAGCTTCTGTGATCAGAAAGAATATCTTAATTGTTTTTTCTCTTAATTCCAAAATTTCAAAAATGATTCTTGTCCAAGCAAATGACATTTAGATTTTTTTTTTTCAGCTGTTACTGAATTAATCACGAAGACGCCTCCTCATGCAGGTAGGAATAATCTTTATTCCACTACTTTAAGAATCACTCACTTAGAAGTTGCCTTGTGCAAGTGGGAATAATCTTTATTCTCTCTACTTCAAAAATTACTTGCTTAAATGTGTAGACAAAAAGTGCTAAAGCACAAAAAAGTTTGGCCGTAATGGTCTTTTTAGCATAGAGAATTCTCAACCCACAGAACAAACTACACCAGGAGATGACGAGACACATTTCAACAGGCTTGTCCAAGCAATAGACAACCATTTTCATTCGCAACATAATGTGAAGTACCAAAAGTTTGTTTTCAGGAAACTCAAACAAACGACGGCCAATATCAAAATGTGTGAGGACACAGAAATCAAATCCTAGATTATAGCTGGCTGCAAAGCATCCAAAGCCCGCAAAAAAAAAACAATCTGACCTATTAGTAAACGCACAGACATTGGAACTCACAGCTTCCCTCAATCATCAAATGACCAACCATCAGCACATGGCAAGTTACATCCATCAACTCACTACTAGCACTAGTAGACTGCACTGTCACATATGGAACCCACAATAGCCAAACCAACAGTCACGACAACCACAGTGTTGTTGTTTATGGCCACACAACTGAAGACAAAATAACTGCTCTGCATTCAATCACCAATGCAGTAGATGCTTGAAATAGAGACATGTCTGTCAATCAAGGCCAACAATCATGAAAACAATGGACCGCAAGGAATGTTTATCATCTCAAGAGCCCTGGATCAGACATTGATTTTGAGTTGGTTTTCAGAGCTGGTGAGAAAAGCAGTATCTAACCCCAGCACCAAAACAGAAAAGACAAAAACTTTAATAGTTGTCTACGATGACAAATGGCCAGCACAACTGCTTGGAAAGTCCCAAACCATCCTTCAGTTAATACTCCATCTGAGGCCACATTCTGTGTAGTACAGAGAAACCTACTGTAGAAATCAAAGAAATCAAAACTGCTATCAACCCGCATCCTATCAGCAAAACTCAACAAAAGTGGGCCAGATTCTATATCGGTAGAAATGACGGAAGTTGTGAAAAATCATGGATGCACAATAAAGCAAGATGGATGAGTTTGGGGGAAAATCCATAGAGATTGATCGTCTGATCAATCAAGGAATGTAAAAAACTTGCAGAAGCAAATAAAGCCAATATAGACGGAATGATAGGCTGTAAAAATGTTACCACATAGTAAATACACAAATAAATTCATTTCATTTCCATACAGACAAAATTCACATAATTCAAGACATACTGAACAAAAAATAATCCACAAATACACACATCAAAAAGAAAGAGACACAGAGAGACAATACAAATAAACAAATGATGTTAATTGAATTTTTTCAAAAATGCATCCACAAATCTGCTATCAACACAGCATTTACAAATAACCATATCATGACACATGATAACCAAAGAAAGGGAAGGATGTAATGTCAATATTGCATGGCCAACAAGGCTACCCATGCTACATTGTTATTAAATGTAAAGAGTGGCAACCATCCCTGGGATCTTGGCATTAAACATGAAAGGCCAATGGCCAACAACTGGGGTCTGATACTTTATATCCAAGCAGCTTACCAACCAACAAATATGTTCATTTGTCTTAACAACCATTTCTAATCTGCTCTAATCCTGCATGAAGCTGATTGTGTTTAACTTTCAAAGCTAACACTTAAACACCATAACAGCATAAATGTTACAGCAGGAATGATCTCTATTCTTTCTACTTTGAGAATTATTCACTTGAAAGTTGTCTGTTGCAGGTAAGAATAAACTATATTCTTCTTACTTTATGAGTTATGCACTTATACTGTCCGATGCAGGCAGAAATAATCTTTATTCTCTCTACTTAAGATTTACTCTCTTAAAATCTTGCATCATAAAGGTAGAAATAATTATCTTTATTGTCCCTAATTTGAGAATTACTCACTTGGAAATTGCCTTATGCAGGTAGGAATATTCTTTACTCTTTGTACTTTGAGAATTACCCACTTAAATGCTGTCTCATGCAGATAGGAACAATTTTCTCTCTCTCTTCTTGAAGAATTACTTACTTAGCATTAATGATGTTATGGTGTTTAGGGGTTAGCTTTGGTGGTTAAGCGCAATCAGCTTCATGCAGGATTAGTGTAAAGTAGAAATGGTTGTAAGGAGAACAAATGAACACACGTGTTGGTTGGTAACCTGCAGGGTATCAAGGGTCTGACCCCTATTATTTGCAAATAGCCGTTAGGGGTCAAAAGTGATATCCATTTCATATCGATGTAGCATGGGCAGCCTTGTTGGCTGTGCAATTTAGACATTATATTGCTCCCTTTCTTTGGTTATCATGTGTTATGGTATGGTTGTTTGTAAATAACAGATTTATGGATGCAATTTTTTTTATTTTGATTTATATCATTTGTTTTTAAAGTGTGTATTCATGAATATTTTTTGTTTGTTTTTAGGGAGGAGTTGAGGAATTAGAATTTTTTTTTCACCAGGTAACCAAAGATCCCCTTTGCCAAGTAATTATCATTGGTGCTGGTTGATAGGAGGTTGGGGACCTGATGATGAGATGTCTTTGCCAATGACAGCATTGCTGACATGAAGGTTGCTGGGTTTGATACATGCCCTATTGTTGGCATCACACTTCATTCTGGCCTTAGCTTCTGCATCACATTGCCTTATGTTGGAGTCATCTGATGATCAGCTGGTTACATGAGACAGTCAGTTCTTGAAAACCTGTCCAAAGAAGACTGATGCTGGGGAGACTGTTCTATAGTCCAGGAGGAACTTGTAAAGCACTTGTTTCCACTTTAGTTGTGTGTGTGTGTGTATGTGCAGCTTTAATTGACTTCTTCATCGTTTGTATGAAGTACTTGGTCTCAGCATTGGCTTGAGGCCACAGTAGTGTAATTCTCCTGCGTATGGAACCAGTGTGTGACACATAGGTACTGGAATCATGGCTGTTGAATGGTGGACTATTGTCAACCTTGAGTGGGTCAGGGATGCCAAACTCTGTGAATATCCTGTGTTCGGCGGGATGGCAATTCGGCAGATGTAATGATTTTGATGGTGCATTTAACTAAGGACTGTGTACCCCTGAATCAGACTGGAGAAAAGTTTTCTCAATCCCTTGGTGCCCAGTATGTGCAAGCTTGATAGCTTGCATGTGGAGAGTTTCTGGAAGAGCTATTCTGAGTCTCTTTAGGATGATACTGGCATTGTGTGTTAGTGACAGCTCAAACCTGCAGAGGAAGAGTATGTGGAATGTACATTTGTCAACATCATTATTGATGGTATACCACATCTTGGTTATAATTGCTTTGATTACAGCAGAAAGTGTGAGGTCCTTTGCCATTTCTGTGGTGACGTCATTGGCCATCATTGTTCTGGATGTTGATGCAGAGACAATATAGTTCACATATTACTCAGCCACCTTTTGCTTTCTCTTTCTTGGTGATAGGGGCATCCTTCTTGGATCAGCATGGCTGAGATGCTTAATGGATTAGTGTCAAATCTCTGTTTGTGAGGGTCAAAGTAGACAAGATAAAATGCTTTGCCCAAGGCTGTCTTTAGCTTGTTGAAAGCATCAGCTCTGTCCAAGGGGTGGTCTTTCTGTAAGTTGGTACAGATGATAGGTCAGAGTCGTGTCATCTACAATGAAGAGTGCATTACAGAAATTTGTCATTCCTAGGAGGCTACGGACTACTGATGTGTTCTTTGGATGAGATAGGTCGAGAATCATTTTGATTTTCTCATTGCATGGTTTTATACTTTTTTTTCCAAAGATGTATCCCAAGAATTCCAGCAACTTCCTGTTATATTGACATTTTCAGCATTCAGGTTGAGATATCTCACTCAGAGTTGCTTGAACATTGCCCAAGGTTTGCATCATGGTCCTGTTGGGATGACCCCAAAAATAATTCCAAAGAACAAACACATATACCTGTACAGGCCCAGATTTGTTGCAATTGTCATAATATGTTGGGATTCTCCATCTATTTCTTGCTGTTTTAGACTGAGTCACCCACAGTTAACTAAGTCTTCACTAGCTGATAGAAGTTTCAGTTTCTTTGATGTCTCCCAATCTACGATAGGTCTTTCTGCAGATTGTAGTTTGGCATGTTTTGTTGCCTGATTAAAGGATAGTATAGAACTGTCATAATACTGGTTGGGTCTGCTGGTAGGGTCATAGACTGTTTCTGAAATCTGCCTCAGAAAATATGTTGACCGTAGCTCCTAAGTTGGCTAGTACGTTTAAACACTGGCAGGCTTTATCCTCAAGTGTGATAAAATGTTGCTTTTCTCACCAGTTCTAAAGATAAATTATCAATCAGTGGCCGATTCAGAGCCATCATGTTGATTGCTTTTGAGGCAATGAACACTCATTGAGGCAATAAACACCTACTCATGGCATTGTATCGCAGAATGAAGATGTGTAGCTTGTGTTTGCTGAATTTCACTTTGTTGTTTTTACTGTGCTTAGCTGGCTCTGATTGGAAAATGGATGCGAATGATACCACATCAAACAACTACTGCATTGGTGATTAAATGCAAGACAGTTATTTTAGCTTGAATTATGGGGTCATAAGTTACCTTAATTTCAACAATATTATGACTGTTGGTTTGGCTATAGTAGTAATGAGTTGATGGACACTACTAGCCTTGTGCTGGTGGCCATTCATACATTGAATGATGGAGGCTGTAAGTTCTAATGTCCATGCATATAGCAGCAGGTTCTGTAGGGACATATCTAGGCTGATTAGTCCTTTTACAAGGATTTCAGACCATTCGCAGTCAGCTATAATCCAACACTTGATTTCTGCATCCTATACGGTGAAGTTATATGTTACAGCTAAATCACTTCATTATAGTACTCCTCGATGTTATCCATCTTTGGTTTTAGTTTTCTGCATTCAAATGTTTGGTACTCTACATTCTGTCATGGATGAAAGTGGATTTTGACTGCTTGAACTAGCTTGTGAAAAATGTGACTATTATTCTGTTAGTAAAGAATCCACTATGTCAAAAAAATTGCTCCCTCCAAACATCAGTAGCAGGGCATTTAGTCTACATTTTTGAGTCATGAGACACACTCCTTCCATTGGACAATTCTATCATCCAATAGAAAATCAAAAGCTGGGTAATGCGTGAAGGAAGACTAATTTTTCTTTTGCAGCGTGTTGGTTGAAACAAAGGGTACTGGACCAAGAATTTTTCACCAATCTCACAGAACGGGATCTCAATTTCTCGCCAATATGACATTTACACTGTTAGGGTGTTCAGGGGCTAGCTTTGATGATTAGATGGTCGTAAAGAGGGCAATGACACATATAAGCCGTGGGGTATCAAAAGTTCCTGTTATTTACCAGTAGTGGACAAGGGACGGGGTGATAATCCTTGAGTGGTTGCTTTTTCCATATCTAATGTCACTGTAGCATGGGCAACCTTGTAGACATTACATAATCTTTATTCTTTGAGAATTTTTCCCTCAAAAGCTGCCTCATGCAGGTCAGAATAATCTCTATTCTTTCTCCTTGAAGAGTTACTCACTTAAAAGCAGGTAGGAATAAACTTTATTCTTTCCACTTTGAGAATTACCCACTGAAAAGCTGTCCTGTGCCAGAGGAATATAGTTTGTTCTCTCTTCTTTGAGAATTATCTGCTTAAGAGCTGTCTAGGTCAGGAAGTAATAATCCCTATTCTTTTTTTATTCAAGAATAACTCACTTGAAAATAGGAATAATCTTCCTTCTTTCTCCAATAAAAATCACTCTCTTGAAGGATGCTTTGTGAAGGTAGGAATAATGTTTATTCTTTCTTCTTTAAGAATTACCTATGCCAAAACTGCCTCATACCGGTAGGAATATAACAATTGTTCACTTAAAACCTGCATCACGCAAATAGGAATAGTCTTTATTCTTTCTCATTTAAAAATTACTCATTCAGAAGCTGCCTTGTCCTGTTAGGAATAATCTTCATTCTTCCTGCTTTAAAAATCAATCAATTAAAAGCTGCCATCAATGGTCTGCCTTTGAGTTTGAGTTAAATAATTTGTATCAATCTAATGTCATAATTATTTACAAATGAATGAATAATGGAAAGTACTCTAAAAGTAGTATTTTTCTCCCAGAAAGAAAAATGTTTCCTCTAATTTTTGACCCCTAGAAGAGGAGAAGAATTTTGCCCTCAATGTCAACCCCTAAAAGGAGAAATGTGCCCCACCTCACTTAAGACCACCAAAAGAGAAGAAGAAAGTTTCTACACATTTTTGAACATTGGAGGGAAAAAATAGTCCCCTCGCTTTTGACCCAAACTTTTCAAAAAAGTGTGAACAGAATCTAAAGCCAGGTGAAAAATAACTTTTAAAAAGAAGTACGATCAGAATCTAAGGTAAAAAAATATTTCCTTTTTTGACCCCAACTTTCAAAAGAAAAATCAGAATATGAAGCCCAGTAAGAAAAAACAACTAAAGAAGAAACGTGTGATCAGAATATGAGGTAAAGAAAACAATTTAAAACAGTTATCAAGATGTGCAGTCAGAATTATTTGTCTTTCTTCTTGACTTGCTTAGATAACTTAGAGTTTGAGAATCTACACTTTTTGATCAGAACATAGCTATAATGGGATCATTCTAAATTGTTTTGAAAATCATAAATTTATGTCCAATCGTAAATTGCAGGTGATGTGTTCGGTGTTTCTTTAATATATATCTGATAGTTCAAAAACATTTGTCTTTTATTTTCCCTGTTGGACAGTTTATTCATCAATAACATTCCCTGGTCAAAAATGTGCTGGCTGTTTACTTTTCCTGGTCGACAATTTACACACATACTAGCATGCACATATGTGCACACTGATAAATGCTCCTACTTATATGCACATACGTCTGTTTTTAGACAAACGACAAACATGCATTTAATCATTTGATAAATAAAACATTTATAAACAGTATAATCAACACTGAAAAAAAGATATGTATAAATATTTAGACGGTTCTATTAGAACAGGCCTGATTACTAAGTAATTAAAGAAGTAGATTAGTTATCCATCTGATGTATTAGAGAGAATTTGTTATTAGTTTAAGTAACAGGAATAGAAAAGGAAATGAGAAGATTAGATGCTTGAGTGAAGAGGAAGGAACTGTGTTATATCTAGTCATTGTCGTGGGTTAATGATGCAGTGGTACTGAAATGATTTATATTCATACGGTTTAGTTATTTCAAAGAACAAAGAGTAAACAAGATCATCAGTGTTATGCCATCAGCCATCTTTTTGAGGCAATAAGACACCTAAAAAAAGCCAACAAGGGGACTATTCTCAGATACAGAAAAACAAACAATGAGAAGACTATCAAAATGGCTGAAAACACATGTAGCTTTTAATCCATATGTGCTTCCTGAAGCAAAGAAAATAGAGACATAGAAGATGAGAGAAAGACAGAAGGTAAGCAGCTTTTGTGCTCTTATAGATAAGAGCAAAAATAAGTGAGGTCATGGATAGTTTTAAGATTTCCTATCTAAAGCTATATACTTATTTGTATTTAATTTTAACAAAAAATTAAGTTACAACAGTCCTCCCTCCTTAGCAGATAACAGATCTGTGAAAAGGAATTGAAAAAATTTGAGAAAATGTAAAGAACTAGACAGGCAATGAAAGTAGAGAGAAATGTTTTATTTTAAAATAGGTTTCAATAATACGAGGGAAACGTAATTGATAAAAAATCTTGGCAAAAATTCTAATCCACACAGTAGCAATGTCAATAAGCGTTTGTATGCATATACCAAATAGATTCACTTAACAAAATGCTAGATTGTGTTTTGAAACAACACACAATGGGTGAAATGCAAAAAAAAAACCTTTTTGCTTTTAAAATGAATGGTTGTAGAAAAGTCTTTTTCAAATGTAAATGTTCAAAGAAATTTTGTGTAAGATAGAAAGAATTTTTCAGCATGGATATGGGAGTTAGAAAACTCACCATGTAAGTGTACTTATGTATATGTGGCAGTGACTGTGAATTTTGACAGTTTCCAAAGAAAAAGGACAAATGATAAAGTCAACAGAATAACGAAGTTTTAATTCATGAGGGAAATAAAAAAAAGGCAGGAATTGCAAGAAATGCACAAAGTTATTTGGCAAAATTTACCACAGTAAAAAAGAGGTGTGAAGTGAATGAGTGAAAAGAAATTTGTCTCTTGTTAAGTAAAATGAAGTCATTACAACCACATGAATGCTTCCTAAAAGAGTCCTTTCTAACAAAGAAGAGGGCTTAGTTTTGTGTTATGTGTTCTTTATGGTGTATCCTTTCAACCCTAAGACCCTGCTCCAGTAACTGAGAAATTTTTTTTAAAAGGTTTTATTCATTGACTACTGAAATATTTTTGTCTAATTTATTTCATTTTTACAGTTGGTTAGCTTTACAGGTCAAATATATTTTTCAGTCACCTGTCATCAAATGGGCTTAATTTTGGTAAAGTATAAAAAAATGTTTCACAAGAACTCCAGTTGTGTGCTCTTGTCAGGGCTACCTATTGAGGAGTTGGGTTGTTTTTTATGTTGTGCAAGGTGTTGAGATGTCCTAGATGTAGTAGTAGCAGACTTAATGGTGTTACAGGATGTGCACAAGAGAGGAGATGAGATGATCTTTGTTGATGATAAGTAATAATCATTGCAGAAAGGACTTTGGCATGAAGAAAGAGTTGTTCTATACTGAACAACTGTTTTTAGTTAACTAAACAAATTAACTTTTTTCAGTTTGTGTACCAATTTGATCAGCGAAAGAGCTTCAAAAAATAAAATAAATAGAAAATAAATTCAAATTTTTAGCGCCAAACTACAATTAGCTGAAGCAACAATATGCTAGAATTCTATCTAAACCATAAAGCTATTTTAGTCATTTGGTCTTGGTCTTTTATTATAAGAGCAGCCACTATTAAACACAGGCTATGCTAAATCAGCAAGACGAATTGAGGATAAAAACACTAAAATTAAAATCGATGACACAGAACTAGAGGAAGTAGACCACTTCATCTACCTAGGACAACGAATCTCCATGAGACCCTCAAAAGAAGAAGAAATCAAGAGAAGAATCACACTAGGATGGCAAGCCTTTGGCAGAGCTACCTCAACCTTCAAAAATAAGAAGATCCCATTAATCCTAAAGAGAAGGGTGTATAACCAATGCATCCTCCCAATAGTCACTTATGGGGCTGAAACATGGAACTTAACCAAGAGACAGACCCGTAAATTAAGAACCATGCAACGTGCACATGAAAGAATAATGCTCAACCTCACATGGAGAGATCACAAGACAGCACAGTACATCCAAGAAAAGACAAGAGTCAGGGACATCATAGAATCCATTAAAATCTCAAATGGCGGTGGGCTGGCCATGTTGCAAGAATGGCAGACAACCGATGGACATCACGACTCACGACATGGATTCCCCAAGATCACATGCGCAACCGAGGCCGGAAGAATATTAGATGGAGAGACGAGCTAGACAAGTTCAGGAAGTACTGGCTCCGCGACGCCCATGATAGAGGAGTGTGGCAAATCCTGGGGAAGGTCTGTATCCAACGACGGACGTTAAAAGACTGATGATGATGATGATGATAATGATGCCAAATAGTTTTGCTATTATAGAATAAAAAAGTAAAATGAGAATAACAGAATAAAATTAATGAAAATAATATCAGTACTATTTATAGTTTTATAAAAGATCAAATTTTGAGACTGTGAAGATACCATTGTAAAATGATGCTATTATTCATATTTCTATCAGAGATCATATTAGAAATGTAATATATAGTTTCGTAGTCCTTTTCATCAAACAAACCTTATGATTTTTTTTATAATTCAAAAGGGTATTTTATTATATGAAGTATTTGCACATTTTACGCTCCTTTTGTATTTCTTTTTTTCTCTTTGCCATATTATCTACTATTTTACCTGTTCCTTTTTCAGTCTGTGTCCTTGATGCATGTGTGTTTGAGAAGCAAGCAGGTTATAAACCAGGGAGAACAATAGGATTCATTGAGAAGGATGGCATTTCTGGTGCTTCTAGGGATGATGAGTTGGTGATGTTGGGAGAAGCAATAGAGAATGGGGTCACCCTTGTTGCTGATTGTAATGAGTGGTAAGGCTTTGTTACGCTTGTAGATAATTTTGAAATCGCCATTGATAAGAATATACAAGGTCTATCCATGAAGAAACCAAACTTTTAGAATAGCATGGCAATGATATGAACAAAACAGCATCAAATGACATTGAATAGTTTTTGCGCTACAGGTGCCGCTGTGAACGTGTGTCTAGAGTGCTTGGCATTTTTTCTCCTCAAGTTGATTAATGAAGGTTCTAGAAGAGTGATGCATTTGTGTGAAATCATTTCAAATTGGGAAATCTTTTTGGTACACTTTTAATATTGCAACAAGGGAGGATAATTGGAGCCATATTCAATATCACAAGTGGTGCTAGTATTTCAAATTAGGAAGAATAACCATCAAAGGCAATGCTAAACCAGGACATTTCATGTCAATGGAAGATGATTACATAGAAAAAGTGCATTGGCTGACTGAATGTGAAACTGATGATGCATTGTGTTGATACAAAATTTGAGAAATGAAAACAACTATTATCCTGAAGCCAGTCTACTCTCAAGATGTGGACCCTGTTGTTTCCCAAAGCTGAAATCCACCCAGAAAAGTCAGAAGTGGGGTACTATTTTGAAAGAAAGAGATCTCATAAGATCATAGATAGAACAATGACATTGTTTTTGAAAAAGTTTGGTTTCTTTTGGGACATATTTAATATTTGTCTATATATTTTGACCACCTAATCTCTTCAGAAGAATGTTTTGACCACCTCTTCTAAATGATCTGAATTATTTACTTGAATACTATGAGCAGTTGAAAGAATTATGCTCACCCTTACATGGAGAGACCACAAAACAATACACCCAGGAGAAGACAGGAGTTCAAGATATCATAGAATCCATTAAAAAACTCAAATGGCAATGGGCTGGCCATGTTGCAAGAATGGCAGACAACCGATCGACATCACGACTCATGACATGGATCCCTAGAGATTGAATGTACAACTGAGACCGTCAGAGTACTAGATGGAGAGACGAGCTAGACAAAATCAGAGAGTACTGGCTCCTTGATGCCCATGATAGAGAAATATAGAGAATCCTGGGAAAGGTCTATGGCCAACAATGGACTGATGATGATGAGCAGTTGTGAATTACAGCTTAAGAATGGTTTGATAGTTTTTATTTATCAAAAACTTGTTTTCCTAGCTTGTGAAATTGAAAGAAAGTTTGTGATATAATGTCTTGCACAGATGTACAATAAATTCAATAAAAATTTTTTTTAAAACATAACTGATTAATTCTTTTTTGGGATGTTTTTCAACAAATTTGAAAATTGCTAAATAGTTATTTAACAATACCAATACGCTTAAAACAGTTTCCATATTTTTGCAAGGAGGATATTCAGTTGCAAAATGAATGCTTCTAATAGATGAAAAAGTCTAATATTTGTTCAATTATTATTACAGTGCTTGCAGAGAGGGTAACTTTACCTGTACTCATAATATTTGTGAAGGTAAGATGTTGCTAATGTGTAAGTTGTTTATTTGATTAGCTCTGTTGTTTTCTACTTTATTATTCAATATTGAAGGCATGAAGAGAAAAAACTGTATAAGAGGTGACTGAAATGACATATTTGTAACAAGGACTTTGTTTTTTTAAATAATTTCCTTATTCAGGCCAGAAGCACTTTAAATTCCACAGCCATTTTGAATATACAAAGAGGTCGTATGACCATTATGTTTATCATGTAACCTTCAAATAATACATGAAATTCCAGGTTTTCTTATCATATTAGGAAACTTAAACCCATCCATTATGGCCTCAAGTTAAGAAGAATATTTACTTTTAGAATAAATAAATCTAAATGTTGTAACTTGCTATCAAAAAAAGAATTGATGAAATAGATGGACAGAAATCAGATGGTGTTTAATTGAATTTTGTTTTTAAAAAGTGATTTATTACAACAGTTTCTTTACATATTGAAAAAAAAGAGGCTAATACTTAAAAAAGCGGTGAGAGATAATGTTAAAAAAAAAGTGAAAATAACGTTAGAAAGGGAGGTGGAATTTGAAATGTTTGAAAAAAGATTACTAAAGATTTTTTCAAATTTCTCTTACATTTATGGGTTGAAATGGGGTGGGGAGAAGATTTCTTATCTCTCTAAATGGCAAGGGGGGGGTTCACTTTTAGGAGTCATAATTGGGGAAAAGACTTTTTCACTTTACGGAGTTGGAATAGAGGAAGAGATTTTTTTTCAATTTTAGGAATCAAAATTGGGGAGAGAAATTTTTCACTTTTAGGAGTCAAAATCGAGGAAAGATTTTTTTCACTTTTGAGATTCAAAATTGGGGAGAACATTTTTTCTCTTTTAATAGTCAAAATTGGGGAATAGATTTCTTTCACTTTTAGGAGTCAAAATTGGGGAAAAAATTTTTTTCTTTTTTGGAAGTCGGAATAGGTGGAGAGATTTTTTTCATTTTTAGGAGTCAAAATATAGAGAAACAATTTTCTTCACTTTTAGTAGTCAAAATTGGGGAATAGATTTTTTTTTTTAGGAATCAAAATTTGGGAAAAGATTTTTTTTCTCTTTTGGGTGTTGGAATAGGGGGAGAGATTTTTTTCTCTTTCAGGAATCAAAATACTGGAAACAATTTTCTTCACTTTAAGTAGTCAAAATATGGGAAAAGATTTTTTTCATCTTCAGGAATCAAAATTTTGGAAAAGATTTTTTTCATCTTCAGGAATCAAAATTGTGGAAGAGATTTTTTTTACTTTCAGGAGTCAAAATAAAGGGAAACCATTTTTTCCATTTTTAGGAGTCAAAATTGGGGAAACGATTTTTTTCACTTTTAGGGGTCAAAATTTGGGAAAATATTTTTTCACTTTTAGGGATCAAAATCAAAATCAAGTAAAAAATAGCAGGGGACTCCCATCTTTCACTTTTAGGGTTGACCCCTATTCTAGCACATGAGTTTTCCGTTTTCAGGATTAAAAATTAAAGGGGAAGATTCTTTTTCAGAATCAAGAGGATTTTATATTTTTTCCACTTATAGAGGTCAAAACGGGAGGGGGATTTAGGGATCAAAATTATTGAGGGAGGAATTTTTTCCATTTTAATGGTCAAAATCAAGAAGTTTTTTCTATATTTTAGGGGAAAAAATTGGATTGGGACCGCCCATTTGGTACTTTTTAATATAATCATAGAATTTCTTTTGGTTTAATATTCATTTATTCAATATAAAAATGTGTTCAAAAATACAAAATATCATCCAATCAGGCAAGTTAATCGAAGCAAAGATTTGATATTGGTAGAGGCCTGTTTGAGACACTTTATTTCCATAAGAAAAAAAGGTATCCATTGCAAGTCAAAATCATAAAATGTGAACTCAGTTTATGACCTCAATGGCCGCTGTACCTATAACAATAATTTCGGCCACCTTGAATTTCTTGAAGAATAAAAATGTTGAGTCATATGTTTAAAAACCAACCACGGACATTAGAATAGAACAGAATAGAATGTATTATACTTCACCAAAAAAACAATTACGCATTAATTATAAAATTTCTGATTAATACAACAATTAGCCTTAATGCCTCACAAACTAAAGCAGTAAACCATAGTCATTTCTATATACAGTATAATTCTTTCTTCAATTCACATTATTACAATTTATCTGCTGGGTAAAAATAAATAACAATAATTAATTTTGTTGATTAAAAAAAGGAATGACCCCCCCAGCCCCCATCCAAAAACCTATGATTTTCATCATCATAATAAAATGTGTGTTCATTGAAAAGGAAAATCGTACTAATCAGTCGTGAACCGGTGAAAAATAAAAATTTGAAATGAAAGTTTATCTCATACATATAATCACAGAGTCTCTACTACTTTCCAATGATCAGTTGAAATTTTAATTGATACAGCATACTTTCATTATTTGGAAGATTTTTAAAACTTGACTCTTTTGTTTTGTGTCCTTATAACTTTTAAACATTGTCAGAATAGACTAAGTGGCTGCCTTTTTGGTGGCAGGTTTCATTCTTGCGGCAGCTGCATTTTCTTTGATTGTTTATTCCATTCACATTGTCTACACCAAATGATAAATTCAAGAAAGAGTTTCAACACAGTATTACACAATTTATAATCATTCCATCGGATCATATATTAATTTCTTAACATAATTGTTGCGTTGAAAGAGACAAATAGAGCAGATATAGACTGTGAATAAGCAAAATGAGAATTTGGAGTTTGAACAGTTATCTGGGCCTTTGCATATATATATATATATATATATATATATAAATTTAGGGTATTTTTTCTTTAATTTTTACATTATATAAAGGGTTTTCAAATGAGTTTGGATTTATTTATTCATATTCAGAAATTATTCCATTTCTTTGATTTAAAAGATTTTATTTTCAAGTTGCACATAATAGACCATTTGATGGAGAATCAAATTTTTTTCCTTTGTTGGCAAGAGTATTTCAAAAGCGCTGTGTTATTTTTTGATGATTAGAGTACCTGTATTTCCATCTATTCTGATTTTTAAAAAAAATCATCACTTGGTTGTTCAGTTGTTGCTAATATTATGCTATTTTTATTATGTGTTTTTATTTCTACAATTACAGTCTTTTTTGTCCATTCCTATTTTTGTTAGAGTGAAGTATTTTTTTTTATTATGATTTTTGGGACGGCTTTTATAATACTTCTATCAAAAATCATGTTGATTTTGGGTTTTTTTTTTCTTTGGGGAGATAGATGTCTATTATTTCCCTTCCAACACAGCATGGGCTTGCATGGCAGGGCATGGCCCAACATTCCCCATGGTTCACACAATGAAAGTTATACCAAAATGTCATCCAAATGTATGCTCCCACTTTGCATTCAACCACAGAAGAAATAAACAACTTCTATGATGATTTGAACTCCCTATTATAAGATACAAAAAAATACTTCAACATCATCATGGGAGATTTCAATGCACAAGGAAACGAAAGATGCGTCGGAGAATTCGGATACAAAAGACGGAATAAAGGAGATGAAGATCTTGTGAACTTTGCAACCGCAAATGACATCAAAATCATGAATACATTTTTTGAAAAGAAACCCAATAGAAAATGGACTTGGAAGAGCCCCAACCATGAAACCAAAAACAAAATAGACTACATCCTGACAGACAAAAGTGACACCATCAAAGACTTTCAAATTTTAAACCAAGTAAATGTAGGAAGCGACCATAGAATGGTAAGATGTAACATGCAACTAAACACCAATGAAGAATGTAGGAAAATGTTCCACACCAGACCGCAACCACTAGATGTACCAAATGAACTTACCCCAGCCTTCAAGCTAGAATTGAAAAACAGATTTGATTTCCTTACCGACAAAAATGACACAAACATCAACGAACTCAACAGCAAAATAACAACCTCTCTATTAGAAGCTGCCGATATGTATAAACTAAAAAACACACTGATCATTAGCAAAATCTCAGATGAAACCAGGACACTTATTGAAGAGCACAGACACCTCATACCACCAATAACCACTAGGGAAAAAGATTGAAGAAACCAAACTAAATGAAACAATAAAAAATAAACTAAGAGAAGACAAAAGAAGGTATACACTAGCCATCACCGAAACCACTGTGGAAAAACATTGGGGCTTTAAAGCAATAAACAAAGCTCTCAGTACAGGAAAGAAACAGATAACTAGCATTCTCAAAGCAAACGGAGACATAACAACGGACAGAGATAGAATAACACCACCATCGATCTACTCAAAAAATCTGGTAAGAGCGTCAACAAAAAGCTAGCTATTCTACTCAAGTAGACCACTACATCTACCTAGGACAATGAATCACTATGAAACCCACAAAAGAAGAAGAGATCAAGCGGAGAATCACCCTAGGATAGTAAGCTTTTGATAGAGCAAGCTCAACTTTAAAAAACCAGACGATCCCAATAACCCTAGAGAGAAGAGTATACAATCAATGCATTCTCCCGTTAATCACTTATGGAGCTGAAAGATGGAACCTAACCAAGAGACAGACCCACAAACTAAGAAGCATGAAACACGCGCATGAAAGAATCAGTATATCAGGGAGAAATCGGGAGTCAAAAACATCATAGAATCTATTAAAAAAACTTAAATGGCAATGGGTAGGCCATGTTGCAAGAATGGCAGACAACCAATGGACATCATAACTCACAACATGGATCCCCAGTGATCATATGCAAAACTGGGGCCAACAGAATACAAGATAGAGAGATAAACTAGATAAATTTAGAAAATACTGGCTCCACGACACCCATGATAGAGCATTGTGGGAGATCCTGGGGAAGGTTTATGTCCAATGATGGACATTATTATTATTATTATTATTATTATTGTTATTGTTGTTGTTGTTGTTGTTGTTGTTGTTGTTGTTGTTGTTGTTGTTGTTGTGGTGGTGGTGGTGGTAGTGGTGGTGGTGGTGGTGGTGGTGATAATGATGATGATGATGATGATGATGATGATGATGATGATGCCTATTATTTTAAGAAAAATATTAATGTCTAATATTGTTCTTGATTGATTTACAAGATGAAGGATTGAATCAAATTATTTTTCTATCTCTATTTCTTTTAATTGTTTCAATATTGAAATCAGATGATTTGAGTTGGTATCAGTATATTTAGGTTCTTGATCATCTTTTGAATATGGTTTGTAAGTTATATCTAGAAAATTACAATTTTGATATTTGGAATTATTTCTATTTTGAAGCCTGTATATTTGTTGCCTGCTTTGTTCCGTCTCCCTGTGGCAAGTACTACTGCTACTCGCTGTCTTTGTTCCCAGTTTTTTTTTTTATTTATTTTTGGTATTTATTTTTTTAAATCAGTTTTTTCATTGTGTGTATATATATAAATATGTAAATATATATGTGTGTGGGGGGATGAATATACGCTTCTTTTTTCATCTCAATATTTCTGTTTTTCTCATTTTTCCAACATACTAACCTTGAGAATCCAAGGGGCGCAATCTGAACAAAGGCCTGAGTTTTCTCCCCTCCCTCACAGTCTTTTTAGGATTCTATTTTTTTTAAGCTTATATTTAATTAAATTTGTTTGTAAAGAAATATCTTAACCGTTTAACCATACTGCATTAAAAACTGTACAAATCAAAAGCATACTATTGAAGATATTGCTGTGAAAAAATATCCATCTGAGAATTTCAAAAACAAGTATCTTCTAGATCAGTCTGTCTTCTTTTATTTCATTCGCTTAACATTGTACTGTCAGAGCACTACTTTCTACCTTTTTTAAATGAGCTTTTATAAGTTATTCAATGGAACCATGTGCAATAGTTTTCAAAACTTGGGAAGATAGCTACAAGAAGATAGATATTTTAAATAACCATTTTCATTATTTCTATTATTATTTGGACCATCCTCATCTTGGTTGTTTTTCATACAACGTTTCAGCCGTTGCACTCTACGGCCTTCATCAGGTATCATCTTGTAAGTGTGGGGAAGTAACGAACCAAACCCTTTATTTATCTGATGGGGGTATATTGATCGCACTCCCCTTTTAGCATTAGTAGTATCAATATTGTCTCACGCTAGGATTGAACCTAGGCAAGAAAAACTGCCTCGGTAATCCTAGCATTGAAATGGATACCATATGGGAACCTCTAATAATGAAAGACAGAAAACAATAACATCAAAACATCAAAAACTGTCACCTGAGGTTTAAGGCTCCTAAACATTAGCAACAGTTATCCACATGGACACATATCGTAGTGGTAACAGCATCAGACAAAATAACTACAAAGTAATCTGATGGTTCTAGGTTCAATCCAAGGATGGTCTGAATAATAATAATACCTCAAGAATTCAGAGATTTCGATTTCAATACATTTGAATAATTTTATTGTGCATTAACTTGATCCTTATTTGACTATTTTACCCAAGATGTTTAATGGCTTTTCTACAACCAAAAAAAGGATAATTAGAAAATGTAAATCTAATCAATATTTTGGGAAAAGAATGTTCAAATTACATACTCATGCTAAAATTCTCATAGCCTATTTGTGTGAATGATTCTGTATTAATATGCACATTTTTTTCCTTGATAAATTTGAATATTTTGCAAAAAGATATTATTTTTTGTATATTCTTGTTTTCATTTTCATAAATATTACTATATAAAGGCACATACAGTTTTGATATAGACAATATTTTTGTCATTATTTGCACTTTCGAATTAGCTTCATACAATGTAGAGCATATTTTTGAGTGTCTGTATTTTATATATCTTTTATTTTTGTCTGGCTGGGAATTTTTCAATGATATTCTTTCTAAAAAAAATTTTACTTCTGTTATTCAACAATAAATAGATTTCACTTCTTTGTTTTAATGTTACTCACATGGAAAAGTTTTTCTTCTTAGGTTGTGTTTACTCAGAATGGACAGAATGGAGTCAATGCTCCAAGACCTGTGATAATGGGTACAGATTCCGGAAGAGAGTAAAAACTACGGGTAAAGGCCGTGAACCCTGCAACCAATCAGTCAGAGATATGAATGATTGCAATATATCTCCCTGTCTTGGTAAGCGAAAATAGTAAACATTCACATGAACACAAATATATTCAAATTAGTAATTCTGTAATGGAAGACCTCTCTCTCTCTCGCTCGCTCTCTCTCTCTCTATATATATATATACATATATATATATATATATATCAACTAAGATGAGGATTTATATTGCCACAGCTAACTAAAAATAAATAACCAGTTACTTCATTTTTGTCACAATAACAATTCTATACACTTATCTCTGTGTCATCCAAGACTAATCCATGTATCCTACCCTGATTCTTCTGACTGTGATACAAGGTTAGATACAGCAATACATTGGCTTGGTGAGGTCAAAGATAAAGAAACAGGATTGAGAAGACTGACAGGCCTTATCAGTTCCATACAGAAACAGATTTTTCACAACCAGTGGCACAAAAAAGGATTTACTTTTTATTTTGAAAAGATTAAACCATATACATACTCTCTCTGTCACTCACTCACACTCTCATTCCAACCAAACTCTTCCACAAACACCTGCAACATCATAATGCTATGTTACAGCAAGAGCAGAAAAATATGTCCGTTTAATGATGGATTAATATTGAAAATCAAGAGATCCCTTCCTAAAAACAAGTGAAAATAAGATGAATTTTTCCCCAAATAGAAAAATGTTTTTAGAAGATGGCTACCGGAGGACACACTTGAATTTACAAGGCTCTGTGCCAAAGAGTATGAGTAGGAGTTCTAATGCAGACAGACAGATGAATAACAAGGGAGGAATACCTAGCCACAATATTTTTTGTTGTTTGGATCAGGCTCATGATTGTCACTCCAATGATACAATACTGGTCCTAAGATTTAATTGAATTTTTATTACTAGACTATTCATCTGCCTTAACAGGTGGAGTATATTGCTATTGAATGTTAATGTTAAAAAAGAGGAGGAGTAATGTTCAAAGGGGGCTGGGCTAATTTGAAAAATCACTAATGCACTATTTTATTCTCGTAAAATACTGGGAAATATACCGATGCTTAAAAATAGAATAAAAAATTCCCCTTCAATTTTGACACATAAAAGGGGAAAAGATTTCCCTCTTGATCTTCACCTCTAAAAGTGGAAGAAAAATCTTGCTCTCAATTTTAACCGTTAAAAGTGAACAAAAGTTTCCTCCACATAGTCTACATAACCTCCAATCCCTAAATTTAGAAAAATGATTTATCATTGAATTGAAGGGTTCAATAGAATCGTTACATTGTAAATTGCACAACAATACCTTAACCTATTACATCAAAACACACAGCAATCAAAACAGCACTATTCAAGATATTCCTGTACGACCAATTAACAATGCAATATTAAGTATGTTTAAAAATTGCCTTACATTCCTTTTCAGTAAAAAATGCAACTTTATGTCACATTTGGATTTGGATTTGAAAGAAAGAAAAAGATATGTTCTCTTATTGCATCATTAGAAAGAAAGAGATCATTTTAGTATGATGAATTATCATGTAAATCAACCACCACCCCTCTGAATTTAACCACCCTTAAAACTTATTTTGGGAAGTGGTTTTCAGAATAAAATTTGCTAAAACCATTATCCAGGGTCAGATCTCTACCCTCAAGAAATTTGGTGGTAGTACGGGCAGATGAACAGATAGACTTTTAATGAATTATAAAAAGATACCTAAGCCTGGAATTTCTTGACTATTCTTATGAATTATATGCTATAATGATTATAGTTTTTGGCTTGTTGATTCATGGAGAAATCAATAGAATTCTGACTCAACAATTCATTTTGGACTTATTGAAAAGGAGACATCTGTTTGTTATGACATCTACTTTCTATTCCCTAACATTCAAATTCTCATACTCTCTCTCTGTTCTTACTCACAATACTTATATAAATGCACATATACACACATGCATGCATATATATGCACAAGCTCTCACACACACATACACATGTTTTTTCTGACCATGTCTCGCAGTGATTATACATTTTCCACTTTTTTTGTCACATCATTATTTCATTTAAAATTCTTTGACGAAGTCGAAAGGTAAAACATGTTAGTGTAACAAAGTTGGTTTCAATACAGCTATTTTTCTTATTATCCACTTAATACACGTTGTTTAATATGATATCAACATATCGTCACATTTTTTTCACTGCATATTCTCAACATCTGCCTTTTGTCCAAAAGATTTTATTTTGTGTAACTTCTGCATAAACCTTAGCATTCGGAAAATGAGTTTATATGTTGATAAATTGCAACCAAATAAATGTACTTAATCATTTTTTTTTCTAGGTGAAGCTTCTTGGACAGCCTGGCAGACATGGTCAAAGTGTTCATCTATATCTAGATGTACAGTAGGATTCAAGAAGAGAGAACGCTCTTGTAAGGCTAGCATTGTTCCAGGCGAGCAATGTGAAGGTTTAAAGATTCAGTTCCAGCCATGTTTTCCAGATAGCTACAACAAAAATTCTTGCTTCACACGTGAATATCTTTAATTTTTCTCAATCTTATATTTACCATCATCAATGAAAAAACAAAGGAGCCTAATACACACCCATATAAGGGATGCATTTCAGTTTCAAATCGACTCTTTAGGTTAAGCATAATATTATGTGGTCAGCATCAGATGGATAACTGAGTATTTTTGCTATTGTAAGTACATTCCAATAGCTGGACAGTTTAAATTTCAGATTTATCATATCAGCCATTTTTTTTCAGATAAAAATAGACAAATAGACCAGTGAATGTAAACATTTTGTGCCACATGCACTCATCAGCAACTAGCCCAATGAATTCTAAAAATATCCAGCCCATTTACTTTTGAATTACTTTTGAATAATGTATGTACTATATATATATATATATATATATATATATATATATAGTCGAGAAAGCTTTACAGCTTTAAACACTAAACACATTAAAAAAGTTTTTCAAAATAAACATATTTATATAATATCAGGATTTGAAAAGGGGATTGTAGTGGACAAGTTTTATTTTTTTTTAGATGGCACTTCAATCCTGCCAATAACTGGGAAACTAGTCAAGTGCCTGGGCAAGACTGTAACCTTAGGGAGGCAGTGGTAATCCTAGCAACCATCAGGGAGCTTTGGACTGTAGATAATTCTGGCTATCTTACAACCTCATTATAATGAAGCCCATGATGAAGACAGGGGCCATCTAGTCCTGGAATAGTGGGTTTGTGGGCATCCTGCAGCAAGAATGGAAGAGAGGGAGTGTGCATTGGACAGAAAGTTGTCTGGAACTGATATCTGGATGGCAAAACTTCAGTAGATCAAGTTCATAATCATAGCCTACTTGACCCTGCAAATCTTGATCAGCAACTGGTATGCTTACCTGTGAATTGAAGTGCGAGCTGTCGGTCAACTTGGGGGTGTATCTTCTGTATCACATTATACCAGTGGGCTGTTTAGCTCAAGATGGCTTCTTATTGATCAAATAGAGTTTCAAGTAAAATAACGCATTTATGATTAATCCGTTGCATCATATATCCATTTCTTCTAAATGGCATGCAGTGACATTTGAGGTTGGCCATCCAATATGTAGCCATGAATTGTGCTGAATTATCTAAGAAATCAATTTATTATTTTGTGTTTGTAATATGTACATAAGGATCACTCTTCGGTATGAGAATATAACATAAAATTAGTCTTATAGAAATAGTAATAAGTTTGCACATACACAGGTGTAATATGACTAAAAATTCCGACATTTTTCATGTTCTGAATGATGTTTCAATAGAGTGAATCATGGGTCTGGCAGAAAGCAACATGTGCCAATGAACATTTGTAACTTGAAATCTATCAATTGTATTTTAGTGTTCTATGTGTTTATCAATTGTAGAAAGATTGCATAAAATTATCAGCTAAATCTTTTTTTTGTAGCCAATACGATACCAGGGATAACGGGGTTCGATAACTTGTTTACATTCATGAAATGGTACTCTAGCAGAAATAGCATTTGGGAATTATAGCCTGATTTCTACACACATTTTAAATTCCACAAAAAACAATTTCAATGAAAATTTGGGGATATATTCATTTTTAGTATAATTTACAAATGGGAAATGTATTTTGTCAGAAAATCTTATGTATTTTTCCCAGTTTACCCCCCATCCCATTTTAATGTTGTAATAACTCAATGGAATGTACCGTCTACCTGACCATATCACATCTATATGGAGATAATAGCTTAGAGGAAGTAAGCCCGTTAGAACTTTTTGATCCTGCATTCAGTATTTTTTTTTAAATCGGCTCTGCAGTGGAAAAAATAATTGCCAAAAAATTCCTGATTAGAAAGTTTTTCATTGTTTTTTTTTCGTTGAATAAACGGTGAATACTTTTCGTATAAAAGAAAAAAATAATTGCTGGAAATTTCTTTCATCATAGTTTTTTGTCATCAAATTTTTAATGTTTTGGCCACTGCAAAGATTATGAAATTACATAATCAGAAAGAGTAGTGTTCTATTTATGGACAAATATATTCATATTGTGTACCAATGAAATATAAAGGTGAATTGGAAATTTTGTTCTGTGAATCATATTTAAATGGTGGTATGACAAATATTTAGTTATTTAAAGTAGGGCAGTTAACTCATCTATCAATTTCTTTTATGCACAGTACAAATCAATTATCTCCCTTGACTTTTCTTGACGGCTACGATTCAGAGAATGTATTTTCAGAGGTGCATTCCTCTCGGCAATATTTAACAGAATAGAAATGACAACACTACATAAAGCTTCTCTTTTTTTAGTATTGTCATAAGCTCGGAGGAAATGCTAAGTTGAATAAGTTATCTTGCATCTAAGATGTGAAAAAATGTTGCTTTGTTGCAAAGAAAGAATCAAATTCCTCGGTCACCTCAAACAATTTAATTCATACAATTTTCAATGATTATTGAATACTTGTAAATTCAATTACTTGGGCAAAATATTTCTTCTGGAAGCAGATCCTTAGACTTTTTAGAAAACAGGACATGGGTCAATCCAAAACTTCTCAAACTTGAAATGTAACTTGCAGCAGCTATTGAAGAGCTGAAGTCAAGGGAGATAATTGATTTGTACCACGCACCGAGTTATGACATGCTATTTCTTAATCGCATGTCTCTTGGCGATATTTAAATTATTAAGCATTTCAATTTTTCAAAATTCGTTCTTCATTATTGTTATTCAGTTTTTGACATTTCTGAAACAAATCAATTGCCATGACTTGCATGCCCTGAATATATATATATATATATATATATATATATATATATATATATATATATATATATATATATATATATATATATATATATATATATTTTTTCAAAATTTTTGTCATTTCAGTCAATTATTCCCAAATATCTGTTTACATAATTTATGTAAAGGTTTTATGTTTTACACAGAATTTGATAAATATGTTTTTCTTGTTGGTATCATCAGTTGTTCAACATGGCTCCCCTGCAGTCTAGATCAAACATTGCCTTCTTTCATGATTTTAATTCTCAGCTTTGCTTTATCATTTTTAGGGATATCACATAATCCATATAGTTTATTATTTTGTATCAGGTATAATCATAATGTATTGTATAGGAATGCTATTTTATACTACAAATCATCCAAATTTTTAAAATTACGTATCTATTTACTTTTTGGAAAAAGTTGAAATTTTTCCAATTGGGCAATTTCACCGATTTGGCATAACATTTATATATATATATATATATATATATATATATATATATATATATATATGTACCACCCCCTATTCTTTTAGTCAGGAATTCAATACAAAAGTCTTCTTTCAGTTAGATATCGAAAACGTCACTTCCAACGACAACCCATATAAAACCCAAGGATGCATATAGTCCAATGCTCATTGGTGCCAGGACTCCTAGCTAGTCCTGCCTCTGGCCCCGGCTTTTGTGGCCAGCTACTCTTCCATTCTCTTTCTCTCTCTTACTTTCTCCCTAAGATCATTATCATTTCGCCGACTCACTGGCTGATACGATCTTAACCATTCTTCCTCCGTGACCTATCTCTGTACTAACTTTGACCATTTCACTTCACCGATATCAAGCTTCACACATATGCACAGCTATGCAGTTACGCCACCGTGTCTTCACCACATGCTACAAACACGTATCACCTCTCACTTTCATAAGTGAAATGGTGAGGCTTTTTACTATCCGATAGTCATGAAATTCTTTCCTAAACTTCTTTACTTTGAGAATTACGCATCGATGAAACTCAACGTTCTCTGTCTTTCATGATCTGTTCATCAAGAGTCTATCAGTGTCAGAGAATAGCCCCCAAGTTATCTCACTTACTCACACACTGAACCTGGATTCCACGAATTATCTTGGCACAATCCAAGCCATATGGAAATCCATGTATTCACACAACTCCACTCCAACTCTGATGCTAGTACTATCAACAACAAGAAAGCTCCCACTTTTTGCAATCTCTTCTCTTCTGATTACTTCTCACATCGATTGTATTCATGTTATCCTTATATGTACTTCAACTTCATTCTTCATTCTTGTATCAAAAGTACGTCTTTTGTCTGATCAAAATACTTGTAAGTGTTCTTTCCACTTCGTTTCAATGCACGTCCAAATTCATACTTGGTGTGCATCGCATTGACTTTGTACATCACCCTTCCTCCACATCTCCCGTAACGCTGGCATCAACACTTCAAACCACAGGGATCCAAAATCAACCTGGCCCAACCATCCATTCACTATTCATTTCACAGCAAAAGAATCTCTCTCTATGTATATATATGATTATAAATCGTGTTATATTATATTGAAACTCCTAGTTGAAATGATTTCCTGTCTTTACACAGTTAATATATCTCTTGGCCTAGTCATAGAATAAAATAATAGAATAAACAATTAAACAATGTCTAGGCCAAATGAAATATCAGATTATATATCCATTTCTTAATATGCACATACACATATATATGTACATATATATATATAAAGCCATACATGCAAATTAGTATGTTTATTTGTATTAGCATGTCTTTTGTGTCTCAGTTTTATTATAACCTAAAAGTTATAATAGATTGGTCTTCATGAAATAATTAACAGAGCTAAAAAAGACATTTAAAGGGTCATCAAAATGGGCTTTTGTGCCATAACAACGAAGAATACATCACACAAATAGTGGTTGTTTGAAACTAAAATAAAAGAAGAAATTAGTATATGCTTACCTCTCTATTCCACGATTGATCCTAAATATTCACACATGTATGCATATGTGTGTTCCCCATGCTGACAGTATGCATATCAGTAAAATGGACAGTTTATGTCTGACAGAATGTGATAATCATAAAGACATTTGAATAGAAACTATATCCCATTAGGCTCTAAGTAGCAGATTGAATAGCCCTACACCGTATTAATGAATGAAGAAAATGAGTCTTGTGCAGGAATCAAACTCTTTTTCACCAAGGAAGCAGCCTAAACATATCTCTACACTCACCATTTGAGATAACAATGCTTAGGCAATAGAGAGATGAGCAATATAAATGCGCTTTTTTAAATGACTACTTTTCATTTTTGATCACTAAGCAATCTGTACTTTTAAATTCTTAGTTTTATTTTGCCATCATCCAAGATGAAATGCATGAAATTATAATTGATTTGAAATTATCTTCATTGGACCCTATGAGCGTTTAAACCCAAATATTTTTGCTTTATTTTTTTTGAGTTTTTATGGAATTTAAAACTGACGAAGACATTGGAGACTAAACACAGTTACTTTCCCCAAGCTCATGTTAAATTCCCATACTTTTATGTATGGTGAATTTTATAAATGAAAGAGTATTTGAATTCATAGTGTTGCTTAACAATAAGCTCTCTTATCAATTTTGACGATTTTTTTCATCTTTTCAAAAATAAGTTTAAAAACAAAGTAATGATATGAAGAGAATAAAATGCCACTAGCTGTAGCATTTGTTGACTTTAAAAAGGCTTTTGATTCGGTGGAAATTCCCAAACTCATTGTCGCAATAATACAACTGGGTGTAGACCCCTTACATGTCAGATTTACTATACAGCAGTTCTTTCATCAGGCTACAGAAAGACTCTGAGCCTTTTCAACTAGAAAAAGGAGTGAGACGGTGGTACCAGCTCACCCAAACTATTCTCAGCCTGCTTTGAGATGATCTTCCAGAGCTTAGAATGGGAACACAAAGGAATTAGAATAGATGGCGAATACCTAAGTACCTTCAGATTTGCTCAGAACATTTACGATTTCCAAATGATGACAAACTAAATGAAGCAAGCAGTGAAGTTGGCCTCCTTCAGTAAAACAAATGTCATTTACAACAAACAGGTTGGGGACAAAGACACAATGAATGAAAACAAAAATGCCAAGCTGGAGAAAGTAGAACATTACATCTACCTTGGACAGCAGGTCTCCATGAAGTCCTCAGAGGAAGAAATAAAGCAAAGAATCACCCTGGGTTGGCAAGCTATCGGTAGAGCAAGCTCGACTTTCATGAACAAGAAAATCCTACTTGTCCTAAAGAGAAAAGTATACAACCAATGCATCCTCCCATTAGTCACCTATAGAGATGAAACATGGAACCTAACCAAGAAACTGACCCTCAAAATGGGCTTGACATGTTATAAGAATGTCTACAACCACTGGACATCATGACTCACAACATGGATCCCTAGAGATCATACATGGAATTGTGGCCAACAGAATGTGAAATGGTGTGACGAGCTTCATAAATTCAGGAAGTACTGGCTCTGCGATGCCCATGATAGATAGAGAGGTCTGGCAAATCTTGGGAAAGGTTAATGTTAAACAACGGACACAAAAAGGTTGTTGCTGCTGAATATGAACAAGTTTTATACTTCTACAAAGCTGTTAATATTTTTCTTGCATCAGCTTTTATTGATCAATTTCTTTTTCAATTTTAAAAATTAATTTTGATTTTGAGTTAGTCATTAAATACTTCTGTTGCATGAATAAATATCAACTGAATGTTTTCAAATTTTTTAATGAATGATGCATGAATATTAATTTGGCTAAGTAAACCAATCATCTCACACAAGAAGAAAAACATTTTTCACAGTAAAATATTCAACCATCATTTACCTCCAGTTCAACATATTATGCCTCACTTCTACAACAGCAAACGAGAGTCTGATATTGCAACCTCACACTTGAATTGATATAAGTAGATATTTCTTGATGTTAGTTTTTCAAAGAAAGATATGACCAGTGTGCATTAACAAATCTATCCAGAATTTATAACTTGGAATAAAATCCATCAAATTTTCACTTACAGGAGAGGCTCATTACAAAAATATCCATATCTCATATTTGAAGTGTTTATACATGACTTACCTTCTCATTTGATAAATCAATTGAATGATTATTTCCTTTTTAGGTACAACATGCAAGAAGCCATTTGTATTTGACCAATGTGCAAACAAGTGCAATCTAACGTGCATGGACCTTCGGCTTGGCATGGAATCCTGTATGGATGATGACGTCTGCCTACCTGGCTGTAGATGTCCTCCTGATCAATTTGAATACCTTGGCTCCTGTGTTTCTCACAGAAAATGTCCTTGTTATGACATGGAAGCTAATGCAGTGCTCAACAATTTTGAACCTAACTGGTCACCATCATGTCAGAAATGGTAACTGTTAATTCAATTTTGAATTTATAAAAGGAGATTTATAAATTAATAAAGCAAACTGTATGGTCCATTTACTGTATTTCAACAATTGGTATGGTCATTTGAATGTATTTCTCTCCAAATAATTTGATTCAAATTGTGCTATAATAGTCAGAATATAATCTAACAAGTTAACTTTATGAAATGAAATCTTTGTTTTCCATAATCAGATTCTAAACGATGACTTGCTCATGTATATGCTTGCCATAACATTTTTGCTTATAGTCTAAAAAAGACTTAATCAAAAGAAAATATATATTTACAAAGCTGACCATCATAAGCAAATTGATTCAAAATATATTTTCATGTATTTGACTTATGTGCAAATAGATGCGATCTGACCAGCATGGACTTTTGTCTCCTATAATTAGAAAAGCACATTTTTTTAAATTCAAGAAGTCATTTTTTGCATTATTGAAGGATACTTGAAAGATAAGGATGACATTTCAAATAAACATGTTTTATCCTAATATGAAATAAGGGGAAACAATCGAGTGAAACTACGGAAAATGAAAACGTATAAACTATGTGCCTTTATTGCTGACGGGTAAATGTTAAGTGTATGTAGATTTTGATGAGTTTGTATGATTTTTTCTGTTCCAGTATTTGCCGAAATGGTCATATAAGGTGTTCTCCTATTACCTCAGACTGTAAGTATTAATTATACATGAATAACAAAAGTGCTAAATGCAAGTCAGATAGTACTTTCAAAATGAAATGTTAAGAACTAGTAACAGTTTATTATCTTGACATTAAAAACTTGACAAAGCAAATCAAGGAGAATATTGTTGTGATTATTAAATTACTCCAGAATTCCTGCGCTTTCAATCATGAATATCTTACAAGAATATAAGAAGTCAAGAATGTCAATAATATAAATTTGTCTTGATCATGAAAGGATGTATGACATTTTCCAAACTTGTGTAGAGTTTCTTGTTGGTAATTGGGTCTATCCATTGCTTATGAACAAAAAATCATCTGATTTTAAAAACGAGATTAAAATTTGAAAAATTTTGATTTTGATTATCTTAATGTTTTTCAGGAAATAAATTAGTCCAAATTTTTGTCTATACAAAAAAAAACATATTTTCCTAAATTATAACTTGGATTTTGATTATCATGTATTCACTGTTTCCTATACTAAGTATAAAATCAATAATGTCATAATTTTCAATAACAGATTCTTTAAATCTAGGATTCCATGTATAAAATATATATACTTAGTTTTATCATTGGTTAACTAAATTGCACGAATAAATGTCTTATATTTTGCATTAAAGATAATGAAAAATACATGTTTAACTCTATCAATCAGCATGTTTCAAAGGTAGTGATTGATGTTCATAATTGGGTGATGACAGGCTATTTTCTATGGTCTATGGAAGGCATTATAGACATAAACCAGAATGTAGTAGAATTTACCAGATTAGAATGCATTACAGCTGTGCTGTGCAAAAAATGCATGTTGTTATCTGCATCATTCATTTGCAGCCTATCATAATTTCAAATAGCAGTCAAATTACATGAAAAAAAGAGAAAAATAGGTAGGAAAATATAGGAAAAATAAATTTGGTAAATATTTTTTCATCATTTTGCTATGTTTAATTATCATTGTTATAGTATTTATGGATGAGTCTTAGTCAAAGACAAAAAACACATACAAAAAAACAAAATTTATGTATTTCAAAAATATTGGATTAATCTAAAAATATTGATAAAAATGATTACATTTTTCTTTTAAATATTGAGTGAAAAAAGAATTTTCCCCCATGATCAAAAGCTTAAATTATGAATAATCGAATGGGTAAAAAGTTACCAAGAAGAAAAATGTTTTATCCTTATTTTCCTGGCAACTTCAATTAATTATCATTTAAGCTTCTGAATTTTGAATTCAAAGTAAGAGTTCTGTTCATGCATTTGTGGAATTCTTTCTAAAAAAAGGTAAGCATAATTAATACACAAGGGATTTATCTGTTGAATGTATAAAAATCAATGGAAGCAGCTATGTATGTAATCAAATCATCAAAGTTGGCTTGGAATGATCAGAAAAAATTATTATTCTTGAAAATTTGGAATGGAAAATTCTTTGAAAAATTGTCCTTTAATGAATATGTATAGAAAATTTCATCAAAATTAGATTATATACGTATTTTTGCCAAATTTCTGAAATCAAGGTATTTTGCATCATTGAATTTTGGAAAATTCTCTACGTGTAAATATCACCTCCATTTTTTGTTTACATAAAAACAACTTTTCACACTGCTACTTTACAAAAAGTCTCTGGCTTGATATGCAAAGATTGGAAAAAATTTGCTTTTAACTTTCTATGACTCACATAGAGAGTTAATAGCAGATTTTTTTCCTATCTTTCTCTCTCTAAGAAAAACATTAAAAAAATCGAGAATGGAATTTTAAAAAAAATGAATCATGTTCCTATATCAGGTGTCAATTTCACTGAAAATTTTTGTTCATGTCTACAATATTTGTGAGGTGTTGAAAATACAACTCGTTTTGATGCATGCAATACCTACTTTTGTCTAAAATCTGTTCATGGCAGGGTTATGCATTCTTGGCATACAAGTCGCTTCACTCTCCATGACTGCTTGAGACCAGCTATTCATTTGTTTGGTGATTAAAAAGAAAGAAAGAAAGAGATGAATCAGATGGGGTTAGACAGGATTTGAAAAAAGACTCAATATCTCCTTTCTTTTCAATTGCTGATCTCTCTCTCTCTCTCTCTCTCTCTCTCTCTTTCTATGTGTATATATATATATATATATATATATATATATATATATATATATATGCATATATATATTTATCACTTTTCTTTTGTTCAATTGCCTGGATCTTGAGAGGCATCAGCAACAGATATATATATACAAACACACCAAAGTTATTCATGCTTCTCAAATACTACAATGTGTAAAACAGAAAGAGTTTTCTAATCATTGCTCAAGATGAGAATTTTTCTTGATGAATTTTAATTGATAAACTTGGTATAATATAGAATATGTAAGCTCATTGTCAGTGTTGTAACTTGAGCCATTGGGGTCCCTGGGCAGACTCTTTGAATTGAGCCCCCTACATACATACTTTTTGTAAAAAAATATCACATCACATCTTCCTCAATGCAAGGGTGAGCTTTCCACAAAATTTAATTCGAATTCATGGAGAACTTTTGGAGATATTGGGGGAATGTTTCAATATTTCATACAGTGCTGTAGTTGATATACGATATCTCCAAAAGTTTTCAATTAATTTCAATGAAATTTTGGGAAAGCATGAGCCACATTGCAAGGTAGAAGTGATTCAACTTTGGATGGATCTGATGATTCATTTTTGAATAAGACATATTTTCCGTTTTTTTTCATTCACATTGTGATTTTGACCCCCTTGAAAAATCCTAACCCTGTTTTTTCTTAATCTACATTAGATGTGCTCTCCAAAATTGTATAATTTCAAACTTTAGCAAAAAATTCCCGCTAGTTTATGATTGGCCCTCTACTACATTCAAGACTTGAACCTTAATAACTTAGTATGATTATGAAATATTACAAAACGAAAAATCACTTGTCTTATTGATATGCTTTTCTCAGGAACCTCTTTAAAAAAGAACTTTCCCTTCTCCATATATATATATTTACACATATGTATAACGATTATTATCTATGTACAGATTATTCTGAATCTACTCCCACCTCACTCCTATCTGTGGGAGTTCTTGGGCATAAATTATGAAATGTATATTTTATTCTGAATAATCATTAAAAATTTTAAAAGAGAAAACTGAAAATTGTTATTTTAATGACTCATTTACATAATAAGGAATTATTAAGTATAATGTGAAAATGTTACCTGGTTTTGCGGAATCCCTGGTATGGTTGTTTGGGACTCTGCAGTTCTGCATAGTTTCATCATCATCATCATCATCATCATCATCAGTCTTTTAACGTCTGTCATTGGACATAGATCTTCCCCAGGATTAGACACACATCTCTATCATTTTCAGTATTTCTAAATTTGTCCATCTCTGCATCTTGTATTCTGTTGGCCTCGGTTTTGCATGTGATCTCTGAGGATCCAATGTCATGAGTCGTGATGTCCATCAGTTGTCTCTTAGTCTTGCAACATAGCCTACCCATTGCCATTTAAGTTTTCTAATAGATTCTATGATGTCTCTGACTCTTGTTTTCTTCCTTATATACTGTGCTGTCTTGTGATCTCTCCATGTGAGGTTGAGCATGATTCTCTCATGTGCACATTGCATGCTTCTCAGTTTGTGGGTCTGTCTCTAGGTTATGTTCCATGTTTCAGTTCCATAAGTGACTATCGGGAGGATGCATTGGTTGTATACTCTCCTTTTTAAGATTTTTAGGATCGACTTGTTTTTGAAAGTTAAGCCTGCTCTGCCGAAGGCTTGCCATCCTAGGGTGATTCTTTGCTTGATCTCTTCCTCCCTGGTGGGTTTCACAGAGATTTGTTTGTCCTTGGTTGATGTAGTGGTCTACTTTCCTCGGTTTGCATCTTCGATTTTGACAGTTACGTCCTTATTCTCAATGTGATCGTTGCACATGATTTTTGTTTTACTGAAGTTCATGTGCAGGCCAACTTTTATGTTTTCTTCATTTAGTTCATTTAGCATTAGTTGGAGATCATGGAGGTTCTCTGTGAAAAGGACGATGTTGTCTGCAAATCTTCGGTTGTTTAGATATTCACTGTTTATTTTGAATCCTCTATTCTCCCAGTCCAGGTTTCGGAAGATCATCTCGAGGCAGGCTGTGAAGAATTTGGGTGAGCTGGTATCACCTTGCCTTACTCCTGTTTGGAGTTGGAAGGGTTCAAAGTCCTTATGTAGTCTGAGAAAGGAGTTACTGTGATTGTATATATATTGTAGTACTTTGACGTATACAGGGTCTTCACCTTGTAGAGTGATGGCTTTCATGACCGTGGGAATTTCTATTGAGTCAAAGGCCTTCTTGAGGTCTATAAATGCTACTGAGTGGCATTTTATATTCCGCTGCCTTCTCTTTCAGCTGATTTATTGAATAGAGATAGTTTTATAAATTCCTTTTTTGGACAGCAATTTACCTATAGCTAGTTTGAGGAATCTGTGTAAATAATTTGTGTTTTCAAAAGTTTTTAAAAAAATTTTACACATGCACATTTCTGAAAATGTGACCATTAAATAATTTCTTTGAATATTTCTAAATTCAAAAGTAACATTAATATTGATATTGATATACATATAAAAAGTAAGATTTGTTTTGTTCTAATTTATTCATTTAATACATCTTTATCATTTTTGGCCCCAGGAAATGAAAAATAAGCAGCTGATAGAAAATTGTTGATCCCCTCAGAAAACATAATTGGGGTGGGGCTTAAAACCAATTAGCTGAAATTCTTTCCCTGGTTCATATTTGTAAAATAAAATATAGAATTTTTACAATATGGGCTCAAATGACAATAGGTCAATTTCTCTGCTCCTCTCTCAAGTGACCATTGTTCTCCCTCTTACTCTTCTTGCCTCTCTTTAAAGATAGAAAGCCTATGTACTCTCTTTGACTGTGGCTGATTTATGCAGCATCTGTCCTCTTAACAGAAGCCAAACACAAAAACAATTTTGAGATGAATTTTTATTGTAAATTGATCACCCCCCTGAAAATATATGTTGAGAGGAGGTGATTTTCAAAATATAATTTGCTAAAAACTTACCTTACTTATTCAAAATACAGCGGCAAGATTTTCAACTTTCCTGAACCAACTTTTCTAAAAACATTAATGAGATGAAGTAGCAAATTTGAAATGTATTAGATTGAAGCCCTGGATTTTAAGCAAAATCAACTTTTCATGACCTTTTAACCTCTTCTGACCCCAAAGGTCATCCAAATGTTATATATCATTTTTAAGCTGATATTCTAATGAAAAGAATGAGGGTTAATTTGTTATATTTGAGTCTTAGGATCTTGATACATGTACAATAATACCCATAGCCCTAACTTTTTCAATTTTGACAGTTGCCAGCCAATGTAGAAAAATCATCCATACTGAATTTTTGCAATCCAATTCAACTTGCCAAAGTCACTTTTCTGGTGTCCTACATCCTGCACAGACATGATACAAAGGTCAGAAATTTGACAACTGTGATGTCATATTTTTGAGCCTTCAATCCCATATTATACAAACAATGTTGGATAATTCAATTTTGCAAAACCTATATACTAAATGATGACTTGTTTCCAATTTTCATCCTATACCTTTAGTATTGAAAGGGGCTTAGAATATAGATTTATTAACCAATAATGTCCTCAAAATGTTTGCAAAAAAGATTAAAAATTCAGGTAAAAAGTTTTTCAAGGGTAAAAAATCTTCAAAGGGAAAAAAATTTTTTTTGACTTGAAAAAATATTTTTGCTACTGGAAAAATTGATTTGTCTTAGACCTCTATGGGACCCCCTTTCTTACTGAAGTCTTGCAGCATTGTCCCCTCTGCTAGTTACAACTGTGTGCTCATTATCCATGATATACTAATTTAAATGAATATATATTTTTTAGGTTGCCAATACTCTGAATGGACCAGCTGGGGTTACTGCAGTCATACTTGTGGAGCTGGCTCACAGACTCGTTATAGGTAAACAGTTTATCACTCTATGCAAAATTAAGGATTCTCTTGTGGCATCTCTACAATCAATTTTTTTGATTTTGCATTTGTGATTAATGTGGAACTTTGGGACTCGGACTACCTTTAGCACTTGATATTCTTTCTGCTGACTACTTTTCAAGTTTTTCTCACATTCTCACTCACCTGACGAGTAACAGAAAAATCCATGATAGTTATAATTGTGATTTTACATATGGCGTTTTGCTCATCCTAATAAAACACAATGAAAATAGAATATATTCCCAGAAATTAATTTCAGACTGTCATATTTGTTGATTGAAATGTTCATATATGGTAACTCACAAAATTTTTCTCTTTTAATATTTTAGAAAGCTGCTTTCCAATAGTACTGATTGTGGCCCTCCATTCAAAGCAGAAAGAAAAGATTGCATAAAAGAAATCTGTCCATCCGCTTGCGTTGTTGATAAGGTTAGCTACAATAATGGAGATCTAATCAGCCAAACAGCCTGTCAAGAATGGTATGTATATTGGCTCTTTATTTTTGCAAGAAGCTCTATCTTTACAAATTCTCACTTCTCTTTTCAGCCATGTTTTCTTGAAACTGATTTATACATGTCATATGAAATCATACTGATGTCTACATCAGTATGATTTCATATGAGAAAAAGGATATTTTCTGAAAGATTCCTTACATCTGTTTGCCATATGTAATCATTTCCACGTTTATATTTTTATAGACTTAGGAAGGTGCCTAGTTATTGGCTGAATTTTGATCTGAAATGTTTTCTCTATAAAGTTTGATCTATGTAATTAACATTCATCACTGAATTTAGAATGTTGACAATAAAGGTGAATAAATTAAATGATGTGTTGTGTTGAATAGATGCTTTTTTCATGATCAGGCTATAGATTTATCAATGTACCTATGTAGAGTATGATTAACAAATGTATCGAAATGTCATTATCTTTATTTCTATTGATGAGGTCAAGCAACTCAGAGTGCCTGAAAGAGCAATTGAATTTTGATAACATTTTCATTTATGTGCTGGTCCCTAAAGAATGGTAGTTTTTGATACAAAGGATTGACAGAAACCATTTATAAGAGACAACAAATTTCAATGTGAAGCATCAATTTAGAGGATAGAAAATCATACACTGAAATTCAGACCAAATCAATTAACTGGAAATTAATCAGATCAATTACCTGTTGTACAACCTTCTTCAATTAATTCCAAATGCAAACCAGACACTAAAAAGATGTGTAAATATTGAAAAAGGTTCCCTCTCTAAAAAGGGCTGGATTTGTTCATTTTTTCATAACTTTACTGCTAAATATGTCAAATACACTCAAAACAATCATATGAAGGCTCCTAAAATGTTAAATATAAAAACTGAAAAGACTGTTTGCTATGTCGGATATACTGTTTACGTCTTACCTGGACAAGTTTGTGGTCAGGAATGTTTTAATGAAAAAACAACTGATTTGTGATATTTAGTAATAGCCCTGATATCTGATCAATACATTGTTTTAAAAATAAAGATAGAAGAGAAAAAATTACTGGCTTTTTTTTCATTATCATGTTAACATCTGATATGTACATACATGAGCATACTTAACAGTCCAGGAGTCTTTGTATTATCTTTCTGGCATACTTGACATTTTAGCTATAAAGCTAGCTGGAAATGTACGACAGAACACATCTAGCTACTTCTAGCCATTTGTAGCAAGAAAGGAAGATGACTTTTTTCAATATTTATACAAGTTTTTCAAGTGCTTGATTTGCAAAGTTAATCTTGTTTGAACCTGATTTCAGTTAAATCCAAGGGGCTCAACTCTAATCATTTTATTTTTCATGCAAAGCATTGTATAATACATGTATAATTGAGTCTGACCATTTGGACTCAAATCTTGAAGGGGTTGATAAATTAATTTTTGGTACAATAAAGGTTTATGAGTACCTACATTTGATCCTTCTGAATGATTCATTTTTCAGTCTTTACTTTTTTTATCTATTTATGGAATCTTGGTTTTTATTAAATTGTTTCAAATCTTGTGATACTATTTCATGTAATTGAAGGAGTCTGAATTCTACAATTCACCCTTGTTGTTTCAATATTGAGTCCTTCTTTGATGGTAGAATATCTATAAGTAGATATGTTTGCTCAGAAAATGATTTATTTTGCAATTTTTCTTACTCACTAAGGCATGTTTTATCATTTCACAATTGCTCTAATTTTAATTTTTTTAAAGTGATTATCGATTGCCGTCATACGATAGTTGAATTTAAACTTGGTTTAGTTTTGTTTTTAGTTCTGTAATTCAAGACTTGATAGAATGCATCAAATTTTGAATTGGATGTGACTTGATTTAAAAATAAACAATATCATGATAAGAAATTAAAAATAGGAATCAAAATACAAGGAGTGATGTTGGCAGGTTGATTACTATAGAAAAGTGTGCTTATTTCTGAAGAATGTACTAAATATAAGTGATCTTGTCATTTACATGTTTCCCCTGTGGAAATTTTAAGCCCAATCCTTTACTACCTCACTTTACATTCAATCACTCTTTGGCTAGAAGCAGTTTAGGTCAAAGAATTTGGATGTAGTGTACTGGTTTAGAGGCTCAGCTCCTTGATGGATGACTCCTACATGAACTACTACAAACAAGCTATGACCCTAATTTGGTTGATCATTTGTGGTGAGGTAGTTTCACAATTTATGGTTGAAGCAGCTTTTATAAATTTTTTCCTAAATCACATTTGAATAGATTTGAGATATATCATTTTAGGCTACCAACTCCGTCAATAGAACTAAATGCAGCTCGACCTTAATTTTTTCCTGATTCAGCCTGAAAATGGTCTTAATGTATGAAAATTAGGTGCAATATTAACATTTAATGAGGACAGAAAATTTCTGTCAGCTATCTATCTTTGGGGTAATAATTATTACTGACGAGAGTAAAGAAATGAGAGTTTTGAAGAAGTGCATTTTATCAATTGTCTTCCAAATTTCATGTTTGTTAATGTTTTGCTTCCAGTGATTGGTTGTGATTGTACACACACACACACACTCATATATATATATACATATATGTATATGAATATTCTTTTTTTTAATTTTAGTCGTTGTAAGAATTTCCAACAACACTGCACACCAGTTATTGGTTCCAGAGGTAAATAATTAAATGATTTCCATTCACTCTTCAGGTTAAGTGCACTTGTATTTACACCATAAATATGCTTAAATTCAAGGGAAAATATTTTAGACAACTCATAACTGTTATCATTTGCCTGAAAGTTTTAAAGAATTTATGAAAGTGTTCAAGGTATCAAAATTATCCCTTTCCTCTACCATTGGCATCAATTTTGGCTAAATCGTGTTGAATACTCTAGTTTTCATACAATCACTAATGTTGAGCAATATTGAGTTTAGTCTGTACCTCGATGGGTGATCATTTGGGAAAACCAGATGATTTGAAAATTTCAAAATTAGATGATTTCAAAATGTATTGAACACTTCTTTCCTTTAGAAGTTTTAAGTATGGTTGAGAGGGAGGAAGTGGAACTTGGATACAACACTTCTTTCATCCTCAATGCCCAGGTATAGCAGCTAAAAGCTGTTTTCAGATGGTCAACTTTGGCTAAAAGGGGGCCTCAGAAAATATCTCTGACTTTTTTAACAAATTGTAGGTACTAATTATAAGTTTTTCCTAATTATTAAATGCATGAAATGTATGTGCTATTTTACCTATATATCATTGCTAGAGAGCAAAAAACCTTTGTTTCCCTCAAATGACTGATAAGCAACAAATTAGGAAAATGGTAAAATTATTTTAATGGATATTTTGTTAATCTCAATGTCTTCATATTTATTTAAATAAATGAAAGTAAACATGAACAAAAATAACATTGTATTCATTTAAGATTTTTTTCTCCAGTAAACGGAGGTTGGTCAATCTGGTCGACATGGAGTGTTTGTAGTCGAAGTTGTGGAGGTGGGCGTCAGTGGAGAGTGCGAACTTGTTCTGCTCCAGTACCTCGTTGTAATGGAACCTTGTGCCAAGGAAAATCTTTTGACATTGCCCAGTGTAATCTTGGTATACCCTGTAAGTATGCAAAACCTCAGCTTTGGGTTACCAGAAGTAATTTAACTCTTGTACAGAAAGAAATGAAAATAACTATAGACTATTTTTCCTTAATCTTGGTGAATAAAAAGATATGGCAATCAAATCATCGTCTTTTTATTTTTGACAGATTAAACAGTAAATTTTTGGCACAGGCTGAATCATAGGATTTTTCTGTATAAATGTATTACAGTATGTCTGTCACAATACAATTCATATTTGTAAGTGTTTACAATTCATTGTAACATGCACCAGAATAATAATGCAAGCGTTGTCAAGTTTCAAAATGAAAAACCCTGAGTATTGTAGTTCTAAAAATAATGATAATATTGCAGATAAAAGTTTGTCAAATTTTGATTTTTTTTCAAAATTGTGCGTACTCTGTGTTGATTGGCCAAGACACCAGATACCAGCCAATCACAGCACTCCTAGTCTCTTGCTGACTGAACAGGATGTAGGCTCCCTATCTCTCTGTCTACTGATAGAGAGAATTTGACTAGAAGACCTATAAGACCTATTTTGTAGTATAATAATTGATCTTGGTCACAAAATTATGCGGGAAGGATTGAAATAGGGTAATCCAAGCCAACATAAAAATATTTTTGCAAAAAGTGACATGATGGGCTCTTATTGTGCACTCCTGCTCATATATATTGGAAACTTATGGAGAATTTAACTGTAGTGATGCAAACAAAAAATAATACTTTTCTGTCCATCTTAAAAAATTACCCACGTACAATTTTCCCTCCGAAATTGTGAAGTATACCTGTTTACCTATGGATATTTCTCAAATTATTTTTTCAGGCTGTGTCCAGTCCAAATGGTCAACATGGAGTGAGTGCAGTGTATCATGTGGCCTTGGAATGAGACGAAGGATACGAAAAATTGCACCCAGAATGGAATGTGCAACACAACGTGAAGAAACACAGAATTGCGAGATGCCACCTTGTGGATGTAAAAACATGAGTCTTTTATCTATTTAAACATTGATTGAATTGGGGAAATGTTATATTGGGACCTAAAGTCCCAATGTAATATTTCCCCTGAAAACTTGGTTCGCTTCATTCATTATTAGACCTAACAATATTTTCTTAGTAAATTTACCCAAGTAAGGAGAAATATCCTCTACTACGTTTGTATGAGTCTGCTAAAAAATCCTATTTATACATTCGTTTAAGGTATGTTTTTATTTTCATTAAGGGTTATATTTTGAAATTCTATATTTCAAAATACTGTGTTTTAAAATACTATGTTTACCTACAATTTAAAAGTTAGTCTAATGCCAGTTCAAGAAAAAAAATTAACATAATTATTGATACTTGATAATTGATAATCTATAAGAGAAAATTTGGCTTCAAGTATTGTAAAGCAGTAGATGCCAGCCAATTTGCAAATAAAATTGAACTTATCTTGCCAAAAAGAAATGAGAAATTAAATGGAAGCTAATCTTTTTTTCTCTTTGCAGTATTCTGTGGACTTTGGACCTCCTGGTCTGTGTGTTCAGGAGAGTGTAGCTGGGGGCAAAGATACAGATTTAGACAGCTCAATCCTTCTCAGACTGATCCTAGATGTTTAAAAAATATGATTGAAAAACAAACATGCAAGCTTACAAAGAAATGTGGTAAACTTCTTTTACTTCTTGATGTTTATTCAAAATCTTTCAGCTACATTCTAAGAGGTAACCAGATAAATGGGAATTCAATGTTGTAACCTATAGAACCCAGTTTGTGTCTAGTTCAATACAATGAAGAAAGAAGTTCACCTTTTCTTATTCTCTTTATTTTGGGGAGTCCCCTTTCTTTCTCACTAGGACATGCTTAAAACAGTGAATATTTACACTAAGAAAAACAAATGCTGAAAAAAGGAATTCTGTCCAAGAGAAATATTCCACATGAGGTACTTTCAAAGGAAACCATCACAGAAAGTATCACCAGATAATACCGAAAAAAAGCATTGCATGAGGGAGAGTAAATCAAAAACCTAATTTTCTGTTTTTGGCTGTAACTTTTTATGCTCGACTGATACAAATGTACAAGGTACATTGTTGCAAAGTGGATAGAACTTTCTTTCAGAAAATATATATACATATGTATATACATCCACAATCTATACATTGTTGACTATGATATACACATATACTTGAAATTTCTTTGAAAAATGCTAAATACCTTGGTTCATGTATTTGGCTCTAACTTTCCAGTAAAGAGAGAAAATGCACGTGGGAGTCAAAATTTTTTTTCTCACTTCAAATGGAGGGTAAATATCTTTTCCATCTCAAGTCTCAAAATCAAGGATGGAATATTTTCGACTTTTAGGGGTTAACATCAAAATGGAATGGGAATTTTAGGGGTCAAAACCACAGGTAGATTCTTTACTCTAGGGGTCAGAATCGATGGTGAACTTTTCCCTCATTTAATTGAAAGAGTACCCTTTTCACTTCTAGAAGTCAAGCTGGAGAAATTTTTCCACTCCTGAGAGTCACAATAGGGTGGGAATTTTTTTTTCTCACTTTTAGGGGTCCAAATGGATGGAATTTTTCTAAGTTCAGGCGTCTAAATGAAGCGGGAATTTCTTTTTTACTTTTAAGGGTCAAAATCAAGTATGGAAATTATCCCACTTTTTAGGGGTCAAAATGGTGGGAGTATTTCTTTTTTCACTTTCTGGAGTTAAATTAGAGGGGGCAATTCTCTTTTTTCCCCCCTTAGTCATTAGAATCAACGGTGAATTTTTATCCCCCACTTTTAGAATTCAAATAGTAAGTGGAACCTTTATTTCACCTTTAAAATCAAAATAGAAGAGGACTTTTTTCTCCACTTTTATGGGTCAAAATCAGGATGAAATTTTTTTCCTTCTAGAGATCAATATGATATTTTTTCTCACTTAAGTGGTCAAAATGGGGTCGAAATAGTGTGGGAAATCTTTTTTTCTCTTTTGAATTGAGTGCATTGATGAGAAGAGATTAAGCTGAAAAATAAAACTTGTGTAAAATAAATGCTTTTTTTTATCATTAGGCTATGGATTTATTGGTGTACCTAAGTAGGTTAAACTAGTGTATGACTGGTAGAAGTATCAGTTTACTAAAACTCATTTGGAAAAATGGAATTTGCCGATTTACAATAATACTATTGATCAGTATACATGGCATGAATGTGTGCAAATTTTTTGTAAAGTGATAATGTGAAGAAAATTTTTTTTTGCTGTTCAATAGAGTGCCCTCTGAATTCAGAATATACACTTACCTCACTGTGTGAGACATGTTGTGATCACAGATTTGAACCTCTGAACCAAACATCCTGTGGGGAAATCAAACCTGGATGTACCTGTAAAAAAAACTTCTATCGTGATAAAAATAATAACTGTGTGAGTGAAGAAGAGTGCAGCATCTGCACTGCCCTGGATGGTTCAAAAAAGCGAGTAAGTTCTTTCAGTTCTTTGTAAAACTTGATAATTTTTGATAAGTTGCATGAATATACCTCAAGTGTAATCAGAAGGGATTGGTTGGTATCATCCGGGGCGGTAACTCAATGTGTCAACATCCAGCTTCTAGAAATTGTTCTCTTCTCTAGAATTTATTTCTGAGCATTTTCTACTATGAATCTCAAAAGATAGACAAAATTTCATTTTGCATAAAATCTGAGGGGAATTTTCCTCATGAATGCTCTGACCTAGAGAAATCTAAATGTATTTATAAGACATAAAAACATACTTTTAGTAATAGTTGAAGTTTTTCTTTTTTATTTCAATTTGTAACAAAAAAGCACTTCCAAGGTATTCATCCCTGAATTTCAAAACTATCACTGCTTGAGCCCTAATTTTTTTCTTTTCATTGCAATATGTAAAGTGTCTCACTGACATGAAATATGTTAAAAATAAAAAGGTTTTTAGTTAGTACAGGATATTGAAAGTTTTAACCTTGTACATATAAGTTTTCCAATGAACCTTGACATAATGAATTTGGGCTTAAACAAATATATGGTCCATAACAAACTTTCTACTTATTTACAGAACTTAGTTTTATTATTAACGCAACATGTGGACCATAACAGACTCAGCATCATGCAAGTTCTGTTCCAGCCTTTTGCAGCCTTTAGATCAAGATTCAAGTTCTTCTCAGGTCAATGAAACACAGCATCAACTTCCTGTCTTCAATTTTAAACGTTGTTATGATTGTATTTCAATTATTTTCAACATGAATTTTAATTTAATTTCATTACTTTTTAAATTGGCAAAAATAAAAATCGTTATGAATCTTATTTATTGTAATCACTGAAAACCATTTGTCTTGGCATTTCTGTTACAAATTGTAAACTTTACTCTGTGTGAGGAAAAAAAAAGTAATTTAATTTCACTAAATCATTTCTATTTTGTATAACTCGTCATTAATCTTTTCTTACTATTTTTTACCCCATCAATTATCATAAGATTTTGTATTAAAATAAATTATTGTTTGCTTTGTTTTTTTGTAATTAAATAATTGTTTTGTATGTAAGTTATTGTTTTGATAGTTTTATAAGATTGAAGGAAAATATCCAACAATTAAAATACAACCATAATAATAATAATTCATTCCTTCCATTCAACTGAAAAAAATTCAAATGAAATCAAATTAAAATCCATGAAGAAAACAATTAGAATACTACTATAAAAACGTTTACCATTGTAAACAGGAAGTTAATATTTCGATGACATGAAAATTGATACTTCTCTTTGATTTTAAGATAAATGCTGCAAAAGGCTGGACCACAGAACTATAATTGTGTGGAGCGTTCCAATCAAACGAATGAATAAAAACAAACAAGAGCAACAACAAAGATTTTCAAGTATCTGAGCTTTTATTAATAGGGGGATTGAATGGAAAATAATTGATAAAAACAGTTGCTTTCAAGGAAATATGTTGTCACAGAATTTACAGTGAGAAGTCCTTATAAACATAATGAGTTTGTATGTTTCTTGAAGTTTGAAGTTCAAGTTGTTTGAAAAGTTCTTTTTAATGATTCTTGATATTTGAAGGTTGAGTTCTTGAAGATTTGATGAGTAGCAAAGTTCTTAATGTAATTTGAGTTGAAAATTTGAATTTTTGAAGTTGATGTCTTGAAAGTTGATTGTTGTAAAATCTGTGTATTTTAGCAGAGTTCACCTTTCAACTTGAGTTTTGTGGCTTAAGGTTGAACTTTTGAAATAAGTGATTTGAGTGTAAAAGTATTTTTTGAAAGAGTCACCATTTAGCTGACCTAGGTAACAAAGGGGTTGGGCATTTGGCCTGATTGATGTAACTGATGTGGGTGACAAAGTGTGTTCTGAAAATGTCAACAGTTACCATGTTGGTGAGAAGTGAGAAAGAATTATTGTCCAGCTGATGTTTAGGGTTCTGGTCACATGATTATTTTCAGTGGCTCTCACTAGACAATTCAAAGAGACATTGACCAGTGAACAAAGATGTCAGCAAGCCCACAACAGGGTGAGGTAAATAAAGGATACAGATGAAGATACAATAAATTTCAATAAGATGTCACCAGGAATTCAGAATTTTCATTTGCAATAAGACAGCCAATCATTATTTTTCTAAACAAAAATTAATTGCTTTCCTTTGCTTTCAGAAAAGGTTTTACTGGTAGTATGGGCAAAAGTTCATCATAGCATGACTGCAATCTATTTACTTGACAATTAATGTATTAAAATAACATATTTGATTGTTGGTGAAAGATACTGATAAATGATGAGATATATTTCTTAAGATGATTACCCTCTGACTATTTTCTTTTAGCCTGGACAAATGTGGATCAAATCCAATGATTCTTGTTACCAGTGCCAATGCTCTGGAGGTGTTTCTGTCTGTGAAAGAATATGCAAAATTCCTTCATGCAGTTTTGTAAGTACATCATCCCAAGAAAGATTTCATAAAAAATTATGGCATTTAATCTTTTAATGCTTTTGATTATGGTTTTGAATAACATAAAAACAGGACATTGATTGGTTATTAATCAAAAGTTAGAAAATTCTGATATATAATCATTATTTGGTAGCTCAAAATCTACCAAGATTTTAAAATAAACTCCAAATCTTTTTTTCTAAAGCAGAAGCTTGCTTTTTCTCTTGTAGCAAACTACCTACAGGCACATTTTTCAATTAGCTTCACTGTATGTTCCAAGATTTTCAATATCTTATCAAATCTATGTTGCTATTAAAACTTCAACTTCCCAAGAGCCAATCCATCATGTTATCAACTCATTATTTGTATGATGTGAACTTAGATATTGTCTATTTCAGGAGGAAGAACTGTACTATGATAATATAAATCCATGCTGCCCATATTGTCGACCCAAAAAAAGTTAGTATACATTTTCAAAAAAGTTAGAATTTTTGAAAAGTAACTAATGAAGAAAATTTGAGTATAATTTTCTGAAAAAATTTGTTTTTACATGGAAACATACGTAAAGACTGGAATTCATTCCAAAGAGTAGATTTTCATTTTCAAGTTCAATCAATTTCTTTGTTGTTGCAATAAAAACATCTTTGATATATCAAACAATTTCCTCACTTGATGAACAATTAAACATATTTTGCACATTTGAAACTGTTGTATCTTTCTAAAGGCTGTTTTTTAGTGAGAGTGAAGAATCCATTATTTTTTGTTTTAATGGCTGAATTGTGATATTCTTTATGGAACTATAAAAGCATAAACAAGTATGGCAAAGCATCTATTTTTGAATTACTTTCTTTCTTCAGACAATACGTGTGAACTGCTCAGCAAAATTGACTATTTGTACAATGCAACAAATAACTGCAGGTCAACAGAGAAAGTCTCCATCAACTATTGTTCCGGTTCATGTGGTGACAGCTCTTCTACTCCAGTACTGTTAAAAGAGAAGGTTGAGTATCTTCAAAGCCAGTGCAAGTGTTGTTATGGAAAAGTGGAGAAAATCCATACCATTCCAGCTCTTTGTGGTGATAACCAAGAACTTAAAGCAAATCTGTATTATGCTGAAGTGTGTTCTTGCAATTGTGAAGTGTGCAAATAACAAAACATCAAAGATATTGCATGACATACAGATAATGATTTGGTCCTCCATATATACTGCATTCATTAAAATACCAACTTTGCTCACCAATTCAACACAACAATAACAGTTGCCATGACAATTTTGGAGAATTCCTCTTTTGACACATTGAATTAGAAGAATAATCTTATCACAAAATCATCATGACTCTGTTAATTTGAGAACAAAAAAATGTTTCCAGTGAATAAAAATCAATTAAAATGAAATTGACTTTTGATTATAATATTTACTCAAATTAAATCATAAGAAAACACATAGAAAATAAGTCAGCAGTTGTATTATACCTCGAAAAAAAGCTCATTAGAATTTATGGATGTATTTTTTCTATCATACTAAAACACAGAAAACCATTACAAACCTGCAATAGTCTATCTTGTTCTGTTGCATTATCAAAAAAGCTATTTGATATGTATATATATATATACTTATATACACACACATGTACACGTACACACACACACACACACATATATATATATATATATATATATATATATATATATATATATATATATATATATATATATATATGATTTTAAAATATCAATTTTCTTAAACACTCTTAAAAGTACTTGTTTCTGATCATTAACAATAATATCATATAAATAGCATTTTTAAGACAATTCATGATTGAGGGAAAAATTCAAGATTCAAACAATTTATTTGTTGGCAGATAAGTACAAATATATGATAGTTGAACCATCTCAAAATCTTGGAACTAATTTGAAAAGAATTTAGAAAAAATATTTATTTAAATATCCAAAGAATGAATAAAATATTTTTTTTGTATCATTTGTTTACGATTCAATAAAAATTGTGGAGACAAAATTATATATAAATACTCAATTTAACAAACTTTTTATGATTAGTAAATAAAAATTTAATTCTCAAAATATGATGAAAAATAATCATTTGATTTGCCCTTTGATTCCAACAGGGATATAGTTTGAACTAAATTAGGATCAATCGTGTTTTTTTTGCACACACTAATTATTTATGCAATAAGATTAATAGGTTAACGAAGTGAGTCCAACATTGGTTCACATGCTGACTACACTTTTCCTTCCAATCAGACAATGTTGATAAAAAAAGAAATAATCTCCAAAAACATTTTCCTAATTGATTTTATATTTAGTATACACAAGTTAAAAAAGGTATGAATTTTTTAAAGCTCTAAGGATTCAATAGACAATAAAACATTTTCTGTCATCAGCAAAGGATTGAAATTATTTTAGATGCATAAATAAGTTAGGTACAATTTAATTCAAAAATTGATTCTAGAAATCTAGAGGACTAAATCTTTTATTACAAAAAGCATCAGTAATGTATGGTTATTTGTTCAATATCACTCACTTCTGGAATGACAATTGTTGATAATTGCTTCTTCCTAAATTCTTGCCTATTTTTTCTTCAATTGTTAGAATTTTTATCAATGAAATATTTACTCTGAGATCTGAATATTTCATCTGAATGTGATTAATGTTTTCCTTTGTTTCAACCCAATAAAGTCTATTTGAAATGTTTATTATTTTGTTATTTTTCATCTGTAATTCTTTTCAAAAGTTCTTCAGCCCATTCTTGGAAATATTTTACTCAAACAATGCTTGTATGAATAGAATAACTACGTAAAAAAAGTAAATGCTACAATTTTAGGGAGTCAGGGGCCCCATGGTAAATGCTTGCAATTCTGATATATTTTGCATTCTTACATCTTGATACTTATGTGCGCATATATATATATATGTAATAATTAATGATTGTGTCATCCAAGGACAGCTGTTTCGTTGTATTACAACTCTTCTGTGAGGCTATAGACAATCCAATATCCCATCCAGAACCACAAGGTTGGATCAAAACCTTTGCTTCAAACCCAGAGGCCGGCATTTTACCCCTGCCCTTTGCAGAACTGGATGGTCAGTATTACTGAATTTAAGCGATATATTTATTTATGCACAATTCCTCATCCACCAGTGCTCCATTCAAAATTGTTAGAAGAGCATATATATATATATATATATATGGGTAATAATTGATAGATGTCCATATTTGAGTGAATCACTCATTTCGTCTTTGGACCGATAGGATGTTTTTGTTTCCAAATGTGATAAGTGCAAAATTATCTCAAGAAAACATTTGATAGAAATGTGCTCATTTTAAGGTAAAATAATTTTAGCTTATTAAAAAGCCAAGAAAAGGCCAAATAAATTCAACGCAGTACAATTGTATAGAAAGTACACTTCACTTCACAGTTGATTTGTATAATTTAAATCACTTCCGAACACATCTGAGACAAACTGGTGTTGGTGCCTTCTTGCCAAAGTTCATAGCAGCAGAAGTGTGTAGTAGAGGCCAAAGATATTCACCTTAGAACTCAAATATCAATATGTTTTGTGACTTTGTTGAATTCTATCACAAGATGATATTATGCAGGTAGTAATAAACTTCTCATCTACTATAGCCACTCTTTGAGTAGTAGCATGTGCAGGTTTAGTGGTAACATTTCGAAAAAAATTTTCTGAATGAAAACAACTTCAAAAGTGTGAATTTAGAACATAAGATCAGGAAAAAAAACATACCAACATCATTAACTGAATTTTTTTTGTTTTTTAGTAAGGGATTTTTGCCCTATGCCCACATGACCGCAAGTACAGTAGAGCCTGGGATATTGAATTTTATCTCTGCTTCTGGAAGTGTAAAACAAAAAGCAAAAGAGGAATTAAAAGACAGAAGGGACCAGCTTGTGATATTAAAAAAAAATTATTTGATGTTCATGCTGATGGTTCTGTTATGGCTGAAGCTGGATAGATAGGAATCACAACCAATACTTGTGAAAGCATAGAATAAGTGTCAGCATCCAATGACAGCAAAAGAACCAGTAAAAGGATCAAGTATTCAAATTGTATCGGTGAATGACCAAACAATCTAGATGTTTGTGATTGTGAATAACCAAGAGAATTGATAAATGTCAACATGCAATAAAAAGAAACGTAGGTACTGCCAGAAATGTTATTTTACACATCTTCATAGATCCACAAACAAGCAATATGTAAGAAATTGGTTATACTATCCTGAAAGCATAAGGAGACTATTCTGTTTCCCAAGCAAGATTATGACTTGAGGGTGTTTATCAAAGTTTACTGAAGAAAGGTTTTAATGACAGGAAAGATGCAAGCAATGTTTTATGTCAACATTAAGAAAGTTCCTTGCATGGAAAAGATTTGATATCACCATTGATGCAGAAAAACAGAGGTTCACATGTCGATTCCCAACTTGTGGAAGGAATGGAAATAACATATTGGCAGATTCTTATAGAAGGGATAAGTTTTTAGCAGAACAAGTTCTTTCATTTGGTCGTAGTGATGAAACTATTCGCACTCCTCATAATGAAAATTATTTTGGGTTGTTGGAGTTACAGGCTAAGTTCGACCCTTTTCTGACAGCATATGAATAAGTCATACATATCTAAGACTACGTATTTTACTTTTGATTTTACAACTTTTTCCCTTCATTTTAATCTATAATTTGCTTTCTATTACAACTATTAAATGGAGATGAAGGTAAAAAGTCATCATGAAATAATGATTCATATTTCATCTAATAAAGATAAAGAAATGAAAATGTACAGGTGAGAAATTCATCAAACAGATTGGATCCAGCATATTGGATCATATTATCTGAGAAGTGAAATATACAAGTATTATTCTATTACATTGAATCCTACTCAGTCATATAGCAAGAGTTTCTCAGTGCCCATAGGCAAAGACAGTCCCAAGGTGCAGTTATGCGATATCTCAGGGAGGTCATAATTATTAAAAGGCATTACAGGCCAGAAGAAATTTTACACCCATTTACACTAGCACTGAGGGTGGCTGGCCGCTCTTGCCCCCTCCTCTCTTGCTGCATCTCTGATTCCACTACAAATGTATCTAATGTGGACCAGCTGACCATGACTGATTACTGTCTTATTGTCTGGACCAGTTGAAAGATTTTTCAAGGACATAGAGCTGAACAGCTTGCCCAAAGTTTATTTGATATTTAAGAAGAAAATGTCATTGATATAAAAGAGTGCCAAAGTCCAAGTTATTATATTGCAAGTAACATGAGTGGCAAGTCTTATGGCTTCCAAGCAAGGATTACAGAGCTGAATCAGTTGCAGGTTATTTTCCATGTTTTGCATATTCATTGACTTTAGTTGGAAAATGTGTTTCTGATTGTTGTTGAAAAGATGTAATTTTCTTTGAATTTGTTGGAAGCCTGTCCCTATTTATTTTCTGTTCTTATCTATTGGTGGGCTCCTTCTAACACATGGTTCTCTTTTGGGGGGTCAACTCGTGCAACAAAAACACTCTCATGCAGATTTGTAACAGAAGTTTATTCATTCATAAGAACAGAAATAAAACGAAAATAGTTTTGTTTTTAGGGCACTTTGAGTAGCTTTTTCCCTAATAAAATACATTTCTGGGTTTTACAAAAAAAAGATATCTGCTGGAATTTTTTAAAAAGTTTTCTAAAAAAAAGATTTTCCTCAATTTTTCAGTATTTATGCTACCTATACGCTTCTGAAGCATGGTTATTAATTATAAATAATCAGAAAGTTTCGTCGAATTTGATGAACATGTTTTTTTACCTCTTTATTTATTTAACGAACAGGCGGTAGACTATCATACCTACGGGAACAGGTCAAGATATCATTTGATTACCTCCAGGTCAAGATATCATTTGATTACCTCCCTTTCAATTTATCACTGGCACTATCACTATCTTCCATGTATCGTAAGTGACATTTCTTGTAATCCATAGATAAAAGATGCATTAAAAACAAACACGCTTACTGTCGTTATGGTATGGAGCAGTTAGAAACCAAGTTACTTACGAATGCGTTCACCAGTGAACGACAGCCCCTGTAAATAAATGAATGTCTCAACGAAATTTCAGAAAAAAAAAAGCAATATTTTTTCGAAAATTAGCCATTAAATCAACTAATTTTCTTTGAATCAGATTTTTCTGTGGTTAATTCTATTCTAGAAGATTTTTGAAAATACTCTTCAAATTATTCTTATCAATCATGGAAGAATCAGTGTTTTTGTAATCATAAACCCCCACCTGACCTGAAACGCTTGAATTCTGATAGATAACAACCAAGAATGTGAAAACAAATTCCAATCCACACGGCCAAATGCTTTTCAAAAAAGCTAGAAAATAATGAATCAAATCATTTAAAATTTTCTCCTTTGAGATTCCATTGCATTATGTCAAAGTATTGTTTTTTTTTAGGCTAGGTAGTTCACTGCTTATTAGAGTTCAATGAATCACTAGGATAACTATATAAATAGAAGCATTTTGCAAGAAATGGTATTGTAAGCTGGATTTCTCGAAGGTATGTTGGAGACATGATTCCCCTTTGGATGAAATGGCGTCCTTGAAGGTAGTAGCATAAGAAGGAAGATGAGGATGGTTCACTGAAGGCCTGAGTCAAGTTTCATATAAATCCAGCCTGATACAGCTGAGAAAAATGATATTTAGTATTACTTGTCATGGTAGTAGTAGCAGGGACAGAGAGAGAGAGAGAGAGACAGACAGACAGACAGACAGACAGACATAGACATAGACACAGAGACAGAGGTGGGGGGGAAGAGGTAATTGATAATTGTTCTCTGGGTAGTCCGGTAGTTTCATATCAAGAAAATTCATATTAAGCATTACTTGTTATAGTTGTAGTAGCCGGAGGGAATGGGAGGAAAAGAAAGGGGAAGATGGAGATGGTTCATCCGGGGGCCTGGGTTAAGCTTCATATCAACCCAATATGATGCAGCAAAGAGAATTGATATTGAACCGAATAGAAACCGACCGACCGATCGACCGAAAAGTGTCATACAGAGATGCAATGAGTACATCTTAAACAAGTTGGAAAATAACAGAATGGAATACTCATCTGATGGAAACATTTCTCTTTTTTCAATCAAAATCCACGCATTCAGAAGTCGTTGTGCCATCATAAAAGTATTAGAAACGTCGTTTGATAAAATTAACAAGATAAGCAAGAGAGTTTATAAATATTTACGACTAAGCTTAACATGTCCTGGTCCAAGACACCCAGTAAGGATTAAACTTAAAAGCGATGGCTTGGCATGATACTTATCTCAATTTGCATTTCAAGAACTGATGGAATACATAGCAAGTGTAAAACGAAATAATCGCATGAATATAGAATTCAGTAAGAGTTCAGTTGACACATAAAGAGACTCAAAAGCAGGACGTTTCGGAAATAATAATACATTAAACCGGTGAAAAGTAGGCTCAAATATACACGCACTGCATAAACACACTCATCCTTTAGCCATCCTGTGTTCTATCTGCTATAATAACCATTTTAATACGTCATCAACATCATTTGCTCGCCGCCAATAAACGATAGTCAACCTTATTTAATGGATATATAAATCGTATCAACTCAAAAGTTTCGATACTCAGCTCTCTCCAAGGAAATCTAAGCCCTGCTTGGCCTTCTGTGCGATACACCTCTCACAACATATATAAAAGCGAAAATTAATAGATAATTTTGCCTCCGAGTTATAGTTATGAGAAGTGCAAAGTACAAGGGAAGTAATGCGTATATATTTGTTATTTCCCTTGAATTACGTTGCAATTGTAACAACATCTCTCTCTTTCTCTCTCTCTCTCTCCACACACACACACACACACACACACGTGTGTGTGTATGTGTGTGTGTGTGTGTGTGTGTGTGTGTGTGTGTGTGTGTGTGTGTGTATGTATTAACCGACTATACATTTAGATTGCTTCATAAAGAACTGTTTTCTTGTACTGTTTATCTATCTGTCGTAATAAAAACCATAAAAAGAAACAAAAACGCTCTCTGACCGGCAGATGCATGTGCGATTTCCATTAGCGACAGGAGAAACTAGAATAATGAAATAAAATGAAAGCAATCGATAAAAGGAAACCAGAAATTAACATCAACAATCCTAGTGAGTGTACGATTAGTGATGTTCTCGAGAGGATCAGATGAACAATACAGATTCTTCTTTTTTTTCTGGGTGTTTTTAGAATTAGAAAGCATCCAGAGAACCAATAGTTATGATGCAGGAGAGGTAACTGTTCAAATTCCTGGATCCATCCAAGATATGATTAATTTGTGTCAGCCCATGGCCTACCTTATGCCAAAATATCATTGATATTCGCTGAAAACTCGAAACGGATGTTGCATGGACAAACGTCGGTGAATAAATTAATGGATGAAGAAAATAATTTCTCAAAATTCCTGGACCCCAAATTTAACTGATTCTCCATTACCCCATGGCCGACCCTTTCAGAAAATTCCATTTTGATTTATCGTGGTTCTTGCGTGAATATGTGGCCACGATGCAGTGGAAGTAACAAAAATTTCGTGGATCCACTCCAAAATGAATCACTTCCTCTGTTACCAATCCTTTCTCAAAATCTCAATTAATTCTCAACTTCTGGAAATATTGTATGATGTGGACGGAAAGCGACGATGCAGGGAGAAGTAACTCCTAATGTATCCGCACTAAATTTTATATTTGAGATTCTTTCATGATAATTCGTATCCCCGTCAAGTTTGAGTCAGATTGGTCTCTTTGTTCCCGAAAGATGGATTTGGAGGACAAATGTAAAGATCAATCCAAAAATGCTATTACCGAAGCTCATTTCTCATCCTTCCACAAAATTTCTTTGAAATTCACGGAAATTTCAAAAAGTTTGTGGAGGATCGATTCAAGTTGTACGTTTAATCCCAAACTGATCCCCTGTTGAATGTTTGCAGAAGACAGGAAAATCTAAGTCATACTGGAGCGTTCCCAGGGTCATGCTACAGATTAAGCATGCGTAAACAAAAAGTTCAAACAAAACTTTTACATGGATCTATAACCCAGTTAGCAATTTTATTTCACATATACTATAAAACTTTTACATTTTTAAAAAAAATTATATTTAGCCCTTTTGAAAATAAAATTCAGTTCGAGACTTGAAAGAAAGAATTTGTCGAAATTGCACTGAATGCTTGATATTGGAAAAAATCAATACTTGAAATTAAATGATCAAGATGTTTGTGAATGATATAGATATTTACTGATTATATATATATATAATTGATAATTGTGTCATTCAAAGACAGCTGTTTCGTTGAATCACAACTCTTCAGTGTGGCTATAGACTATCCAACACCCAGCATCACGAGGTACGACCGAAACCTTCGCTTCAGACATTTTACCCCTGCTCTACGTGGAACTGGGCGGTCAGTAGGGCCGGACTAAGCAATGTATATTTACTTACGCATAATTTACCGTCTACCAAAGTGATCTATCCCAGAGTTGGAGGAGCATTGCATATAGCAGTAATAGACGGGTGCCCGACTTAACAGTGCTCAACCCGAAAGAATAATAATAATAATAATAATAATAATAATAATAATAATATATATATATATATATATATATATATATATATATATATATATATATATATATATATATATTAGTGTGAAATAGCAAATTTAGAAGACCATGTTATGTGCAAATGAATTTTAAAAATTTCTTTCAACGTTTCGCGAGTGCATACTGGATATTTTCAAAAAACATAATGGACAATACATGAGACCGTGTGTTCATATAGTCTTGTAGTGAGTGGGATTGTGCGGATTCTGAGTGTTTAAATCAGGAGTAGTGTAAGGACATCAGAGAGAGAGAGATCAAATGACATCCCGGTGTCGAAACTGAAACGAAAAATGGGTCATTAGTTGATTGATTAATATCTGAAATTCTCTTGGGGGTCAGTTTTCAGCTGTGAGATTTTACAGTCAGATATTATCTGACCTTAAATACTACAGCTTACATGGTGTCACCACGGTAGAGAGTTTGGAAACAGGTGTTTGTGTGCTTATAAGATCGAGGGGAATAGATAATGGGGATGAATCTGGTAGACTGGGGTTCCAAGTGGAGGGTGATGTTTTTGCACTGCATCAGTTCGATCGTCGCTTCACAACCGTCCTCCACCCACCGGATTTGGCTCTTACCCCAGATGAAATTATAGCCGAAAGGTCACTGTTTTGATACTGTATAGGAGTTCCAGCATGAATAGTGCCTAACACCAGGAATTTCAGGGAACGTTCCGAGCGTGGCAGAAGACCTTTACTATTTATTTTCAGCTCTACTCTAAAACTACCTAACTTTCATATTATAAAGTTGAATGTATCGAGCATTCAATGAAATAAATCCATCACATATCAGAAGTTGCTTTATATTATTAATATATTATTATATCATGCTATACTGAAAGCCTGATCTGTACCATATATATATATATATATATATATATATATATATATATATATATATATATATATATATATATATATATAATGTGTACTGTAGAGAGTGAGACAGACTCGGGAGTAAGGTATTTAGAGGTGAGGTTTATTAATCCTTAGATGTAAATTGTCCAGACATGTTTCTCACTCGAGGCCTTCTGCTGAGTGGGAGAATGTCCAGTTAGGTATCAGGTCTTTGGTTAAGCAGCAGAAGTTGGTCTTGGGGAGGGTAGAGTGTGTCAGGGTAGGGAGGAGTGATGTGGAGTTTGATTTTTTGGTATGTTAGGGATAGTGTAAATGGAGGGGTGGTGAGGTCAACGAGCTACATGGGTTTCAACCTTATAAGCTATTGAAAATGTGTTGGCTATGATTTGGACAGGGGTTATAACTGGCTAAGGTAAAATTTTTCTATGAGTCTGGGTGACTTTGAAGCTTCCATTATTGAATGTATCTTAGATGTGGGTGTGAGGATATTATTGGTAGGAGTTTTGTGTATTACGGTTCTGTTTAGTTTAGTGTTTAATCCATTAGGATATAGGGTTTTAAGTTTGTTGATCCACATATCTTCGTGTTTCTCTAGAACTTTAGTTATGTCGATTGGAGTAGTTTTTTCTATTTTTTCTATGATGGTAAAGCTAGCGTCCGTGGCAAAATTGTGGTCAGGTGTGCGAAAGTGTAGTTCTACAGGAAGTGGGCTACGCTTGTTTTGCGACTTAGTCCTATGCCTGTAATTGTTGAGTCTAATATTAAATTGCCACTCGGACTTGCCTATGTACTGTAACTTACATCTATTGCACTCTAGAAGGTATATAATGTTCTTACTGCAGCAGTTGCTATTGTGATATATGTGGTAACTCTCTTTTGTGGTTGTGCTTGTGAATGTGTTAGTGTACTTGAGGTGGTTGCAACATAGACTGTTTCTTATGTCGCAAGGTTTGCAGAATTTAATGGTTCTAGGTGTATTTTTGTGTACGACTTTATTGTTAACGATATTATTGCTACTGATCATATCTCTGATGTTTTTGGGTCTGCGGTAGGAGATAACACATGGGTCTGTGAATGTTTCTTTTAGATCTGTTTTGATCGTGAGAATGTTCCATCTATTATTGATGATGTGTGCTAAGGGTGGGAGTGTGTTGTTGAAGGTTGTTATAAGGGGTATGCGGTTGGGTTTGTTATTATGGGACAGTATAAGGGTTTCATCCCTGGGTATTCCAGTTGCTTTTTTTATTTGGTTTTTAGTGTCATCTAGCAGATAACCTCGTTGGGTGAAGTATTGTATTTCGTTATGTTTGTGTCTGTTAAGTTTACTATTTGTAGAGCAGATTCTTCTAATTCTAAGGGCTTGTGAAAATGGTAGGCTTCTTTTTAGGTGTTGGGGATGGGCTGATTTAGAGTGGGGGTAATTGTGGGTGTCCGTGGGTTTAGTGTAGAGGGTGGTTTGGAGGTTTCTGTTGTTATCTGTGTATATGCAGGTGTCTAAGAAGGCTATGGAGTCAGTGGATGTCGTGAAGTCAAACGTAATAGAGTCATGTGCCGAGTTTATATGTATAAAGAAATTATCTAGTTTGGCTTTTTCGCCTGTATATATGAAAAAAATGTCATCTATGTATCGACCATAAAAAATGCAATCATTATATATCTCTGGGTAAATGTAGATTTCTTCAAATTTACCCATGAAGATATTAGCATAGGATAAGGTTGCTACTGTGCCCTTGGCGCAGCCTTTCACCTGGAGGAAGTGTCTATTGTTAAAGTTGAAGCTATTTAGAGTTAGAATGTGATGCATAAGGTAGGTAATTGTTATTGTGCTGGGTTCTTTAGTAGTTCTATTGTTCAGGACTTCTGTAAGTGCTAGGATACCTTCATCATGTTTGATGTTGGAATATAGAGATTTAACATCCATACTGACTAGAAGTGCTTTGTTTGGGATTGCTATAATGTGTTTGGTTTTTTTTAGGAGGTCTGTGGTGTCACGTATGTATGATTTAATTTGTGTTGCTAAGGGTTAGATGTAGTGATCTACAAATGTGGATAGCTTGGTAGTGTGGCAGTTCGTGGAGGAGATGACTGGTCTACCTGGGTTATTTGGTTTGTGGATTTTGGGGAGTAGGTAGAACCTTGCGGGTTTTGTGGAAGTGGGTTTCAGTATATTTTGTGTCCTTTTATCTATCATGTTGCTATTGTGTAATTCTGTTAGGGATTGGGTAATTGTGTTTGTGTATTCGTTGAAGGGGTCTTTGGGGAGATCTTTGTAAAATTCTGTGTTGCTTAATTGTGAGTTTGCTTCTATGAGGTATTCATCTAAACCCCAGATGACTATGGATCCACCCTTATATGCTCTTGTGATTATCAAGTTGGTATTGTTTTTTAGTTTATTAAGGGCCTTTCGCTCTTTAGTTGTAAGGTTATCATGTGGTAGGGATTGTTGTGTGTTGTTGTTGATGTAGGTTTTTATGTCTTCTCTGACTGCTAGCTCAAAAGTTTGAATGGTAATGTCTATGTTTTTTTGGATGAAGGATTTGTTGGGGTCTTTAAGTCTCTCTAGGATGTCGCTATCATGGCTTGTTTTTCCAAAGTGGGCTTTAAGTTTGATTCTTCTGAAGAAGTCGTATAGATCTTTGTTAAGGGTGTGACTGTTAAAGTGTGGGGGTCGGGGACAGAAATTAAGGCCCTTGTTAAGGAGTTTGAATGCGTCCCTAGTAAATCCAAATTTAATCAGGTTCATTACTTTCCCGTCTGGGTCTTTCTTAATTCTGATGATGTGTAGTAATTTTTAGTAAGTTTTCTAAACTGCTTACTAGTGATGGTATCAAGTTTTCTAACCCCCCTTCCACATTCGGTGGTGGTGGTGGTGGGGGGGTCCTCGTTTTTTGGTAGAGTGTGTGTGTGAGATGATGTAGGGGTTACCAACGGGTCAGGATGTTCTGCCTATATATATATATATATATATATATATATATATATATATATATATATATATATATATATATATATATATATGTGTGTGTGTGTGTGTGTGTGTGTGTGTGTATGTATGTATATATATATATATATATATATATATATATATATATATATATTGTACTCTTTGTTTCGAGAGTGAAATACAGGAATCTTCCTCGAGAAAAAAACTAATTGTATGGCAATCAGCACCACAAGGCATGCAATTAGTCAAGTTATCGGGTTCTGAGTGCTAGATGTTTGGAAAATGTTTTTTGATAGAATTGAAATGTTAAAAGAATCATATCAAATATTTTCCCTATCCTGCTAAAATCGCTATTGGTCAATGAGATTGAAAAGGTCGCCTAACATTGCTATTTGGATGAGTTGCCAAATTAGTTGCTTAAATACATTGCAACAAAACCCATCCACATTTTGGAAAGAATGCAAGATATACTAGCGGTGAATTTCTGCATTGTCCCGAAAAAAAAAATTCTCGTGCACACCGGACAGGCCCACAGACACTCTTTTTTCTTCGTACAGCTCATCACCCAGGTTATATTGTGTAAGAAGAAATATATCAAGGAACGTAGGTGTTACTATATTATCAATTTTGAATATATACTTCTCCGGATTTTCTGCTAGTTTATTCATATTAATTTAATATTATTCATTATTATCATTATACAAAAACATTTAAAATTTGATGTCATTCATATATCATTGTCACAGTGGATAATAATGTCCTATCCAAAAAATTCAATTCATTTGAAAATATTATCAGTAAAAAGTCGACAAAGAACCTCGAGAAACTATTTTTTAAAAATCTACCAATGTTTCATGTGAAAAAACACTAATTAAATGTCAAGTATATATATGTTGCATGCGTTTAAATCTTTCCATGGGAAAGATACAATAAAAAAAAATATTGCGAAAAGGTTTTTAAAGTTTTATTTTCATTGAGGCTCGGTCGTTGGAATGTAAAATATTTTATGGTACAGAAAATACAGTCTAAATCCATAAGACGTATATGTGAAGCCAGTCTAAAACTGTGACTAAAAAATTAACTCCCGAACTATAGAACCTTCGGTTATCGTAAGAAGACGAGGAATAAGGATAAAACTTGGTAGGAATCCGTCGGTGTAATTATCGCATGATATCTACTGATTGATCTGTACATGACTTACGTAAGGCGTGTGCAAAAGTTTCCATTTGCAAATTTCGACTCAGACTGATGTTGACCGAAACCGAAAGATCTCTTTGATAAAACATCAAATGCATTTTCTGGTTTGCGTGTGAAATTCAGCCAAATAACGTTGAGAAAAAATAGTTTTACGAAAAATCATCAACAAATCAATTTCTGACATCTCGGCGTACCGAAAACATTTGAATCTAGATGAAAAGCATCTCTAAACTGTATTTGAGTCCCTTGGTGTTTATTAATTCCTCCCTAAAATATCTCTATTTATCCTTTATTAAAAATTAATAACAGGATCGGATTTAGCGAGTGCTGGAGCAGATGTCACAACGAAATCATTTAATTTTGAAATATTCTCAAAAATATTAAAACACTTGAATTGTCAGTAATTACTGCCAACTTTCAAACCTTTAAAACTTTTTTTCACCTGCGACCTATTTTGATGTTAAAAAACAATTGGTACTAAAACTATAAATTAGTTTTTAGCTGTAATTTAATTCAACGGTAATTGAACATGAAATCAGAAACAAATAGAGACCCTCTAAAAGTGTTTAACTGAAAGCTAAAACAAAGAAATAAGATTACGTTTCTTCAACTTGTTTATTTCGACACAATATAAGTCAAATCCTGTGACAGTTTCCAACCTTATTATAATCCGTCGGTCAGTCTCTCTGTATGTATTTGCTTACCACAAAAACAACTAATACCCATGAAATGTTCTGTGGGTACAGATTTGATCCCGGGAAATTAATTTTGAAAAACAACCCCTCCAAATATGTTTTCAAGGGGGGTTCAATTCAGAGTGGGGATGTTCTATTTGCATAATTATTCATCAATGGTAAAGAATATTTTTTCATGACGGAATGAAAGAATATTTTTTTCTCAAATCAATTCTCCGAGATGAAAACGTGACGTAGGTTGCTTTCTTTTTCAGAAAGAAGCTAAAATGATTTTCCAACAAATCTCATATCGCGATGTACATCGGATACCTTGAATAGAGGCGCTTTGATGTACGCTTTTTTTAATATAGTGCGGTTAAGGTTCATTTTTCCATAACAAGAAATTAAGGATACAGAGGCTTTGTCGACCACAGGGAGGGAACATATATTTTTCACTTTTAAGGGTCGAAATCAATGAGGAACTTTCATTTTTCATTTGTAGAGATCAAAGTCTAGAGGAAATTTCTTTTTTCTTCTCTGTCCTTGGAGTCGAAATCGAAGAAGGGATTTTTTCTTCTTTCTCGTTTTTCTTTTTCTTTTTTTCTTTCTAGGAGGGATTTTTTTTTCACTTTTAGGTATCAAACTCGAAGAGTAACTTTTTCCTTTTGGACGTCAAAATCAAAGGGATATTTTTACTTCTAGGTGTCCTAATCAGAAAGGGGATTTTTTTTAAATCAGTAATTTTTTGTTTTATTCCAGGGATCGAAAATATTTTTTCAAATTATAGTTTTTGGTGAGAAGATTTTGGGAAGATTATTTTCGGGCTTCTAAGGGGTCCAAATTGAGAGGAATTTTTTTCCACAATCAGGGGTCAATGTGCAAGGGATTTTTTTTTCATTTTTAGTGATCAAAATCCAAAGGAATTTTTTTTTTCGGGGTTCAAAGTTGAAAAAGGATTTTTTTTTCTTCAATTTTAGGGGTCAAAATCGAGGGGAAGATTTTCCCCCACTTTAAGGGGTCGAAATCAAAGGGAATTCTATCTTACTTTTAGAAATCAAAACGAGTGGGTGTGGGAGTATTCCCCCCGCCTTATAGGGGTCCATATCAAGAGGAAATGTTTCCCAACTTTTGGAGTCAAAATGAAAGAGAATCTTCTTTTTATTTTCAGGGTTCAAAATCGATGAGATTTTCTTTTTTACTTCTAGGGGTCATTTTTTTCCCTATTTTTAGGGATTGCCAAAATTTTTGACATTACTCCATTTTAACAATAGTCCCCTTTTTGATAGCAATACCCCTTAACATTGAGCCATTATTTTCAACACCTCTCCTTTCAAACCTTCTACAATTTTCAACATCAGAACACTTTTTTTTACATCAACCCAAGCTCTTTTTGGAGATTAGCCCTCCGTTTTTCTAGCATTAATGCCTGTTTTTAACTTTGCTCTCCCATGACACCTCATGGTGCAGCAATTTGAACATGGAGTGGAATTCAGAATTCGAGTGAGAAGAGCGAAAAGCGTTCTGGAGTTCAGAAGGGAATCGTATTAATCAACAGATTAGGTCGATCCTTCTTCAGGTGTATTCAATGAGTTTGCTTGATTTCGAAGCCTGTGGGGGGGGGGCTCTGCGAAACAAAACAAGCTTGTAAAAACATTTTACTAAAATGTTGAAGACTACAAAGGTAAAAGCTGGTGTTGATTGACTTGAGCTGGCACAGGAAATCATGAAACCTGATAAAACTATCACCACTGACTGACTGAGATACTGACATTCTTGCACGAAAACCAGTTTCATGACTTCTGCATTGCTTAAAGTTACAGTTGCCTCTGCTGAGTTTTTCATGAGTTAAACTCATTAGAACATACCTGTGTTCATCAATGGCATAAAAAAGTTACAGTTGTCTTACTGTCATCAATATCAATGCAGAACTCGCTCTGAAACTGCCATATGATGACTTGATTACCGATTTTGCAGCCATGAAAAGCAGACGTGTGTCTCTGGATCACCCAGGTTTCAGGAAGCAGATACAGTGGTTTGTTTTGTATGATCAGAGGAAGAACACAGTAGTTGGTAGGAGCAGTGATAGCAACCGTGGCTGAGCAGACAGAGAAAAGAGCATTATCTATAGAAAAGCAAACTGCATCAACAGAAACTGGAGAAAAATTGAAGGAATGGTGGCTTAATTCCAAAGATACTATAGGAAGTGGAGTCTTCTTGTGGTAGATCCACACCAGTTTTCGCACGTAGTGTCCATTGTTGAATCCGAACAGTGATGAATTGTTGAGAGACGAGGATTTTGGATCCTCGTGGGTGATGTGTAGTTCACCAGCCCAGTAGATGTGGAAGGAAAGGAAGCTGTACGAAGAGAATGGAATGTGCGCCAAATATGAAGTTGGACACGCATTGAAGTAAAGAGGAATAAACACATATAAGAATTATGGCCAGACAAGAGACGTACGTTTAATACAACAATAAAGATGAGGTACATGTAACGATAACATATATACGATCGATCGCGAGAAGTAATGTTAGGAGAAGAGGTAGAAAAGAGATGGCGAAATGTGGGAGCTTTCTTGTCTTGATAATGCTGGCGTCGGAGTTGTAGCGGAGTTGTCTGAACGTATGGATTCCTTATGGTTGGATTGCTCCCAGATACGTGGAAACCGGGTTCAGTGTGCAAGCCTTACTTCCAAGTAAGTGAGTTAATTTGGGGGCTATTCTCAGTCGCTGTTAGACTCTCGACGAAGAGACTATGAAAGACATAGAATATGGAGTTTTATCCAAGCGTGTTTCCCGAAGTGAGGATGGTGATTAAGATCGGATCGGCCAGTGGGTTGGCGACATGATAACGATCTTAGAGAGAAGGAAAGAGAGTGGCCGGCCGCAAAAGCCGGGGCCAGAGGCATGGCCAGCTAGGAATACTGGTGCCAAGGAGCATTGGGTCAGGGAGAAGAGAAGAGAGAGAATGGCCGGCTGCAGAGGCCGGGGCTAGAAGCGTACCCAGCTAGTGGTGCTGGAGCTAATAAGCATTGGACCACGGGGTCGTCAGAGGAAGTGACGTTTTGGATAAGTAACTAAAATGAGAGTTTCGTACTTATTATTATTTCGTATTATAGACAATTATACAATTAAACTGATTCGCATGCAAGGCTTCTATATTATCTAGAAGCATATGCCTGTCAAAAATGACACAGCTATTTCTGTATGGGTCAGCACTAAGGATCATAAAGCTAATTTATTTTTGATAATTCAAGTGTTCTAATCTCATGTTAATTTTTTTTTCAAGTCTCAACTCAAACTGTTTAAAAGGGTGATCATTGATCGTCCTAAGACTAAATGTTATGTAAGGAAGAACACCACTGATATCGTGCTATATGAGATAAAGTCATAGAAGAAGTTAATTTAATAGAACTTTACATTACATTACAAAATAAAGTTGAGTATCATTCTTTTTTTCAGAATGTTTAGGACAAAAATTACGAAATTAGACAAATCTGGCATTTATACTCTACCTCTTTGTTTTATTTTAGTTTCAAACGATCACTATTTCTGTGACTAGTTCTTCATTGTTATGCCCGCACAGCCTACCTCATTTCATTACAACGTGTAGTTGTTTTATTTGCTGTGTTAATCTATTTCACGTGTTCGGCATTGTTTATTACTTAAGAATGAATATAAAAAGGCTATAAAGACCAAATTCATTTTATAAACTAGTGAATAGCATTGAAATATTTTGCAATATATGTAAGCGCCATAAGGAGAATACAATTCATAGTTCTGCATGTCAAGTTCTATGGACTCTTTATTTAGCTGCTGGGAATAGGGCAAACTATCCCAGGGCTTCAAAGACACATTCTTTTTAACAATAAAAATACAACAGAGACGAATCGGACTGCCCTAACTATCGGGGTACTTTCCTGCTCTCGTTCGAAGGCAAAATCTTTGAGAGTATACCACTAAACAGACTCGTGGACCAATCACCGAGGACCACCAATGAGGCTCTTTAGCAAACCAGGGCACGGCCGACATGGTTTTCACTTTCAGACGTATACAGGGAAATGCTGAGAACAAAAAGGGGTTGTACGTTACCTTTTTCAACCTAACAAGTGCATACTCGATCGAGCATCTGGATAATGAGAGAAACGTTTCTGACACCACCATCATCTAACTCGTCGCGGTACAGCTAGGTCAAGTCAGATACAAGAGAGACTCCTCTAAACCCTTCCCGAATCATAAAACGGTGTCAAAGAAAGCTGCGTGTCATCGCATAACTTGTTCTCAATGTAATCCAGCATGATGCCGAATCAGGCAACCGAATTAATAAACGGCAGGCAACGTTTGAACGTTTGCATTTGCCCTCGGAGTGTCGATGACCTGTTCAATTTGAAATAACTCCGATCACACACCAGTCAGAGAGCTTTAGTCGTGATCATGCAGCTTTAGTCGTTCACACTGAAGCGGCCCTCCGAAAGATAACTTTCCCTTGCAGGGACCAAAAAACTTCGACGTAGAAATTAGCTTTAAAAAGACGGTCATAGCAATAAAAAAAATCTACACTGGAAGATAGCAACATTCACCATCCATCTTCATCGGCCTGACTCCGCTCGAAGTTATCCAGGTGAAGAAGACTGGTCAGAGGATCTCGTCACGGATTTCACTCGACCTTCTCTGCATCATCTCGGGGTAATTGTACAAGATCCTACATCAACTTTGCTGAGAGGGAGTCGTTAAATTACTTCCTACAGTTCTCGCGTACATCGTCAAAAACCGCCAGCCATTGTGAATATATATGTTGGTCATCCACTCTATCCGACTTCAACCTCAGACCCTCCAGTTTATCATTGTGAGTAAATTCGTCAGTTGCATAATATCATACGATGTCAGTTGTAGATACATGTCGGCTGCTTAATATCATACATGTCGAATGTGACCTAATTGTTTTTGTCATTGGTATTTTGTCTGTAATTCGGTTACCGCCCACCGCATCCAAACTTCCACACCCTTACAATTGGAAACAGACTGGCTAAGGCAAACCAATCCTTTAGTGTCTGGATTGGTGAAACCTCCAAGGAAGACATGAAAATTAGTCAACAAATTCATAGAATTGCCCACTTTCCTGTACGCAGTCGAATCCTGGATCATATACCAGTACCACATACCTTCTTGAATGCATCCACCAGCTCTGTCTCGGCACCATCCTCAAAGTACAGTGGTATAACTTCATCGCAAACAATGAAGACGTCAGGAAAGCCAGGGACACAAACATCGAGACTGCAAAAGACCAATTGGCGATTAGTAGGCTACGTGGATGGAGGACCATCGGCTCCCAAAGATTCTCCGTTTTGGAGAACTAACCTATGTTTAGCAGAGAAGCAGTGACCCCAAAAAGAGATACAAGGACTCCTTGGAAAAGTACCCCATTTCCTGCGGCATCAACCCCAGCCAAAGGACGGGAGAGATAGTCGAGAGGAATGCATAGCGACGTAACGTCTACCAAACAAACCTAGTACCAAAACTAAACGTAGAGCAAAGAAGGCACCAGTTACTGTACCTCACACGTAGGTATGGCTGCTCACGTGACGTGGTATACCTTCCCAAATGTTCGTTTGTGAAGCCATAATTACACACACACACACACATAAACATGCACATACATACACACACACACATAATATATGTAAACTAGCGAATGTTTGCGTGTATATATTTTATATACTTCGGAACAGCTGCACACTAATATCTAAATTTGAATATATATATATATATATATATATATATATATATATATATATATATATATATATATATATATATATACATTTTGGAGGATGATTTTCCTAAACTAATTTGCTAAAAACTTTCCAGGGGTCACACTGGTACACACAGAAAATTTCATGGGCTTATATTGTGTGCTTTGAGTGGTATTGTAAACTATAATTAGATTGTTTAGTTGATATATACATTAATATATTGTGTTGATAAAGATGATAATTGGGAGGTGAAGAGAAAAAATATGAGAAAAGCAGGTGTTACACCTCGAATTTTATTTCATTATCCCGTGGGCATGTTTAGATGCATTTCAATGGTTACCAGTCATCTTTTTCAGAGAAGCTTGTAGCAGTGCAGAGGAAACTGCATGCTGTTTACAAGTGGCAGATTTGAGGAAAGAAATGGGAATAATTCCGGTTACAATGAGAAAACAAAACACGGACTCATAGAATACCACCCAACACTACTTTATTTCAATAATAGACCGTCGTCCCCATAAAATAGCTAGAGCGTTTGCAAAAATTCCTAACCCCATTACTTGAAAAATCAGCCCCACACACTTCAATAATTTTGGAGACCTTCTACACAAATCTAGAAGAACATAGATATAAAAAACGAATTCATGGATAGTTGAAACCCTACCCTTACTACATAATCACTTCAAAAAGGCCTTAAACTATTCCTAAAAACTATCAAAATCATCAAAATATACACACTTTGTATAACGAGCCGGTTTCTTCAGGTTCAACAGAAATTTCTACCAACAAAAATTTGGTTACAGGGGGGGGCTCGTGATAAGTGAAGTTTTTGCCTGACTTTTTCTAAAATTTCTGGAATCAGGCCTCTTCACACATATCTTACCCAAAATAGCCTCCTATTTTCGTTACATTGACGATGCCCTAATTCTATACCCCCCAGTACACAGATCTAGACAACATAGTACTAAACACAGTGGAAAAGTCGAAAAGAAATTACATAAAAACAGTACACGACAACATTAACTTCCAAGAAACTGGTCAACATCCAACAGACCATTCAGAAATAGTATGAACAAATAAAATCCATTTAAGAAAAGAAGAAGATATGTCTCACCCATCTTCAACCAAAAAAATTAATAACAACACACCTTACTTCCAACCCGCCTCTTATATGTCAACATCTCTCCACTCTAGAAAAAAACACATCCAAGCAATTCTTTCCTGAAAACTGACCATTTCCATCCTGACCCCTCCTCTCACTAACCCTTCTTGTGTCAGATAAGCTTGATACTCACAGACGCAGATGAACACACCCCTAGCTCTTCCTCTCATCGGTCCTTCCTATTCAAGATCAACCTTGAAACCACACAGATATACACCCCACCTCCCACACTTACTAATCAATCCACATCTTAGAAATATCCCCATTTCTTTCTGCAAATCTCAAACATGTAAAAAGCATACAGTTTTCTCTGAAAAAGATGGCTGGCAATGGCAACCATCGAAATGCATCGAAACATGCCCACTTAATGATAAGAATTTTCTCTCAATTTTTCTTCTCTTTACCTTCTAATTGTCTTTTTCATCAATATACATGTATACAGAGAGAGATAGATCAGTGGAAGCGAAAGGATATACACAGAACTGAGATAGATAGACCGGTGGAGAGGTAAGCATGAAGAAGGGTGGGTAGACAGACTTTTTGGTGGATTGTAATAAGATTAATTAGTCAGGTGTGTGTGTGTGTGTGTGTGTGTGTGTGTGTGTGTGTGTGTGTGTGTGTGTGTGCGTGCGTGAAAAAAAACCTTGGTAAGAAGATTGACCTTTGCAGAGAGAAACCGACCAAAGATGGACAAGAGTGGAAGAGATAGAATCGAGCAGATCATGCATGTTAGAGACAAGTCAAAAAGAAATATTTCTGTACATAAACTGTGGGCGGAGAGAGTTTGTTCGCCACTACTTTTATTCTCTTCCCATGTCTATCTGAAAACAAATGTTGAATGGCAAGGTCATGTGTCAGTGTCAACTTTCCGTGTCACTGGCTGGTACACATTGAGTGGACTATTTCAACATGTTGACTTAGACTGGCTTATAAGATACGTACCGATGCTTCACTCTCTTGATTCTCTGCACGCATACGCAGTCATCGGTACTAAGTGAAATTAAGCTTATAATCACAGAAACATGCAAGTCGGCATACATATTAATTATTGTTCATTCGCTGACGTTCACACGGATCAGCATGGAATTTCAAATAGTATGGATGAACGTAAACGACCATTGGTTATAGCAAAAAATATTTTTGTTCCGAAGAGCATGTGAATAAACATTGGAGTATCTGTAAAATCGATGTATATTTGTTGCCCCTTCATATTATGTATGTCTCCTTTTTTTTTTTTAAATTTTTCAGAATTACTTTTTCAGTTTTATTCAGACTTATGTTGGTTTGATGTTGGCACAAACAAATACAAAATATGTTCAAAAGTTCAAGTGAATAGATCGAGAAGTCTAATAGTAAACAGAGAACATTATATATATTATTATGTCTACATAACTCCTAACAAAATACACTCACATTATCTGACTAAACAGACTTTATTGACGCAGGAAAAGGCAGATAGAAGTGAAAAAAAACCTCATTCGGTTAATCATCATTAAATAGAAAGTCGAATTAAATCTGAATCTTCAGCCCAACGCCATCATCTAAATCTTTGTTTTGAATTTTTATCTTTTTTTACTTGAACACTGATTATTTATATTCGTTATTAATAGAACTATAATCGATGTATTAAGATAGAGAGATGAAATTGAGAACAGTATGGGAGTTGCTTTTGCTGCAAAGACGAACAGATGAGGTGAACAAAGTCACGTTCGGACCATTTAAAAGGCTTCAGGGACAAGAAAACAAGTAAGGAAATCTGATTCTCATGATGGAACTAACAAGAACAGCTGCTATTACGTTAGCAAGAGGAAAAAAGAGAGAATTTTTTTCTGTGTTGATAGGTTGGTAGTGTTGCTAATGACTTCCCAAGGACAATCGTCAAAGTGATTTCAAATTGCCGCTACAGCTGTTAACTTTTCCTTCTTAGGTCCGTCAGAATTCCTCGTGATTACCATTGGCAAGTGACGATCGATGATAGAGAAAAGAATCGTGAAATGGATGCTGTGCATCTCACAACACAACACACACACATTGAATTAAATTGACTACTATTTACTTTCATCAAAATTTTCATGTTTTTATTACAGGTCGCCACTCAGCGATAAGATTCGAACTCATGTCGCTCTTGCAAGGGAGAAGCTTGGATTACGCCCAGCTGCTATACCACTCCGCTCCAAGCTCGTACCGAAGATCTTCGAAATGGATCTTAGAATTGGATGAATTTTTTGTTTACATTAGTTGGCCAGGTCCAATTCCTTCACCTTTTCTTGGTGTTCATTCACATATTCAAATTACTTGCCGCTTTGCCAGCAAATTAGCGGCCGGCTACCCAATAAAAACCGTTAAGGAAACCCGTATATGTTACGAAAGCTCCATGGCAAAAAAAAGTAAAAGTTTTCAAACAAGGTAGATAAGTAGTGATGTAAGTAGTGATGAAAATTAATACAGAAGTATTACCAACGGCAACAACAATAATAACTTTAACATTGTTGTTTTGAAACAACAACAACAACAACAACAACAACAACAACAATAATAATAATAATAATAATAATAATAATAATAATAATAATAATAATAATAATAATAATAATACATCAATTTTGAATGAAATAATTCCTTTTTGTTGTCCATTTCGGCAAGTTAACAAATTGACGCTGAGAAGTAGAATAATTATCCTGTTCTTGTTTCCCATACACTCTATCGCAGCTTGGAAATGGCTGAGTATCGGAACCAAAAGCTAGAAGCTGAATTCGGGTTTCATTCAATTTTGCTGAAGACCATTTGAAAAGATCGATAAACTGTTTAGAAAAGCGTCTATTGACGAATGATCAGATTGGGAAATATCTAAGTCTATGACAAGGACAGTGTCAGAATTGGCCGAGAGTGAATGGGGTTAGATATTCATCTGCCGAAGGTTTTTTTCACAGAATTTTGGTTGATACATTTTCCAACTTTCTTCACACAGGATTATTATTCTGTACTTCAGTAATGGGCAACATTGCATTTTTGTGAGATACCATTGACGGGTTGAGTAGTCTCTCTGAATTATGTTCTCTGGCAGGTGTGATTAAGCACGTGTTTTATGTATTTGTATATGTGTATGTTAGCATGCATTTTTATGAATCTGTCTGTGTGCAGGTTTTTATGTACGTGCGTACTTAGTAGGCGTATGTTTATATTGTGTGTATGCGTGTTCGTGCGTACTTCATAAGCGTGTGTTCATACTGTGTCCATGCAGGTAAGTGCATCTGTGTTTATGCGTGCGCACGTGTGTGTGTGTGTGTGTGTGTGTGTGTGTGTGTGTGTGTGTGTGTTTATGCTATCGTACAGTAATGTGAGCCTCTGTGTTAGACACGCGTGTCTGTGTATCTCAGTGGCACTGACGGATGAAATCAGGATGAGATGTGGAAACTGATCCCCACAAACTCCATGGCAACAATCACTCTTGCATGATGGATGAACAAAAGTTGGCCTATCATGGCTTCCAGGAAAACTGACCTCGATTCCCCCCCTCCTCCTCCTCCTCCTCCTCCTCCTCCTCCTTCTTCTTCTTCTTCTTCTTCTTCTTCTTCTTCTTCTTCTTCTTCTTCTTCTTCTTCTTCTTCTTCTTCTTCCATGTTATACATTGTATCCCATTCCCCCCTCTTCTTATCTGGGTCTTCATTCTCTCTCACTGATATCCACGACCCTACCATTTCTTTTTGATAGTCGACACCCAATCTCATTTCTGGTTTCGACAAACAGCTCGACCTCTAACCACTTTACTTGTTATTAAAACACAATACACGCTTCAACAAGGACAATTTCCAAGCGTAGACAACGAGAGAAATTCGTTCCTAAAAATAAATAGATGAATAAGCAAATAAATCAAGCAAAAATGTTTGGTGGGATATTTTCCATGAGAGCGCTAGGAAATGCATGAAAAATGCAGGATTTAGATTTAAAAAGAAATTTTTGGTTTTGATTTTTATAACTGACTAAAAAGCTAAGAAGTATCGTTGAATTGTATTGTGAATGAACCCCACAACAAGTGGTGATGTTTTCAACAACTTTTCAATCTCTATCAAACTTAGAGGGCTGAGTTTTAAAAAAAATCTGAAGGCAAAAATATTGCGAAAAAATAATTTCAGATATGTTAATCTAATGTTAGGGAGGGAAAGTCGGAATGTAATTTTTTGCTCCCTATCAATCAATTGTGGTGAAAAAATGAGAGGAATAAAAGTTACTTTGAGAAACGTATTTCCTCTATTAGAACGTTGTTTAGTAATGCACAATTAATAAGCTTAACATAAACAGACATTTCAAGGTAAGAATATTTGTATCAAATATGAAATAAATACCCAAGAATTGATCGATTGGAAAAGAATGCACCTTGAGATGGCTTCACATGAAAATAGAAATACGATTTGGTTTTACGAAGAAGGTCTTCAGAAAAAAAAATAAGAATCACCTCTTCCCTACGTCTTTTCCCTACTTCTGACGTCTTGGGGACGATTTTATAGAAATAACCTCATGCGCTTCAAAGAGAAAGTATTAATGGAGATATGTAAACAAATATGTTTCACTGAGAAGTAAGACGTCAGATTTCATAGGAAAAGGCTAATTATCAAATTTTGCTAAATGATTTCTCTTCTGTACAGGAACAGAACAACAGCCCCGACCAGCAGCATATTGGCTGAGAGATGAAATTGGAAAAGAACAGAAGAGACCACAGAAGGAAGGTATCATTTCATTGGAAGCATTTTGAGAATGGGTCACATCCGCAGAGCCCATCCTGAAGCCAGATTAAACTGTTCGGATTCGTGGAGGTTATATAGTAATCCCCTATCCTATTTACAAGCTGGAGATCTCAGTCAAGTCTATCAACAGTTACTATTGGACGAAGGAGTCAAGAAGTTTACTACTTGAATCAACGCTGAAAAAAGGCTATTTGTGTAAAGGTAATCGTTTGTGTCATGACTTGAAATCCACGCCTGGAATTTCCCGAAGAACGATGGAAAATGTTTTGCAAAGCATTCCAAGTACAACTGTTAGGATTGACTACATTTTTTCAACTGGACAGACCGGAGGGTTCACCTAACAACTTTAGAGCAAGTATTGGGGAAGTTAGATAAGTTTGGTGTGCTTCACAAACGCTAAAAATTGTAAATTCTTGGTGACACGAGTGATTCATTTAGATCACAAGATGAAAAGATACGACACTCAACCAGCTGAAGTCACAGGCTATCAAGAATCCTCTATGTCTAACAAATACCAGAGAATTACAAGCATTTTTAGGAATGTTGAATTACGATGCGCGTTACATTGCAAACATATCCAATACTTCGACACCATTGCACCAGCTGCTTGGGAATGAAATAAAATGGAAGCATGGAATAAGGATTCCCTTAATTCCCCAAAATTATTTGTACATTTAAACCCCAGCAAAGAACTTACTTAAGCTTTGCGACTCCTCACCTTATGGACTGGGTACGGTCACACATCATGGAGGAGGGATCTCACGGACATATCGCATAGAACTGTAGCACCGGCAGAAAAAAAACAATGCCCAAGTTGGCAAGGGAGTTGAAGTTTTAGTCTGAAGTGTTCCCTAATTTCAAAATATCTGTATGATTCTACATTTAAGTTGCATACAGACCACATAATAATTGTCCATAATCTTTTTGTCTGCGGGAGCTTTGAGCCGAAATCCAATCAGTGCTAAAATATGACGAATGAGTTAAATTAAATGCCAAAAACATTTTCCAAATATCTGATATACTTTATAACAATTGATAAAAAAATGCTATAGACAGAAAATGCACACAGAGGGCAAATATTGGGGAACAACACCCCCACCAATAAGCCTGTTATTGGATATTTCTGGAAAAATGAAGAGATTGCTGCAAGTATTCAGAAGTGCACACAAGTAACACAATGGTAAGCTTATTCATCATTAAAGTAACCAGAACGTTCTTTATTCCAGAGAAAAACTTGAGTACTTAGACCAGACCAATCACATATAGAATATATGATATAAAGCGAGCTATGGGGGACTTGTGATGGTGAAAAACATCTCTGCAGGACCGAAATGGTTTTGTGGAACAGTGAAATACTGGCTCTGCGACGCCCATGATAGAGAATTGTGGCGAATCCTGGGAAGGTCTATGTCCAACGACGGATGTTAAAAGACTGAGGATAATGATGATGATGATGATGATAATTTAAACCGGTCCCTTATCCTATTTAATCCAGTTAGACTGGAAGTGTAGTTCGACGCCATATTGATCATGTGATGGTACGAGTGAAAGGTTTATCAAAAGGTCAGGAAGTGGAGATTTGAAACTGGGACTAAATGTGGGCAACATACTTGATAATAGTATCGATCATGCCACGGCTATCCCACGTGTCAGTAGGGATAATTTAGACAATGCAGGAAGTCCGAAACACTGCACAAGAAGGCAGGAAAATGTGGAGTCGGGAAATTACTAAATCCAGTCCAAAACTTCCAAAACCATCTAGCTATTTGGAAGACTAAATGACTTGAACTCTACTAGATTTTGGCATTCAATTGGGCAGGCCTAATCCTTTCTTTCCGGGAAATTTTCATGTTTTGTGAAAACATTTCAAGTCTTCATAAATCCTTACTGTATCGTAAAAAGTACAATGTATTATTCAGATTATGCATTCCATCGTTTCTGGATCATGCTTGAAGCTAAGAAAGTAGAATGTAATTTTTAAAGTGAATTTTTACTTGCCCTGAAAAAGTTATAGACGAGATCAATCTTCCTATAAACATCTATTATAGAAATGAGATTTATGGGTAGATACAGATGTACCCATACATAAATCATAACATATCCCATCGAGCCTGGGCCTATTACCAGTCTTGTACAGGCCTGATCTCACAAAGGAGTTTGATATTTCTTAAAATACGAACTACCTGAGATAGAAATAGAAAAGTTATTGAGACGCACAGCAAGTGTCCCACACGCGGAAGTGACGTCACTATGACATCTGTAGAACTTCTCTGTCTAAATATTTAATGGCGCCCGAAAAGAAAAAAAGGGAGAGTGTCATGGCAGACTGAGAGGGAGGACTATCTTAGAATTTCACACACGAATAGAACCCAGTATTTGTTCCTCTTCGATGGTCGAAAGAGGCGAAAAAAAAGTGAAAAAGTATATGAATGTCTATTCATGTTTGAATGTATGTGCGTAAATATCGTCACATATAAGTATGCGTGCGTACGATTGTATGAGCATATGTAAGTATGTAAGCCTGTGTCCCTATCATAAAATGCGTCCCTGTAATGACATATTACAGCTATTATTTCGGAATGGTAGTTATGGGTGACTGGTTCATCCCCTCTCTTCTCCATCAAACATCGTGACATGTCAGAGACGAGGCATTTAGACCTGATATCTGGTGATAGAGCAAAAGGGAGGGTTATATATCTATACCTTTCCCAAAGCCATTAGTACTAAGTGAATACAGCAAAAACTCGGACTGCGTTTTCCCGGCTGATAACTGTTAGGCTACTGCACACCTCGTCAAGAACATTAAATGATTTGGCCTTGTGCGATTTGATGGGCGGGTGTGTATTATTATTATTATTATTATTATTATTATTATTATTATTATTATTATTATTATTATTATTATTAATGACGTTGTTGTTTCACGATTAAAATATCCATGTTGATATGGTATATTTTGTTTCAAAATTGCTAAAAAGTATCATTTTTGACGACTATGTTGCTTAATCATACTTTTTAATTGAAAAAAACTTTTCACAGGCTTTGAAGCGACTTTATACACACACACACACACACACACACACACACATATATATATATATATATATATATATATATATATATATATATATATATATATATTCAAAGATATTCGTCTGAAGAAGCCAGGAGGCAGAAACATAAACTTGTTTGTGTTGCTGATCCTTACTCCATTTTATTTTAAGCTCCACTCTAAATCAACTTAATGTTTAATGTTGAATGTATTGAGCACTTTATGGAATAAACCCATCACACATTGGATATTGTGTTATGTTATATTGCATTCCTGATTTGTAATATATATATATATATATATATATATATATATATATATATATATATATATATATATCAATGAAGAAATAGAAAGCAGATCAGATTTGTCATTCCTAGTTTCTGAAGAATGTGTTAGGCACGAAATGTTGTCACCATATCTCTTTCACCCCTCTCTCTCTCTCTCTCTCTCTCTCTACATATATATATAGAGAGAGAGGGGGAGGGGGAGTGAGATAAGCATAATAATGATATGATGGGGAGAAAGTGAGAGAAGATAATAAGATGAAGAAAGAGTGAAGATAAAAAGATTGAAATAAAGTGAAAAATAAACGATGAGAATCAAGATCAAGAAAGAGAAGTGGTAGAGGAAGAGAGAAAGCAAATAGAGTGGAAGAATAAAAGGTAAATAAGAAAGAAAGAGAGAGAACATAGCAGAGAAAAAAAAGAATCAGAGGGGAAAGAAAGGAAAAGAGAGAAGAAACATAATGGAAAAGAGAATGGGCGAAAGAGCATTAAATAAGCGATGAGGGGAAAAACGAGAGAGGGAGAGAGAAAGAGAGAGACAGACAGACAGACAGAGAAACAGTGAAGAGGGTCATCAAGATTCGAATGAGCTGGTGTGTGAAAAGGAATCAGCTCGACTGAATGAGAGAAATGATACTGAAGTATAAGGTGGGATTCCTTCTCTACCCATTCTCCCAGCAGCTCGGTCACCTTCCAATCCAATGTCGGTCATGATAGTAGAGACCCTTGCCTCTGCTGAGCCCACCCAGCACCCAGCATGGTTTTATGTTTGCTTTTCATGCGTTATCAGAACTTTTTCGTCTTATCTATGTGAGCACCGGACCTCCATAACCACTGACGTCCGCCCATATACCATTGCGACCTACACGAGAAGAACTCCAAACAAGATGGACATTTTAGACGCCAGTGCGTTTACATTGGCAACTATTTTTCAAATATTTTTTAAAAATTCATCCTAGGCGTGGAGAGGGCGGATATGTAAAATTAACACACACACACACACACACACACACACAGAACAGATGAACTAGCAGTAGAGAGATGACGGTTTTGAATACATCAACGCAGAAATATACAGATGTGTGCGTATGTGATGGTGCATTTAAATACACATGAAGTCTTCGTTATAACAAATTGATTTAAAGGTAGGGTTTGTCGTCAAGGCCGGAAGTGCGTTATCCCCGATGATTATCCCTCATTAGGTATATAAAAAGTAAGTTGGATCGTTCGCTGAACTCAACGAACATCGTTCGATAATTCCTAAGGCAGTTCGGTTGTTATAGGATTTTCAATTAAAATATCAAAAATTGTAGAATTAATAATATATATTTCTTTTTAACTACCCCGGAATATTATTTTTTTTTATTGTTATATTTTTAAATTGTAAGAAATTTTCTCACAGTAAGATTATCGATTTCGGGTGTCAAATTTCCAGTGAAATTTTTGGCTATACTTATAAATGAAATGAGTGAATTGTCACTTTTTCGTTCCAACAGCAATTTCTTTCATTCATTTATTCTATTTACGCCATATAATTTCCATATAATTTATTAACCATGTAATGACAAGAGATCATTTCAAATGAGTGTTTCAATATGATACAGCGCAATTTATAACCATGTACACACACACACATACACATATATATATAGTTACATGATTATATATATATATATATATATATATATATATATATATATATATATATATATATATATATATATATATATAAAGAATAATGAATAATCTAAAACGGGTACACAAGTTTCATGGGTGCACATGCTTCAGAGATGATATGTTACTGCTTAAATGCTAGAGATGAATTCGAAAACCTCTGAAGATGTTATGTTTCTATATAAACTATTCCATAACCGTGACCAATTCCCATTCTGTAGAGTAAACATAGATCTTTAGTTGGGAAGAAAGTTTGTGCATGCGTACATATTTTTATGTAAAAGAAAAAAAATGCACGTGAAGAAGCATTTATACAACAATACTTTTATATATACCTGAGTGTATGTAAATACATAAGGGTATACAGTGGTATATACTCATGTATATATAAATATGTACACAGATATATAAGCTTTTTAGTTAGGTTCACATTAGCTGAGTAGCAGACCTCCAGCAGAGAGAAGTTCAATTAAAAGATGACCTCTTGGAGACTTATATCATTGGCTTGAAAAAGGATATCTAAAATCCATAAATGTCTGAATCTCAGATTCTTTTCTCGGGTGAAATTAGATAATTATGTAACCGGTACCATCTTGTTGGGATAGAGTACTGAGGCATGCGATCCCCAAATTAGGTTTTTGTTGAGTCTGCTTTGAATAAAAAAAGTCAGGATTTTTCAGGGAGACAAAATTAACACAGAGAAAGATATAAGAAAGACGAATAGAAAAGATAGGATATATTTTTGATTGACCTTATATATGTCTCTATATATAGTCTACTTGAATTTAACAGTCGATCAGTAGAATTAGTTAGAGGTCTTGGGGTACATATTCAACAGAAATCTCCATTTCAAATATCATAGTAACTAATTCACAATATAAACAACATCCATTTAGCATATCTTATAATGAATCTGAATAGTGAAATAAATCATTACACAAATATAAATAATAAAATCAAAGAAAATTCAAATTAAACGACACCAATGTGTTACAAATTATGATAATACAATCAATCTAAACATTGATATACTGGTGGGGTGGTTGAGTTCGATCAGCAAAGGTAAGGGATACCATGGTAAAATGCCTGTGCTGTTTTTGTTTTTTTTTACAATCCCTGAAATAGGTACACGGTTAAACAGCGTGTGAGGATCCACAATAAAATCAAATTTATGGTATAAGGATTCGAATTTGAATAATGGTTGTAAAATCAAATTATGCTTGAAATATGGGAAACTCTGTACTCAGAAAATAACTGTCTTGCATGACATGGCATCATAGAATTTTCTTCAAGAAAATTTTTACAGCTCTAAGGCTGTATAACATCTCTAAAAGATAAATTCTCTTTCAGCCAAAAAAAGTGCAAAGTTTCCAAGACTATATATATATATATATATATATATATATATATATATATATATATATATATATATATATATATATATATATATATATATCATAGCGGGCCCTGTGTACGGAATAATCCTCCTGACTATCAAAGATGATACTTGAGAACTGTCGAGCCAAACGTTGTAATCTGAGTACAACCCGGATGGATTACCAAAAGGCGTTTGATAGTGTTCCACATACTTGGATACTAAAAGCCTTAGAACCGAATAAAATCGCGCCAGCTGGGAAGTTTCCCACTTGCAACTTGTCCAGGGTCAACCCAACTTTTTAAACCAAGGGTTTGCATCCTATGGTACACCGAGGTGGTGAGAGTAGGTCGTAGGTTTGGCAGGAGTGTTATACTCCCAGCAAATACAAACTAGCTATGGAGGTCTGTCGCCCCTGTATGTTAGTATTCCAACTGTAAGGCTAACCAGTGGATTAGACAACAGGACAGGAATATTCCATAGATGTCAAGCTGGCGATAGAGATCTACTGCATAATGAAAGAGAATCAGGCTGGTATGGCTGTCAGCAACCTTAGGAACAAACCCTTTAATAAAATAATTGCCATGAAATAGTAACACGGGGATTATATTGAAAAAAAAAGGAATATATATATATTGTGGGAAACCCAGATCATTTGTCAGAATGGGACTTTTGCATAATATCTAGAACATCCTACCAACCAAATACAAGTCATCAGAGTGGGAAATGAAAACGCGAAGAAATAATAAAAGTAATAATAATGATAACAGCAACAACAACGACAATGTAGACGAAGAGAAATTTAACATATAATAAGCATTTATGCAAATTTCTTTTCTGTTTGCACATTGATCCCATTGGTTAATTTTCTCTCCTATTATGATTGGGCAACGAAAATGACGTCATAGGTTCCTGAAGACTTTATACCTGATCACCTTTTTAGACAGTTGAGTTGTGTCGAGTTTTGAAAAGATTTGAAATTAGGACATTTGAATTATCAAGAATGAATTACCCAATGCAATAGCTTTAGGTTTCTTAGTGCCGACCCATACGTAAATAACTTCGACATTTTAATGATAATGATGATGATGATGATGATGATGATGATGATGATGATGAGGAGGAGAAGGAGGAGGAGGAGAGGAATAATAATAATAATAATAATAATAATAATAATAATAATAATAATAATAATAATAATTGTTGAGGTCATCATCGTCATTACTATTATCATTGTCAGCATTTCTGCGAGAACAAAAAGGCTGCAAAAGAAGTTCTTATGGGTGCAAAGACTAACTTCTTATCAGTAAGAAGATACTCGAAAATTGTTGAGCCAAACCTGAATGGATTACCAAAAGGTGTTTCATGGTGTATCACATACTTGAATATGAAAAGCCAATAAAATTGCACCAGCTACAATTGATTTCATCAAGCATAGCATGACACTATGGAAGACCAAGCTCCTCTTCAACCACAATAAAGGCACCTCTGAATCCAGGAATATCGACATTAACTATGGAATCCCCCCAAAATATTCTCTTTTACCCAAACTCCTTGTCTGTTTAGCTCTCATCCTTTTTTTAAAGTGAACTCATCAACACCACCTATGAATATAAAAGCGTTAACAAGAGAATATACCACCAATCCTTCACGAATAATCTTAAACTCTATGTAGATAATGACTCTTAGCTAAGGGGTCTAAACCTGAAGAGGGAGGTTCGTATGAATACCTTTGAAATGATGAAGGCAATGGAATCTGGCATGCATTCATTAAAGAAATAATAAAAAAGCCGAAACTAAGGGCTTCGTCCTTGTTGCCCAAGACCCAAGCCTTCTCGCCAGGAATTACCCAACACACCTTATCAAAAACAGTGCTAACCCAAACGGCAGGTTCTATAACAGCGCAGTGGAGACTGTCGACCACATCATATCTAGATGTTCTGATTTAACCCCCAATGAATACAGACTTAGACATGATAGAGTGGGTCAGTATATTCACTGGATATTCAATTAGCACTATGACGCACAACACACACTACATTGGTATGAACACCACCCAGATCCTGTAACTGAAACACAAGATGCGGCAATTAATTTTCCAATACGCACAGATCGAACCATCAAAGCCAACCGCAGATATATAATTTATAAGGACAGAAAGGAAAAGGGATGTCTATTAAAAGATATGACCATTCCACCAGACGAAAACATTTGTAAAATACTTGGAGATTGAGATCACAAAAATGTAGCAACTTAAGATTCGAACAATACCTGTTGTTATAAGACCCTTTGGGGGTCATATAAAAGGCGTAGGCAAATATCTAGGGAGTATTTCCACAACCCGCTTTTCTCAAGTTCCACTGCAAAGCCCGAGGCGCCGGTGCTGACGCTTGCCTGCTAAATGGGCCGGGGATGGTGTGGTGGTAGGCATCAAAGACCGAGTGCACAGGTGCAATGTGTCAGCCAATGAGGGGACACTTAGGCTGTACATTGATAAGCTTATCTGAAACTTTTGGTCCCCTTTCTATCTCTCAATTTAGCTGCGGAGAGGTAGTTCACCCCGGAGCGGCACTGTCCCATTGTACTAAGAAGGACAGGTCGGGCTCATTCGGGCGCTTCCGCCACCTTGGTTGCTTTAGTAACTTCAGTTGCGTGGACTGCAGTTATTTTTGTTGACGATGCTCCATTTTCCGACGTTAAGTTCACCTTGTGTCGCATCTCGCCCCCGTGGAAGAGAAGAAAAAGTTGGATGGATTGATTACAAAAAAGCATACATGATCCCACATAACTGAATACTCGAATTCCTCAGAATATTCAAGATCAGCGAATCAGCGGTGAGAGTAATAGCCAACTCTTTGAAAAACTGGAAAGAAGACTCGACAGCTGTAGGAGAAAACTCAGCAGAGGTAAGTATGAAAAAAAATATTTTCAGAGGGACTCTCTGTCCCCACTTCTACTTGTACGAAAGATAATACCGCTAAATAGAACCTTGAAAAGCAGCAAAAGATACCAATTCTCCAAAGCAGAAGGAAAAGTCAACCACCTCGTGCACATATTTGCAAAGAACAGGGAGGAACCCGAAATGTAGTTCAACAAAGTTAAAGAACAGAGTGATGACTTGGGAATAGAAAAATGTGCTCTATCGGTAATACTTGAGGAAAAACTTATGTTGGTTGTAGGAATAAGCTTATCGCAAAACAGAATTATAAAAGCGTTAAGCAAGAGCGATACAAATACTTAGGGGTTCTCGAATTTAACTAGAAGAGACGAAAGTGAAATCAAGGAAGGAGTACCTAAGGAAAATTTTAAAAAAATGAAAATAATGTAAATAGAAGAAAAGGGATGAATATGTGGGTAGTATCGGTAATGAGATACACACGGCCATTTCTTGATAAGGATGAGCTCCAATGAATGGACCGGCGAACAAGGAAACTCATGACGATGCTCCCAGAGATGATTCAGACAGATTATACGTGAAAAGAAAAGAAAGTGCTAGAGGATTGGAAAAGTATGTACAACGTGTAGTGATGGTATAAGAAGTGCTCAACAAAAAAGCAACAGATAAAAAGAATAGCCTACGAGGAAATGATGAGAACAAGGAAAGTAGACTTGACGGTTGCAGAAGGAAACTTCTTCTAAGTGGAACAAAAAGATTCAAGGGAGAATTCTAAAGAGAGGAAATATCGCAAACGAGAGATCATGAACGCAAAATACATCTGAAGAGAGAAACGGAAAAGAGAGAAATGTCAAAACGAAGACCGACAGAATGCAGTAAACAACCACCAGCGAATATAAGAAATTAGACCAAAAGGAGTACAGACACGACAGAGTAGCATCATTCATTCACTGGGGTCTGTACAAACGACTAGGATTCTGTCATGTAAACAAATGGTACCAGCAGAAATCAGAGATTGCCCTGGAGAATAGAAGCCATAAAGTACCCTAACACTAGCCCTATCCAAGCAAAAAGACTTTATCTTGTAGTTGTACCCAAAGGAGAGATGTCCTGGCTGTCATCGACGTAGCTATACCTGCAAATAACTGAATGAAAACGAATAAGAGCGAAATCGACACTGACAGACGGAAAGGATCAATTCTAGCGGCTAGTTACAGCCACATCGAATTTTCCCGTCCGAACACCGTCCTGTCAACTTCAGTATCAGTTTTTTTTACGACCGAAGGAAACCTTCAAATGTTGTGTTTTGAATTGGAGTACTTTCGTAAGGACCTTCTGCAAATCAGAAGCATCCATCGATTTTTCACTCGACCCAAAAAATCTGAAGCAGATATCAGGCTAGGATTAAATAAATGATTTTAAAACAATTCTTCTCCTCTAATCCACAATTAGTTGTATTTAAGCATAAAACCTGCCTAGTCCAGATCAATGTTATTTGTGGATTGAAGTAACTGATTTTTCCATTCCTCAAGGTCTGAATTATCAATTATTACTGAACGTAAATATCTGAAATGTCGGTTTCGGAATTTGGAATCATCTCAGTCCTGAATCGTCTCGATATGGCGGAGATTTCATCCATCAGCTGTCAAAGCCGTTGGTGCCCAGGGCGAAACTTTGGTCAGTCTTTATTCATCTTGCTTATCAAGTACGGACTTCCATCCCATTGATATAATTAATGAGCTAATTTCATTTTTACTCCCTTATTATATTTTTTTAATTAATTCTCATTTATCAAGATATATCCACGACTAGTTTTCAGGTGTCCATTTTTATCAAAGACAACAACGATATTTCTGTTATATCATAGTTACTTTTTTTTTTTTAATTATTTAATTACTGCTGAGTTGTAAAATCTGATCGGGGTGGGAACGGGGTCCTGTTTTGGCACTTGCGATCTCGCATTCTTTATTCTTCGCAGCATTGATTGACCGATACATTAGGTGAATCCAAAAGCAGAATCTTGATTTGAATGTGATAAACTCCAAATTAACCTTGGTAAATTAATGGTCGACCATTTTGAATGCGTTGGACAGATGCAAATCGATCCGGGAGGCTTCACTATCTTCTCAGAATCTCTTTATACGATCATAAAGTCACTGTGTAAGTCTGCTTAGAACAGATCAATTTGACGATAACAGCATGCAGATAGTTAGTCAAGAACTTGACGAAAATCCCAAATATGTTTAGCAGAGTTATAGTATTGTAGCCCCCTCCCCCATGGCTACTCTTCAGCTTTTTTACTTTTTTATCATCGGCAACGTGCTTCCCTTTTCAAACCAATTGTTGTACACGGTTGTCAAAAGAAGAACAAATATTTGCGGCAGCCGACTTATTACTGGCTACCCGTTTCAGTGACCCAGGACTTCATAGCTGCTTCGTATAACTCCAGTTTGGAAAAGTCGGCCTAATAGCTACAAAACTTCCACTCTCAATGGCCAGATTTTCCAGTAAATAGATCCTTGGAATACTTTTGAAAGCCAGGGCTGATGATAAACGTCATTCAGCGTTTATGTTCGTCCGGTGTACCGATCACGTGGACACGGACGCAATTATTCCTGGCGTAATTCTGGGCCAATATCTACGGCTATAAAAGTCATCCTCTCTAACTTCGTCCCAACGATCTGATTCTGTGAGAATCCACAAGCCACTCGGAAAAATCCATTTACATCTTCTGAATAAATCAACTCATACATTCGCCAAACATAGCATTTTGTTAAGTTACAAGAGTAAAGTCCTTGGAGAGGTTTTCACTCCATAGGTACCTAATCACAATATGCTAAATCCATATACTCAAATATTAAACATGACGGAAAATCAGCCTTAAAATAATGCTTTAATTCTTGAAAATTTTCCGGATAGTTGTCCATTTATTACCCTGTCTCGCCACTTTGATAAAACTAAAATGCGAAAATGTTTGTTGAATAATTTTGATCGAAATCCTATTTTCCTTGTCAACTACACACACATGCACCCGCACACACACACACATGCACCCGCACACACACACACACACACACACACACACATATATATATATATATATATATATATATATATATGGGGTATGAGAGTGTGGTTAGAATACTAAACTAGGCCATTCCATTCGTCAAAGAAAACTGCGAATATGTGATAATGTAATGCTGACACTATCTATCTATATTATATAACTAATGAGGTACCCAGAGTTATCTGGGAAAAACTCTAAATCTGACAACATTAGGAAACAAATGATATTTCATTGAGATTTCATGAAATCAAATAAAGGGTGGGAGAGGCTGCACTCGCTTGCACCCGACTCCCTCAACGTTTGAGCATAAGCATTGAAAGAATGAGAAGTACACATCTATGGTTACTTATGACGAATGAGACGTAAGGAATAGAGCTACTTTGTAAGTAGAACACTTATTAAACATTCAAACATTTCTTTTTTCAAAATGCAAATTTCCCGAAAGTTTCCGGTTTTAATAGATTTGAAGCACATCAAATTAAAAGAAGAAAACTAAATGGAAGACAAGTAGAATTTCTCCATCAGTTCATGAACTCGTATTCATATCTCCATCCCCGTAAGTGAAACGACCATGCATCTATCACACAAGTCACGATTATCTTCTCCTGAATTCTCCTCACTCCAGGAAGCGCACGTGGGTTGAATCCATGTGTTTTCTGTGATTTAAATTGTCTTTTGTGTTTTTTCACCATCTGAGAATGGCTCCAAAGTTTCTCACCGGTGATCACAAATCCAGATATCGCGCATCCCCCCAACTTGGCAATCATACCAATGACGATTAAGTCTCCATAATCATTCGTTGGTCCTCAATATATCAGGCTTTGTGGATACAAATCACCTTCGCTTCATTGATGCACAGCAACCAAGACAACAAGAGCTGCTGCCTTTCACTCGAGCACCATCTTTTATTTGGCTCTTCTACGTAGCTACAAGCTCACACTGTATACCCATCTCCTTCCTTAATTACGTAGGCCTCTTCTATCACGATTGTTTTACTAAAGTTTACGTGCATTTTCATTTCTGCTTTATATTATTGTTATAAATGACTCATCATTAAATGTACGTCCTATTTCTTTGTGTGAATATTCGTAATACGATTACGAACTTTGTTTAATCCTTGCGTCCATGTACATACGCAGAGCAGACATTATGCCTTCTCTTATGGAAATTATCGATTACCTTCCTTCGACAATTATCGTGGTGTCACAGTACGTGGTGGTAAACTCAAAACACGTGGAGACAAATTCTTTTGTCTTTAGCAATTGCACATTCTCGTCGCTACATAGAACCAAAATCAAGGTGCAAATATAAGTAGATATACAATAGATATGTATATATGTGTAGACTCTCTTTTCCACTCACATACATACATGCATACATATATATAAACATACATACATACACACATATGAATATATATGCATACATACATATATGTGTACATGTATATATCTGAATGTGAATATATGAATTTATGTATACGATCGCGTTGATGAGCGTTATCTGAAAGCGATATAACTTGCTGCTTGCACGTGTTCTTTTTTATCGATAGTTGGGTCAACATGTGGGCCTGTTTGGGAACCTTTGCAAGAATGTTGGTGCATGTCAGAGATAATATAGAGTAGGAGATTAGGTACAGCAATTGTGTATAAATTTATTCACCGTCGCATGTATGGATGAACGAGTTCCCTGTTAGGTTTGAGTAGTGCAGAGCGAGTTTTCAATTACACCTGAACAATCATTTCGGCTAACAAACACCGGGCAGATGCTTTGAAATGCCTTCATTTATTTTTGCATAAATGTAAATATAAGTGAAAAATTTGAAATATGCACATATGCATATAGTTAACCGAACATATGTTTGTAGGTAATCGATTATTGAATAACAAATAAGAATCGTAAATGAGTTTAGTTATATTTCCTTCTTTACATTGACCACATTCTGAGGAGGATGTAAATTAATGTTAAACAAAATCAGATGATTAAATCAAAAGTAAACAAATACAATGATTTGATCCATTCAAAAAATCATGAAAATATGTTTCCCAATTTTATCCGAGTTAACAGCAATTTCTATGGTAACTAATCTTAAGAAATGTAAGCTTTCACTTGTTTTCATGTACAATCTTTTTGTATTATGATTAAAACCTTTCGTAGTATCGAATATTTTCATTCTTGTTTCGTAGAGTTTTATCAGTGATTAGATATTGTGGTTGGTTATATGTCAGGGAGATATTTTTAGAATTATTTGCAAGACATGACATTAGAATTAACAATATAAGCAAATATAATGGATGAAAGTAGCACCAAAAAACATTTGTAGGGGATAACAAGATATCTTATTAATTCTTTGAGAAAATCTAAAGCTAAAATTAACGAAACCAATTATATTGCTTATGTATGAAATGAGTCTTGATAACTTTCAAACATGCTTTCCAAAGTTACTTTCATTTTTTATATTCTTAATTTTGTCTACTGAACATTATATTTTCCAGACAAATAGTGGCTGAAGTGAAAAACATTTAGATGGCTGTGAGTGGAAATTTGTCGATGTTAGCAATAAGAGTCTCGATAGGTTTAGAGAAAAATTGCAACATCGATAAGGCTGGCCTCGATTAGATGCAAGCTTTTCATCCCGTTCCCCATCAGTGTACATTTCGCTTTAGTTTTAAAGTGCTAGCGTGGTGTACGTTCGTGTCTGTTGGCAAAGCGTTGATTATGGCAGCAGATGTTAAAGGTGAGAATGAAGCAAATCAGAAATGTTGTGTTGAAATACGGAAAAAATTAATTTTCAATAAATTACTTTACTACTATAAACCCATAATGAGATTAAACTTGTATAAGATATCTTCATGGTTCTAGTAGTTCTGATTGAGGAGTTGGTAGCGAGAAGATGTTGGGAACAAAGGATTTTGTCTCCACGTGGTTTGGTGTTGGCGGAGACGTCACTGGAGATGTGGAAGGAGAAAAGGAGATGTACTGAGAGAATACACACCAAGTAGGAACATAGACGCAGAGATGAAACAAAATAAATAAAGGAATACATGCAAGTATTTCGATGGACAAATGAGACGTACATTTAATGCAAGGACATAAATAACGAATGAAAGCGAAGTACACACATAGAATAACGTAAAAAGATGAGAAGAGAAGAGATTGCGAAAGGCTGGAGCTTTCTTGTCCCCAATAGTACGGGCGTCGAGTTTGAAGCGGGTGAACTGCTTGTGAATCCGTATGGCTTGGATTGTACCAAGGAATACGTAGAAACCGGGTTCAGTGTGCGAGCCAGACTGCCAAGTCGTGCATGTGACTTGAGGACTATTCTCTGACGCTGATAGACACTCGACCACCATGGAAGACAGAGAACACGAAGTTTTATCCATGCGTATTTCCCGAAGTAAAATAAATTAGGAAAGATTATCGTGACTATCGGAAGGTAAAAAGCATTGCCATTCAATTCACGAGAGTGAGAGGTGTATACTTGTTTGGAGCACGTGTTGAGGACTCGGTGTTTGATGCGTCGACATCGGTGAAGTGAAATTGGAAAAGTTAGTACAGAGATAGGTCACGATGTAAAAATGGTTAAGATCGGATCAGCCGGGAGGTCGGCAGAATGATTTCGATATAGAGAGAAAGAGTTGCCAGCAACAAGAGCCAGGGCCAGAAGTGTATCCAGCTGGGGGTGCTAGCGCCAATGAGCTTTGGACCATGTGCGTCCAGGGCTTTTACATGGGTCGTCGTAGGAAGTGACGTTTTTGATATCCAACTAAAAGAAGGGTGTCGTATTTAATTTGCAACTCAAAGTATAAGGGGCCCTACATTAGTTTATCATCCTCGAGTTTTATATTTTTTTTTTCACATCAATTCTGACTTAAATCAGTTTGTTATTCAAAATCGTACGTTGGATCCCTACAATTGTACTGAAATTCTTTACTCAAGAAAATTGGACAATGGAGTTATATTTACAGTTTGCTTGAAATCACTCAAGGAATCTAAAAAAACAGATTATATACATGTGTATGTGTGTGTGTATTTACATACATGTATACAATGACAAGCAAATGTATTCAACTTCCTTAGAATTTTTTACAATTTTGTTTCATAATAAGGCCATGTTTCGAAAATTTCTACAGAATAAAAAACTAAAAAGTGAAGCGTGCATAAGTATTTGACTCTTTAATAGGATCAGATACTACAAAAAAATCTTCACGTCATATAATTAGTTAAATGATATCCACCCGGGTGCAATCTGAGTGTCATATGATCAGTAACATGATCTCAATTTATATACACCTGTTTTGGAAGGCTCCAAAGTCTGCAACACTAGTAAGCAATAGGCACGACTAAGCAAGGATCATGATGACCACCAGGTCAAGGACAAAGTTGCAAAGACGTATAGGTCAGGGTTGGGTTGGATCACAGAAAAAAATCCCAAACTCTGAACATGCCACGTAGTCTAGTCGAATTTTACCAAAAAAAGGTCGAACCCAGAAGTAAATACACCATTATCTAATTTGATACCAAACGGGGTGCAACTTTATGGAGAATAACAGACAAAAAACAAACAAACAAAAAAAAACAGACAAGAACCGTAGGGAAATCTTTTTTATAAGCATAAATGTAAAGGGTGGTACTTGAAAATGAATATTATGTTGTAGGTCAATCTAGAAATAAAGCTCTCAAAACCGCTAATTATACTTTGGTTTCTTGTATTTCTGGTATTTTCTGAGATGATTTTTTTGCAAGTAAATTTTTAGCAACAAGTTTAAATCATTTCCAGAAAAAAAAAACAAAAAAAAAAAACATCCAGATAAGGAAAAGAAATGTTGTTAGTTTTTCTACGAAGTTTAAGGGCAGCCAATTTGAAATTCAAAATTGATAACTGTGAATTTACATCTTCTCAAAATATGATTAAATCATTGTGCGTAGATCCGTCCTGAAGTTTAATTACAATTTATTTGAGAATTAGATATCATGTAGACAGAAAGGAGAGAATACAGAGATATTTGTTCCGTTTTGATTTATAAATTATGCATGTCTGCATTCGCTGACGTCTAACCACTTTGGATCTCTGAAAGTTCTAAAATATTTCTCTGATATTCTGTAGAAGGGTTTGCTAACTTGTAAGTAAAGATTGATCCTATTTTGGGGCGAATCTAGGAATTTGTTCTGGATGGGGGATATTTTTGTATTTAAAAAAAACCATCTCTCTATTAGCATCTGTCTATCAATACGATCAAATTTATTTGGAATTCATTGCATTTAGGAGAGGATCTAGGATTCTCTTCTGGATTGAATGATAGTTTTCCCTTTTAATATTTTGTATATGCCTGTATTCTCCTCACTCCGTCCACACAGTATCTCCGAAAATTCTCAACAAATTTCAATGAAATTTCGTGGAATAGTGATGTATATATTACGAAGGATGTAAATAAATTTGCTTGAGAGATATTTTCCGTTTTTACGCTCCCTGAATCTTTGGTTCGCCACTGTCTGTCCATAGAATTTCTGCAAAAGTTCTCAATTAATGTCAACGACATTTCATGGAAAGATGGACCACGGAATAAGGAAGAAGTGATCAAATTTGGGGGAGAATCTTGGAGTTGGTTTTTGATAGAGATAGATTTTTCCGTTTTTCCTCCATAAACTTCTATGTTCGCTCCTGTCTCTACAAGCATATCTCCAAAAGTTTTCGTGTTTTTTTTCCCGAAAATTTCTGTATTTCCTCCTGTCTCTCCATACAATATCTCCAAATGTTTTCAATAAATTACTATGAAAATTTGTAGTGGACTAGGTAATAAGCTACGGAAGAAGTTATGAAATTTCGGAATGGTTTCATTTGCATTGACTCGAGTCCTAATTCGAAGAAATATATCATCATCCGTTTTGAATTGCACAATGACCGTCATTAAAGTTCAGAGAAAAACACTAGCGACATTTTTTCCTAATCTCTAGGGTTTCCACACATCATTTAATTTGGTTTCCAAGATTTTACACCAAAAATATTCGATTCTACATACCGATACACTATAAAGTCATGTTTTTTTTTTTTTGATAGATTTATTGATTTGGCCGACCAGGTTGTCATTTTTGACCATGTAGTCATCCAATACTGAATATTCATTGCACTCTACTCATGTTACTTATTGGTGAAGTTGGAGCACTTCAGTGGTAATATTTATATCATTATTGATAATTTTGTATTTCGACTAAATTACCAAAATTGACTGAAAATACTAAAAAAAAAATAACAATTTTGAATATGTTGTAAGAGTTTTCCTCAAAGCAAATTTTTTAAAATTTTTATTAGAAGGGCTGTATTAATCATTATGTATGATATGGTGGGACTATTTTCCTCGGCTATATTGGCCGTGTACCACCCAGCCTTCGTCGGGTGTTGTCGATTCTAAAATGTAGAATCACTACCCAGAGCGCACGCTCGATTGGACTGGACACATCATATCCATTTTTTATATATCTGGGTTGTTGGGTACTTCCGAGTTTCCTTCCTTGCGTTTGGTTAACTGTTTTGTTGTTATTTTGAGGACTCTCATGATGAGATGTTCCCATGTGCTATTGATATCAACGATCAGTCGGCTTATTCGACTCAAAAAAGTATTGCCACTTCTTTCAGTCATCATATTCGCCAATGGTTCACCCCGACAATAATATGTACTTCATCCGATAAGGTCCACCTTGCCTGATTTGTACATGTCACGGCTTTCCCGAGCTCTTCAATTCTTATTCCCACTGACCAGCGTGTTTCGCCACTATAGTGGCTACCACAACTATACAGAATGGGATATACGCAATTTCTGGCCATGTTCTGTTCGGTATATGGTTTAGATTTGGAGAGCTGTCAGTTTAAAGTGTTCCTACTTTAGAACACACTGTACTAATGGCATAATCTTTCGATTTTTCGGATACACCTTTGATTTATGAGTGAACGATTGTGGAGTTGGGTTTTGATTTCGTTGTGCTGCCCATTTGTTCGCGTTTGTTGGCGTTTTTGTTATCAGACTGGCCGGGTAATCGTTTCTACAATCTGCTCTACAAAACTCACCGACTCAACAAGTCGATCAGAGAGACTATAAGGAGATAAAAAAAAATAACCCACAAGGAGCTGGAAGGTTCTATTGTAGAGATTGTGCATCTGTCCATTCTGACTACTCTAAGTGTCAAACTACAGTTGTATGCAAAAGTATTCGACACCCTTAACATTTTCTTCTATTTTATAGCATTACAACTTGAAATGAAAAGACATTTTTTAAACAATTTTATTCCCTTTCAAAATCACTTCACCAATTGGTATTCTTTTGTGCAGATCCACGATATGAAATAAAGATGATCTCTTTTCATATCAGTCAGAAAATGGATTTGGCTTCGCCCGGAGGAGAAAGTTATCAATACTGAAAGGTCATTTCGTAATTTCTAATCATCATGTCTACAGCGTCTCCCCATCTAACCCTCTACCAGTCTCGGTTGCACATGTGAACTCCTGGGATCCATGTTGTGAGTCGTGATGTTCATTGGTAGTCTGCCATTCTTGCAACATGACCAACCCATTGCCATTCGAGTTTTTCAATGGGTTCTATAGTGTCTATGACTCCTGTTTTCTCCCAGATATATTTTGCTGTATCTCCATGTGAGGTTCAGCATAATTCTGCACGTTGCATGCTTCTCAGTTTGCCGATCCGTCTCTTGGTTAGGTTCCATCTTTCAGCTCCATAAGCAATTATCAGGAGGATGCATTGGTTGCATACCATTCTTTTTTTTTTTTTAGGATTGATGGGATCTTCTTTTTGGAGGTTGAGCTTGTTCTGCCAAAGACTTACCATCCTAGAGTGATTCTTCGATTGATTTTTTCTTCTTTTGAAGGTCTCGTGGAGATTCGTTGTCCTGGGTAGATGTAATGGTCTACTTTCTTCAGTTCTGCTTCTTCGATTTCGACGTGATTGTTGCACATGATCTTCATTTTGCTGAAGTTCTGGCTGTGAAGAGTTTGGGTGAGCCAGTATCATCTTGTCCTATCCCCTTTGGAGCTGAAAGGGCTCCAAGTATTTCAGTAGCCTGATAAAGAAGCTATTGTGATTGTATACATGTTGTGGTACTGTGACGTATACGGGATCTACACCTGGTAGTGTGATTTCCTTCATGATCTTAGGGATTTCCACTCACTCGGAAAACATTTTGAAGTCGACAAATGCTACAGTGAGTGATAGCTTGTATTATGTTGTCTTTTCTTTCAGCTGATTTATCGAATGCAAGTGATCCATGGTCGAGTCACTTCTTCTAAAAGCAAGCTTGCTCCCGTGGTTGGTTTTCATCAAGTATCTTTGTGATTCGGTTGGTGATGATTTTTGTGAAAAGTTTGTATATGCAGTTAAGTAGGCTTATAGGTCTGTAGTTGTTGAGGTCTCTTCTTTATATTAAAGCATTATGATTGTCGTGTTGCAATCTTCCAGGGCTTTACTTTGTTTTAGGCATAAATTGGATAGAAAAGCCAGTTTCCAAGTGATGATACTATCAGCTTTTAGAGTGGAGCAATGGCGATGTTGTCTAGTCTAGGGGCCTTTCCTTTCTTTCTTTGTTTGATGGCTTGTTTCACCTTCCACGGGGTTACTTCTTTGAAACCCACAAGCTGATTGCTCGCGTCTTGCGTCTTTTCTCAAAGTAAAGATTGCTGCCAAAAATGTCAAAATTGATCTTTGTAAATGATAGAAATTGACTGAGGTCTATTGACCTATAAAGGTCACCAGAGGTCAGAACTGCCTCTTCTATATTCAACCTGGGATCAATTTACTCACATGCAGACATTTGTGACCCGTCACCATGCAGTCGTCTCTGTTGGATTTGAAAATTCTCAAATTGACCTAACCGTAAATTGACCTTTATTGGTCACCAGCGGTCAGTTCCACCTATCCTATGTTAATTGTACGGTCAAATTACCCCTGTGCACAAATTAAGAGGCTGTGGAGTACAAGCCTCTTAAATAAGAAAATGCCAACCTGACCTTGACCTAACCACAAATTGACTTATTAGGCTTACCAGATTTTATCTCTTGGTAAACTTACTCTTGAACACAAATTTTCAGCTCGTAAAGTGAAATTAAGTAGTAAGTAGTCTATAAAACTTATAATTAGAAACAAAGAAATATTTGTTGTCTTAACAGTATCATCCAAGTTCCCATTCGTTAACCTTGACCCAACTAGGCCTTCCCACACCATAACACAGATGAGAATCTCCATTCCCTGTCCCGCTTCTCAGCATTCTGAACTATCATTCTATCATCAAAATTGTGAATAAATAACTGATATTCATATTTAACCCGATTTTTCAATTTTTTTATAGCCAATATTTCTTTCACCTTTTTTTATAGCCAACATTTAGCAACATTTGTTTCCAATTGATACCAAAAAGAAAAAGCTGTTAAAGAAAAAAAAAACGACTCTCAGTAAATGGACACAGACTAGTTTTCACGAGCTCTGTTACATTTTCGTTAGTATCCAAGCGAAGTGTATCTTCTTGCCTTCCTCATAAGTTATAGGCCATAACTCTACGGTTAAAATATGGGATGTTAAATCAGTTTTTTAGCTTCTTGAATTACGAACATTTTTTCCTTACATGGAAAAAGAATTATATGACGTAGTGTGACGCAGGTTATATTCTTTTTTGGTCGAGCACTATTTCTTTAATTTTTCCCTAGGAACGCTATGAAACGACTCAAATTTGGTCTGAACGGAGAGCCTTTCGGCGTTCATTAAACTGTTGACTTTCGTCGTAGATGATAACGAATTGGAAAGAGAAAATTGTCCTTTCTTGAAATCCTTTTCTATATCTTGAGCAAAAGCCAAGATTTGTTTTGTTCTTATAGTTTTCTTAGTCTCTAACTTCGCTGTTTTTTCCTTTCCCATTCCTCTTCATCTTTTTCAAATCCCTTCTAAGAAAATGTTCAACCAGTTTTTTCTCTCAAGTTTATCCCTTCTCTTGTTATTTTTCTGATTTTTCTTATTTACATCCGTTTCCCCCTCATCCCTTCCTATCAAGAATGACCCTCGCTTTTTTCTACCTCGAACCCTTCTCAATTTCTTGTTTTTGTTCCTTTTTCTAAACACACATTCTTTCCACTCCAAAACACTCTAACCCCACTCCTTCTAAACCTCTTGTCTTTCTCGTCACTGTTCCCACCCCGGCATCTTCCATGGCATTTCTCTCGTAATCTTCGGTCCCGATCCCCATCTCTGTTGCTTCTCAGGCAGTGTCAACATTTGATTTAAGCCTTCTCTCTTTGCCTGAGGAACAACCAGAAAAGGAGAACATTAATCAGTTCCAAATGCTGGCAGAAATGATCAGCAAACTGTGAAATTAGGATTAGCCGAACTTTCCGGCATCGGCGGTGGCGGTGGTGCGAGGGTCAGAATTAGTTCGGCAGCAATGGCAAACTAACATCTTCGCTTTTCTATTCTGGCTGCTACGACGGAGCTGACATGGAGGCGCAAACTAGATATGTTTCAGTCAGTTTACTTTTAGTCTGGCTTATAGCATATTAAAAAGATTAGAGTTTGTATGTATATGCTAACGTAATCTTACATGTTCATGTTCACAATATTCATGAGTTTATTTGAAGACATTTCTTCTGAGGCAGGAGTATAGCGGATTTTATACGGATACACTGACGGCATTTGGCCAAGTATGGAAGACTCATTTGAGATACAAATACCTGATACGAAAATCAAATTTCGACCCATCATAAACGATAAAAAAGTTATTCGAGTACGAATTTAGACTAGAGCTCGCTTCTTTGGGGCCAACTTCTAGAGTGCCCTTATTATAACTAAGAAGCACATCTCCAAATGCCCAAAAGGTACGAATAGCGGAACCTGATGAATGACTCGAAGTTTTCTTGTATGATCTACCTATCTATGTAACTGTACTGGTAGATGCATGCGAGGTGTTTTTGTTTATCCGTTCTTCCCAACGAAATTTCATATACCCAGTTTCGCGTGTGTGCACCCAAATCAAAATGAATTATTGGCACTGGTACACAAAGTGCTTTTCAAGTAAAGAGTAAGAAATATCACCCGAATTGAATTTGACAGGATAATGAATAGAAGATGTCTATAAAATCGGTGATCCCTAGTCAGGACTTACGGTTTCTCCAGCAGTCGCCACACGGGTCGGTCAGAATGGAGGAGAAAGTGAAAGCAAGGCGACCTTAATCGATAATCCCAGAATGTCAGCTGATGGCAGAAAGAAGTGATTGAGTCAATTTAGTCGCATAGTCAGTTTGAATAAAAAATAAAAAAAAGAGGGCCAAACGATGTGAGTCAATAAGGAGATATCTGGGCAGAGATTTTCGTCCAGGGAATCAAATAGAATTGCATGCATTTTTGCGTAAACAAGAAAGGGGTTCCTGAAAACAAGAAGCGAAAAGAATAAACAGTGTTTATTTTACTACATGGCGTGTTTCTGTTTTGTGCATCCAGCCACTAGCAACAAGAGAGGAAGTAAGTAGGTTTCCATTGACATCTGCATCGTTCTCTGTGGCACTTCTTACCTAGAGAAAGTCCCAGTATTATGACTTGTGAGCATATTTCCGTCAACAGATATGTATTTCGTCAACAGGTGTATTTTTCGTTCGACAAGCGTATTGTTTGTGTCTGAGTTGAGCGACATCGAGCTAAGTCATTACCTAGATTGGTAACCGTCTTGGAATACCAAGTGCCATATAGTGCCAGAAGATCTCAGCCTATGTTCTGCCGCCGATTAATAGAGCATCTTGCCAAATTCGATCAGACTATGCACCGATCTTTCCTCACGCACATGCTGCTCCAAGAAGAATAACTGGCAGTGTGCTCTCCTTGGAGCCTCCATACTCGTATCGAATATCCATTTCGTCTCTTACCTTTCTCCCTTCTCTCACTTGTTCAGCTTCGAATAAGCATATCAAGAGACACATGCTATCCTTGCAGGATCTACTGTTGCATGTGTGAACCAGTTTTCAGAATTTACAAGTAGTTCTACCAAGGTTAACTTTCAGTGGGAGCTTTGATAAACAGCCTCTATAGATATGATCTAATGAAGAAAAACATGAGATGAAAAGATAGATAGATACATATATACATACAGACAGACAGACAGACAGACAGAGAATGAGAGACACAGAGAGAAAATCGGTGTAGAATTGAACTCAAGAAGTTGTCATACTCGATAATGAATCGACAACCACTACATAATGTATTTATGTGTGCACAGATATTTATTAGATCCAGAGTAATCCGGCACAAAACAACAATTGGAGAGTGTTCTATGTGGATCGAGACCGTTAACCATGGATTTACGAGCATAAAAATATATTTTTTGATTTGTGCATAGGCCAAATGAAGATTGAGGCTTAGGAAGAAAAATTGGAGATGAGATGGCTGGTGTCAAATATTTATCGTTTGAATTCTAATTGCAGGAATATAGATAAATGATAAGGATGTGTATATATGTATAAACATGAAATAGCGCTAGATACCAATGTATATATCATCATATGTGTACTTACGAAAACTGTGGCATATGAATAATCCCATTCGCTTAAAATCAATTGCTTTCTGATGTTCACCAATATGACTTAATCCCCAAGAGTGCATAGCAGCTGAAGACGTCTTGACGGTTTTCTTAATAAGTTTTGCTGTTGAGATATTTTGCCTTCTCTTTTCATTTTATTGCTTTTTTTTTGTTTTATGTTACGTCTTAAGTGCAGAATTCGAAACAAGAAATCCAGATTTCAATTGATAGAAAAATACATTAATTAAAAAGAAAGGAAAAATGCGGACTGTTATTGCTATGTTATAAGAAAAACTCAATGATTTTACTACCTTTCCATTTTTATTCCTATTAACATTTATTTCCTCTTCAATTTTGGGTCTCTTTTTATTCACTTTCTCTCTTTGTCCATTTCTTTCCATACTTTACCATTTTTTTTTTGTTCTTTTTTGCATTTTCTTTCACAACATAGATTTATTTTAACATTATTGATTTTTCGATCTTTCATATGAATTGTTTTCTCTCTTCTTCCTCTAAATTCTCTCCAAGCTTAAAACCTTTCTCCCTTATTGTTTCCTTTTGTTTCCTTTGTTATTTTTGACTCGTTGCCCCTTTCTTTCTTTATTTCTTTCTGGTATTTTTGACACCCTACTTCGATGCCCCCCATCCCCCTATTTACGGTATCTCGTTGTCATTCTTTCTTTTTATTTCTCCTTCCGTTCTCCTTCTTTCCACTGAACATTCTGGCAATAAATTCAACCCCCTTTTTTTCTCACTCTCACGACTCAAGCGTCCAGCACAGAATGTTATCCCTGTGATGAACAGCCATCGTGAATTCTTATTTGAAGTTGTTGTCCCATTCGCAGGTGCAAACTACTTACTTCACGTTTACGCGTACGCAAATGGTATTTTAGCTTGTGTAGTCTTAGTATCTGTAGTTTTAGCTGATACATTTTCCTGCCTCAAGACATTCCCATTTACAAGCATCATTTTCTTCGTCACCATCCAACCGGTTACTATGACATTTGCGGCAACAGCTGAAGGAAAATGTGAAAGTAGTAAAGGATCTTCACAGCGTAATCATATCCAACTCCGCGGCGTGAAGAGACACCTGGCTGGACTATTCTCTTGTTTTTCACCTGAAATACTATGTAATGTTGAATAGGGGTAGGCTTTCACTTTTTCGATTTTCGAGGAATTTTTCTCTCAATAGTGGGGAGCCTCTTGTTGTACTGAAGAATCTTTTTAAATTTCAAACTCTAGAAACACTTTATGAGTGGAATATTTCATCGCGTTCGGTTATTCTTTTTCAAGAGAGAGAAATAGATAGAGACAGTAATGTCTGCGAACAGCCTTTTCAAACACAGTTCAATAAACTGAATTTGAAATAAGTAAAAATCGATGACCAAATTGACATTTTCTTGTAGTTGTCATCCTGTACCATTTCCATCCCTGACCATGTTCAACAAGCTTCCAATGGCGCTTACGCATTAGCTGAGTTTTGATTTTCAAAACAATACACCCAATTGCACAATTTTACGCATAAAATCTGAAATATCAAGGAGTAACAAATCATATTTTGATTAACTTTCTGAGGACATGAACACTGTGAGCGGTCAGACCAATTTAAACTACTAAAATTTTCTAATTACTCACAAAAAATTAATAATACTGATAAGATTTTATTGAAGAACATATTTTTATTGTATTGTCAAATTTGAAATTCCTCCAGACAACAACAGGGTTCCCTGTCAGTCATTTCTTTTTTTAAATTATTACTTTTAATTATTTTATTACTTTTTATTATTATTATTATTTTGCATTTTCACACCATTTGCCTGGTGATCACAGCTGGAGACTAAGTGACAGCAAGTCTCCTCAGGTTTCTTGCCATCCTCCTATATCTTCCTCACCTATCGTATCAGCGTTGGGGCATTTGATACATTTCTGCAAATTGCATATGTTCACTGGAAACTTTATATGCATCTTCTCTTCAATCAGATTCTTCACTGGAAACATTTGTACACACCATGCATTTCTTTTTAATACTGTTCTCCTGGAGTTTCTATTATGTCGAGATTTTACTGATGATACCATTAAATTATAGCAGAATGGATGACCAGAGGCAGAACTATCCTTATCCAAAAGGCACATGAAAAAGGAACCAGGCAATCAATTACCACAAATGTGGGAAATCCAGACCGGACAAATAGCGGAGAGAATATATATGTATATATATATATATATATATATATATATATATATATATATATATATATATATATATATATATATATATATATATATATGGAAAGAAGAGGACTATTACTAGAAGAACAGAAAGGATGCAGGAGAGGAACCAAGGGGTGAATGACTTGCTCTGCATTGGCTAGATGAAGAAAAAGGAAGAAGAACGTTGCAATGAGATGGATAGACTATAAAAAAACATACGACATGATTCCATACAGCTGGATCCTTGAATGCCCCGGGATATCAAAGATCAGTGAACCAGTGGTGATATTCATTGCCAACTCTTTGGAAAACTAGAAAGTAAACTTGATAGCAACAGGAAAACATCATAACAGAGGTAAGTATAAAAAGGGGTATCTTCCAGGGGGACTCTCTGTCGCTTCTACTATTTGTTTCAACTATGATATCACCGAATAGAATCATGAAAAACAACAAAGGATATCAATTCTCCAAAACAAAGGAAAAAGTCAATCATCTAATGTACATGGACGACATAGAATTTTCTGCAAAGAACAGGGGAGAGCTCAAAATATTGTTCAACAAAGTGAAGGAACTCAGTGGTGACGTTAGGATGGAGTTTGGTATTAAACAGAATGCACACTAATGGTAATGCACAAAGGAGGATTCGCAGCAGCAGAACGAATCGAGCTCAAGGACAGTAAAAAGATTAGAACAATAACCACACGTGTTCTTGGATGTGACGCGATAAAATGGGAAGAAATGAAGGAGAAAACAAGAAGAGGATACCTTGGGAGGATAAGGAAAATATTAAAGACCAAACTAAACAGCAGGAATCTGATAAAAGGAATGAATACACGGGCTGTATCATTAATGAAATACACTGGGCCATTCTTTGGATGGACAAAGAAAGAACTCCAGTCAATGGGCTGGCAAACCAGAAAAGCTGATGACAATGCACAAGGCTTTACACCCCAGAGATGGTACGGATAGACTGTGCATCAAGAGAAAAGAAGGCAGCAGACGACTCATTAGCGTAGAAGACTGTGTCCAGAGGACCAAAACAGGTCTACAAAAAATGTGCAAGCAAACAGTAGAGACATTATAAAGAATACCCGAAGCAGTGCAACGAACTACAAAAGAGTAGAAAACGATGGAGCAGAACAGCAAACAAGGAAAGAAAAGATGGAAATAGAAGAAAATTTACAGAGGATCTAAAAGACAGATACAGGACGTTTCAGACGAAAGATCAAGGACATGACTGCAAGAAGGAAACCTGAGGAGAGAAACGGAATCGCTCATCATGGCAGCCCAAAACAAACTATACCGAAGCAAAAATCGACAGAACACAGACAAACAGCACATGCTACCTCTGTGGAGAAAGGGACGAGACTGTAAACTACCTAACTAGTGAATGTAGTCAAAGAGCCAAGAAGGGGTATAAACACAGACATGATGGAGTAGCAACAAAGATACACTGGGAACTGATCAAACGAATGGTATTTAACCACGCAGAAAAATGGTGCCAGCACAAACCAGAGACAGCCCTGGAAAATGGAAGTCACAAATGACTCTGAGACTTTAATATCCGAACTGACCATTCCATCCAAGAGAGAAGACCTGGCCTAGTAATTGTGGACAAGAAGAGGAGAACCTAACAAATGACATACGTGTCTGAGCCTGAAGACCACTGTGACATAACAGGGAGTAGAGGAGAAAGAAAAAACAAACAAAATTGTGGAAATATATCACGTGCCTGCGCAAAAGTGTATTTTGAAGAAATATATAAAGTGCCTGGAAAATTTCCTGTGAACAAGTGTAATTTGTTGAGATACATCGGATGCCTGCAAGAGTTTCCAATGAAGAAGTATAATTTGCAGTAATATATATTGTGCCTGTGAAAAATCCCAATGAACAAGTGTAATTTGCTGAAAAGTATCTGATACCTGTTTTCAGTGAATGAGTGTTTTGCAGAAATAAATTAAAGTTACTGAATTTTTCATTGAACAAGTGTAATTTGCAGAAACATATCAAGTGCCTACAAAAATTTCCTGTTTATAAGTGTAATTTGCAGAAATATACTACGGGCATGCAAAAGTTTCTAAGGAACAAGTGTAATTTGCAGAAATATACTCGGTGCTTGCAAGTGTTTCCATTGAACAAATTTCATGTCCAGAAATATATCACGTGCCTGCGAAAATTTCCAGTAAACAAGTATAATTTGCAGAAATATATTGAGTACCTGTGAAAGTTTCAAATGAAGATGTGTAATTTGCAAAAATATATTGTCTGCCGGCCAAAATATCCAGAAATATACTACTAGCCTGTAAAAGTTTCCGGTGGACGAGTATGATTTGCAGAAATATATTACACAACACCAAAAGTTTCCAGTGTGCAAAAATAATTTACAGAATTATATAACAAGCCTTCAAAAGTTTCCAGTGAACAAATGTAATTTGCAGAAATATATCAAGTTTCCGCTTAAGTTACTGATGGACAAGAGCAATTTTTAGAAATAGATTATGTGCTTACAAAAGTTTCCAGTGAACAAAATTTGCAGAAATATATTACGTGCTTCGAATAAGATCGAATATATTTGTTATTTCTTTACCATTTGAATTTTTTTTTTTTTGCTGCTTCCCTCTGAGTTTAATCCTATTCATAGTTTCATTTTCGCCTTCCACTCACTGTACGATCTTTAGCCATGCCCTCACACCTCATCTTTTGCTTTGGCACATGTCACCATGACACATCTTGAGAACTTAATACAACAGCGAAACAATACGATCAATGAATCAGAAAAGAAGAAAAAATGTGTGCATTTCGGAGTAAAAATCACTGTGCATTTGTATAATTCCTTTAGATGAATAGCTAGGATATAATTGGAAATATGCATTGGATTGTAACAATGTGGACGTAAGAAAGTGTGAATAATTCTTCAACAATTTACGAAAATCAGGAAGAATAATCTTTCAAGCAGTATTCAAATTAGTACATTTTGCATGCAATAAATTCAGTCATTATTCATTGATTCCAATTTGCATTCGCAATTTATTGTAAAAAAAAAGTACATACGTAATGAAAAAAAGTGGATGGTTTCTAAATACATAGGATAAGTACATGATATAGGTAAATGATATGGCTAAATATATTGCTCTTTTCAGTCATTTATTGGTTGCCTTTTATGCAGGAACGAACGGAAATCGGTAACGAGGCATTATAATTCTCTCTGATATCGTAGAGTTTTATCAGGGTCTTATGCTCTCAATATGTTCAGAATGAGAGAAAAAGTCTACAAAAATTGTATGAAGGATTAATCCAGAAATTCAAAATGGCCGCCATCCGCTCAAGTTCCCATATTCTATCTCGGAAATCGGGGACTGTTTCAAAATGGCATTCGGCAGGTGTGTTGTTTAGCACCTAACAAACGTTTTTGGGAAGGCTTCCACGTAATTTGATGAAGCGATCGCGTATGGACAGGTTTCTCACTTGACATAATCGTTGAGCAGACTCAGATGAAAAATCTAAAAACCAGTACGGAGTATGGGGTAGAGGGATGACAAAGAACAACGTCTGTTGTGGCTGATATCTGCGATGGCTGCAATGCCAGTTATGCTGTAAGCCAGGCAATGGAGGGACTCACGGAGATCAACCACAACACTTGAAAGCATCACAAGGCAAGCAAGCCTGGGACAGACAGGACACACTAACATTTCACAAATAAGCGTTCAGCAATGACCTGAGTCTGCGGAATATTGTCACTGTGGAGCACACCTTTTACATTGGCAACGTTGATACAAATATATATTAATTTGGTGCTATGATACTGAAAACTATGGATGGACCAAGCAAGGATCACTCTTGGTATGGAGTCTTCAGTACAGATCGATTGATATCAAAATCAAGATAACCATCAGCTTCATTTCCAGAGACTGGTTATAACGGAACATATATTCGATGAACTCAGTCAGTATGTCTCGGATGGCAGAACACTTCTTCAAAGCATCCCGTGGTCCAATTGATCTTCTTATAGACACATGCCACCAGTACACAGAGTATGTAAGGAAGGAGTATGGCAAGGGTGTAGTGACATTTGATGGGTATGAAAGTAACATCACCAAGGACATGACACAAATAGGAGGATTGGTGCGACTGTGACATTTACAGCCGACATGATTGTCACAATGCAGAAGCTCCGTGGCTGACAGGCAGAACAAGCAGCGATCTCTTCCCATACTAAATGATGAGTTGCAGAGGGTAAATTGTGAGATGATATGCCTCATATGATGCTGATTTGCTGCTTAGGGAGGAAAGCCGTGCAGTCCGCTACCATCAACAATACTGTACTAATTGCTGATTACACGGACCTCTTAATCTGTTCTGAGTAATGGAAGGACACAGAGAAGCCTTACATTTAGAACAGTAAGGCTACCAAACAACTAATCTGATCAGACATATATAAGCAAATGTTGCTCTTACATGCAATTATTAGATGAAACACTACAACTTGCGTTCACAGCATCAGGAACTGGAGCTAACCTCAAGAAATACAAAGAAAGCAATATATTCTGAGAGTAAGGCAAGATGTTCTATACACAAACGGCTTCTACATATGATGTGGCATAAGCAGGAGAGAAAGTGATGATGAAATAGAAAATCAACGGACACCCTGGACTCCAACTGATATCATCGGTTCTGTGAGAAGGGGGCATGTAGCTCAACATACATTCCATCTTAGGTCCTACCGCCAACATAAAGAGTAACAAAGTATCACAGCCTGTGTATGTACTTGCAAATATGAGAATGAAAGGGGTTTAGGGATGGACCTTATCCTACAGTGTGGGGTAGGCAGAAATGTGACGGGGGGGGGGTGCAAATTCAGACGACCCTACCTTTTGTTCCTGAAAAGCTTATGCAGTTCATCAAATGCAACTGCCAGGCTTACTGCAGCATCCTGAGACACATCAAAATAACAATATCGGGTGTACCCAGGAGTGTGGAAATTGTCGGGGATCCAGCCATACTAACTCAATATAAATAATAAATTAGTTCCTTTGATCAGCTATTGATCACTTTTTTCTGAGTTGATAATCGGTTGGTTTAATTCAATGTTTCATTTAATATATATATATATATATATATATATATATATATATATATATATATATATATATATATATATATATATATATAAAGTTTAAATCAAGTTTGATCAGCGATTCGATTTTAATGGGTTCATTTGAACAGCAGTTGATCAGTTATTTCGGTTCGATTATGTGATTATGATAAATCCTCTGATCATTACATTGTAAATATCCCCCCCCCCAAAAAAAAATACAGCATGGTCAAATCTAGCACGCATAACAATACGGCCACCGACATATCGCAATAAAACGTTTTCGGTAGGATCATATTCAGGCGATTTTTAAAACTTCCACTTTATGCAATTTTTGTGACTTCTTTCATTCAGAACATATTGCAGACATGAAATCCATTGAGTTCGTTTTTGTTGCGATTTGTATGAGGTTGATCCAAATTTTTAAGTAAAATGCCTGGACTACATAGATCTAGGATTTTAAACAAATTTAAACTATGTACTTCATAAGAATAATGTTGTAAATAAGTGCATCATCATGTTACAAATTTTACAGACGTGAGAATTTCATTGTATGTTTTGGTTCCAAAATTTTTTTTTATTAGGTTTATGCAAAAAGTTTCTGATGAAAAACTGGTTTTCAACTGTGCATCCAGTCTCTAGTTTTTTGCAACATTCGACAGTTTCGTATGACAGACAGAAATTGAGGGTCCAGTTCAGCATAATAGTTACATTACAAAAAGTCCTGTTTTGGGAAAAAATAGTTCTCAATGAATTAAAAGGAAGTGAACGAAACATTTTCTAGTCGTAGTTTCGTTGGAAAGTGAGGGTCCAGTTCAGCAGTATGATTACACCGTAAATACAATCCATCGACTTAGATTTCGTGTTTTGGAAAATGATTTTTCAATTACGTAAAGGGAAACAATTGAAATACTCACTTTTGACACTAAGAGAGGGAAAGACTTTCTCTTCATTATTGAACCCTGACAAGGAAAAATAGATTTCCCTTCGATTCCAACACCTAAAAAGAAAAGAAGGTTTCTCCTTCAATTTTTTTAAAAGTTTTCCCTTACTTTTGAACCCTGAAAGTGAAAAAGAGTTCCTTCACTTTTGATCCTGAAAAGAGGACAAATGTTGCCTCTCGCTTTTGACCCAAGAAGAGAAAAAAAAAAGTTTCTAATCCCTTGAGAACCAAACGGGGAGAATCGTTTCCCCTCACTTTTGAAGCCAACTTTCAAGAAATTGCGGTCAAAATATGAGGTCAGGTCAAAAAAAAAAAAAAAAAAGAAAGAAAACCTTTTAAAAGAAAGTGTGATCACAAAAAGTGTGATCGAAAAGAAATCCTCTTACGAAGACAAATTATTTTCTTACGATGTCACGTCTAATTCAGAATTATATGCATATAATTTGCATTTTCCCTAAATAGGAAAATATTCCCCAACACTTTTCAACCCTAAAAAAAGAAGTTTCCCATATTTTAGACTTCTAAAATGAAAAAAAAATTCCTGTTCACTTTTGACCCCAAAGGCGAAATTGTTTCAACACGCCTTTGACCTCCTAATTGGAAAAATGTTCCCCCAATTTCTAAAAAAAAGGAATAAAAGTTTCACGTCACTTTTAAGCCTTAAGAATAAGACAATGGTTTCCCTTCACTTTTGACTATTAAATATGAAAAATGTCCCTCACTTTTCACTCATAAAATGGAAAAGAAGCTTTCCCTTTTGACCCTTGAAAGGGAAAAGTTTCCCTTTATTTTTTACCTCAGAAGAGAGAAAAAAGGGTCCTGTCACTTTTGATTCAAAGAGAAAAATATTCACCTCACTCTTGATCACCAAAAGTTTCCCATTCACTTTTGATTCTCTTATAAAAAAATGTGTCAGGAAAAGTATAATCAGAATATGATATGTATAAAACCAACCATTGAAAAAGTGTTACCAGGTACCGAGGAAGTGAAAAAAATAACTTCCAAAATAAGCTTTGATCAGGAGAAATGTTCTCTATAAAGTTATGACACCTAAGTCCATGGAAACAAAATGAATGACTATTTCAGCATTATAATTATATCGTCAACCAGAACGTGACATAACTATTGCAAATAACCTGGATTTTTATTTTTCAAGTTAGAGCATTTTGGAGGTGTACGCCAAACAAAACTCTGCTGTGTTACAGTAACATATGCACCAGCAAATAGTAGACCTATTGTTATTACTATTATTAGAAACCGTCAACTAAAACTGTCAACATAGTTCCTTCAGTTTTAACTGAATCTGTCTGGCTGGCCATCCAAGTATGTGTCGCTTGTTTTATTTTTCAATCCTGATTTTTTAGAGGTCATCACCCAACAGGAGGTGAGAGAAGCACCTTATTCATTGATCACACCTTAATTGATCATCCCAAACATGGTTAGTTGCCGAAAAAACACTGGTCATGTGACAGCTCCTATAGAGTAATTAATCAGATGAAGCATTCACAGACACAGACGCGTTCGAACTGATTTTGTGTACGCTCTGAAATGTGAAGAATTGTAATTGTTTTTTTTTTCATGTTGAAAGACACAAGGCAAGAAAGGTTGCAAGATCCTTATATGTAAAATTCAATTTGTATTCCCCTCCTCCAAACAAAATTAAGTTCTTCTATGCAAAACCAATTTCTGATAGAAGGCGCTTTTTCGTGTGAATATTCAGATGGTACCCTTGTGTATGAATTGGCCAGGCTCTTTTGAATTCCAGCGTGGTTATAAACTTGCAGGGTGGATATAAGAATCGCTGGCTGGCTTATGTCCCAACTAAATAGTGCACTCTTACCAAGTCAAGACTTGAAAGAAATAAGTATGAACTTACTAGTATTTAATTAGCCAAGAGACAAAGCTTAGTGCTTCTATTTCTAATTAGGTGGTGAAGGACAAACACTTAGCCATACTTACATATTGTGCACACCCATATGACTTCTCCTGGTGAGAATATACCCTGGGTGCTAAGAGTCAGTGGAGCTCTGAGGTTACTTCTGAACTACATCAATTTTAATCAATCCATCAAGGTCCGATGTTACCTTAAAGCACAAAAAAAAGAAGAAAAACAATCATGACGGCACAACCAAATCAATTTACCACAAGAAATGGGGTACAAATCCAAGATATGTGTCATAACCGGCAGGTGTTCCCTTTGTTAACCACCAGGAGGGATTTGGTAGCCATTTTGTGACTGCTGGCCAAAACCCCAGCTCGTGTACCCTTAATTGCCTTCAGGTGGGACACAGTCGTTACCAAGCAACTGTTGGCCAAAACCCTAGCTCATGATCCATTAATGACATCCAGAAGGAGCACAGTAGGCATTGCTAGAACAAGAAGAGAACAGATTGGTAATATATCGCTACTTCAAAAGCAAACCATCTGTGCGGTGTAATAGGGAAGGCGTGCTCAAAATATGGAGAGAAAAATCCGCTGTGGAGGTATCAAGCCAGAATCTGGCTGATCAAGTAAAACAAACCCTGAAAAACGAATGGCTCTCCGAGACTGAACTGCAAAATATCTGCAATGAGATAGAAAGAGAAGAAAATAGCTTACCTGAAAAATCTCTCAACACAACCAACATATTAAATGACAAAATTGAAAGAAACACCCAAAAGAAAATCCTTGAAGAAAGGCACATACCAGATAGAGACACTGACACCCCAAAGGAGGAAGAGAAAAAAAAGCTTATGATATGATTCCCTACAGCTGGAATCGAAATATGTGCAATTATGGTAATGCACAAAGGAAGGCTTGCAGCAGCAGAATGAGAATTAGAGCACTGACCACACAAGACCAATACAAATGCCCGGGAGTTCTTGAATGTGACACAATAAAACAGGAAAAAATGAAAGAGAAAATAAAAAGAGAATACCTTAGGAGGATAAGGAAAATATCAGCGACCAAAGTAAACAGCATGAATGAACACATGGGCCATATCGGTGGAAAGATACACAGGACCATTCCTTGGATGGACAAAGGAAGAACTCCAGTCAATTAACTGGCAAATAAGAAAAGCTTATAACAATGCACAAAGCATTACACCCTAGAAATGACACGGATACACGTGAAAAGAAAAGAAGATGGCAGCATTGAGGATTGTGTCCAGAGGTTCAAAACAGGTCTACAAAAGTAAACAGTGAAGGCATAATAAAAAGTGCTGGAAGCAGTGCAACGAACAACAAAAAAGTAGAAAACAACGGAGCAGTACAGTAAATAAAGGGAAAAAAAAGGGAACTGAAACTATACGGAGAACTTGAAAGACAGATACAAGATGTGGCAGACGAGAGATTATGGACATGGCAACAAAAAGGAAACCTGAAGAGAGAAACGGAATCGCTCATCATGGCAGCTTAAAACAACAGCATCGGAACGAACTATATCAAAACAAAAATCGACAGAACACAGACAAACAGTAAATGTCGCCTATGCAAAGAAAGGAATGAAACCGTAAACCACATAACCAGTGAATGTGGTCAACTAGCCCAGGAGTATAAACACGGATATGATAGAGTATCAAGAATAATACACTAGGAACTGATCAACCGAATGGGATTTAACCATGCAGAAAAGTGGTACCAGCACAAACCAGAGACAGCCCTGGAGAATGGAAGTCACAATGACTCTGTTACTTTGACATCCAAACTGACCACCCCATCCGAGCGAGAAAACTGGACCTAGTAATCGTGGAAAAGGAGTAGTAGCAGTAATAATAGGTGCACTCAGAACCGTACCAAAGACACTGAAAGCGAGATTGTAGGAACTACGAGGAACAGCACGAATGCTGAGGAAAGTGCTAAAGATATGAGATCTACGACCTTAGCAGTTAGCAGTGGCCGAACAGAGGAGGAAGAAAAAAACACAAATCTTGGTGGAGATACGAACCACAGCACTACTGTAATAGGAGAGGGAAAGATGAAAGTAGGGCTGTCACTCAGCCTTCAGCGATAACCAGCGGGCAACTGATGGGAAACTGTAAACCAAAGTACCACATTGGTCTATGAAAGTGTGGGGAGGAGGGTTGGAGACTTGAGGAGACTTGCTGTCACGCAATCTCCAACTGTAACCACCAGGCAACTGGTGTGAAATTGGTAAATAATAATAATAATAATAATAATAATAATTATTATTATTATTATTATTATTATTATTATTATTATTATTATTATTATTATTATTATTATTATTATTATTATTTGCAATCCCACACCAGTTGCCTGGAGTTTGAGTGATCCTAGTATTTTTTCCGTTTTTCATTCTCCTTCCTCTTTACTCTATGGTCTGCAGGTACAGCCACGTCTACTATTTAGCAGGTTTTCCTCTTCTTTAAATTTTATTTTTTAATTATTGTTTTATTTTATTTTATTATTATCATCATCATCATCATTATTATTATTTGCATTTTCCCACTAGTTGCCCGTTCGTTCGTTATCACTGAAAGCTGAGTGACAGTAAGTCTCCTCAGTCTTCAGACCTCCTCTTATCACTAATTTCGCTCACCTATCACAGCAGTGCTTTGGTTCGGATCTCTACCACCATTTGGACGTTTTTACTTTTTTCCTTGTACTAAGCCACTGCTAAGTGCTGGGGTCGTAGATCCCATATTTTTAGCACTTTCCTCAGTATTCGTGCAGTGCCTTGTAGTCATGTAGTCTACGCAGTCTGAATCCTTCCTTTTATCCCTAATTCCTCCTATTTTGCAATCAGTGTCTTTAGTACATTTCTGAGTGCAACAATTATTACTGGTACTACCCTGACTTTCATGTTCCACACCGTCTTCAGTTCTCTTGCCTGGTCCTGGTATTTTCTCAGCTTTTCATTCTCTTTCCTATTTACTCCGTGGTCTGCAGGCACAGCCATGTTTATCATTTTGTAGGTTATCCTCTTCTTGTCTTGTTCGGTCTTCTCGCTTGGATGGGGTGGTTAGTTTCGATGTCAAAATCCTCTAAATAATTTGTGGTTTCTATTTTCCTGGGCTGTCTCTGATTTGTGCTGGTACCATTTTTCCGCATGGTTTAATCCTATTCGTTATCTCAGTTCCCAGTGTATCACTGTTGCTACTCCACATAGTCAGCATCTGATTTCTGTCGATTTTTGTTTTGATGTAGTTTATTCTGATGCATTTGTTTTTGGCTGCTATATTATTATTATTTGCAATCTCACACCAGTTGCCTGGTGGTTACCGCTGGAGGTTGAGTGGCAGCAAGGCTCCTCAAGCCCCCAGCCTTCCTCTCCACATTCTCATAGACCACGGCAATACTGTGGTTTACAGAGTGACAGCAAGACTCCTCAGGTCTTCAGCCCACATCTCTCCCACGCCTATCACGCCAGTGCTGTGGTTCACATCTCTGCTACCATTTTCCTTCCTTCTTTTTTAGGCCACTAATAATATTTAGTGTCGTAGATCTCATATTTCTTACACTTTCCTTAATATCCGTGCGGTTCCTAGCAGTGATGTGGTCTGTGCTGTCTCAATCCTTCCTTTTACCCCGAGTTTCTCCAATCTCGCCCTCAGTGTCTTTGGGACTGTTCCAAGTGTGCCTTTTATTATTATTATTATTATCATTATTATTATTATTATTATTATTTGGAATCTCACACCAGTTGCCTGGTGGTAACCGCTGAAATTTGAGTGACAGCAAGTCTCCTCAAGTCTCCAGCCCTCCTCTCCTAGTACTCATACGTCGCAGTAATTCTGCGATTTACGGTTTCACACCGGTTGCCCAGTGGTTATCGCTGAAGGCTAAGTGACAATAAGTTTCCTCAGGTCTTCAGCTAACGTCTCCTCTCTCTTTCACCTATCATGTCAGGGCTACAATTTGTTGCAGTCCTTATATCTCTAGCACCTCCTCAGTATCCGTGCAGTTCCCAGTAGTGCTGTGGTCTGTACGGTCTCAATCCTTCCCCAAATCCCGATCTCCTTCAGTCTCACCCTCAGCGTTTTGGGGACAGTTCCTAGTGCGCCCACTATGACCGGTACTACCCTGGTTTTCATGTTCCACATCTTCCTTAATTCTCTTGTTAGGTCCTGGTATTTTTCCCGTTTTTCACTCTCCTTCTTTTTCACTCTATGGTCTGCAGGTACAGCAACGTCTACTATTTGGCAGGCCTTCCCTTTTTTGTCTACTATTACCAAGTCTGGTCTTCTTGCCTGGATGAGGTGGTCAGTTTGGATGTCAAAATCCCTGAGTAGTTTGTGGTTGTCATTCTCCAAAACTGCCTCTGGCTTGTGCTGATACCACTTTTCCACATGGTTGAATCCCATTTGTTTGCTTAGTTCCCAGTGTATCATCGTTGCTACTCTATCGTGTCTATGCTTATACTCCTTCTGGGCGAGTTGGCTACATTCACTAGTTATGTGGTTTACTGTCTCATCTCTTTCATCGCACATGCGGCATTTGTTGTTTGTCTGTGTTTATCATTATTATTTTTATTATTATTATTATTATTATTATTATTATTGGTTCATAGTGTCCACAAGAAAGGAAGGATATTCATAAGTAATGTATACAGTTCATGTATATGTTTATAACTTTTTCATGTCCTATTGAATTATATTGTATTTCGAACGGTATTCCTCGTTTCATTTTTGATGCCATGATTTATCATTTTTGTTTTGGGCGTTTTAATGGGGATTAACTTGAAAGATCGATTAGAGATACAATTTTATTACAGAAACACATTTTGCCAAATGCTGTAAAAAATTGGATATACAACGTTGCAGGTTTTGAACAGTCTGTTCTTTTTCTTGTGTTATTTTAGAAAGGATATATACTGGGAATAGAGCATAGTTTGAAATGGCACACAGGAAGTTTTTTTTTTTCAGCAAAATTTCACCCAGAGTAGAAAAGTCCAGGGTTACGACTAGCGAACCAAGAAAATAACTCTGCTCATTCTCAGAGTGGATTATCGGTTTCACGTTTCTTATAATAACACTCTGGATCGACAATGAAGTTGATAATGGTGCTGTCGTGATACAAAGTAATCAATCAAGTTGTAAGTTTTCCAGATGAAACATCAGACACCTCATCATTCAGATCCATGATTTTGCAACTTAGATGGTAAATTACAAACAATCCTAATGATGATGATATTTACTGGTGTTACTCAAATATTTCACTGTTGCTTTTCTCTTTAAAGGGGGATTATGTAAACTACGCAAATCCTGCATAATTACACACGATTAGCCATTCATCAAAGTACTCAATATAGCTTACTTTTTAGAATATTTCAATTTGTTGAATTAATTTTGTCTGCTTTAACTTTTCGGTTTGAGCACGGGTATATCTACTGAATCTTTGACAGTAGGCAGTAGGTTGACCCTGTTTTCCAAGCCCTCGGCATGTGTCGTTAGTTTTAGGCTATTGCAGATCTTATACATAAGTGATTGACTGCTAGCTGAAAGGACTCCCATTGCAATGGTTACAAAATTTCTCTCTTATATGAATAGATAAGTGTTAAAACATCTCACTTGACAGATTATGGGGGTCGATCATCACTGACGATTACTCACAATCGGTCAAAGTAATTACCTATTTATGTATGTATGTTGGTATTTCTATATGCGTGTCGGTCAGCATTTTTATGTGTGTACATCGCTGATCTGAAGTGTGTATTTGAGTTCATGAGTTCGTCATGTATTCAAAAGTTTATAAGCACTTGAAAGTATTGATTATGAGCATTTTACGTCTGTGTCCGGAAGCCGCTATATGGATGAATGTTTTGGTTGTTCATATAAAACACAGAAGACATTTGCACCTAAAAAACTCACACGTCAATACCCGGAGAGATCTGTGTGAATGATAATTGTGGTAGTCCATGTGAAATACAGAAGACATTTCTACCAAGATTCTCACATATTGACCCACGACTAAAAAAGCGAAACTATTGTGGCTCGATGATTTTACGTTAAGCATATGTTTAATTGGATATGTTTATGACGCAAGTTCGAATATCGATAAGTGTCGCCAGTGGGACAACCTCAAGTAGAAACATACCTATACAAGCATTGATCGGCAAGTCTCCGTGCATATACATGCCTGCAAGTTTTGACCGGTGAGTCTCAGTATATACATAAGTGGTATGTGTATGTACATGGCCAAGTGTCAATCGATGTGTTTATGTCCAAAACGGTTGATCTATGTATGAGGACCCCTTCATTAGAGTAATTTTTAACAAGATCATTTCGCAAACCAATCCGGTAATGTGATGAGTTCGATCCTGGCTGGATGCCCCACTACTTTGCTTAGAGAATATCCTATCCACCAGCACTGTGGATGTCTATATATTTCTGTATATTTCTAACTGCTGACTCTGGGGACAAATATGCATAAAAGTATTTTCGCTCGTGCGTGTAGATAATCACATACTAAGCTTCGAAGCGTGTTTTAAAATGTCAAGCCCCAAAACACTTCCAGTTGAAGATGCCGACTCACAAGTTCAAACCTAGATCTATGTAACTGCTATCATTACTAATCACAAGAATATTTCTTAGTCAAATCAATCGAAATACCAAATTTTGACGAATATCATTTTAAAATGAATATTGAAGATTTCGCACTCATATGAATTCGTGGAAGCCTGAATCCTCTGCATATAATTTCCCAATATGGCAAATCAAAGTCAATATGTGCATTGAAAGACGAACGATGTTCTCTCCTTACGTCATTAGAAATTCAGATGAGTTGATAAACTCGATAAATGGTATTAATGAAGATGAAGAGTAAACCTTTTTCTTAAAATCATACTGTGTTCTTTCTGCTTCTTTCTAAAATAATAGAGTTGAACCAGAACGGAGGCTCTTCATGATTAGAGGTATGTCTTCTTATGATGCTGATTAAAGAAATCGCGACCGTTGCGAGAAATGACGAGAATCTCAGCCGATGGAAAATGTCTGGAGCGAGTAGAATGGAAATATACTTGGTATTAAACACCTTAATCAATCTTGCAAAACGTCACAGCTTACTCATAGAAATCCTTAAACGATACTCAATCGAGGTTCAAATCAACTGGTCTCGACACAGATGCTTCATTCAAGCCGAGACCAGTTGATCAAAATCCAATAAGAATGCAGTTAGGCCTTCATTACAAAGAATCACAACATTCGACAAATTGGCCATTTTCAGGCTAGATATGGCAGATTTTCTTTTCTAATTTAACCGATAAAAAACTACGACAGCCATAATTCTTGCCAAATATTCAGTGAGACCATAAAATCATTCGTACCACCAATCTTCTAATTGAATTTAACATCTAATCGGTTACTCTATTTAGAGTAGTTGGAACTGTGCAAAGTTATACGATGTTTTAGCGTCCTCAAAATCGCTGAATCAGCCTTTCAATATAAGCAATCCAAACAGAATGAAAATGGAGGTAATTGTACGTCAGGGAAAGGCCTTTGGTCAGCAGCGGACTTATAACAGCTGCTGCTGATATATATATATATATATATGGCTCGACTCCATCGGCTGAGCCTATTCTTCATATTAGATAGGGATGATGGGAGTGGTCTGAAGTGAACTTGGGTAAATAGTGTCATCATCATCAGTACACTTATGTGTTTGTATAACTATTGATAGGCACGTGTCAGGATTTGTTGAGTCAGAGTTTAAGAAATGAGTACCTATTTCTTCGAACACGTCTGCATATGCGTAAAAATGATGCTCTTCAAGTATACACATGTTAATCATTTTGAGATTCTGTAAACGTGTGCAAGTGTGTGCACACACGCATGTGTATAGATACGTTGAAACGAAAAGGAGAGAACTAATTAGACTGGAACCTGATGCATTGATATCGGAATATTAGCATGGACTCTACGGACCCTTATGTACATGGTAAATACAAATACAACTGTAATACTAATACAAATACTACTACCACTTCTACCACAGCTACTACTAATAATAATGATAATAATAATAAAAATGATAATGATAAAAATAATAATAATAATAATATGGTGTTATATAGAAATGCTTCTCTGATGCTTCCAATGAGTATGAATATTTTTCCACCTAAATTACTCGGAAATTTTGAGGATATCTATCATTTGCACAAATGCTGCTAGTTATATACAGTTATTTTGCATTCAATATCTTCTACTGTCAACCAGTAGCAGAGAAAGCTATAAAATATTTCTATAAAAAAACATAAAACAAATTAACAACGTTCGTATCGTTTCTGAACCTGAATAAAGTTGTCTCCAGCCAATATCAGTTTCTTTCAGTCACCCTCTACATTTTAATTGTTAAAAAATAACAATGAATGCACACATTGATGCATACGCTTCCGCCAAGATATGAGCAGGAACAAATTTTAGTTCGAAGACTCATTTCAGCTGAAACGCAATGAAATATAAATTTAGTGTAAGGTCACACAGTTGAAAAGATCATTCACATTATCAGCAGGAAGTGCCTTCCTTTTGTCACTTCTGGCTGACTTTTCATTTTGAAACATAATGGCAGTACAAGTAATAAAAGAGCTCAAATTTCAATATAGAAAATGGGACTTGTTATAAAGAGTCACTTTGAGCAATAATAATAATAATAATAATAATAATAATAATAATAATAATAATAATAATAATAATAATAATAATAATAATAATAATAATAATAATGAACCACTGTATTGTTGTAATCGGTAAGGTTATTAGCAGTAATGTTTTATATATGATGGGTCTTTCTGTTACTAGTAGGTCCCTATAAGTGACCAGCAGATAACTCTAGCCTGAAGAATTATCATAATCTCAGCAGCTCCTCGACACGTCAAACTGAATATGTGTGTTAACACAAACACGTTTACATATCAGTACTGTTTTGCAAATAATATGTAATGTATGTATTAATTTTGAAATGGATGCCGGTGGTCAGTGAGACAAGACGTGAGCAGTGTGTGCTCGAGTGCACTAATATTTTACTGGAGTTAAAAGTTGGAAAATACGAGGATATTGGGAAATATATCTTAAAATAACACGAAAAATAGTGAATTTACTTTACAAGCACACAAACTTACGCATGAATTTGTATGAATGGAGTGAATACACTGGTCAAATAACGCTCTAAAATTACACAAGAGATATTTATTTAAGGTACAATACATACGCGCGCGCGATAGAAGTGAAAAACGAATGAAGAAGTACAGATCAAGAAGTAGGAGTTGATTTTTTCGAAATGGAAGGAGGAGTAAGAAAAAGTAAAGGAAATGAATAAAGAAAACATCAAAATTTAAAGAAAAATGAGAGGAAGACAAAGTGTAGTCCAAAATCTGAGAGAGTGAGAGAGAGAGAGAGACAGACAGAGACAGAGAGAGAGAGAGAGAGAGCGAAAAAGACTGCGAATCAAAGCGATTGAAAGTGGAAGGAGTCGCCTGAGGGAGCAAAGAGTAGGAGTAAATTTTATAGAAGTAGTGGCACAGTAAAGGGCAGAGGCAAGCAACTGTATATAAAACGCGCACTCTTCTCTGACCCAACGATACAAACAATATGATGTGGAAAAGTTCGGCTTTCCTCTTCTCTAGCCGAGGACAGTCAAGAGTTTACTTCTTCGCTTGTTGGCAGCACCACCCGCGATATAAATAAGGATGGGGCTGTTCGTTGGGATAACCGGATTTTATTGTTAAAATACTAACTACAAACTACAAATTCACATGGGAAGAAAGAAGACATTACCTTAACGCAACGAGCCAATGCAACTCAAAATGGATCGCTCTGAGTGTGAAAATATAACGCATATTATGCAATAAGACGCAAGAACCCCCTCTACAAAAGACTTCCGCAATCAAAGGCTATGATATACGAACTAGAAGAAAATTAATCAAAGCTGAAAGCTTGATACTGTAAAAACAGGGCGCTAATTGGAAAACACACAAGTTACACTTGAATTTAAGTTGCCTCATATCGGCACACCACTCCTCCTAATCAACTACTGCTGCTGCAATTGCCCTGAGTTCCAACAACAACAACAAATCCTGCCGGTGTTATCAAGTTGTGAGAAAGAAGAGGAGACAAATCGTTGTTTGAAAAAAAAAAAATCAGGAAAATGTAGGAGGAAAAAAAACTCTGATCGGTCGCCCTGGGGTTATTTACACTATTTCTCCGGACTATTAACCAAATCAACACGAAATCTATTAATTCAGTGTCCAGGTCCAAGGTTTTTTGGTTGGACGGACAGAGGATCTATATTTTCCTGGTTACATAAAACATTCGAGGAAATTCGCGCTATCTTTCTCTGCCCACTTCATCAGTTCTATTTTCCTATGAATCAGAAGTGATGATACAAACGCCTTTTCAACATTCACTCACATAACCAATTTATTTTTCGTTCTTTTTTCATTATTGTATGACGTTCAACTTCATTCCCTCGTAAGTAATACGTAGACTTTGTTTCTAGTCGTCACAATTGTTTTATAATTTTTAAAGATAACATTTTATTAACACCAATAAGAAAGGTCGCATGTTTGATGCGAATAGTCTGTCATTCCATTACTGACCAACTGACAGAAATTCAAAAGCTCCAGTCATTATAAAATATAGGAATAAAACTTTTAATTTTCATTCCGCACAACCTTCATGGCCGATTATATCTTAAAATCGGTACGTTCAGTAAAATCCATCCTTAAAAATAAATTCAAGAACATAACGTACCGACAAATTATTTAGCTGGAAAGGGATGTTACCTTAAAACAATTCACCTATTTTCCTTAATGTACTAGGAGACCTTTATTTTGTAAAGAGAATGGTTAAAACTAAGTGGGTGACAGTAAGAATGATGAAAATCACTCACACCATCCAATAATCTCAATGCTAGAAGTAGAAACCGAAAAAAAAACAACCCAAAAACACAACTGACGTTTAATATTCAGTTGAAGCATACAAATGCTCTAATAACAATACGACTTACTCGAAATATCCTCAATGCTTGTTTTTTGAACAAATTGGGTCTTGTATTAAATGACTTGATGCTATTTATTAAATAACTGCAGAAACCCTAGGAAAACTACTACAGCTGTTGCTATGAAATACAACCTCACTCAACGATTACTTATCTCTCATTCACTCTTTGAAAAAACCATCTCGCTTACTCATTCCCTCTGAAATTCTCGTGTTGCACGGCTCTCAAAGCCCCTGACAGCTTTCAAACCTTTCTAGGCTTGCTTTTAGATTTTTTCATTTAATTATAACTGACCACTGAAGATGAGGATGGAAAGGGGGGGGGGGGGCTCCGTATATTCTAGCTTCCTGTGGTAAGTAACTACTATTCGAGATATCATCGCATTCTGGATCTTTTTCCAGAGTGACTTGACTACTGTTTCCGACATTATTCTTACAACTGCATCGTATTAGAATAAACGTTTTGTTTTTTCCGACTGGTTTGAAGGTTAACAGCGAAAACAGACACATACTATTGTCGATGCTAGTTAAAGCGAACATTTAACAATATTGATATTAATAACATTTTTTGGGGGGTCGTCCCTCCTCCTACATCGTTTGTTCCTTCCTTTCGACTCACTCTGGACGGCGACCTCCAATTCCTAATCTCACTTCTCTCATTTAATCTTATCCTACCACTACTCCCTGCCTCTCTCCAACGACGATCACTCGTCTTTGTGGGCTTCGTATTCTTTCTGTTAATCTACAACTGGTTTGAATAGTTGTGTGACTGTATGTTGTGTTGTTGCTAGTGGGAGGCCAAGCTTACCGCCTGCCCCAGCAAGTTAGTCATTTCAAGCAACCAGCGAACCAGACACGTTAACTTTGATTTCCACTTTTATTAAGAACATTTGCTGCTTGTTCAACTCGCGTCAGTAGTACTTTTAAATAATTTTATTCACTCTCTTAACACGCTAGTTACCATAAAAATACGGCCCATATGATCGGCTGAGAAAGTCTTGTGTCGGTATTCTTGCTTCTTTGCACATTGTTTGAAGGCACAACAATCGAATATTTATTTTGTTAGAAGTCTACCACTCCCACTGGAAGGTCACTTGATAGATTGAAGTATAGTTGATCGTCCCATGGTGTTTGAATTAGAAAATATTCGTTATTCACTGGCACTGGCAGTTTCCCCAGTTATTTTGGGTTCGAGCAATATCTACTACTGATATTAAAATTACTTCCAATATGCTTCGAACAACTACGACCTGTACCGCTTTGTGTCAACTTTTTTGAAGCCAACTTCCTGGTAAATCAATACCGCAGCTAATATCTGTATCACTGCTGAGTTTTACTTCTAACGTTAACAGGACTTCTATAAGCGTGGGTGTGTACTTCACACGTGATTGAAATAATAAAAAGAATTTTATTTTACATGAAGAGGTTTTTAGACTACTGTGGTACCATCTTTTTTCTGGCTACCGCCAAGACCAAATAGATATTTCGCAACTTCTTTTTTTTATTTTATGCTGCACACACACACACACACACGCGACACTGAGCTTTAAATGACTATAAATATAACTTACACCCACTCTTCACTCTATGTAAGTGTACAGTAATTATTACATCGAACAACCACGCTTTTTAATTTTTAGCTACAGAAGACAAAACGAAGTAAAACAAAGCTATTTAACACTTCATCCCTCCGCCTCTGAACGAGCATGATTATCACTATTTCCTAGTCACGGACTCTTAAAGCGCATGTACACTCTTAATACTTCCTCTACTACAGCAAGCGTACGAGGAAGAAATGTAAAACGGAAAAGCAACCCAACTCTGACCACATTGATAACAAAGATTCCCTATTTCTTTCTCTGTCTCTCTCACACACACATACTCTATGGTTGTGGTGATCTTCCCTTACCCTGAGTATCAGAATACATTCAGCTGTGTTCGTGTGTTTGGGTTGAGTGGCTAGCCGGCCGTCCGTCCGTCCGTCTCCCGTTCGTATACGTGCAATCGCAGATATTACTAGGGAACATAAACGAAATTAATCTCAATTTATTTTGTTTTCTTTCTTCCCTCCTCTTTCACAATCCGCTTTGCTCCTTCTCTGTCCTTATTTCTTACTCTTCCTCTCCCTATTCGATTATTAAATCTGTCTTTCTCAACTATTTTCTTCGTTGGTTCTGCTTTACAACTCCTGCTTGAATAGCCGATATTGAAGTAGCGATTACGACAAGGTTGAAGACTACGTGTATAAGAATGTGGACTCCACACAAAGCAAGTTGACTGATTTATTCTTTACACACATGTCTCTTGTCAGTATTTCATATACACCCTTAGGGGGAAGAAGAAAATTGAAGCGGTTACAACAAAATTACTATTGCCGTTACAATACGAACAGTATTTAATTAACCCCTATCCCCATTTATTATTTAGTTAGTATCTCTTGCCTTTACATCGTACTCGCTCACAACTAAATACGCCCCACAAAAACAACGCAATGAATAGAAAAGCGCTGTATTTTTAGTGACTGATATAATGACAACTGGTGCGCCCTCGCTGGCTCTCTGACCGATGTGCATGTACTCCCAACTTGACGCGTGTACAATCATATGAATTTTATCATTCCATTTATCTTGGCCGATATTCAATAGAGAATTTGACCTATTGAAAGATGGACCATTCCTCTTCGAAAAACACTCAACATTTCCTTGGCGATTCTCGAAGGAACAGAAGTAGCGACTATTCCAACAACAGCAACCGTTGTAAAAGAATTTCGACGTTTCAAACAATGGGTTCTCCTCGAAAATTGCCAATTAACCAATTAGCACGTTTATCATCACCGTCCCTGATCTGCCGCCGCTTTGTGGTCACTCTTTTCCTGTTGGTCTGGCTTGGGCCTTCCAGACAACTAGCTGTCGCCTTGGCTGAGGTTGTGCGGACATGTGACCCGATCGAAATACCAACTTGTAAAGGACAAGGTTATAATGTGACTGGTATGCCGAACTTGGCTGGCAATGACATGCAGCGAGACGCTCAACTCCAACTGAATACATTCAATCCTCTCATTCAATATGGCTGCAGTTCGCAGCTGACTTTCTTCCTCTGTTCTGTATTTGTACCAATGTGCACAGACAAAGTGAAGGATCCCATCGGTCCCTGCCGTCCCATGTGCGAAAGTGTTAAGCGAAAGTGCCAACCGGTCTTACAAGAATTTGGTTTTAGCTGGCCTGACATACTCAACTGCACGAAGTTCCCTCCGCGCAACAATCAGGATCATATGTGTATGGATGGGCCTGGCGAGATGGAAGATGAGGAAACTCATAACTCAGTCGGACATACCCATCAGGGGAGCCGGTCAGAGATCGGCAGGGGTGGCAAGAACAGAAACACAGACGTTGGTGGCTGGCAACATGGCAAACCGCCTTACCCGACCCTGAATCGAGCAGGCACCTGTTCGCATATGCGCCACCCAGAAAACTACGTGTATGTTAACCGCACGGAACGATGCGCTTTGCTCTGTGGTCGTCACGATGCGTTCAGTTACAACGATAAAGAATTTTCTGATGTTTGGATGGCCATCTGGTCGATTCTTTGCTTTTCTTCGACGCTCTTCACCGTCCTGACCTTCCTGATAGATTCTCAGCGAATTCGCTACCCAGAGCAGCCAATCATCTTCTTGGCCATGTGCTACAATATTTATAGCATTGCCTACATTGTCCGCCTAGTTGCTGGTCGCCAAAACATTTCTTGTGATGTCCACCGCGAAATGCGCCGCGAATATTCCATCCTTATTCAAGAGGGCCTGGAAAACACAGACTGTGCCATCGTGTTTCTTCTACTCTATTTCTTCGGTACTGCCAGCGCTTTGTGGTGGGTCATACTTACGCTCACCTGGTTTTTCTCTGCTGGTCTCAAATGGAGCCATGAGGCTCTTCAAGTGCATAGTTCTTACTTTCACCTGACTGCCTGGGCTATTCCTGCCATCAAAACTATCATTATTCTTATTATGCGGGATGTTGACGCTGACGAACTGACCGGGATCTGTTTCGTCGGTAACCAAAATGACAAATCCCTTATCGGATTCGTGATAGGGCCACACTTATTCTACCTCTTAGTCGGCACCACGTTCCTGGTTGCTGGTTTCATAGCGATATTCGGGATCCGGCGCCAGGTGCGTAATGGAGGGGCCAAAACCGACAAGCTAGAAGTATTCATGGTGCGAATTGGGGTGTTCTCTGTGCTGTACACCCTACCAGCCACCTGCGTAATCGCCTGCCTCTTCTACGAGTACACTAACAGAAAAGACTGGTATTCGGCTGGCTCGACGTCGAAGCCGAGCATAGAGATCTTCATGCTGAAGATTTTCATGAATCTCATCGTTGGAATTACCTGCGGAGTGTGGATTTGGTCGTCCAAGACGATCAATTCCTGGCGGAAGTTCGTAGGACGATTTTGTTGCAAACGAAACGAAAGGAAATCAATCGAGTATACCATACCGAGCCAACAGTACCGCGTCATTACAAAACCTACACGGACAATTCGGATAGAAAAAACGAAACGAAGCAAAAGCGGCAGTGAGACTGTTGTATGAATGGACGTCGACTCTCTCCTTCGCTTTCCTTCTTTCAGGGTAGGTTTTCTCTACCACGATCGATCGATAAGGCTTTTACATTTTTTTTGTTTGTGTGTGATTTTTCACTGTCGACCATTTCATTTCTAAGAAAAAATCCTTGCTCATTCTTTCTCAGAATTCTATCAAATTATTTTATAAAAAATAGGAATTTACACAAATGCATATATTTATATATCCTACATATATCTTTATTTGCATATCATACACTCGTATATTGCGGATATTAAAAAATATATATAGATATAACTATGCTATGTAGCTTCTAAGATAATACATCTAAAATCTGACCTTTAGCTAGACTAAATGCTGGTTTTGAAGGCAAATTCTCTATGGATGTGCTCACCCAAGGACTGTTATGTTTTGACTTAAGTGTATAATTATGCAATAGCTTCATTGATTATCTCTTGTATTATCATCGTCGTATGAGATAATGATACTTGCGTATTTATTATACTCATAATGTATATGTCTTATATATCAGCAAATTTTATATCCAATGTGTATGGTCTGACATGTATACCATATAGGGAGCATTGCATATAGGTGACGAATGTCTCCTGCTAGTCAATAAACATTGTCAGCTCGAATCTGTATGTCGTTCCAGAACTATTTCAATCTGAATTTTAGTATTATTTCTTATCTAGAGCTGGATGAGTGGATAAGTTTCAGTCATATGTACATTTATATTTAACTATTGAGATATATTATCTCCTTCTTTCCAACCTATTTAGTCCTCTATCGAAGATAATCTATGGTTTATAAATGTAACCCTGAGATAGCATATGACAAAAAATGTGACGAGCTAAAATGAGCCATCTAGGTCTTGTAAACAGGTTCAGTCATTCTTTTGAAAATCATTTGCAATAACTGATCGAGAATGTGTGTTGGGGGAAGTCAAAAGCTCTCAAAGGTATAGCTACCACTAACTAAAATCCTACAGGAACAAAATCACATTCAGTGGTTACTGAGCTTGTGTCTGAAAAAGAATCGTACAGGTCAAGTTTTTTGACTATTACACAAGGCCCACATCCTGTCTTGAACACTGAAAGCTCAGATCTAGTAGTAATAAATACGAATGATAGCTAGACTTCATTTTTTCTGGACGCAACCGATTTTTTTCTAACGTTTTCTTTAGAGCAACAAGTATAAATGAACAAATTTTTTTCCTCTTTTCAAAGGCACTGAATAAAACTACAGTCCATTTTAAGAAATAATTTAGATAATCCACTCTGATTTTTTTGACAGAAAAAGGCATTTTAATTTGTCTAACTTTTTTTTTACCGCCATAGAAGTATCTAAGAGTCATTCATTAAAACTATTTTCGATGATCAACACAATTCTATTTAAAAACTGTGGCTGTGTAAATGTGGATGCGTGTCTGTATTTCTGTATGAGTGTATTCAACATAAACATTTTTCTCAAATTTTTAATTAAAGAAAATGCAGAACCAAGCACAAATCAAAATATCAACTTATTTTATTTATTCTCTATCTTTATATATTTAAAAGGAAATACAGAAAAAATTCTCTCAGCTGAGACAACCAACCTTTCCATCAACAGTTCAAAAAAAAAAAAAAGAAATTATTATTGAACTTTTTTTTAACAAGCATGAAGACTATTAAAACCAAATGAAGTTAAATTTTGAAAAATTATCCAAAAAGCTGCATGCCAATGTGCAAAGAAAGAAATTACTGGTCGCAAGTTGTGGAGCCTTCGGTATTTGCTGCTTCCAAACTTCTTTTATTTAAGCTTAGATTTTTTTGTCTCAACGTAAACATTTCCATTTTCATCTATTGCTTGAGAGACAAAGCAAAACAAATATCATATAGACAAAATCACATCCACTCATTCTACGTGGCGTTAGCTACGAAGCCAACAAATCTTACAATAATCCTTTGCCATCACAGAGGGTTTGGTGAGGAACACAAATTGACGGGAAATGTCAAGAAGCTTTGATAAAAAAAAATACAAAAAAATAAACAAAAAAGAAAACAATAACGAGGACTAATTACGTATCGAAACCCGAACTGTGATTTGAAGTATGTAACTAAATATATAAACTTTACCGTTTTTCTTTTTGAAATCTAACCAAGCAATCCCAACAGAGACGACAAAATGCATCAAGTACCTTACACGCACACACATTTAAAAAAAGAATTCAAAACAAGTTGTAACTTATGAAAAAGGAACGAAATATTATGTAAATATATTATGTATAAAAGATTTATTTCGTTATAAGCTCTTACCTCGACTTGTTTTTTTTTTAACTTTTGAATGTTAATTCATGTAAATACGATGTAAATGTTTCACTTGTCTGATTTGGGCCTTAATTACGTTCTTGATTCCACGGGGAAGTAGCGTCATGAATGCATATATATATATATATATATATATATATATATATATATATATATATATATATATATATATATGCGTATGTCTTTATGTGTGTCTTGGTGTATGTCTATGTTATATGTATATACATGTGAATAAGGAGGTATGTATGTGTTGATATGAACGTATGTATATGCATATATGAATGTATATATATATTATATTTATATGTGTATATATGTAAATGTATTTGTTTTTATAAAGATATGCATATACATGTATGTATATATAAATGTGTATATATGTATGCATATGTACGTTTATATACGTATGTATTCATATATATATATATATATATATATATACATATATATATATGTGTGTGTGTGTGAGTTTATGTAGGTAGGTATAGGCATGTATATATTTACAGAAGTTAACGCTGACCCTCTTCTCCGTGAAAAAGCAGGTCTGAAAATAACCGAAGTATAGAAATGATAATCGAATTCGATTTGAGTGTGATGAAATCAGATTTGGTTCACGAATTCTACTCCCATCATATCATGTATCTATTTTCACCATCGTCTGAGCAGATTTTCTACTACCCTTGCAGTCCGATTTTTTAATATCCGAGCTTCGAATGTATGTATGTATGTATGTATGCTTGTAAATGTATGCTTGTGTATGTACACATGTACGTGTATGTCTGTATATGTCTGTATACATATATACATATATCTATTAAGAAATGCATATGCAATACACAGAATATTTATGAATGCGTAATGTTATGTAAATGCTATTTTGAATTCTATTTGAAATGACCACCAGTTGTTACATGGAAAATCTGTCACTCGACCTAGACAAAATGGGGCTGCTGCAGGCTGCTGGTTCGATACTTGCGGTAGCCCATTTTTTCTTGTTTAATTGTATTTAGGTTGAGTGACACATTCTCCGTGTGATAACAAGGGTCATATATATGTATATATATATATGTATATGTATATATATGTATGTATATATATATATATATATATATATATATATATATATATATATATATATATATATATATATATATATATATATATATATATATATATATATAGTGTGTCTGTTTATGTATGTATGCATATAAAAATTGACAGTTCGGGAACTCAGTTTTTTGTTTGGACTGAATTCCTTTCGGTAGTGAGCGAACGGCGACGATCGGAATACATAGATAGACAGGTGGCACTCAAACGCAGGCTCATTTCTTCAGCTTCTGGTCTACGCCATTCGCTCATTACCGTAATCAATTCAGTCCAAATAAAAACTCATTTCCTATAATTGTCATACTTTATTTACAAGGTATGATTGTAGTATCCACCTTTCATATATATATATATCCATTTTCTCATTTTGTTCATTCATTGTCTAAACCTGCTTTATTTGTTTCTATTAACGCAGACAATTAAGAAATGGATATATAATCCGACAAAATGATTATAAGTTGCGTTACATTTTGAAACTCCCCCGTTATTACACGGTGAATGTATCATTTGGCCTAGAATAAACAGTTTTAAAAAGTGGTGCTGCTGCATGAATTGAACTTGCGACCGATAGCGTTGCTCATATCTCTGAACTAAACAGCTGCCGGTAATGTTAAGGCCTAATAGATGTACATGCATAAATATGTGTATACATTGTAATCAGCATATGCATTTACTTATTAATGCTTTTGGGTTCTGTGAGTTGAATTTCTGGAAAATGCTTTTCTTTATAGAACTAAATTAAATGAAACAACGCTAGTATTTTTCTGTTCAATTGAAATTTTGACCTGAATCGCTCAAAAAAAGCTGATTAACATTGCTATCTTTGTTTTGTTTTTTTTGCTTATGTATGGGTGTTTTATTTCTATAAGACAGTTATTTGGTTTATATATATATATATATATATATATATATATATATATATATATATATATATATATATATTATATACACTTATGAGCAGTATTTTGATACAAACTATCGTTTATATAAAAAATACTGCTCATAAGTAACTGAAAAAGCACAAATTCTGTTCTTCTCCTTGCCTATGAATGTATTCTTTCTAAATACGTGTATTCGTCTAGTTGAAAGCTATTTGATCAACTAGTTTGACAACTCTTACAGATAGCCATGTTAGCTTTTTCAGACAGGTCGATCGATTTTTAACAAAATTTTGCAGAATAGAAGAAGATACATGCTCGGATTCATTTAGGTTTATTGATTGAAACATTTTAGCTTTCACGAACGCAGAAATTGTTTGAATGAATCCTTGTTGTACTGATTGAAATATAATTTGGTTATTCATGGGTGAAGTTCTCAATTTTCACTCTCAAAAACGAGAGATAAGAAGTAAAATTTCTGATAAGTTTTAATCCTTATTTGCAGTGCTATCTATTTATATGCGTATAAGTATGTACGTATATTCATGTGTGTATACATATGCGTATTTATATATATATATATATGTGTGTGTGTGTGTATATGTATGCATGTGTGTATGTATATGCATATGAAAATACGTGTATATATGCATGGATATATGTTTTGGGACGAAACGCCGGAAAAAAATGGAAGATATCATTTGTAAATTGGCTTTCTGATATTGTTTTTTCACTTTCATGTTCTCAAATTAACCATACTTGATGCCAATACAATGGTTATATATATATATATATATATATATATATATATATATATATATATATATATATATATGTGTGTGTGCCTGTGTATATATGTTTGTGAGTGTATATGTGTGTATCATAAGACGATAAGAAAAAAATGTGAAGCTGTAGATGAATGCATTTTCTTGGTTCAAGCGATACAGCTGGAGAATGGCCTTGGTAATGAAATAAGATGGTGCATAACAAGTTGAGATCGTTTCTTACGAAAAGACATAGTGAAAAGCATAATGCCGATCTGCTTAAAAAGCAAGCTATACAATCAATGCATAATACCAGCTATTGTCCAAATCTGGAAACCTCTAAAACCACTTGAAGACCACCAATTCGTAACCACATCGAATGCAATGGGAAGAGCGATGTTAGGGATCTATCTTAATGATAGAAAAAGATCATCATGGATCTGTGAAAAGATCAGGATGAAGGGTATCTTGCTATTATTTAAGCGACAAAAATGGGAATGGGTTGGACGAGAAAAAGGGACAGCAGATTGAGCAAAGGGCTAACCGATTGATGCGCATTGGACAGTAAATACAGTAGGAAAAGACCAGACAGAAGATGGAGGGATGAGATAAAAAGGTTTGCCGGTAAGTCATGACAGATGTTTGCACAATCACATTCATCATCGAAGGCAGGAAAGGCCTTTGTCCGGCAATGGACTTACTACGTCTGATGAGATATGGCAATAATAGAACAGTTGGATTCTGATTGGAATGTCCATCCCGTTGCTTTTTCTTCAAGTATTTTTTCTTTTCAATTTTCAACGTTATCATTGTATTTTGATTGTTTCCTCCATAAATTTTAATTTAATATGATTTTTTTCATTTAATGAAAAGTAGTTTCATTTATTGCCGTCACTCATATCCACGTGGCATACCAATCCCGTTTTCAATTATAAACTTTATTATTTTACTGTTTTTCTTTCATTGATTTTATTATTCCTTTTTATTTATCCGCTGTTTTGAACACCAGTGAGTAAGGCTGAGAAGCAATTTACGCTCGAGATCACCCTCTCCACATTGTGCCAGATACAAGCATAAATTGAAAACAGAGTTGATGCTATATTCCGTTGCCGTGAGAAGAATAAATATTACGCTCTGATCTTGAACTGAAGGCCATGGAAGGCTTACTCCGATTGAATAGTGCAAATTTCTACGTCTATTACATTGGCTTCTACTCCGGTATGTGGGGCAGAATTTTACTAAAAAATTCTTCATACCCACCGTTCCAAACTATGTATCCATCCTGATGAACAAATTCAGTATTTATTGATAGAAAAATCTCGATCCAAACATACATCCATGAATTTCTTCTCATTGAAATTAACGAATAGATCATCTGAAGTGGAAAATGGATTTGGGCTCATATTGTATGACAATGATCAGCAAGTTAATCTTGCTGACCGTTATTAGTGGGTTCGATCTTCATCGAATCTACCATCATAGATAGTCTGATAGCAACTCATGTTTAATGTCTATCCCTATAAACACCAGCGTCTGTTGTTTTGTAACGCTAAAATGATCACATTTTATTTTTGTTTACATAGAGACCAGCTACAGCTCCCCTTTACTGTAATTTACGGAATTGGTTTTCCTTTGGTATTTAGTGATCTACTGATTCCCCTGGATTAATATATTTCATCTATTGCTTTGTCCTGGGTAGATGTAATGGTCGTATTTATCCAGTTTGTCATCTTCGATTTCGATCTATGTATTTTTATTTCCAACGTGATAGTTGCACACGATCTTTGTTTTGCTGAAATTCTTGTTGGCCGAATTTCTTGCTTTCTTCGCTTAGTTCACCTTGCATCAGTTTGAAGTCGTGTAGATTTTCTGGGAAAAGGGCAATGTCGTCTGCAAATCCGAGGTTGCTCAGATATCATCTATTTCGATTCTTTTATTTTCCCAGTCTAGGTTTCGAAAGATCATCTCGAGGCAGGTTGTGAAGAGTTAAGGTGAGCTGGTATCACCTTGTCTTATCCCTTTTGGGTGCCAGAAGGGCTCTAAGTCTTTGTGTAGTCTGATAAAGGAGCTGATATGACTGTATGTATATGTGTTGCAGCACTTCAACGTATACGGGGTCTACGCCTTGTAGTGTGATGGCCTCCATGACCTTAGGGATTTTTACAGAGTCGAACGCCTTTTTGAAGTCGATAAATGCTACGGCGAGTGGTAATTTACATTCTGCTGCTTTTTCTTTCAGCTGATTTATTGAATGTACGTGGTCCATGGTCGAGTAGCTTCTTCTAAAGCCAGCTTGCTCTCGTGGTTGGTTTTCATCAAGTGTTCTTGTGATTTGGTTGGTGATGATTTTAGTGAAACGTTTGTATATGTAGCTGAGCAGGCCTATAAGTCTGTAGTTGTTGAGGTCTTTTGGGTTTCCTTTTTTATATAAAAGCATTATGATTGCAGTGTTCCAATCTTCTGAGACTTTACTTTGTTTTAGGTATAAGTTGAAAAGTATGGCCAGTTTCCTACTGATGATCTTACCCGCTTATTTGAGTAGGTCAATGATGATGATGTCTGGCCCAGGGGCCTTTCCTTTCATTGTTAGTTTGATGGCTTGTTTCACCTCCCACGGGGTTACTTCTGGAAACCCCTCGAGCTGATTGCTCGCGTCTTGTGTATCCTGTTTGTTTTTTTATAGTCCTTGTTTAGAGGAATAAAGCTCTCTGTCTGTTATTAGGTTTCCATTTTCCTTGAGTACGCTGGTTATTTGGTTGTGTCCTGGATCGAGACTTTTGTTTATAGCTTTGAAGTCTCGACCTTTTTCGAGAGTTGATTCGATGATTGCTGTCATGTGTCTTCTTCTATCTTCGTTTCTTTTTGACCGTTTAATTCAGTTCAGCATCTACAATTTTCTCTCTTGATGGTGTTGCGTCTGTTCGTTAGGATGTAGTCCATCTCGTTCCTTGTTTCATGATTGGGTCTTTTCCAAGTCCATTCCCTATTGGGTCCGTTCTTGAAGAAGGTGTTTATGATTTTGAACCCATTAGCTGTTGCGAAGTTTACAAGGTCTTCTCTCTCGTCCCGTAATTTATATCCAAATTTGCCGACACAATTTTCATTTCCTTGTCCTACCTGTGCGTTGAAGCCTTTCCCGATGACATTGAAGTATTTTCTGATGTCTTGGAGTAGGGAGTTAGTCATCATAGAAGTTATCTATTTCCACTTGGATTGCGAATTAGGAGCGTAGACTTGGATGATATTCAGTTTGTACCTCTTAGTAAGTTGTATGGTGACGCTTGCTTCTCGGCCCGAGACGGCTTTGAAGCCTGTCTCGTTGTCTTTGAGGTCCTTATTGTTGAGAACGCTTACTCCAATCGGTTTTACTTTCTCTTTTCCGTAGCTGTAAAAAAGATGGTTGCTCCTTAGTACGATTAGTTCTTCGGATTTTCTCATCTCACAAATGCCTATGATTTCCCATTTGACGTTTTTGATTTAATTTTCTAGATCGGTTAGGTGCATGTCTGTTGAGTTTTCCAACGTTTTAGGTGCTAATATATAACCTTGTTCTTTTGTTGACGGTTTTGGGGCTATGCTTGGGTAGTTGCTGTTTGACCGACGTCCCGTCAAGAATGGGTGTTCTTTTGGTGAAGTGTTTTGGAGCACATCACCCCTACCCAAGGTGAGTGAGGCGGCTGGATCTTTCTCGGCCGATGACCCTGTTGGAACTGGTGCTCTCCTTGTGAAGTGTTCTGGTTGTTGCGATTGGAGCACATTACCCCTCAAAGCAAATGATGTGGCTGGGCCTGTTGGGACCGAGGACCCAGCAGAAACGGCCGGTGTAATTTTCCTAGTGCCCTGTCACACAAGCCGTTCCGTTCTTCTGAAGCCTTTTGATTTATTAGCTATTTATCTATGTGGCTTTTCTCTTTTGGAAAGGGACACAAAGTACTTTCTTAGGCTCGGACAGGATTTCTTCCTTCCTTTTTTTCTACTTAGTTACAGGTTAGCAGCACTATTATAATCGAATGAGACTTAGAATAAGAAATTTAAGTATTTATCTTGCTGGACGAATTTCCATGAGACCTTTGAGAGAAGAAGAAATCAAACGAAGGATCGCTCGAAGATAGCAAATCTTTGGCAGAACAAGCTCAACTTCAAAAACAAGAAGATCCCGCTAATCCTGAACAGAATGGTACAAAACTAACGCATCCTCCCAATAGTCACTTATGGAGCTGAAACATGGAACCTAACAAAGAGGCTAACCCTCAAACTGAGAACCATGCAACATGCAGACGAAAGAATTTTCACTTGGTCACTTGGAAAGACCACAAGATGGCAATATATACCCGGGAAAAAACAGGAGTCCAAGACATAATAGAATCCATTAAAAAAACTCAAATGGCAATGAGCTTGTCATGTTGCAAGAATCACAGACATTCGATGGACATCAAAACTCACAACAAGGATCCCCGGAGATCAAATGCGTAACCAAGGCCGGCAGAGTTCTAGATGGAGAGATTTATTTAGTTAGGCGAATCCTAGGGAAGATCTATGTCGAACGATTGACGTTAAAAGACTGATGATGAGGATGATGATCTATTGCTTTAAGTAGACACGATAAATATTTTATTTACGAAACCCCAACCTCTGACGATTATTGAATCATTCATACTTATGTTGTCTGGTGCTAAAATGATTGAAGTTTTCATTATTTTAAACTTTAATGATTACTTTTGGAATAAACTATTATTCAAATATGTTGGTGTAATATATGAATTTGAAGCGTTAATTTCGCCCTATTTATTTAAATTGAACGTTTTCTTTTCACTATTTATTCTGGTTTATTTGAGGCTATCAAATCAAAGATGGAAAAGAAAGCAAATTCGAGCAATTTGTTGTATGAGTTCAAAACGAGATGTAAAGTAGCAGAAACTGCTCGAAATATCGACCAAGTATTTGGCCTCAACAAATTGGTTCCAAAAATTTTGAAACAGATGAAAGGGATGGCAACCATTATTGAAGCAAATCCACTCAAAACAACACGAAAGGTCGCAGAGGAACTAAACGTTGACCATTCAACAGTTGTTGGACGTTTGCGCTAAATTAGAGAAGCAAAAAAGCTTGACATGTCGAGCGAATGACACTGAATATAAAGCAAAAAGCCTGAATGTCACGCGAATTACACTGAATGTGAAGCAAAAAGCCTGAATGTCACGCGAATGACACTGAATGTAAAGCAAAAAGCCTGAATGTCACGCGAATGACACTGAATGTAAAGCAAAAAGCCTGAATGTCACGCGAATGACACTGAATGTAAAGCAAAAAGCCTGAATGTCACGCGAATTACACTGAATGTAAAGCAAAAAGCCTGAATGTCACGCGAATTACACTGAATGTAAAGCAAAAAGCCTGAATGTCACGCGAATTACACTGAATGTAAAGCAAAAAGCCTGAATGTCACGCGAATGACACTGAATGTAAAGCAAAAAGCCTGAATGTCACGCGAATGACACTGAATGTAAAGCAAAAAGCCTGAATGTCACGCGAATGACACTGAATGTAAAGCAAAAAGCCTGAATGTCACGCGAATTACACTGAATGTAAAGCAAAAAGCCTGAATGTCACGCGAATGACACTGAATGTAAAGCAAAAAGCCTGAATGTCACGCGAATTACACTGAATGTAAAGCAAAAAGCCTGAATGTCACGCGAATGACACTGAATGTAAAGCAAAAAGCCTGAATGTCACGCGAATGACACTGAATGCAAAGCAAAAAGCCTGTATGTCACGCGAATGACACTGAATGTAAAGCAAAAAGCCTATATGTCACGCGAATGACACTGAATGTAAAGCAAAAAGCCTATATGTCACGCGAATGACACTGAATGTAAAGCAAAAAGCCTATATGTCACGCGAATGACACTGAACGTAAAGCAAAAAGCCTGAATGTCACGCGAATGACACTGAATGTAAAGCAAAAAGCCTGTATGTCACGCGAATTACACTGAATGTAAAGCAAAAAGCCTGTATGTCACGCGAATGACACTGAATGTAAAGCAAAAAGCCTGAATGTCACGCGAATTACACTGAATGTAAAGCAAAAAGCCTGAATGTCACGCGAATGACACTGAATGTAAAGCAAAAAGCCTGAATGTCACGCGAATGACACTGAATGTAAAGCAAAAAGCCTGAATGTCACGCGAATTACACTGAACGTAAAGCAAAAAGCCTGAATGTCACGCGAATGACACTGAACGTAAAGCAAAAAGCCTGAATGTCACGCGAATTACACTGAATGTAAAGCAAAAAGCCTGAATGTCACGCGAATGACACTGAATGTAAAGCAAAAAGCCTGAATGTCACGCGAATGACACTGAATGTAAAGCAAAAAGCCTGTATGTCACGCGAATGACACTGAATGTAAAGCAAAAAGCCTATATGTCACGCGAATGACACTGAATGTAAAGCAAAAAGCCTATATGTCACGCGAATGACACTGAATGTAAAGCAAAAAGCCTATATGTCACGCGAATGACACTGAACGTAAAGCAAAAAGCCTGAATGTCAAGCGAATGACACTGAATGTAAAGCAAAAAGCCTGTATGTCACGCGAATGACACTGAATGTAAAGCAAAAAGCCTGTATGTCACGCGAATGACACTGAATGTAAAGCAAAAAGCCTGAATGTCACGCGAATGACACTGAATGTAAAGCAAAAAGCCTGTATGTCACGCGAATGACACTGAACGTAAAGCAAAAAGCCTGAATGTCACGCGAATGACACTGAACGTAAAGCAAAAAGCCTGAATGTCACGCGAATGACCCGATTTTGAAATGAACTAGGCTACAAAACTTTACATCACCCAGCTTACTCACCAGACCGATGTCCAGCTGACAACACCCTGTTCAATCATTTTGATCACCTCCTGTTGGATCATCAACAACCAAGCAGCTCTTCAGATTGCCTTCGAAGAATTAATCGGTTTTATGACCACAGAATCCCATGCTTCTATCTTCCCAGTCGGCAAAAATGTGTAGATTCCTGGAGTACTAATTTCGATTAATAATTTTTTATTCTAAGCTTCTTCGAAGTTGAAAGTGAAAAACTGCAATTGCTTTTGCACTAACCTTGTTCGTCTGTGATCTTGTTTGTATGTTCACATTGATTGAATAAGCAGAGAGTTATTATTTTGTTTTTCAGTTGTTGGACACTCCACCGATTGTCCTTAGCAAACATCAACAAATGTGAGAAAATTTGAGCATAATCTTGAGCTTGTAATTTATAACCACCAACAAACATACACAACCTACAAATGAAATAAAAGAAAGACCCTACCACCTAAAATAGTTGACCCCATCAAATGTCCCAAACAGGAATCTAAAATATAATGAATCATTCGCTTGAAGAAACCCAAACATTGCAAAAACATAAACGTGTTTGTATAGTGAATCCTCATTTCATTATATTTCAAGCTCTACCCTAAACCAACTTAATATTTGAAGTTGAATGTATCGAGCACTCTATGAAACGGATATTGCATTATATTATATCAAATTGCATCCCTGATTTGAACCGTGTGAGATATATATATATATTAAAAACCATTAACTAATTCTAACTTGGTAATAATCGAATCCACGGATGTTGACTGTTATTCTTTCTATGTTCTCTAAAGGACAGGAAGTAAAATCACAGATATGAGCGCACACTCCCCCAAACTAATTCTGTTTAACTAATAATTTTTTACTAGAGAGAAAAAAATACTGCTTATTATCTAGCTCCGACGGAAAATCAATAATTGAAAATATAGAGATGTATATAACTATTATATTGAAACTCGTTTGGAATACACAAAAATCTCTATCGGCATCTTAAGTGACTGCTAACATGGTTGGCAATAGGAGGAGAATAATACAATAAAATCAGATATGTGTCAAATATTCCTAACTCTTTTAGATGCTAACTGTTTAGTGAACTGATTTGTAAACCAAGTGAAGATTCGCCCTTGTAAAACTGTGTCACAAATATCAACACAACCAATGGAAAGAAATGAGCCATTTTTCTAATATTCACGAATTGAATAACTGCTAATCCTACTGACATGCTTAGAAAGGAATATTTTTCATTTGACAGCAGAAAGCGTGAATTACTTATTGAAAAAAAATCTTAGTTTGATTTTTTGAATGGAAAAGTTGGCACTTGAAAAGTAGAAAAAGATTTCAATACAAAATCAGCAACGTTGAACTCAAGTTGATATTTACAGGAATGACTATTGTCGCATGATATCTTTCATGTATTTGTGAAATCTATAGTGCTTCGTATTGTAAGTATCATTATTTATACTCAGAGAAAAAATCTTGATTGAAAGCCTGAAATAACTACGCTTATTTTGTTTCGACTTGTTTTAGTTGTTGATGACGCCAGCCATTCGAATTACATCTTGTGAGAATACACGTTAAATTCATTTAATCTTATCAGATGAAGTATTATAAATCATCTTTTTTTATGATTACCCAGTACTTTCATCTTGAATTGCTAGTTGCTTTTTTATCGCAACTTTTACTCGTACTGATAACTCTTCGACAGTGAGCCAATAACGTTGACCGAAAATTCCGATCAATGTTGTTGGCTCACTGTCGAAGAGAAATCAGTCTGAGTGGAAGTTACAATTTTAAAAAAAACAACCATGTTGAAAGTAAAAAGTATTCATGAAAATTCAAACTAATAAATGACATGTTTTACTCGTTAATTATACAATTGTTCATCTTTTCGTTTGTCTATCTTCAGAACTCATTTTGTGGAGGCGAAGCGAACGTCTGGTATGGAAGATGCATTTTGGGGGGTACAAGTAGGATTTTAATAGTGGTAGCAAAAAGATGAATAATTGAAATTAAATTTTGAAAATTATTTTTTCTCACTCATAGATATGCCTGGAAAGAGTCAAATCAAAGTTTTGGGATATCATGTAGCTATAAAATGATCGTGAGCATAAGTGAAAAAATATCCCCGGGAAAAATGCGTTTGTCTTTCTCTGACACATGCACCTTTTTCTATCTTCCCCTTCCTCTTTCTGATTTCGTTCTCTTTTTCATCCTCTTTCTACGATAGTCTATCATTCTTTCCCTTTTCTACCCTGCTGTCTATCCTCTTGTCCTCTTTCAACCTCACTCTGTCCATCACTCAGTCTTCTTCCTCCCCCTCTGTCTATCATCGTCCTCTTTCAACCTCACTCTGTCCACCACTTTTTTCTACCTCTCTGTCTATCATCCTTTTCTCTTTCTACCGCACCGTTTATCATGGAGTTCTCTTCCTACCTTACTCTAACCATCCCCCTGTTCTTTTTCTACTATTGTCTAATATCCTCCGCTCTTTCTACCCTTCGATCATTTCTTCCTACCTTGTCCATCACCCTGTTTTTTTCTACCATTGTCTATTATCCATTGCTCTTTTTACCGTTCGATCATCTCTTTCTACCTTGCTCTGTCCGACACGCTGTCCTTTTTGTACCACTGTATTCATTCTTTCCTAATTGTACTATTCAATCCATCATTTAGTTTTCTTTCTAACCCGCTCCGTCCATCACTTCGTCCTCTTTCTACCTCTCAGTCTATCATTTAGTTCTTTTTCTACCACCGTCTATCACCTTCTCCACTGACTTCCACGGTCTATGACTCTTTCCTCTTTGAACCCCTCTGGGGTCCTCTTTATATCCCACTCTGTCCTCTTTTATCACTTTGCTTTCCGGTAGTATCATCTAGTTTTCTTTCTATTTTGTCCTGTCCATCATCACCCTCTTTCTACATCTGTCTATCATCCTTCTCCTGTTTATCTATAATGCAGTTCTCTTTTTACCCCGCTCTGTCCATCACCCTGTCCGCTTTCCGCCTTTCTATCATCTAGATATCTGCCTACCCCACTTCGTCCATTTTCACCTCTATCATTCTTTCCTCTTTGTACCCCTCTGTCTTCCATGTTGCTCTCTTTTTACCTCGTTCTGTTCATTACCTTGTTCTCTTTTTACCTCTCTCTCTTCATCATCGTGTCTTCTTTCTACCACAGTCTGTAGACTGTATCTTTCCCACTTTCTACTTTGCTCTATCCATCACCATGACCTTTTTCTACCACTCTATCACCAGGTTCTCTTCCTACCCCCCCTCTATCCATTACCTTGTCCTTTTTTTTGTACCATCATATATCACCCAGTTTTTACTTCTCCCCCACTCTCTCTCTCTGTTTATCATCTGGTTTTGTTTCTACCTCTCTCTGCCTCTCATAATCCAGTTTTTTTTATACCTCGCTCTGTTTGTCTGTCATTTATTTCTCCTTCCACCCCTCTTTATCTATCACCCTGTACCCTTTCTACCACATTTGTTCACATTAAATGTCTTTTTTTCGACATTTTGTTCGCTTTAATTCACTAGAAGTTTTATTTTATGGAGCATTCAGCGAAACGAAACGAAATAATTCGCTCATATGAATAAATTGTTGAATCTTTTTTTCTCGTCGGAAAAAGTCCAGACTCACTACTAATGTCTGTTGTGGTTGTTCCCTTTTTTTTTCAATTGGATAGCTTTGTTATTCTCAAATACATTTTAATGAACTTTTATAGATGAGCTTCTGGTGTTGGTGAGCTATGGCTGATCCAATTGTTTGTTTACATTTTATGTACCTAAGTGTTGTTATTATTCACAATGTGAAATATTTATCAAATCTTGAACGGTTTTGCTGAACTTCGGCTATAATGATGACAAAATTTGAAACGATGAGTTACAATCAATCCGAAATGTCAACATGCAAATAATATTGAATTTTAGAACTGCTCAACTGATTGGAACGAACACTGCCATACATGTTTTGAGGCACCTAATTACTGAAAATATAAAATGTTTTCAAGAATTTTATGGCTTGAATAAAAAAAAAACTGTGGTATCTCAGAATGAACGGTCCGACAAAACGACTTACTGCCACCCTAATAGACACATCATAGCGGTTGTTAGAGACAATCACGAATTGAGAATTACAAATATTACTACACAAATACAATGTTCACAAGTGTAAATTCAAATAATAATACAGTAAATACCAAGGACAACAAGTTAATTGTCTTTACAAATTGTATTGTTCATACAGTTGTATAGAAGCAAACAAATAAAACATCTTTCGTTTGTGTAAGAAAAAATTCCCGACAGAAAACGATTGAATATTATTTAATGGTACCTCAAACTAAAAAAAATCCTACATTTTAAAATAAACCTGAATCTTAGTTCGTTTTTCGTTATTCTAAAAAATGTTAATATTAGTCTTTATTGATTATCTAATTTGAGTAATTTTAAATGGTCAAGTTTTCTGTTCCAGGGATTTTAAGTTGTTGTTGAACTTGACATACCACGAAAAATTGTGAGAGCGAAGAAATATTTGCGGAAGCAAATCAACGTCAAAATTCTCAAATTTGTGAGGAAGAAAATGTGTCATTTTCTTCCCTCAAAACCCAACTGTCAGAGAAGGAATTACCCTATTCTTTTCTCTGACAAATGATAATGTACAAGCCAAGCATAAAATCACTGAAATGGAGTGCCTAGTACGAATAAAACTCGGTGGCAATGGATCATGAGACTTACTAACCATCACTTTATCGCAGGGTCCTATGCCAGGAGAAGTATTAATGATGGTTGTTAATGAAAGCTCTCAAAATTGAATAACATGAATGATTTCCTTATTGAACCTAACAAATAAGTCTCTTCAGTATCTTATCTTCCATGTCTTGTTCTTTTGAGAAATCAGTTATGAGAGCAAAGACTTCATCTATCACGACTGATAACAGAATTTTATGAGATTTTTTTGGATGCTTATGTTAAATTAGGACCTACACTTTTGTCTAAGATTAAGAACTATAAATCGTAATGGGGCATTAGGAAATGATCCATATGTTTTGTAAAAAAAACTCGTATTACTCGTCTATTCGGTTCTAATGATGCCTAATATTGTTTGACTTGGGCCACCAGTCCCATTGAACAAGACAAGTGATTTTCAACTCAGTTTATCATCTGATAGAAAAGATGAAGTTTAACCAAAACTCAAATTGATTTTACCAGCCTTCAAAGATATTAGTTGTACTTCCTTCTTTATGTGGTTAGAAAACATAAAACATTTTTTCTTTGTCCTATAACTTGCACAGAAAGAAAAATATCATTGACAAAAAAAAAAGTTTTTAGCAAATTAGTATTTCAACTCCCTCCCTCCTAAAAAAAACAAAACATTTGTGAATGTTTCAATTTACACTGTGATTTTGAATTCAAATGAATACTTTTTTTGAAATTATTCTTTTATATGCATGAGGAAAGACATTTTCTGAATATGTTTTTTGTGAAAGAAGCTCAAACATTAATCTCTACTATATTGCGATGACGGATACAATTTTACAAGCCAAAGGGAAACAAGAGAAACACATTGAATAACATATACAAAGGTCATTGAACAATATTATATACAACGGCCATTAAACAATGATACATAGAAGGGTCATTGAACAATAATATGAACAGGGGTCGATAAGGAATATTATATGCAGAAGTCATATATATAAAGACCAATGAACAAAAGTGTATATAAGGGTCAAAAACCAATAATATTTACAAGGGTCATTGAACGATTATATATACAAAGGTCATTGAACAATAATACAAACAACAGCCATTGAACAATTTTATAAACAAGGCTCATTGAATAATGATATATACAAAGGTGATTGAACAGTATTATATACAAGGGTCACTGAACAATAATGTATACAAGAGTCATTGAATGATTAGGGTCTTTAAAGGAAAATATATACGGGAGCCATTGAACAATAACAAATTCAATGGCCATTAAACAATATTATATACAAAGGCCACTGAAGGAAATTAAATACAAGGGTCATAAAACAATGATGTATACAAAAGCAATCAATCAATAATATATACAGCGGTCATTGAATAATAATATATACTAAGGTCATTAGATGATAACAAATGAAAGGGACATTGAACAATATTACATTCAAAGGAAATTGAATAATAATTTATATACAAGGTACATCGAACAATAACATATGCAAAGATCATTGAACAATGATATAAACAACCGCTATTGAAAAGTAATATATACATGGGTCATTGAAGAGTGATATATACTAAGGACATGAAACAATGATATATACGAGGGTTACTGGATTATATATAAAAGCGTCATTGAACAGTAATACATACGAAGGCCATTTAATGATAATATATACAAGGTACATTGAGCAATATCACATGCAAGGTCCATTGAACAATGATAGATATACAAAGACCATTTAAAAATTAAACATACAAAAATCATTTTAAGAAAATATATATGAGGGTCATAATAACATGTAAAAGGCCATTGAACAATAATATGTACAATGGTCATTGAACAATAGTATATACAGGGGGCATTGATAAATGTTATATACAAGGGTCTTAGGACAATAATATATACAAGAGACATTGAACAGTAACTAAACAAGGGTCATTGAATAATGATAAATATTATGGTCATTGAACAATAATATTTTCAAACACCATTGAATAATGATGTATAAAAGGGACAATGAACAATATTACACACACGGGCCACTGAACAATGATATATACAAGGGACATTGAACAATCATATATACCGGGGTCATTGAACAATAACATATAAAAGGGTGATCGGAAAATTGATACTTACAAGGTTCAGTGACCAATAGTATATACAGGGGTCAGTGAATACATGCCAAGGTTTTTGAACAATGATTTATACAAAGGCCATCAAACAATAATGTAATCATGGGACATCAATCAATGGGCATTGAACAATTACAGATTCAAGGGCTGTTAAACAAGGGCCATTTAACAATATTATATACAGAGGCCATTGTACGAAATAATATATGAAGATCATTGAACGATAACATATATGAAGGTCATTGAACAATAATATATACGAAGGTCATAGAACAAAGATATATACAAGGGCAATCAAACAATAATATATACAACTGTCATTGAATGATAATATATACTTAGGTCATTGGATAATGATGTATGAAAGGGACATTGAACAATATTACATACAAAGGAAATTGAACAATTATTTATATACAAGGTACATCGAACAGTAACGTATATGAATGTCATTGAACAATGATATATATACAACGGCTATCGAAAAGTAATATATGCATGACCAATGATATAAACAAGGGTCATTAAACAATATTATATACAAGGGTTACTGAACTATCATGTATAAAAGCGTCATTGAACAATGATATATACAAAGGTCATCAAACAATATCATATACATGGGCCATCAAACAATAATATATATAAAGGCCATTGAACAATATTATATACAAGAAACATTGTAAATATTACATACAAGGGCCATTGACCAATGACATATATACAAAAACCATTGGACAATGACATATGGAAAGATCGATGAGAAATGATACATTGGTGGGTCATTAAATGATATTATATACAAAGGTCGTTGAACAATAATATATACAACAGCCATTGAACTATGATATATACAAGGATCATGGATAATTAGATATAGGAGTCATTGGACAATAGTAAATATAAGGGTCATGAACAAAGTTCATTAAATGATAATATATACAAAGGGCATCGAACGATGATATCTACAAGGGACATGGAACAATATTACTTATAAGGGCCATTGAACAATAATGTTTATACGAAGATTATTGAACAATAAAATGTACCAAGACATTGAAAAATAATATATATGAGGGTCATTCAATAAGAATATATACAAGGGTGATTGAACAATATTGTATACCATGGTCATTGAAAAATGATATATGCGAGAGTCATTGAATGATAATACATACTAAAGTCATTATTACGATTTATATCATTATTCAATACAAATGTCATTAAATAATGATATATAAAAATGTAATTGAAAGATAATTCATTTCATCGAATGTCAATGTATGCAATGATTATTGAACTGTTATGAACTTTGAAACATTGTATATGAATGGATCATTGAACAATAATCTATATAAAGGTCATTGAACAATAAAATATACAAAGTCCATTGTACAGACATCATTGAACAATGATATATATAAGTGCCATTGAACATTTATAAATACAAGGGTCATTGAACAATCATATATACAAGGGTTATTGAACAATAAAATATACAAAGGTCATAGAACAATGATATACATAAGAATCATGGAATGATCGTATATACAAGGGTCATTTAACCATTAAATATACATGGGTCATTGAACAAAAATATTCACAAGGGTGATTAAACAACCAATAATATATATGAAGATCACTGAACAATAATATATAATGAGTTCATTCTACAATGATATATACAAGTATCATTGAACTATTCAATATACAAGGCTCATTGAACAATAATATATACAATGGACTTTGAGTAATGATTTATACAAGGGTCATTAAACAATATGATAGGCAATGGCTGTTATATATATAAATAATGTACAAAAGGTCATTGAACAATAATGTACTCTAAGGCCATCTACAATGGTATATATAGGGGCAATTGAACAGTATCATATTACAAGTGTCATTGAATGATAAAATATTGTAGGGCAATTGAATATTGATATATACAAGTGTTATTGAAAAATAATATATGCAATGGTCATTGAACCATTTTATAAACAACAATCATTGATATATTCCAAGGCTATGGAACAATAATATATACAAGGGACATTTAACAATATTACCTAAGATGGCCATTGAACAATAACATATACAAGGGCCTCTGAACTATTATATATACAAAGATCATTGACCAATAATTCTACAAATGTCACTGAATATATGCAAAGGCCATTGATCAATAATATATACAAAGATCATTGAACAATGATACATACAAAGGTCATTGAACAATGATGAATACAAAGGCCACAAAATAAGAAATAAATAATGGCCATTAAACAATTATGTATACAAAAGTTATTGAAGAATAATATATGCAAGGGAGATTGAACAATAATATAAACAAAGATCATTGAACAATAGTACATACATGACTCATTGAAAAATGATATATTCAAGACTCATTGAAAATCTATGTATACAATCGTCATTGAACAAAAATATATAAGAGGATCATTGAACCATTACTTATACAAATGTCATTAAAAGATAATATATAGAGAGTTATTGAAGAATGATATATACAAGGGTCATTGAACAATGATAAAATCAAAGGTATTACGTACATGGATCATTGAACAATAATACACGAAAGGATCATCAGACAATAATACATACAAGTGTCGTTGAACAATTATATATACAAGGCTCATTAAACAATGATAAATTCAAAGGTTATTGAACATTCCTATATACAAAGTTCATAAAACGATTATATATACAAGGATCATTGAACGTATACAAATGTCATTAAATATTATATATAAAGGATCATTGAACAATGATATATACATGTGCAATTGAACAAACATATACATGAAGGTCCATGAACAGCAATATATAGAAGCTTCATTGAACAATAATATATAAATAATTCTATTGCTGTTCATGGACCCTTGTATATATTATTGTTCATATGCATTGTATATATTGTTGTCTAATAATTGTTTAATGATCCTTGTATATATCATTGGATAGTAATTTATACAACTCTCATAAAACGATAATATACATGAGTATCATTGAACCATGACATATGAGGGTCACTTAACAATAATGTATACAAGGGTCATTGAACAAAAATATATACAAGGGTCATCTAACCATTATATATATGTGGGTCAATGAACAATAATATAAACAAGGGTCATTAAACAATGATATATATATATATTAGTCTATGAATAATAACATATACAAGGATCATTGCACTATAAATATACAGAAGATATATTGAAGAATAATATATAAAGGTCATTGAACATTAATATATACATGGGCCATTGAATAATAATATATCCCAGGATCGTTAAATAATGATATATGCAAAGTTCATTGAACCATTATTTATATACTAGGATCATTTGACAATAATATGGAGAAATATCATTGAACAATGAAATATACAAGTCTTAAAAAGAACATATATGAAGTTCATCTAACACTAACATATGCAAATGTCATTGAACAATAATATATACAAGGGCCATTCAACAATGATGTATGCAATAGTCATTAAACAATATATACATGTGTTATTGAACAATGATATATACAATGGTCAATGAATAATAATAATACATACAACGGTCATTGAACAATTATGTATACAAGGTTAACTGAACAATATATACAAGGGCTGTTGAACAAAAACATATACAAAAGTGATTGAACAATGATATATACCAGGACTTTGCATATCAACATGTACATGAGTCATTGAACAATAATATACACAAGGGCCATTAAAAAATGATATATACAACGACCATCAAACAATAATACATACAGGGGTTATTGAACCATCATATATACAAGGATCATTGAACAATAATACATCCAAATTTCATTTAGCAATAATATATACAAGGATTTTTGAACCATCATATATAAACAGATGATTGAGGAACATTATATAAGAGTGTGATTAGAAAATCATATATGCAAGGGTCATTGAGCAATGATATTCTGAAGGGTCATCGAACAATAATGTATACAAGGGTTATTGAACCATTGTATATACTAAAGTCATTGAACAATAATTTGTACGAGTGCCATTGAACCATGATATTTACAAAGGTCATTGAACAATAATATTTACAAATGACATTGAACATAGTATATATAAGGATCATTTAACCATTAGATTTACACAGGTCATCGAACAACTACGTAAGAGGATGATTGAACAATGATATATACAAGGGTCATTGAACAATGATATATAAAAGGATCTTTGGACCATTCTGTATACAAGGGTCATTGAACTGTGATATATACAAGGATCATCGAACAATTGTATATAGTGGGGTCATTTAACAATAATATATACAAAGATCATTGAGCAATAATATATACAAAGGTCATTGAACAATAGTATATACAACAGAAATTGAACAATAATATATACATGGTTCTTTGAACAATAAATATGTACAATTGTCATTGAGCAATGACATATATAAGATATTGAATATCATATGTACAAGGGTCATTGAATTTTTATATATACAACGGCCATCGAACAATAATGCATACAAAGTGTCATTAAACAATAATATATACTAGGGTCATTGAACCATTATATATACAATGGTTATTGATCCATTATACATACAAAGGTCATTGAACAATAGTATATACAAGGGCTACATACAAGGACCATTAAACAGTAATGTATACAAGGATCATTGAACCATTATATATAAAAGGGTCATTGAACAATATTATGTACAACGGCCATTGAACAATGATATATTCAAATTTTATTGAACCATGATATATACTAAGTTCATTAAAGATAATATATACAAAGGTCAATTCAAAGCATCATCCCATCTCTATTCAGGGCTGGACTTTGACCTTGGGGTGACCCAGACCTCATCTCTTTCAGGGCCTCCCTCATACACTGAAATACAGAGAAATATACCAAATTTACATATAAAAGTGCATTTTCTGCATGTAATTTGAACTTACAAGATATACATGCATTGAAAAGTTATAGATATGAAGTGAATTTTTGTGTTCATGTTAATACATGTCAGCACAAAGTAGATTTTTAGGTACGTCAGATTTATTTGTGGACCTGAATTATGAACAGTAAATTTTTAGATTTTTTGAAAAAATTGGAGTTGCCAGTATGAAATGAATTCCAATTACTTTTTCTATAAAGGGGGGGCCCAAAGCAATAGAATGGCAAAGTAGTTACATCATCAGTGTGCATCTGGTTCCAGATAGTATTGAAATAGCAAAGGAAAAACCACACTTTTTCTCTCAATATTTGCACCTTTCCCTCTACAATAACCCTCACTCCATATCATTGCTATCAGTCTCAGCATGTTTCATCTTGAAAAAAAGGTTAACGACATTTGATTATAAATGGCCTGTGCTGGAGCGTTTGTATACTTTACTCAGAATGAAATTCCTTTCCGAAGATATGCACGATGCTTGTATTTATAGTATGACTAATTGGGTTGATTTGTCAACTTTTAATTCCCTATGGGGCTCTATTATAATGAATCAGTACATTCGATTATCGATATGATAAATGGAAATAAAGACTTTGTCATTACTCAGGGATGATTGGACTCTACTACAGTGAATCACTGCTTTCGACTATCAATATAATGAAAACAAAAAAAAACAGATCTCATTACTCAGAGATGATGGGGCTCTATTACAGTGAATCACTGCTTTTGACTATTAAACTAATTAGATTGAAATACTGATTTTTTTCCAACTCGGGGTGATTGAGCTCTATAAAAGTGAATGACTAGTTTTCCACTTTTATGATATTAAGATCAAAATACCGATTTTATCATATTTATTGGTGATGGGGTTCTATTACATCAAATCACTGCTTTTGACTAATAACATAATGGATTCAAAATACAGATTTTGTCTCACTCAGGGTTGATGGAGAGCTATCACAGTGAATGACTGCTTTCAACTATTGATATGATATAACTGAAGTACAGATTTTGAGTTAGTCAGGGTGATAGGGCTCTATGACAGTGAGTCACTGCTTTCATCTATTATTATAATAAAATTGCAGTACGGATTTTGTCTTACTCAGGGGTGATGGGGCTTTATTACAGTGATTCATGGCTTTCAACTATGAATATGATATAATCAAAGTACAGATTTTGTTTTACAGAAAGTTGATAGGGTTCAATCACAGTGAATGACTGTTTTCGACAATTAATTTACTCGAATCAAAATATAGATTTTATCCTTCTCCCTGGTGATGGGTTTTTATTACAGTGAATACTGCTTCTGACGATTAATGTAATAAAACCTAAATACAGAATAAATGTTACTCAGGGGTGATTGGATTTATCACAGTGAATCACTACTTTTGACTATTAATATAATATAATTGAAGCACAGATTTTATCAAATCAGGGTTGATGAGGCTCTATTACAGCGAATTATTTTTTTCGACTATCATCATCAGCAGCAGCAGCAGTCTTTCAATGTCCGACATTGGACATAGACCTTCCCCAGGTTTCAGCACACTTCTCCATCATGGTTGTTGCAGAGCCAGTATTTCCTGAATTTGTCTAGTTCATCTCTCCATCTTGTGTTATGTCAGCCTCAGTTTCTCATGTAATCTCTGGGGATCCATGTTGTGAGACATGATGTCCATCGGTTGTCTCTTAGTCTTGATACATAGCCTACCCATTGCCATTTAATTTTTCTAATAGATTCTATGATGTCTCTGACTCCCATTTTCCTCCTTATATACTGTGCTGTCTTGTGATCTCTCCATGTGAGATTGAGCATGATTCTATCATGTACATGCTTCTCAGTTTGCAGGTCTGTCTCTTGGTTTTGTTCCATGTTTCAGTTCCATAAGTGACTATCAAGGGAATGCATTGGTTGTATGCTCTTCTTTTTAGAATTATTGCGATCATCTGGTTTTTGAAAGTTGAGCTTTCTCCTCCAAAGGCTTGCCATCCCAGAATGATTCTTCGCTTGATTTCCTCCTTTTTTGAGGGTCTCATAGAAATTTGTTGTTCTCGGTAGATGTAGTAGCCTACCTTGCCCAGTTTTGCATCTTCTATCTTGACAGTTATGTTCTTATTCTCAACATGATGATTCTTCTTTTTGGAGCTGAAACGGTTCAGAGTTCTTATATAGCCTAATGAAGGAGTTGCTGTGGTTGTATATGTGTTGCAGTACTTTAGCGTATAAAGGGTCTACACCGTGTAGGGTGATGGCCTTCATGACCATGGGAACGAGTCGAATGCCTTCTTGTAGACTATAAATGCCACAGCGAGTGGCATTTTGTATTCTGCTGCCTTCTCTTTCAGCTGATTTATTGAATGAAGATGGTTCATGGTTGAGTAACTTCTTCTAAATCCCGCCTGTTCTTGTGGCTGATTTTCGTCTAGTGACTATGAATATAATCAAATCAAAAAAAAGTTTTCCTCTTACTCAGGTATGAACTTTAACATCATCCCTGAGTAAGTATAAATCTTATTTTTTTTAATTTCATATCATTGATCATCGAAAGCAGCGATTCAGTATAGAAGAGACAAATCATCCCTGAGTAGGAGAAAATCTACTTTTTTTTTTATCATATTAATAGCCGAAAAAAGTGATTCACTGTAAAAGAGCCCCATCACACAAAGTTTATGTTTTGATTTTATAATAAAAATAGTCAAAAGCAGTCATTAGATTAGAGAACCATCACCCTGGACATAGACGAAATCAGAATTTTATCATATGATATTCGAAAAAAGTCACTGTAATAGAGCCCCATCAACTTTGAGGAAGACAAGAAGTGCATTTTGATTAAATCATGTTAATAGTCAAAAGCGGTGTTTCATTGTAATAGAGCCCCATCACCTCTAAGTGAAACAAAATCTTTATTTCGATTTTATTGTATTGATAGTCAAAGGCACTTCACTGTAATAAACCCCTATTACCCCTGAGTTGAACGAAATTTGTTTTTAGATTTTATTATATTAATGGGCGAAAACAGTGATTAACTGATTGAGCCCCATAAACCCTAATTGTATAGGAATGATAAAATGGGGCAATATTTCATTGAAAACTGCTTCTGACTATTGATATAATGAAATTCAAAATATAGATTTTGTCTTACTTAGGGGGATGAGGCTTTATTAAAGTGAATCACTTCTTTCGACTATTAATATAATAAAATTGATGTACAGATTTTGTCCTATTCAGGGCTAATGTGGTTCTATTACAGTGGAATACTGCTTTTGACAACTAACAAGATAAAATCAAAATACCGATCTCGTCTTCCTCAACAGTGATGAGTATCTATTACAATGAATCACCGTTTCGTCTATTATGATGATCGAATCAAAATAAAGATTTTGTCCAACACAAAGGTGATGGAGCTCTAATAGTGAATGTCTACTTCTGACTATCAATGTAATGAAATAGAAATTAAGATTTTGTGGTTACTCAGGGATAATCGGGCTTTATTACAATGAATCACTGCTTTTGACTGTAATTATTATATGATTGAAATACAGATTCTGTACTTAGGGATGAAGCAGCTCTATTACAATGAATCGCTGTAATCAGCTATTTACATAATGAAATCAAAATATAGATTTCATCCTACTTAAGGGCAATGGGGCTCTATGAAAGTGACTCACTGCTTTCGACTACTTATATGATAAAAACGAAATACAGATGTTGTCTTATCCAGTGGTGATTGGGCTCTATTACAGTGAACCACTGCTTTTGACTATTGATGTAATGAAATTGAAAGACAGATTTTGTCTCACTGAGTGATGATGATGCATTATTACAGTGAATTATTGTTTTTGGCTATTGATAAAATAAAAACAAAAGACTTCTATTACAGTGAATGACTGCATTTGACTGTTGATATATTAAAATCGAAATACAGATTTTATTTTACTGAGGGATGATGGGGCACTATTAATGTGAATGACAGCTTTTGGCTATTGATGAAATGGAATCAAAATACAGATTTCGTCCTTCTCAGGGCCAATGGGGCTCTATTACTGTGGACCACTGCTTTTGACGATTGAAATCGAAGTACAAATTTTGTGTTACTCTGGGATGGGATTACAGTGAATCACTGTTTTTGACTATCGATATAATAAGATCAAAATACAGATTTTGTCTTCCTTAGGGATAATGGGGCTCCATTAAAGTCAATGACAATTTTGACTATCAATACAATAAAATCGAAACATAGATTTTGTTTTATTTAGGAATTATCAGGCCCTATCAAGGTGAATCACTACTTTTGACCCTTAAAATACTGGAACTGAAATGCTGATTTCGACTCACTCAATGGTGATGGGGCTCTATTTCAGGAATCACAGCTTTCAGCTATAATATATTGATGGGAATTTATAATAGCTGATCACTATTCCCGACTAATGATAAAATCGAAATACACATTTCATCTTACTGAGGGTCTGAAGGTGCTCTATTACTGCGAATGACTGCTTTTGATTATTGATATTATAAAATCAAAATATATGTGATGAGGCTCTTTTCTTATAGATGACAGTTTTCGACTATTGATATAGTCAAACCGAAATGCAATTTTTTTCTTACTCAGGGGTAAAGGCGCTCTATTACAGTGAATCACTTCTTTCGACGGTTAATGATATGAAATCAAAGTACAGATTTCGCCCCACTCTTGGGTGATAAGGCTTTATTAAAGTTCATCACTGTTTTCGAATATTGATATGATAAAATTGAAATACAGATTCTGTCCAACTCAGGGTTGATTGAGCCATATCACAGTAAATGACTGGTTTCAACAAGTAGTATAATAAAATTCACATTTCTTCTCAATCAGAGGTGATGGAACTCTACAAAGATGAATCATTTGTTTGACTATTAATACAGTAAAATCTTGATACAAGAATGATAGGGCTCTATTATAGTAGATTATCATTTTTGACTATTAATATGATGAAATTACTCAGGTGAGATGTTCTTCTATCACTGTGTCTGGCTGTTTTTGAATATTAATATAAAAATATCAAAATACAGATTTTTTCTTACTCAAGGGTGATTGAGCTCTATTACAATTGATCACTATTCGACTACTATTATATTTAAATTGAAATACGAATTTCATCTGACTCAGATGTGTTGTGGCTCTATTACAGTGGAGCACTGGTTTCAAGTATTAGTATGATAGGATTGACGTGAAGATTTTGTCCCTCTCAAGTTTGATGTGTAATAACATAATAGAATCAAAATACAGATTTTGTCTACCTCAAAGGTGATGGGGCTCTATATTAGTGAATGTCTAATGATATAATAGAATCGGAATACAGATTTTGTCTACCTCGAAGGTGATGGGGTTCTATATTAGTGAATGTCTAATGATATAATAGAATCAAAATACAGATTTTGTCTACCTCAAAGGTGATGGGGCTCTATATTAGTGAATGTCTAATGATATAATAGAATCAAAATACAGATTTTGTCTACCTCGAAGGTGATGGGGCTCGATATTAGTGAATGTCTAATGATATAATAGAATCGGAATACAGATTTTGTCTACCTCAAAGGTGATGGGGCTCTATATTAGTGAATGTCTAATGATATAATAGAATCGGAATACAAATTTTGTCTACCTCGAAGGTGATGGGGTTCTATATTAGTGAATGTCTAATGATATAATAGAATCAAAATACAGATTTTGTCTACCTCAAAGGTGATGGGGCTCTATATTAGTGAATGTCTAATGATATAATAGAATCAAAATACAGATTTTGTCTACCTCGAAGGTGATGGGGCTCTATATTAGTGAATGTCTAATGATATAATAGAATCGGAATACAGATTTTTTCTACCTCAAAGGTGATGGGGCTCTATATTAGTGAATGTCTAATGATATAATAGAATCGGAATACAGATTTTGTCTACCTCAAAGGTGATGGGGCTCTATATTAGTGAATGTCTAATGATATAATAGAATCAGAATACAGATTTTGTCTACTTCGAAGGTGATGGGACTCTATATTAGTGAATGTCTAATGATATAATAGAATCAGAATACAGATTTTGTCTACTTCGAAGGTGATGGGGTTTTATATTAGTGAATGTCTAATGATATAATAGAATCCGGTTACAGATTTTGTCTACCATGAAGGTGATGGGGCTCTATATTAGTGAATGTCTAATGATATAATAGAATCAGGATACAGATTTTGTCTACCTCGAAGGTGATGGGGTTCTATATTAGTGAATGTCTAATGATATAATAGAATCGGAATACAGATTTTGTCTACTTCGAAGGTGATGGGACTCTAAATTAGTGAATGTCTAATGATATAATAGAATCAGAATACAGATTTTGTCTACCACGAAGGTGATGGGGCTCTATATTAGTGAATGTCTAATGATATAATAGAATCAGAATACAGATTTTGTCTACTTCGAAGGTGATGGGGCTCTATATTACTGAATGTCTAATGATATAATAGAATCAGAATACAGATTTTGTCTACCACGAAGGTGATGGGGCTCTATATTAGTGAATGTCTAATGATATAATAGAATCAGGATACAGATTTTGTCTACTTCGAAGGTGATGGGGCTCTATATTAGTGAATGTCTAATGATATAATAGAATCAGGATACAGATTTTGTCTACCACGAAGGTGATGGGGCTCTATATTAGTGAATGTCTAATGATATAATAGAATCAGAATACAGATTTTGTCTACCTCGAAGGTGATGGGGTTCTATATTAGTGAATGTCTAATGATATAATAGAATCGGAATACAGATTTTGTCTACCTCGAAGGTGATGGGGTTCTATATTACTGAATGTCTAATGATATAATAGAATCGGAATACAGATTTTGTCTACCTCAAAGGTGATGGGGTTCTATATTAGTGAATGTCTAATGATATAATAGAATCAAAATACAGATTTTGTCTACCTCGAAGGTGATGGGGCTCTATATTAGTGAATGTCTAATGATATAATAGAATCAGGATACAGATTTTGTCTACTTCGAAGGTGATGGGGCTCTATATTAGTGAATGTCTAATGATATAATAGAATCAGGATACAGATTTTGTCTACCACGAAGGTGATGGGGCTCTATATTAGTGAATGTCTAATGATATAATAGAATCAGAATACAGATTTTGTCTACCTCGAAGGTGATGGGGTTCTATATTAGTGAATGTCTAATGATATAATAGAATCGGAATACAGATATTGTCTACCACGAAGGTGATGGGGCTCTATATTAGTGAATGTCTAATGATATAATAGAATCAGAATACAGATTTTGTCTACTTCGAAGGTGATGGGGCTCTATATTAGTGAATGTCTAATGATATAATAGAATCAGGATACAGATTTTGTCTACCATGAAGGTGATGGGGCTCTATATTAGTGAATGTCTAATGATATAATAGAATCAGAGAACAGATTTTGTCTACTTCGAAGGTGATGGGACTCTATATTAGTGAATGTCTAATGATATAATAGAATCAGAATACAGATTTTGTCTACTTTGAAGGTGATGGGGCTCTATATTAGTGAATGTCTAATGATATAATAGAATCAGAATACAGATTTTGTCTACCACGAAGGTGATGGGGCTCTATATTAGTGAATGTCTAATGATATAATAGAATCAGAATACAGATTTTATCTACTTCGAAGGTGATGGGGCTCTATATTAGTGAATGTCTAATGATATAATAGAATCAGAATACAGATTTTGTCTACTTCGAAGGTGATGGGGCTCTATATTAGTGAATGTCTAATGATATAATAGAATCGGAATACAGATTTTGTCTACTTCGACGGTGATGGGGCTCTATATTAGTGAATGTCTAATGATATAATAGAATCAGAATACAGATTTTGTCTACCTCGAAGGTGATGGGGCTCTATATTAGTGAATGTCTAATGATATAATAGAATCAGGATACAGATTTTGTCTACCTCGAAGGTGATGGGGTTCTATATTAGTGAATGTCTAATGATATAATAGAATCGGAATACAGATTTTGTCTACTTCGAAGGTGATGGGACTCTAAATTAGTGAATGTCTAATGATATAATAGAATCAGAATACAGATTTTGTCTACCACGAAGGTGATGGGGCTCTATATTAGTGAATGTCTAATGATATAATAGAATCAGAATACAGATTTTGTCTACTTCGAAGGTGATGGGGCTCTATATTACTGAATGTCTAATGATATAATAGAATCAGGATACAGATTTTGTCTACTTCGAAGGTGATGGGGCTCTATATTAGTGAATGTCTAATGATATAATAGAATCAGGATACAGATTTTGTCTACCTCGAAGGTGATGGGGTTCTATATTAGTGAATGTCTAATGATATAATAGAATCAGGATACAGATTTTGTCTACCTCGAAGGTGATGGGGCTCTATATTAGTGAATGTCTAATGATATAATAAAATCGAAATACAGATTTTGTCTACTTCGAAGGTGATGGGACTCTATATTAGTGAATGTCTAATGATATAATAGAATCAGGATACAGAATTTGTCTACCTTGAAGGTGATGGGGCTCTATATTAGTGAATGTCTAATGATATAATAGAATCGGAATACAGATTTTGTCTACTTCGAAGGTGATGGGACTCTATATTAGTGAATGTCTAATGATATAATAGAATCAGAATACAGATTTTGTCTACTTCGAAGGTGATGGGGTTCTATATTAGTGAATGTCTAATGATATAATAGAATCAGGATACAGATTTTGTCTACTTCGAAGGTGATGGGGCTCTATATTAGTGAATGTCTAATGATATAATAGAATCAGGATACAGATTTTGTCTACCACGAAGGTGATGGGGCTCTATATTAGTGAATGTCTAATGATATAATAGAATCAGAATACAGATTTTGTCTACTTCGAAGGTGATGGGACTCTATATTAGTGAATGTCTAATGATATAATAGAATCAGAATAGAGATTTTGTCTACCTCGAAGGTGATGGGGCTCTATATTAGTGAATGTCTAATGATATAATAGAATCGAAATACAGATTTTGTCTACTTCGAAGGTGATGGGACTCTATATTAGTGAATGTCTAATGATATAATAGAATCAGGATACAGATTTTGTCTACTTCGAAGGTGATGGGGCTCTATATTAGTGAATGTCTAATGATATAATAGAATCAGAATACAGATTTTGTCTACTTCGAAGGTGATGGGACTCTATATTAGTGAATGTCTAATGATATAATAGAATCAGGATACAGAATTTGTCTACCTCGAAGGTGATGGGGCTCTATATTAGTGAATGTCTAATGATATAATAGGATCAGAATACAGATTTTGTCTACTTCGAAGGTGATGGGACTCTATATTAGTGAATGTCTAATGATATAATAGAATCAGAATACAGATTTTGTCTACCACGAAGGTGATGGGGCTCTATATTAGTGAATGTTTAATGATATAATAGAATCAGGATACAGATTTTGTCTACCACGTAGGTGATGGGGTTCTATATTAGTGAATGTCTAATGATATAATAGAATCAGAATACAGATTTTGTCTACTTCGAAGGTGATGGGACTCTATATTAGTGAATGTCTAATGATATAATAGAATCAGGATACAGATTTTGTCTACCTCGAAGGTGATGGGGTTCTATATTAGTGAATGTCTAATGATATAATAGAATCAGAATACAGATTTTGTCTACTTCGAAGGTGATGGGACTCTATATTAGTGAATGTCTAATGATATAATAGAATCAGGATACAGAATTTGTCTACCTCGAAGGTGATGGGACTCTATATTAGTGAATGTCTAATGATATAATAGAATCAGGATACAGATTTTGTCTACCACGTAGGTGATGGGGTTCTATATTAGTGAATGTCTAATGATATAATAGAATCAGAATACAGATTTTGTCTACTTCGAAGGTGATGGGGTTCTATATTAGTGAATGTCTAATGATATAATAGAATCAGGATACAGATTTTGTCTACTTCGAAGGTGATGGGACTCTATATTAGTGAATGTCTAATGATATAATAGAATCAGGATACAGAATTTGTCTACCACGAAGGTGATGGGGCTCTATATTAGTGAATGTCTAATGATATAATAGAATCAGGATACAGATTTTGTCTACCACGAAGGTGATGGGGCTCTATATTAGTGAATGTCTAATGATATAATAGAATCAGGATACAGATTTTGTCTACCACGAAGGTGATGGGGCTCTATATTAGTGAATGTCTAATGATATAATAGAATCAGGATACAGAATTTGTCTACCACGAAGGTGATGGGGCTCTATATTAGTGAATGTCTAATGATATAATAGAATCAGGATACAGATTTTGTCTACCACGAAGGTGATGGGGCTCTATATTAGTGAATGTCTAATGATATAATAGAATCAGAATACAGATTTTGTCTACTTCGAAGGTGATGGGGTTCTATATTAGTGAATGTCTAATGATATAATAGAATCAGGATACAGATTTTGTCTACCACGAAGGTGATGGGGCTCTATATTAGTGAATGTCTAATGATATAATAGAATCAGAATACAGATTTTGTCTACTTCGAAGGTGATGGGGTTCTATATTAGTGAATGTCTAATGATATAATAGAATCAGGATACAGATTTTGTCTACTTCGAAGGTGATGGGACTCTATATTAGTGAATGTCTAATGATATAATAGAATCAGGATACAGAATTTGTCTACCACGAAGGTGATGGGGCTCTATATTAGTGAATGTCTAATGATATAATAGAATCAGAATACAGATTTTGTCTACTTCGAAGGTGATGGGGCTCTATATTAGTGAATGTCTAATGATATAATAGAATCAGGATACAGAATTTGTCTACCACGAAGGTGATGGGGCTCTATATTAGTGAATGTCTAATGATATAATAGAATCAGGATACAGATTTTGTCTACCACGAAGGTGATGGGGCTCTATATTAGTGAATGTCTAATGATATAATAGAATCAGAATACAGATTTTGTCTACTTCGAAGGTGATGGGGTTCTATATTAGTGAATGTCTAATGATATAATAGAATCAGGATACAGATTTTGTCTACTTCGAAGGTGATGGGACTCTATATTAGTGAATGTCTAATGATATAATAGAATCAGGATACAGAATTTGTCTACCACGAAGGTGATGGGGCTCTATATTAGTGAATGTCTAATGATATAATAGAATCAGGATACAGATTTTGTCTACCACGAAGGTGATGGGGCTCTATATTAGTGAATGTCTAATGATATAATAGAATCAGAATAGAGATTTTGTCTACTTCGAAGGTGATGGGGTTCTATATTAGTGAATGTCTAATGATATAATAGAATCAGGATACAGATTTTGTCTACTTCGAAGGTGATGGGACTCTATATTAGTGAATGTCTAATGATATAATAGAATCAGGATACAGAATTTGTCTACCACGAAGGTGATGGGGCTCTATATTAGTGAATGTCTAATGATATAATAGAATCAGGATACAGATTTTGTCTACCACGAAGGTGATGGGGCTCTATATTAGTGAATGTCTAATGATATAATAGAATCAGAATACAGATTTTGTCTACTTCGAAGGTGATGGGGTTCTATATTAGTGAATGTCTAATGATATAATAGAATCAGGATACAGATTTTGTCTACTTCGAAGGTGATGGGACTCTATATTAGTGAATGTCTAATGATATAATAGAATCAGGATACAGAATTTGTCTACCACGAAGGTGATGGGGCTCTATATTAGTGAATGTCTAATGATATAATAGAATCAGGATACAGATTTTGTCTACTTCGAAGGTGATGGGGCTCTATATTAGTGAATGTCTAATGATATAATAGAATCAGAATACAGATTTTGTCTACTTCGAAGGTGATGGGACTCTATATTAGTGAATGTCTAATGATATAATAGAATCAGGATACAGAATTTGTCTACCTCGAAGGTGATGGGACTCTATATTAGTGAATGTCTAATGATATAATAGAATCAGGATACAGATTTTGTCTACCACGAAGGTGATGGGGCTCTATATTAGTGAATGTCTAATGATATAATAGAATCAGGATACAGATTTTGTCTACTTCGAAGGTGATGGGGCTCTATATTAGTGAATGTCTAATGATATAATAGAATCAGGATACAGATTTTGTCTACTTCGAAGGTGATGGGGCTCTATATTAGTGAATGTCTAATGATATAATAGAATCAGGATACAGATTTTGTCTACCACGAAGGTGATGGGGCTCTATATTAGTGAATGTCTAATGATATAATAGAATCAGGATACAGATTTTGTCTACTTCGAAGGTGATGGGGCTCTATATTAGTGAATGTCTAATGATATAATAGAATCAGGATACAGATTTTGTCTACCACGAAGGTGATGGGGCTCTATATTAGTGAATGTCTAATGATATAATAGAATCAGGATACAGATTTTGTCTACTTCGAAGGTGATGGGGCTCTATATTAGTGAATGTCTAATGATATAATAGAATCAGAATACAGATTTTGTCTACCACGAAGGTGATGGGGCTCTATATTAGTGAATGTCTAATGATATAATAGAATCAGGATACAGAATTTGTCTACCACGAAGGTGATGGGACTCTATATTAGTGAATGTCTAATGATATAATAGAATCAGGATACAGATTTTGTCTACCACGAAGGTGATGGGGCTCTATATTAGTGAATGTCTAATGATATAATAGAATCAGAATACAGATTTTGTCTACTTCGAAGGTGATGGGACTCTATATTAGTGAATGTCTAATGATATAATAGAATCGAAATACAGATTTTGTCTACTTCGAAGGTGATGGGACTCTATATTAGTGAATGTCTAATGATATAATAGAATCAGGATACAGATTTTGTCTACTTCGAAGGTGATGGGGCTCTATATTAGTGAATGTCTAATGATATAATAGAATCAGAATACAGATTTTGTCTACTTCGAAGGTGATGGGACTCTATATTAGTGAATGTCTAATGATATAATAGAATCAGGATACAGAATTTGTCTACCTCGAAGGTGATGGGGCTCTATATTAGTGAATGTCTAATGATATAATAGGATCAGAATACAGATTTTGTCTACTTCGAAGGTGATGGGACTCTATATTAGTGAATGTCTAATGATATAATAGAATCGAAATACAGATTTTGTCTACTTCGAAGGTGATGGGACTCTATATTAGTGAATGTCTAATGATATAATAGAATCAGGATACAGATTTTGTCTACCACGAAGGTGATGGGGCTCTATATTAGTGAATGTCTAATGATATAATAGAATCAGAATACAGATTTTGTCTACTTCGAAGGTGATGGGACTCTATATTAGTGAATGTCTAATGATATAATAGAATCAGAATAGAGATTTTGTCTACCTCGAAGGTGATGGGGCTCTATATTAGTGAATGTCTAATGATATAATAGAATCGAAATACAGATTTTGTCTACTTCGAAGGTGATGGGACTCTATATTAGTGAATGTCTAATGATATAATAGAATCAGGATACAGATTTTGTCTACTTCGAAGGTGATGGGGCTCTATATTAGTGAATGTCTAATGATATAATAGAATCAGAATACAGATTTTGTCTACTTCGAAGGTGATGGGACTCTATATTAGTGAATGTCTAATGATATAATAGAATCAGGATACAGAATTTGTCTACCTCGAAGGTGATGGGGCTCTATATTAGTGAATGTCTAATGATATAATAGGATCAGAATACAAATTTTGTCTACTTCGAAGGTGATGGGACTCTATATTAGTGAATGTCTAATGATATAATAGAATCAGAATACAGATTTTGTCTACCACGAAGGTGATGGGGCTCTATATTAGTGAATGTTTAATGATATAATAGAATCAGGATACAGATTTTGTCTACCACGTAGGTGATGGGGTTCTATATTAGTGAATGTCTAATGATATAATAGAATCAGAATACAGATTTTGTCTACTTCGAAGGTGATGGGACTCTATATTAGTGAATGTCTAATGATATAATAGAATCAGGATACAGATTTTGTCTACCTCGAAGGTGATGGGGTTCTATATTAGTGAATGTCTAATGATATAATAGAATCAGAATACAGATTTTGTCTACTTCGAAGGTGATGGGACTCTATATTAGTGAATGTCTAATGATATAATAGAATCAGGATACAGAATTTGTCTACCTCGAAGGTGATGGGACTCTATATTAGTGAATGTCTAATGATATAATAGAATCAGGATACAGATTTTGTCTACCACGTAGGTGATGGGGTTCTATATTAGTGAATGTCTAATGATATAATAGAATCAGAATACAGATTTTGTCTACTTCGAAGGTGATGGGGTTCTATATTAGTGAATGTCTAATGATATAATAGAATCAGGATACAGATTTTGTCTACTTCGAAGGTGATGGGACTCTATATTAGTGAATGTCTAATGATATAATAGAATCAGGATACAGAATTTGTCTACCTCGAAGGTGATGGGACTCTATATTAGTGAATGTCTAATGATATAATAGAATCAGGATACAGATTTTGTCTACCACGTAGGTGATGGGGTTCTATATTAGTGAATGTCTAATGATATAATAGAATCAGAATACAGATTTTGTCTACTTCGAAGGTGATGGGGCTCTATATTAGTGAATGTCTAATGATATAATAGAATCAGAATACAGATTTTGTCTACTTCGAAGGTGATGGGACTCTATATTAGTGAATGTCTAATGATATAATAGAATCGAAATACAGATTTTGTCTACTTCGAAGGTGATGGGACTCTATATTAGTGAATGTCTAATGATATAATAGAATCAGGATACAGATTTTGTCTACTTCGAAGGTGATGGGGCTCTATATTAGTGAATGTCTAATGATATAATAGAATCAGAATACAGATTTTGTCTACTTCGAAGGTGATGGGACTCTATATTAGTGAATGTCTAATGATATAATAGAATCAGGATACAGAATTTGTCTACCTCGAAGGTGATGGGGCTCTATATTAGTGAATGTCTAATGATATAATAGGATCAGAATACAGATTTTGTCTACTTCGAAGGTGATGGGACTCTATATTAGTGAATGTCTAATGATATAATAGAATCGAAATACAGATTTTGTCTACTTCGAAGGTGATGGGACTCTATATTAGTGAATGTCTAATGATATAATAGAATCAGGATACAGAATTTGTCTACCTCGAAGGTGATGGGACTCTATATTAGTGAATGTCTAATGATATAATAGAATCAGAATACAGATTTTGTCTACTTCGAAGGTGATGGGGCTCTATATTAGTGAATGTCTAATGATATAATAGAATCGAAATACAGATTTTGTCTACTTCGAAGGTGATGGGACTCTATATTAGTGAATGTCTAATGATATAATAGAATCAGGATACAGATTTTGTCTACTTCGAAGGTGATGGGGCTCTATATTAGTGAATGTCTAATGATATAATAGAATCAGAATACAGATTTTGTCTACTTCGAAGGTGATGGGACTCTATATTAGTGAATGTCTAATGATATAATAGAATCAGGATACAGAATTTGTCTACCTCGAAGGTGATGGGGCTCTATATTAGTGAATGTCTAATGATATAATAGGATCAGAATACAGATTTTGTCTACTTCGAAGGTGATGGGACTCTATATTAGTGAATGTCTAATGATATAATAGAATCAGAATACAGATTTTGTCTACCACGAAGGTGATGGGGCTCTATATTAGTGAATGTTTAATGATATAATAGAATCAGGATACAGATTTTGTCTACCACGTAGGTGATGGGGTTCTATATTAGTGAATGTCTAATGATATAATAGAATCAGGATACAGATTTTGTCTACTTCGAAGGTGATGGGGCTCTATATTAGTGAATGTCTAATGATATAATAGAATCAGGATACAGATTTTGTCTACCACGAAGGTGATGGGGCTCTATATTAGTGAATGTCTAATGATATAATAGAATCAGGATACAGATTTTGTCTACTTCGAAGGTGATGGGGCTCTATATTAGTGAATGTCTAATGATATAATAGAATCAGAATACAGATTTTGTCTACTTCGAAGGTGATGGGACTCTATATTAGTGAATGTCTAATGATATAATAGAATCAGGATACAGATTTTGTCTACCTCGAAGGTGATGGGGTTCTATATTAGTGAATGTCTAATGATATAATAGAATCAGGATACAGATTTTGTCTACTTCGAAGGTGATGGGGCTCTATATTAGTGAATGTCTAATGATATAATAGAATCGAAATACAGATTTTGTCTACTTCGAAGGTGATGGGACTCTATATTAGTGAATGTCTAATGATATAATAGAATCAGGATACAGATTTTGTCTACCTCGAAGGTGATGGGGTTCTATATTAGTGAATGTCTAATGATATAATAGAATCAGGATACAGATTTTGTCTACTTCGAAGGTGATGGGGCTCTATATTAGTGAATGTCTAATGATATAATAGAATCGAAATACAGATTTTGTCTACTTCGAAGGTGATGGGACTCTATATTAGTGAATGTCTAATGATATAATAGAATCAGGATACAGATTTTGTCTACTTCGAAGGTGATGGGGTTCTATATTAGTGAATGTCTAATGATATAATAGAATCAGAATACAGATTTTGTCTACTTCGAAGGTGATGGGGTTCTATATTAGTGAATGTCTAATGATATAATAGAATCAGGATACAGATTTTGTCTACTTCGAAGGTGATGGGGTTCTATATTAGTGAATGTCTAATGATATAATAGAATCAGGATACAGATTTTGTCTACCACGTAGGTGATGGGGCTCTATATTAGTGAATGTCTAATGATATAATAGAATCAGAATACAGATTTTGTCTACCTCGAAGGTGATGGGGTTCTATATTAGTGAATGTCTAATGATATAATAGAATCGGAATACAGATTTTGTCTACTTCGAAGGTGATGGGACTCTATATTAATGAATGTCTAATGATATAATAGAATCAGAATACAGATTTTGTCTACCACGAAGGTGATGGGGCTCTATATTAGTGAATGTCTAATGATATAATAGAATCAGAATACAGATTTTGTCTACTTCGAAGGTGATGGGGCTCTATATTAGTGAATGTCTAATGATATAATAGAATCAGGATACAGATTTTGTCTACCTCGAAGGTGATGGGGTTCTATATTAGTGAATGTTTAATGATATAATAGAATCGGAATACAGATTTTGTCTACTTCGAAGGTGATGGGACTCTATATTAGTGAATGTCTAATGATATAATAGAATCAGAATACAGATTTTGTCTACCACGAAGGTGATGGGGCTCTATATTAGTGAATGTCTAATGATATAATAGAATCAGGATACAGATTTTGTCTACTTCGACGGTGATGGGGTTCTATATTAGTGAATGTCTAATAATATAATAGAATCAGAATACAGATTTTGTCTACTTTGAAGGTGATGGGGCTCTATATTAGTGAATGTCTAATGATATAATAGAATCAGAATACAGATTTTGTCTACTTCGAAGGTGATGGGACTCTATATTAGTGAATGTCTAATGATATAATAGAATCAGAATACAGATTTTGTCTACTTCGAAGGTGATGGGACTCTATATTAGTGAATGTCTAATGATATAATAGAATCAGAATACAGATTTTGTCTACTTCGAAGGTGATGGGGTTTTGTATTAGTGAATGTCTAATGATATAATAGAATCCGGTTACAGATTTTGTCTACCATGAAGGTGATGGGGCTCTATATTAGTGAATGTCTAATGATATAATAGAATCAGAATACAGATTTTGTCTACTTCGAAGGTGATGGGGCTCTATATTAGTGAATGTCTAATGATATAATAGAATCAGGATACAGATTTTGTCTACTTCGAAGGTGATGGGGCTCTATATTAGTGAATGTCTAATGATATAATAGAATCAGGATACAGATTTTGTCTACCACGAAGGTGATGGGGCTCTATATTAGTGAATGTCTAATGATATAATAGAATCAGAATACAGATTTTGTCTACCTCGAAGGTGATGGGGTTCTATATTAGTGAATGTCTAATGATATAATAGAATCGGAATACAGATATGGTCTACCACGAAGGTGATGGGGCTCTATATTAGTGAATGTCTAATGATATAATAGAATCAGAATACAGATTTTGTCTACTTCGAAGGTGATGGGGTTCTATATTAGTGAATGTCTAATGATATAATAGAATCAGGATACAGATTTTGTCTACCTCGAAGGTGATGGGGTTCTATATTAGTGAATGTCTAATGATATAATAGAATCAGGATATAGAATTTGTCTACTTCGAAGGTGATGGGGCTCTATATTAGTGAATGTCTAATGATATAATAGAATCAGAATACAGATTTTGTCTACTTCGAAGGTGATGGGACTCTATATTAGTGAATGTCTAATGATATAATAGAATCAGGATACAGAATTTGTCTACCTCGAAGGTGATGGGGCTCTATATTAGTGAATGTCTAATGATATAATAGAATCAGAATACAGATTTTGTCTACCACGAAGGTGATGGGGTTCTATATTAGTGAATGTCTAATGATATAATAGAATCGAAATACAGATTTTGTCTACTTCGAAGGTGATGGGACTCTATATTAGTGAATGTCTAATGATATAATAGAATCAGGATACAGATTTCGTCTACTTCGAAGGTGATGGGGCTCTATATTAGTGAATGTCTAATGATATAATAGGATCAGAATACAGATTTTGTCTACTTCGAAGGTGATGGGGCTCTATATTAGTGAATGTCTAATGATATAATAGAATCAGAATACAGATTTTGTCTACTTCGAAGGTGATGGGGCTCTATATTAGTGAATGTCTAATGATATAATAGAATCAGGATACAGATTTTGTCTACCTCGAAGGTGATGGGGTTCTATATTAGTGAATGTCTAATGATATAATAGAATCAGGATATAGAATTTGTCTACTTCGAAGGTGATGGGGCTCTATATTAGTGAATGTCTAATGATATAATAGAATCAGAATACAGATTTTGTCTACTTCGAAGGTGATGGGACTCTATATTAGTGAATGTCTAATGATATAATAGAATCAGAATACAGATTTTGTCTACTTCGAAGGTGATGGGACTCTATATTAGTGAATGTCTAATGATATAATAGAATCAGGATACAGAATTTGTCTACCTCGAAGGTGATGGGGCTCTATATTAGTGAATGTCTAATGATATAATAGAATCGAAATACAGATTTTGTCTACCACGAAGGTGATGGGGCTCTATATTAGTGAATGTCTAATGATATAATAGAATCAGAATACAGATTTTGTCTACTTCGAAGGTGATGGGGCTCTATATTAGTGAATGTCTAATGATATAATAGAATCAGAATACAGATTTTGTCTACCACGAAGGTGATGGGGTTCTATATTAGTGAATGTCTAATGATATAATAGAATCGAAATACAGATTTTGTCTACTTCGAAGGTGATGGGACTCTATATTAGTGAATGTCTAATGATATAATAGAATCAGGATACAGATTTTGTCTACTTCGAAGGTGATGGGGCTCTATATTAGTGAATGTCTAATGATATAATAGGATCAGAATACAGATTTTGTCTACTTCGAAGGTGATGGGGCTCTATATTAGTGAATGTCTAATGATATAATAGAATCAGAATACAGATTTTGTCTACTTCGAAGGTGATGGGGCTCTATATTAGTGAATGTCTAATGATATAATAGAATCAGGATACAGATTTTGTCTACCTCGAAGGTGATGGGGTTCTATATTAGTGAATGTCTAATGATATAATAGAATCAGGATATAGAATTTGTCTACTTCGAAGGTGATGGGGCTCTATATTAGTGAATGTCTAATGATATAATAGAATCAGAATACAGATTTTGTCTACTTCGAAGGTGATGGGGCTCTATATTAGTGAATGTCTAATGATATAATAGGATCAGAATACAGATTTTGTCTACTTCGAAGGTGATGGGACTCTATATTAGTGAATGTCTAATGATATAATAGAATCAGAATACAGATTTTGTCTACCACGAAGGTGATGGGGCTCTATATTAGTGAATGTCTAATGATATAATAGGATCAGAATACAGATTTTGTCTACTTCGAAGGTGATGGGGCTCTATATTAGTGAATGTCTAATGATATAATAGAATCAGAATACAGATTTTGTCTACTTCGAAGGTGATGGGGCTCTATATTAGTGAATGTCTAATGATATAATAGAATCAGGATACAGATTTTGTCTACCTCGAAGGTGATGGGGTTCTATATTAGTGAATGTCTAATGATATAATAGAATCAGGATATAGAATTTGTCTACTTCGAAGGTGATGGGGCTCTATATTAGTGAATGTCTAATGATATAATAGAATCAGAATACAGATTTTGTCTACTTCGAAGGTGATGGGACTCTATATTAGTGAATGTCTAATGATATAATAGAATCAGAATACAGATTTTGTCTACCACGAAGGTGATGGGGCTCTATATTAGTGAATGTCTAATGATATAATAGGATCAGAATACAGATTTTGTCTACTTCGAAGGTGATGGGGCTCTATATTAGTGAATGTCTAATGATATAATAGAATCAGGATACAGAATTTGTCTACCTCGAAGGTGATGGGGTTCTATATTAGTGAATGTCTAATGATATAATAGGATCAGAATACAGATTTTGTCTACTTCGGAGGTGATGGGGCTCTATATTAGTGAATGTCTAATGATATAATAGAATCAGAATACAGATTTTGTCTACTTCGAAGGTGATGGGACTCTATATTAGTGGATGTCTAATGATATAATAGAATCGGAATACAGATTTTGTCTACTTCGAAGGTGATGGGGCTCTATATTAGTGAATGTCTAATGATATAATAGAATCAGAATACAGATTTTGTCTACTTCGAAGGTGATGGGGCTCTATATTAGTGAATGTCTAATGATATAATAGAATCAGAATACAGATTTTGTCTACCACGAAGGTGATGGGGTTCTATATTAGTGAATGTCTAATGATATAATAGAATCGAAATACAGATTTTGTCTACTTCGAAGGTGATGGGACTCTATATTAGTGAATGTCTAATGATATAATAGAATCAGGATACAGATTTTGTCTACTTCGAAGGTGATGGGGCTCTATATTAGTGAATGTCTAATGATATAATAGGATCAGAATACAGATTTTGTCTACTTCGAAGGTGATGGGGCTCTATATTAGTGAATGTCTAATGATATAATAGAATCAGAATACAGATTTTGTCTACTTCGAAGGTGATGGGGCTCTATATTAGTGAATGTCTAATGATATAATAGAATCAGGATACAGATTTTGTCTACCTCGAAGGTGATGGGGTTCTATATTAGTGAATGTCTAATGATATAATAGAATCAGGATATAGAATTTGTCTACTTCGAAGGTGATGGGGCTCTATATTAGTGAATGTCTAATGATATAATAGGATCAGGATACAGATTTTGTCTACCTCGAAGGTGATGGGGCTCTATATTAGTGAATGTCTAATGATATAATAGAATCAGGATATAGAATTTGTCTACTTCGAAGGTGATGGGGCTCTATATTAGTGAATGTCTAATGATATAATAGAATCAAAATACAGATTTTGTCTACTTCGAAGGTGATGGGGCTCTATATTAGTGAATGTCTAATGATATAATAGAATCAGAATACAGATTTTGTCTACCTCGAAGGTGATGGGGTTCTATATTAGTGAATGTCTAATGATATAATAGAATCGGAATACAGATTTTGTCTACCTCGAAGGTGATGGGGTTCTATATTAGTGAATGTCTAATGATATAATAGAATCAGGATACAGATTTTGTCTACCACGAAGGTGATGGGGCTCTATATTAGTGAATGTCTAATGATATAATAGGATCAGGATACAGAATTTGTCTACCTCGAAGGTGATGGGGCTCTATATTAGTGAATGTCTAATGATATAATAGGATCAGGATACAGATTTTGTCTACTTCGAAGGTGATGGGACTCTATATTAGTGAATGTCTAATGATATAATAGAATCGGAATACAGATTTTGTCTACTTCGAAGGTGATGGGGCTCTATATTAGTGAATGTCTAATGATATAATAGAATCAGAATACAGATTTTGTCTACTTCGAAGGTGATGGGACTCTATATTAGTGAATGTCTAATGATATAATAGAATCAGGATACAGAATTTGTCTACCTCGAAGGTGATGGGGCTCTATATTAGTGAATGTCTAATGATATAATAGGATCAGGATACAGATTTTGTCTACTTCGAAGGTGATGGGACTCTATATTAGTGAATGTCTAATGATATAATAGAATCGGAATACAGATTTTGTCTACTTCGAAGGTGATGGGACTCTATATTAGTGAATGTCTAATGATATAATAGAATCAAAATACAGATTTTGTCTACTTCGAAGGTGATGGGGCTCTATATTAGTGAATGTCTAATGATATAATAGAATCAGAATACAGATTTTGTCTACCTCGAAGGTGATGGGGTTCTATATTAGTGAATGTCTAATGATATAATAGAATCGGAATACAGATTTTGTCTACCTCGAAGGTGATGGGGTTCTATATTAGTGAATGTCTAATGATATAATAGAATCAGGATACAGATTTTGTCTACCACGAAGGTGATGGGGCTCTATATTAGTGAATGTCTAATGATATAATAGAATCAGAATACAGATTTTGTCTACCTCGAAGGTGATGGGGTTCTATATTAGTGAATGTCTAATGATATAATAGAATCGGAATACAGATTTTGTCTACTTCGAAGGTGATGGGGTTCTATATTAGTGAATGTCTAATGATATAATAGAATCAGGATACAGATTTTGTCTACCACGAAGGTGATGGGGCTCTATATTAGTGAATGTCTAATGATATAATAGAATCAGAATACAGATTTTGTCTACCTCGAAGGTGATGGGGTTCTATATTAGTGAATGTCTAATGATATAATAGAATCGGAATACAGATTTTGTCTACCTCGAAGGTGATGGGGTTCTATATTAGTGAATGTCTAATGATATAATAGAATCAGGATACAGATTTTGTCTACCACGAAGGTGATGGGGCTCTATATTAGTGAATGTCTAATGATATAATAGAATCAGAATACAGATTTTGTCTACCTCGAAGGTGATGGGGTTCTATATTAGTGAATGTCTAATGATATAATAGAATCGGAATACAGATTTTGTCTACCTCGAAGGTGATGGGGTTCTATATTAGTGAATGTCTAATGATATAATAGAATCAGAATACAGATTTTGTCTACTTCGAAGGTGATGGGACTCTATATTAGTGAATGTCTAATGATATAATAGAATCGGAATACAGATTTTGTCTACTTCGAAGGTGATGGGACTCTATATTAGTGAATGTCTAATGATATAATAGAATCAAAATACAGATTTTGTCTACTTCGAAGGTGATGGGGCTCTATATTAGTGAATGTCTAATGATATAATAGAATCAGAATACAGATTTTGTCTACCTCGAAGGTGATGGGGTTCTATATTAGTGAATGTCTAATGATATAATAGAATCGGAATACAGATTTTGTCTACCTCGAAGGTGATGGGGTTCTATATTAGTGAATGTCTAATGATATAATAGAATCAGGATACAGATTTTGTCTACCACGAAGGTGATGGGGCTCTATATTAGTGAATGTCTAATGATATAATAGAATCAGAATACAGATTTTGTCTACCTCGAAGGTGATGGGGTTCTATATTAGTGAATGTCTAATGATATAATAGAATCGGAATACAGATTTTGTCTACTTCGAAGGTGATGGGGTTCTATATTAGTGAATGTCTAATGATATAATAGAATCAGGATACAGATTTTGTCTACCACGAAGGTGATGGGGCTCTATATTAGTGAATGTCTAATGATATAATAGAATCAGAATACAGATTTTGTCTACCTCGAAGGTGATGGGGTTCTATATTAGTGAATGTCTAATGATATAATAGAATCGGAATACAGATTTTGTCTACCTCGAAGGTGATGGGGTTCTATATTAGTGAATGTCTAATGATATAATAGAATCAGGATACAGATTTTGTCTACCACGAAGGTGATGGGGCTCTATATTAGTGAATGTCTAATGATATAATAGAATCAGAATACAGATTTTGTCTACCTCGAAGGTGATGGGGTTCTATATTAGTGAATGTCTAATGATATAATAGAATCGGAATACAGATTTTGTCTACCTCGAAGGTGATGGGGTTCTATATTAGTGAATGTCTAATGATATAATAGAATCAGAATACAGATTTTGTCTACCTCGAAGGTGATGGGGTTCTATATTAGTGAATGTCTAATGATATAATAGAATCGGAATACAGATTTTGTCTACCTCGAAGGTGATGGGGTTCTATATTAGTGAATGTCTAATGATATAATAGAATCAGGATACAGATTTTGTCTACCACGAAGGTGATGGGGCTCTATATTAGTGAATGTCTAATGATATAATAGAATCAGAATACAGATTTTGTCTACCTCGAAGGTGATGGGGTTCTATATTAGTGAATGTCTAATGATATAATAGAATCGGAATACAGATTTTGTCTACTTCGAAGGTGATGGGGTTCTATATTAGTGAATGTCTAATGATATAATAGAATCAGGATACAGATTTTGTCTACCACGAAGGTGATGGGGCTCTATATTAGTGAATGTCTAATGATATAATAGAATCAGAATACAGATTTTGTCTACCTCGAAGGTGATGGGGTTCTATATTAGTGAATGTCTAATGATATAATAGAATCGGAATACAGATTTTGTCTACTTCGAAGGTGATGGGGTTCTATATTAGTGAATGTCTAATGATATAATAGAATCAGGATACAGATTTTGTCTACCACGAAGGTGATGGGGCTCTATATTAGTGAATGTCTAATGATATAATAGAATCAGAATACAGATTTTGTCTACCTCGAAGGTGATGGGGTTCTATATTAGTGAATGTCTAATGATATAATAGAATCGGAATACAGATTTTGTCTACCTCGAAGGTGATGGGGTTCTATATTAGTGAATGTCTAATGATATAATAGAATCAGGATACAGATTTTGTCTACCACGAAGGTGATGGGGCTCTATATTAGTGAATGTCTAATGATATAATAGAATCAGAATACAGATTTTGTCTACCTCGAAGGTGATGGGGTTCTATATTAGTGAATGTCTAATGATATAATAGAATCGGAATACAGATTTTGTCTACTTCGAAGGTGATGGGGTTCTATATTAGTGAATGTCTAATGATATAATAGAATCAGGATACAGATTTTGTCTACCACGAAGGTGATGGGGCTCTATATTAGTGAATGTCTAATGATATAATAGAATCAGAATACAGATTTTGTCTACTTCGAAGGTGATGGGGTTCTATATTAGTGAATGTCTAATGATATAATAGAATCAGGATACAGATTTTGTCTACCTCGAAGGTGATGGGGTTCTATATTAGTGAATGTCTAATGATATAATAGAATCAGAATACAGATTTTGTCTACCTCGAAGGTGATGGGGTTCTATATTAGTGAATGTCTAATGATATAATAGAATCGGAATACAGATTTTGTCTACTTCGAAGGTGATGGGGTTCTATATTAGTGAATGTCTAATGATATAATAGAATCAGGATACAGATTTTGTCTACCACGAAGGTGATGGGGCTCTATATTAGTGAATGTCTAATGATATAATAGAATCAGAATACAGAATTTGTCTACTTCGAAGGTGATGGGACTCTATATTAGTGAATGTCTAATGATATAATAGAATCAGAATACAGATTTTGTCTACTTCGAAGGTGATGGGGTTCTATATTAGTGAATGTCTAATGATATAATAGAATCAGGATACAGATTTTGTCTACCACGAAGGTGATGGGGCTCTATATTAGTGAATGTCTAATGATATAATAGAATCAGAATACAGATTTTGTCTATTTCGAAGGTGATGGGGTTCTATATTAGTGAATGTCTAATGATATAATAGAATCGGAATACAGATTTTGTCTACTTCGAAGGTGATGGGACTCTATATTAGTGAATGTCTAATGATATAATATAATCAGAATACAGATTTTGTCTACCACGAAGGTGATGGGGCTCTATATTAGTGAATGTCTAATGATATAATAGAATCAGAATACAGATTTTGTCTACTTCGAAGGTGATGGGGCTCTATATTAGTGAATGTCTAATGATATAATAGAATCAGGATACAGATTTTGTCTACCTCGAAGGTGATGGGGTTCTATATTAGTGAATGTTTAATGATATAATAGAATCGGAATACAGATTTTGTCTACTTCGAAGGTGATGGGACTCTATATTAGTGAATGTCTAATGATATAATAGAATCAGAATACAGATTTTGTCTACCACGAAGGTGATGGGGCTCTATATTAGTGAATGTCTAATGATATAATAGAATCAGAATACAGATTTTGTCTACTTCGACGGTGATGGGGTTCTATATTAGTGAATGTCTAATGATATAATAGAATCAGAATACAGATTTTGTCTACTTTGAAGGTGATGGGGCTCTATATTAGTGAATGTCTAATGATATAATAGAATCAGAATACAGATTTTGTCTACTTCGAAGGTGATGGGGTTCTATATTAGTGAATGTCTAATGATATAATAGAATCAGAATACAGATTTTGTCTACTTCAAAGGTGATGGGGTTCTATATTAGTGAATGTCTAATGATATAATAGAATCCGGTTACAGATTTTGTCTACCATGAAGGTGATGGGGCTCTATATTAGTGAATGTCTAATGATATAATAGAATCAGAATACAGATTTTGTCTACCACGAAGGTGATGGGGCTCTATATTAGTGAATGTCTAATGATATAATAGAATCAGGATACAGATTTTGTCTACTTCGAAGGTGATGGGGCTCTATATTAGTGAATGTCTAATGATATAATAGAATCAGGATACAGATTTTGTCTACCACGAAGGTGATGGGGCTCTATATTAGTGAATGTCTAATGATATAATAGAATCAGAATACAGATTTTGTCTACCTCGAAGGTGATGGGGTTCTATATTAGTGAATGTCTAATGATATAATAGAATCGGAATACAGATATTGTCTACCACGAAGGTGATGGGGCTCTATATTAGTGAATGTCTAATGATATAATGGAATCAGAATACAGATTTTGTCTACTTCGAAGGTGATGGGGCTCTATATTAGTGAATGTCTAATGATATAATAGAATCAGGATACAGATTTTGTCTACCACGAAGGTGATGGGGCTCTATATTAGTGAATGTCTAATGATATAATAGAATCAGAATACAGATTTTGTCTACCTCGAAGGTGATGGGGTTCTATATTAGTGAATGTCTAATGATATAATAGAATCGGAATACAGATATGGTCTACCACGAAGGTGATGGGGCTCTATATTAGTGAATGTCTAATGATATAATAGAATCAGAATACAGATTTTGTCTACTTCGAAGGTGATGGGGTTCTATATTAGTGAATGTCTAATGATATAATAGAATCAGGATACAGATTTTGTCTACTTCGAAGGTGATGGGGCTCTATATTAGTGAATGTCTAATGATATAATAGAATCAGGATACAGATTTTGTCTACTTCGAAGGTGATGGGACTCTATATTAGTGAATGTCTAATGATATAATAGAATCAGAATACGGATTTTGTCTACTTCGAAGGTGATGGGACTCTATATTAGTGAATGTCTAATGATATAATAGAATCAGGATACAGATTTTGTCTACTTCGAAGGTGATGGGGTTTTATATTAGTGAATGTCTAATGATATAATAGAATCCGGTTACAGATTTTGTCTACCATGAAGGTGATGGGGCTCTATATTAGTGAATGTCTAATGATATAATAGAATCAGAATACAGATTTTGTCTACCACGAAGGTGATGGGGCTCTATATTAGTGAATGTCTAATGATATAATAGAATCAGGATACAGATTTTGTCTACTTCGAAGGTGATGGGGCTCTATATTAGTGAATGTCTAATGATATAATAGAATCAGGATACAGATTTTGTCTACCACGAAGGTGATGGGGCTCTATATTAGTGAATGTCTAATGATATAATAGAATCAGAATACAGATTTTGTCTACCTCGAAGGTGATGGGGTTCTATATTAGTGAATGTCTAATGATATAATAGAATCGGAATACAGATATTGTCTACCACGAAGGTGATGGGGCTCTATATTAGTGAATGTCTAATGATATAATGGAATCAGAATACAGATTTTGTCTACTTCGAAGGTGATGGGGCTCTATATTAGTGAATGTCTAATGATATAATAGAATCAGGATACAGATTTTGTCTACCACGAAGGTGATTGGGCTCTATATTAGTGAATGTCTAATGATATAATAGAATCAGAATACAGATTTTGTCTACCTCGAAGGTGATGGGGTTCTATATTAGTGAATGTCTAATGATATAATAGAATCGGAATACAGATATGGTCTACCACGAAGGTGATGGGGCTCTATATTAGTGAATGTCTAATGATATAATAGAATCAGAATACAGATTTTGTCTACTTCGAAGGTGATGGGGTTCTATATTAGTGAATGTCTAATGATATAATAGAATCAGGATACAGATTTTGTCTACTTCGAAGGTGATGGGGCTCTATATTAGTGAATGTCTAATGATATAATAGAATCAGGATACAGATTTTGTCTACCTCGAAGGTGATGGGGTTCTATATTAGTGAATGTCTAATGATATAATAGAATCAGGATATAGAATTTGTCTACTTCGAAGGTGATGGGGCTCTATATTAGTGAATGTCTAATGATATAATAGAATCAGAATACAGATTTTGTCTACTTCGAAGGTGATGGGGTTCTATATTAGTGAATGTCTAATGATATAATAGAATCAGGATACAGATTTTGTCTACTTCGAAGGTGATGGGGCTCTATATTAGTGAATGTCTAATGATATAATAGAATCAGGATACAGATTTTGTCTACCTCGAAGGTGATGGGGTTCTATATTAGTGAATGTCTAATGATATAATAGAATCAGGATATAGAATTTGTCTACTTCGAAGGTGATGGGGCTCTATATTAGTGAATGTCTAATGATATAATAGAATCGAAATACAGATTTTGTCTACTTCGAAGGTGATGGGACTCTATATTAGTGAATGTCTAATGATATAATAGAATCAGGATACAGATTTTGTCTACTTCGAAGGTGATGGGGTTCTATATTAGTGAATGTCTAATGATATAATAGAATCAGAATACAGATTTTGTCTACCTCGAAGGTGATGGGACTCTAAATTAGTGAATGTCTAATGATATAATAGAATCAGGATACAGAATTTGTCTACCTCGAAGGTGATGGGGCTCTATATTAGTGAATGTCTAATGATATAATAGAATCGAAATACAGATTTTGTCTACCACGAAGGTGATGGGGCTCTATATTAGTGAATGTCTAATGATATAATAGAATCAGAATACAGATTTTGTCTACCTCGAAGGTGATGGGTTTCTATATTAGTGAATGTCTAATGATATAATAGAATCGGAATACAGATTTTGTCTACTTCGAAGGTGATGGGACTCTATATTAATGAATGTCTAATGATATAATAGAATCAGAATACAGATTTTGTCTACCACGAAGGTGATGGGACTCTATATTAGTGAATGTCTAATGATATAATAGAATCAGAATACAGATTTTGTCTACTTCGAAGGTGATGGGGCTCTATATTAGTGAATGTCTAATGATATAATAGAATCAGGATACAGATTTTGTCTACCTCGAAGGTGATGGGGTTCTATATTAGTGAATGTTTAATGATATAATAGAATCGGAATACAGATTTTGTCTACTTCGAAGGTGATGGGACTCTATATTAGTGAATGTCTAATGATATAATAGAATCAGAATACAGATTTTGTCTACCACGAAGGTGATGGGGCTCTATATTAGTGAATGTCTAATGATATAATAGAATCAGAATACAGATTTTGTCTACTTTGACGGTGATGGGGTTCTATATTAGTGAATGTCTAATAATATAATAGAATCAGAATACAGATTTTGTCTACTTTGAAGGTGATGGGGCTCTATATTAGTGAATGTCTAATGATATAATAGAATCAGAATACAGATTTTGTCTACTTCGAAGGTGATGGGACTCTATATTAGTGAATGTCTAATGATATAATAGAATCAGAATATAGATTTTGTCTACTTCGAAGGTGATGGGACTCTATATTAGTGAATGTCTAATGATATAATAGAATCAGAATACAGATTTTGTCTACTTCGAAGGTGATGGGACTCTATATTAGTGAATGTCTAATGATATAATAGAATCAGAATACAGATTTTGTCTACTTCGAAGGTGATGGGGTTTTGTATTAGTGAATGTCTAATGATATAATAGAATCCGGTTACAGATTTTGTCTACCATGAAGGTGATGGGGCTCTATATTAGTGAATGTCTAATGATATAATAGAATCAGAATACAGATTTTGTCTACCACGAAGGTGATGGGGCTCTATATTAGTGAATGTCTAATGATATAATAGAATCAGGATACAGATTTTGTCTACTTCGAAGGTGATGGGGCTCTATATTAGTGAATGTCTAATGATATAATAGAATCAGGATACAGATTTTGTCTACCACGAAGGTGATGGGGCTCTATATTAGTGAATGTCTAATGATATAATAGAATCAGAATACAGATTTTGTCTACCTCGAAGGTGATGGGGTTCTATATTAGTGAATGTCTAATGATATAATAGAATCGGAATACAGATATGGTCTACCACGAAGGTGATGGGGCTCTATATTAGTGAATGTCTAATGATATAATAGAATCAGAATACAGATTTTGTCTACTTCGAAGGTGATGGGGTTCTATATTAGTGAATGTCTAATGATATAATAGAATCAGGATACAGATTTTGTCTACTTCGAAGGTGATGGGGCTCTATATTAGTGAATGTCTAATGATATAATAGAATCAGGATACAGATTTTGTCTACCTCGAAGGTGATGGGGTTCTATATTAGTGAATGTCTAATGATATAATAGAATCAGGATACAGATTTTGTCTACCACGAAGGTGATGGGGCTCTATATTAGTGAATGTCTAATGATATAATAGAATCAGAATACAGATTTTGTCTACTTCGAAGGTGATGGGACTCTATATTAGTGAATGTCTAATGATATAATAGAATCAGGATACAGATTTTGTCTACTTCGAAGGTGATGGGGTTCTATATTAGTGAATGTCTAATGATATAATAGAATCAGAATAAAAATTTGGTCTACTTCGAAGGTGATGGGACTCTATATTAGTGAATGTCTAATGATATAATAGAATCAGGATACAGAATTTGTCTACCTCGAAGGTGATGGGGTTCTATATTAGTGAATGTCTAATGATATAATAGAATCAGGATACAGATTTTGTCTACCTCGAAGGTGATGGGGTTCTATATTAGTGAATGTCTAATGATATAATAGAATCAGAATACAGATTTTGTCTACTTCGAAGGTGATGGGGTTCTATATTAGTGAATGTCTAATGATATAATAGAATCAGGATACAGATTTTGTCTACCTCGAAGGTGATGGGGCTCTATATTAGTGAATGTCTAATGATATAATAGAATCGAAATACAGATTTTGTCTACTTCGAAGGTGATGGGACTCTATATTAGTGAATGTCTAATGATATAATAGAATCAGAATACAGATTTTGTCTACTTCGAAGTTGATGGGGTTCTATATTAGTGAATGTCTAATGATATAATAGAATCAGGATACAGATTTTGTCTACTTCGAAGGTGATGGGGCTCTATATTAGTGAATGTCTAATGATATAATAGAATCAGGATACAGATTTTGTCTACCTCGAAGGTGATGGGGTTCTATATTAGTGAATGTCTAATGATATAATAGAATCGAAATACAGATTTTGTCTACTTCGAAGGTGATGGGACTCTATATTAGTGAATGTCTAATGATATAATAGAATCAGAATACAGATTTTGTCTACTTCGAAGTTGATGGGGTTCTATATTAGTGAATGTCTAATGATATAATAGAATCAGGATACAGATTTTGTCTACTTCGAAGGTGATGGGGTTCTATATTAGTGAATGTCTAATGATATAATAGAATCAGGATACAGATTTTGTCTACTTCGAAGGTGATGGGGCTCTATATTAGTGAATGTCTAATGATATAATAGAATCAGGATACAGATTTTGTCTACCTCGAAGGTGATGGGGTTCTATATTAGTGAATGTCTAATGATATAATAGAATCAGAATACAGATTTTGTCTACCTCGAAGGTGATGGGGCTCTATATTAGTGAATGTCTAATGATATAATAGAATCAGGATACAGATTTTGTCTACCTCGAAGGTGATGGGGTTCTATATTAGTGAATGTCTAATGATATAATAGAATCAGGATACAGATTTTGTCTACAACGAAGGTGATGGGACTCTATATTAGTGAATGTCTAATGATATAATAGAATCAGAATACAGATTTTGTCTACTTCGAAGTTGATGGGGTTCTATATTAGTGAATGTCTAATGATATAATAGAATCAGGATACAGATTTTGTCTACTTCGAAGGTGATGGGGCTCTATATTAGTGAATGTCTAATGATATAATAGAATCAGGATACAGATTTTGTCTACCTCGAAGGTGATGGGGTTCTATATTAGTGAATGTCTAATGATATAATAGAATCAGAATACAGATTTTGTCTACCTCGAAGGTGATGGGGCTCTATATTAGTGAATGTCTAATGATATAATAGAATCAGGATACAGATTTTGTCTACCTCGAAGGTGATGGGGTTCTATATTAGTGAATGTCTAATGATATAATAGAATCAGGATACAGATTTTGTCTACAACGAAGGTGATGGGACTCTATATTAGTGAATGTCTAATGATATAATAGAATCAGAATACAGATTTTGTCTACTTCGAAGGTGATGGGGTTCTATATTAGTGAATGTCTAATGATATAATAGAATCAGGATATAGAATTTGTCTACTTCGAAGGTGATGGGGCTCTATCTTAGTGAATGTCTAATGATATAATAGAATCGAAATACAGATTTTGTCTACTTCGAAGGTGATGGGACTCTATATTAGTGAATGTCTAATGATATAATAGAATCAGGATACAGATTTTGTCTACTTCGAAGGTGATGGGGTTCTATATTAGTGAATGTCTAATGATATAATAGAATCAGAATACAAATTTTGTCTACTTCGAAGGTGATGGGACTCTATATTAGTGAATGTCTAATGATATAATAGAATCAGAATACAGATTTTGTCTACTTCGAAGGTGATGGGACTCTATATTAGTGAATGTCTAATGATATAATAGAATCGAAATACAGATTTTGTCTACTTCGAAGGTGATGGGACTCTATATTAGTGAATGTCTAATGATATAATAGAATCAGGATACAGATTTTGTCTACTTCGAAGGTGATGGGGTTCTATATTAGTGAATGTCTAATGATATAATAGAATCAGGATACAGAATTTGTCTACTTCGAAGGTGATGGGGCTCTATATTAGTGAATGTCTAATGATATAATAGAATCGAAATACAGATTTTGTCTACTTCGAAGGTGATGGGACTCTATATTAGTGAATGTCTAATGATATAATAGAATCAGGATACAGATTTTGTCTACTTCGAAGGTGATGGGGCTCTATATTAGTGAATGTCTAATGATATAATAGAATCAGGATACAGATTTTGTCTACTTCGAAGGTGATGGGGCTCTATATTAGTGAATGTCTAATGATATAATAGAATCAGGATACAGATTTTGTCTACTTCGAAGGTGATGGGGCTCTATATTAGTGAATGTCTAATGATATAATAGAATCAGGATACAGATTTTGTCTACTTCGAAGGTGATGGGACTCTATATTAGTGAATGTCTAATGATATAATAGAATCAGGATATAGAATTTGTCTACTTCGAAGGTGATGGGGCTCTATATTAGTGAATGTCTAATGATATAATAGAATCAGGATACAGATTTTGTCTACTTCGAAGGTGATGGGGCTCTATATTAGTGAATGTCTAATGATATAATAGAATCAGGATACAGATTTTGTCTACTTCGAAGGTGATGGGGCTCTATATTAGTGAATGTCTAATGATATAATAGAATCAGGATACAGATTTTGTCTACTTCGAAGGTGATGGGGCTCTATATTAGTGAATGTCTAATGATATAATAGAATCAGGATACAGATTTTGTCTACTTCGAAGGTGATGGGGCTCTATATTAGTGAATGTCTAATGATATAATAGAATCAGGATACAGATTTTGTCTACTTCGAAGGTGATGGGGCTCTATATTAGTGAATGTCTAATGATATAATAGAATCAGGATACAGATTTTGTCTACTTCGAAGGTGATGGGGCTCTATATTAGTGAATGTCTAATGATATAATAGAATCAGGATACAGATTTTGTCTACTTCGAAGGTGATGGGACTCTATATTAGTGAATGTCTAATGATATAATAGAATCAGGATATAGAATTTGTCTACTTCGAAGGTGATGGGGCTCTATATTAGTGAATGTCTAATGATATAATAGAATCAGGATACAGATTTTGTCTACTTCGAAGGTGATGGGGCTCTATATTAGTGAATGTCTAATGATATAATAGAATCGGAATACAGATTTTGTCTACTTCGAAGGTGATGGGGCTCTATATTAGTGAATGTCTAATGATATAATAGAATCAGGATACAGAATTTGTCTACTTCGAAGGTGATGGGGCTCTATATTAGTGAATGTCTAATGATATAAAAGAATCAGAATACAGATTTTGTCTACTTCGAAGGTGATGGGACTCTATATTAGTGAATGTCTAATGATATAATAGAATCAGAATACAGATTTTGTCTACTTCGAAGGTGATGGGGTTCTATATTAGTGAATGTCTAATGATATAATAGAATCAGGATACAAATTTTGTCTACCACGAAGGTGATGGGGCTCTATATTAGTGAATGTCTAATGATATAATAGAATCAGAATACAGATTTTGTCTACTTCGAAGGTGATGGGGTTCTATATTAGTGAATGTCTAATGATATAATAGAATCAGGATACAGATTTTGTCTACCTCGAAGGTGATGGGGTTCTATATTAGTGAATGTCTAATGATATAATAGAATCAGGATACAGATTTTGTCTACCACGAAGGTGATGGGGCTCTATATTAGTGAATGTCTAATGATATAATAGAATCAGAATACAGATTTTGTCTACCTCGAAGGTGATGGGGTTCTATATTAGTGAATGTCTAATGATATAATAGAATCAGGATACAGATTTTGTCTACTTCGAAGGTGATGGGGTTCTATATTAGTGAATGTCTAATGATATAATAGAATCAGGATACAGATTTTGTCTACCTCGAAGGTGATGGGGTTCTATATTAGTGAATGTCTAATGATATAATAGAATCAGAATACAGATTTTGTCTACTTCGAAGGTGATGGGACTCTATATTAGTGAATGTCTAATGATATAATAGAATCAGGATACAGATTTTGTCTACCTCGAAGGTGATGGGGTTCTATATTAGTGAATGTCTAATGATATAATAGAATCAGAATACAGATTTTGTCTACTTCGAAGGTGATGGGGCTCTATATTAGTGAATGTCTAATGATATAATAGAATCAGGATACAGATTTTGTCTACCTCGAAGGTGATGGGGTTCTATATTAGTGAATGTCTAATGATATAATAGAATCAGAATACAGATTTTGTCTACTTCGAAGGTGATGGGGTTCTATATTAGTGAATGTCTAATGATATAATAGAATCAGGATACAGATTTTGTCTACCACGAAGGTGATGGGGCTCTATATTAGTGAATGTCTAATGATATAATAGAATCAGAATACAGATTTTGTCTACCTCGAAGGTGATGGGGTTCTATATTAGTGAATGTCTAATGATATAATAGAATCGGAATACAGATTTTGTCTACTTCGAAGGTGATGGGACTCTATATTAATGAATGTCTAATGATATAATAGAATCAGAATACAGATTTTGTCTACCACGAAGGTGATGGGGCTCTATATTAGTGAATGTCTAATGATATAATAGAATCAGAATACAGATTTTGTCTACTTCGACGGTGATGGGGTTCTATATTAGTGAATGTCTAATAATATAATAGAATCAGAATACAGATTTTGTCTACTTTGAAGGTGATGGGGCTCTATATTAGTGAATGTCTAATGATATAATAGAATCAGAATACAGATTTTGTCTACTTCGAAGGTGATGGGACTCTATATTAGTGAATGTCTAATGATATAATAGAATCAGAATACAGATTTTGTCTACTTCGAAGGTGATGGGACTCTATATTAGTGAATGTCTAATGATATAATAGAATCAGAATACAGATTTTGTCTACTTCGAAGGTGATGGGACTCTATATTAGTGAATGTCTAATGATATAATAGAATCAGAATACAGATTTTGTCTACTTCGAAGGTGATGGGGTTCTATATTAGTGAATGTCTAATGATATAATAGAATCAGGATACAGATTTTGTCTACTTCGAAGGTGATGGGGCTCTATATTAGTGAATGTCTAATGATATAATAGAATCAGGATACAGATTTTGTCTACCTCGAAGGTGATGGGGTTCTATATTAGTGAATGTCTAATGATATAATAGAATCAGGATATAGAATTTGTCTACTTCGAAGGTGATGGGGCTCTATATTAGTGAATGTCTAATGATATAATAGAATCAGAATACAGAATTTGTCTACTTCGAAGGTGATGGGACTCTATATTAGTGAATGTCTAATGATATAATAGAATCAGAATACAGATTTTGTCTACTTCGAAGGTGATGGGGTTCTATATTAGTGAATGTCTAATGATATAATAGAATCAGGATACAGATTTTGTCTACCACGAAGGTGATGGGGCTCTATATTAGTGAATGTCTAATGATATAATAGAATCAGGATACAGATTTTGTCTACCTCGAAGGTGATGGGGTTCTATATTAGTGAATGTCTAATGATATAATAGAATCGGAATACAGATTTTGTCTACTTCGAAGGTGATGGGGTTCTATATTAGTGAATGTCTAATGATATAATAGAATCAGGATACAGATTTTGTCTACCTCGAAGGTGATGGGGCTCTATATTAGTGAATGTCTAGTGATATAAAAGAATCAGAATACAGATTTTGTCTACTTCGAAGGTGATGGGGCTCTATATTAGTGAATGTCTAATGATATAATAGAATCGGAATACAGATTTTGTCTACTTCGAAGGTGATGGGGTTCTATATTAGTGAATGTCTAATGATATAATAGAATCAGGATACAGATTTTGTCTACCACGAAGGTGATGGGGCTCTATATTAGTGAATGTCTAATGATATAATAGAATCAGAATACAGATTTTGTCTACCTCGAAGGTGATGGGGTTCTATATTAGTGAATGTCTAATGATATAATAGAATCGGAATACAGATTTTGTCTACTTCGAAGGTGATGGGGTTCTATATTAGTGAATGTCTAATGATATAATAGAATCAGGATACAGATTTTGTCTACCACGAAGGTGATGGGGCTCTATATTAGTGAATGTCTAATGATATAATAGAATCAGAATACAGATTTTGTCTACTTCGAAGGTGATGGGGTTCTATATTAGTGAATGTCTAATGATATAATAGAATCAGGATACAGATTTTGTCTACCTCGAAGGTGATGGGGTTCTATATTAGTGAATGTCTAATGATATAATAGAATCAGAATACAGATTTTGTCTACCTCGAAGGTGATGGGGTTCTATATTAGTGAATGTCTAATGATATAATAGAATCGGAATACAGATTTTGTCTACTTCGAAGGTGATGGGGTTCTATATTAGTGAATGTCTAATGATATAATAGAATCAGGATACAGATTTTGTCTACCACGAAGGTGATGGGGCTCTATATTAGTGAATGTCTAATGATATAATAGAATCAGAATACAGAATTTGTCTACTTCGAAGGTGATGGGACTCTATATTAGTGAATGTCTAATGATATAATAGAATCAGAATACAGATTTTGTCTACTTCGAAGGTGATGGGGTTCTATATTAGTGAATGTCTAATGATATAATAGAATCAGGATATAGATTTTGTCTACCACGAAGGTGATGGGGCTCTATATTAGTGAATGTCTAATGATATAATAGAATCAGAATACAGATTTTGTCTACCTCGAAGGTGATGGGGTTCTATATTAGTGAATGTCTAATGATATAATAGAATCGGAATACAGATTTTGTCTACTTCGAAGGTGATGGGACTCTATATTAGTGAATGTCTAATGATATAATAGAATCAGAATACAGATTTTGTCTACCACGAAGGTGATGGGGCTCTATATTAGTGAATGTCTAATGATATAATAGAATCAGAATACAGATTTTGTCTACTTCGACGGTGATGGGGTTCTATATTAGTGAATGTCTAATAATATAATAGAATCAGAATACAGATTTTGTCTACTTTGAAGGTGATGGGGCTTTATATTAGTGAATGTCTAATGATATAATAGAATCAGAATACAGATTTTGTCTACTTCGAAGGTGATGGGACTCTATATTAGTGAATGTCTAATGATATAATAGAATCAGAATACAGATTTTGTCTACCATGAAGGTGATGGGGCTCTATATTAGTGAATGTCTAATGATATAATAGAATCAGAATACAGATTTTGTCTACTTCGAAGGTGATGGGACTCTATATTAGTGAATGTCTAATGATATAATAGAATCAGAATACAGATTTTGTCTACTTCGAAGGTGATGGGGTTTTGTATTAGTGAATGGCTAATGATATAATAGAATCCGGTTACAGATTTTGTCTACCATGAAGGTGATGGGGCTCTATATTAGTGAATGTCTAATGATATAATAGAATCAGAATACAGATTTTGTCTACCACGAAGGTGATGGGGCTCTATATTAGTGAATGTCTAATGATATAATAGAATCAGGATACAGATTTTGTCTACTTCGAAGGTGATGGGGCTCTATATTAGTGAATGTCTAATGATATAATAGAATCAGGATACAGATTTTGTCTACCACGAAGGTGATGGGGCTCTATATTAGTGAATGTCTAATGATATAATAGAATCAGAATACAGATTTTGTCTACCTCGAAGGTGATGGGGTTCTATATTAGTGAATGTCTAATGATATAATAGAATCGGAACACAGATATGGTCTACCACGAAGGTGATGGGGCTCTATATTAGTGAATGTCTAATGATATAATAGAATCAGAATACAGATTTTGTCTACTTCGAAGGTGATGGGGTTCTATATTAGTGAATGTCTAATGATATAATAGAATCAGGATACAGATTTTGTCTACTTCGAAGGTGATGGGGCTCTATATTAGTGAATGTCTAATGATATAATAGAATCAGGATACAGATTTTGTCTACCTCGAAGGTGATGGGGTTCTATATTAGTGAATGTCTAATGATATAATAGAATCAGGATATAGAATTTGTCTACTTCGAAGGTGATGGGGCTCTATATTAGTGAATGTCTAATGATATAATAGAATCAGAATACAGAATTTGTCTACTTCGAAGGTGATGGGACTCTATATTAGTGAATGTCTAATGATATAATAGAATCAGAATACAGATTTTGTCTACTTCGAAGGTGATGGGGTTCTATATTAGTGAATGTCTAATGATATAATAGAATCAGGATACAGATTTTGTCTACCACGAAGGTGATGGGGCTCTATATTAGTGAATGTCTAATGATATAATAGAATCAGAATACAGATTTTGTCTATTTCGAAGGTGATGGGGTTCTATATTAGTGAATGTCTAATGATATAATAGAATCGGAATACAGATTTTGTCTACTTCGAAGGTGATGGGACTCTATATTAGTGAATGTCTAATGATATAATAGAATCAGAATACAGATTTTGTCTACCACGAAGGTGATGGGGCTCTATATTAGTGAATGTCTAATGATATAATAGAATCAGAATACAGATTTTGTCTACTTCGAAGGTGATGGGGCTCTATATTAGTGAATGTCTAATGATATAATAGAATCAGGATACAGATTTTGTCTACCTCGAAGGTGATGGGGTTCTATATTAGTGAATGTTTAATGATATAATAGAATCGGAATACAGATTTTGTCTACTTCGAAGGTGATGGGACTCTATATTAGTGAATGTCTAATGATATAATAGAATCAGGATACAGATTTTGTCTACCTCGAAGGTGATGGGGCTCTATATTAGTGAATGTCTAGTGATATAAAAGAATCAGAATACAGATTTTGTCTACTTCGAAGGTGATGGGGCTCTATATTAGTGAATGTCTAATGATATAATAGAATCGGAATACAGATTTTGTCTACTTCGAAGGTGATGGGGTTCTATATTAGTGAATGTCTAATGATATAATAGAATCAGGATACAGATTTTGTCTACCACGAAGGTGATGGGGCTCTATATTAGTGAATGTCTAATGATATAATAGAATCAGAATACAGATTTTGTCTACCTCGAAGGTGATGGGGTTCTATATTAGTGAATGTCTAATGATATAATAGAATCGGAATACAGATTTTGTCTACTTCGAAGGTGATGGGGTTCTATATTAGTGAATGTCTAATGATATAATAGAATCAGGATACAGATTTTGTCTACCACGAAGGTGATGGGGCTCTATATTAGTGAATGTCTAATGATATAATAGAATCAGAATACAGATTTTGTCTACTTCGAAGGTGATGGGGTTCTATATTAGTGAATGTCTAATGATATAATAGAATCAGGATACAGATTTTGTCTACCTCGAAGGTGATGGGGTTCTATATTAGTGAATGTCTAATGATATAATAGAATCAGAATACAGATTTTGTCTACCTCGAAGGTGATGGGGTTCTATATTAGTGAATGTCTAATGATATAATAGAATCGGAATACAGATTTTGTCTACTTCGAAGGTGATGGGGTTCTATATTAGTGAATGTCTAATGATATAATAGAATCAGGATACAGATTTTGTCTACCACGAAGGTGATGGGGCTCTATATTAGTGAATGTCTAATGATATAATAGAATCAGAATACAGAATTTGTCTACTTCGAAGGTGATGGGACTCTATATTAGTGAATGTCTAATGATATAATAGAATCAGAATACAGATTTTGTCTACTTCGAAGGTGATGGGGTTCTATATTAGTGAATGTCTAATGATATAATAGAATCAGGATACAGATTTTGTCTACCACGAAGGTGATGGGGCTCTATATTAGTGAATGTCTAATGATATAATAGAATCAGAATACAGATTTTGTCTACCTCGAAGGTGATGGGGTTCTATATTAGTGAATGTCTAATGATATAATAGAATCGGAATACAGATTTTGTCTACTTCGAAGGTGATGGGACTCTATATTAGTGAATGTCTAATGATATAATAGAATCAGAATACAGATTTTGTCTACCACGAAGGTGATGGGGCTCTATATTAGTGAATGTCTAATGATATAATAGAATCAGAATACAGATTTTGTCTACTTCGAAGGTGATGGGGCTCTATATTAGTGAATGTCTAATGATATAATAGAATCAGGATACAGATTTTGTCTACCTCGAAGGTGATGGGGTTCTATATTAGTGAATGTTTAATGATATAATAGAATCGGAATACAGATTTTGTCTACTTCGAAGGTGATGGGGTTCTATATTAGTGAATGTCTAATGATATAATAGAATCAGAATACAGATTTTGTCTACCACGAAGGTGATGGGGCTCTATATTAGTGAATGTCTAATGATATAATAGAATCAGAATACAGATTTTGTCTACTTCGACGGTGATGGGGTTCTATATTAGTGAATGTCTAATGATATAATAGAATCAGAATACAGATTTTGTCTACTTTGAAGGTGATGGGGCTCTATATTAGTGAATGTCTAATGATATAATAGAATCAGAATACAGATTTTGTCTACTTCGAAGGTGATGGGGTTCTATATTAGTGAATGTCTAATGATATAATAGAATCAGAATACAGATTTTGTCTACTTCAAAGGTGATGGGGTTCTATATTAGTGAATGTCTAATGATATAATAGAATCAGGATACAGATTTTGTCTACTTCGAAGGTGATGGGGCTCTATATTAGTGAATGTCTAATGATATAATAGAATCAGAATACAGATTTTGTCTACTTCGAAGGTGATGGGACTCTATATTAGTGAATGTCTAATGATATAATAGAATCAGAATACAGATTTTGTCTACTTCGAAGGTGATGGGACTCTATATTAGTGAATGTCTAATGATATAATAGAATCAGAATACAGATTTTGTCTACTTCGAAGGTGATGGGGTTTTATATTAGTGAATGTCTAATGATATAATAGAATCCGGTTACAGATTTTGTCTACCATGAAGGTAATGGGGCTCTATATTAGTGAATGTCTAATGATATAATAGAATCAGAATACAGATTTTGTCTACCACGAAGGTGATGGGGCTCTATATTAGTGAATGTCTAATGATATAATAGAATCAGGATACAGATTTTGTCTACTTCGAAGGTGATGGGGCTCTATATTAGTGAATGTCTAATGATATAATAGAATCAGGATACAGATTTTGTCTACCACGAAGGTGATGGGGCTCTATATTAGTGAATGTCTAATGATATAATAGAATCAGAATACAGATTTTGTCTACCTCGAAGGTGATGGGGTTCTATATTAGTGAATGTCTAATGATATAATAGAATCGGAATACAGATATTGTCTACCACGAAGGTGATGGGGCTCTATATTAGTGAATGTCTAATGATATAATGGAATCAGAATACAGATTTTGTCTACTTCGAAGGTGATGGGGCTCTATATTAGTGAATGTCTAATGATATAATAGAATCAGGATACAGATTTTGTCTACCACGAAGGTGATGGGGCTCTATATTAGTGAATGTCTAATGATATAATAGAATCAGAATACAGATTTTGTCTACCTCGAAGGTGATGGGGTTCTATATTAGTGAATGTCTAATGATATAATAGAATCGGAATACAGATATTGTCTACCACGAAGGTGATGGGGCTCTATATTAGTGAATGTCTAATGATATAATAGAATCAGAATACAGATTTTGTCTACTTCGAAGGTGATGGGGTTCTATATTAGTGAATGTCTAATGATAAAATAGAATCAGGATACAGATTTTGTCTACTTCGAAGGTGATGGGGCTCTATATTAGTGAATGTCTAATGATATAATAGAATCAGGATACAGATTTTGTCTACCTCGAAGGTGATGGGGTTCTATATTAGTGAATGTCTAATGATATAATAGAATCAGGATATAGAATTTGTCTACTTCGAAGTTGATGGGGTTCTATATTAGTGAATGTCTAATGATATAATAGAATCGGAATACAGATTTTGTCTACTTCGAAGGTGATGGGACTCTATATTAGTGAATGTCTAATGATATAATAGAATCAGAATACAGATTTTGTCTACCTCGAAGGTGATGGGGTTCTATATTAGTGAATGTCTAATGATATAATAGAATCGGAATACAGATATTGTCTACCACGAAGGTGATGGGGCTCTATATTAGTGAATGTCTAATGATATAATAGAATCAGAATACAGATTTTGTCTACTTCGAAGGTGATGGGGTTCTATATTAGTGAATGTCTAATGATATAATAGAATCAGGATACAGATTTTGTCTACTTCGAAGTTGATGGGGTTCTATATTAGTGAATGTCTAATGATATAATAGAATCAGAATACAGATTTTGTCTACCTCGAAGGTGATGGGGTTCTATATTAGTGAATGTCTAATGATAAAATAGAATCAGGATACAGATTTTGTCTACTTCGAAGGTGATGGGGCTCTATATTAGTGAATGTCTAATGATATAATAGAATCAGAATACAGATTTTGTCTACTTCGAAGGTGATGGGACTCTATATTAGTGAATGTCTAATGATATAATAGAATCAGGATACAGAATTTGTCTACCTCGAAGGTGATGGGGCTCTATATTAGTGAATGTCTAATGATATAATAGAATCAGAATACAGATTTTGTCTACCTCGAAGGTGATGGGGTTCTATATTAGTGAATGTCTAATGATATAATAGAATCGAAATACAGATTTTGTCTACTTCGAAGGTGATGGGACTCTATATTAGTGAATGTCTAATGATATAATAGAATCAGGATACAGATTTTGTCTACTTCGAAGGTGATGGGGTTCTATATTAGTGAATGTCTAATGATATAATAGAATCAGAATACAGATTTTGTCTACTTCGAAGGTGATGGGGTTCTATATTAGTGAATGTCTTATGATATAATAGAATCAGGATACAGAATTTGTCTACCTCGAATGTGATGGGGCTCTATATTAGTGAATGTCTAATGATATAATAGAATCAGAATACAGATTTTGTCTACCTCGAAGGTGATGGGGTTCTATATTAGTGAATGTCTAATGATATAATAGAATCGAAATACAGATTTTGTCTACTTCGAAGGTGATGGGACTCTATATTAGTGAATGTCTTATGATATAATAGAATCAGAATACAGATTTTGTCTACCTCGAAGGTGATGGGGCTCTATATTAGTGAATGTCTAATGATATAATAGAATCGGAATACAGATTTTGTCTACTTCGAAGGTGATGGGGCTCTATATTAGTGAATGTCTAATGATATAATAGAATCAGAATACAGATTTTGTCTACCATGAAGGTAATGGGGCTCTATATTAGTGAATGTCTAATGATATAATAGAATCAGAATACAGATTTTGTCTACCACGAAGGTGATGGGGCTCTATATTAGTGAATGTCTAATGATATAATAGAATCAGGATACAGATTTTGTCTACTTCGAAGGTGATGGGGCTCTATATTAGTGAATGTCTAATGATATAATAGAATCAGGATACAGATTTTGTCTACCACGAAGGTGATGGGGCTCTATATTAGTGAATGTCTAATGATATAATAGAATCAGAATACAGATTTTGTCTACCTCGAAGGTGATGGGGTTCTATATTAGTGAATGTCTAATGATATAATAGAATCGGAATACAGATATTGTCTACCACGAAGGTGATGGGGCTCTATATTAGTGAATGTCTAATGATATAATGGAATCAGAATACAGATTTTGTCTACTTCGAAGGTGATGGGGCTCTATATTAGTGAATGTCTAATGATATAATAGAATCAGGATACAGATTTTGTCTACCACGAAGGTGATGGGGCTCTATATTAGTGAATGTCTAATGATATAATAGAATCAGAATACAGATTTTGTCTACCTCGAAGGTGATGGGGTTCTATATTAGTGAATGTCTAATGATATAATAGAATCGGAATACAGATATTGTCTACCACGAAGGTGATGGGGCTCTATATTAGTGAATGTCTAATGATATAATAGAATCAGAATACAGATTTTGTCTACTTCGAAGGTGATGGGGTTCTATATTAGTGAATGTCTAATGATAAAATAGAATCAGGATACAGATTTTGTCTACTTCGAAGGTGATGGGGCTCTATATTAGTGAATGTCTAATGATATAATAGAATCAGGATACAGATTTTGTCTACCTCGAAGGTGATGGGGTTCTATATTAGTGAATGTCTAATGATATAATAGAATCAGGATATAGAATTTGTCTACTTCGAAGTTGATGGGGTTCTATATTAGTGAATGTCTAATGATATAATAGAATCGGAATACAGATTTTGTCTACTTCGAAGGTGATGGGACTCTATATTAGTGAATGTCTAATGATATAATAGAATCAGAATACAGATTTTGTCTACCTCGAAGGTGATGGGGTTCTATATTAGTGAATGTCTAATGATATAATAGAATCGGAATACAGATATTGTCTACCACGAAGGTGATGGGGCTCTATATTAGTGAATGTCTAATGATATAATAGAATCAGAATACAGATTTTGTCTACTTCGAAGGTGATGGGGTTCTATATTAGTGAATGTCTAATGATATAATAGAATCAGGATACAGATTTTGTCTACTTCGAAGTTGATGGGGTTCTATAATAGTGAATGTCTAATGATATAATAGAATCAGAATACAGATTTTGTCTACCTCGAAGGTGATGGGGTTCTATATTAGTGAATGTCTAATGATAAAATAGAATCAGGATACAGATTTTGTCTACTTCGAAGGTGATGGGGCTCTATATTAGTGAATGTCTAATGATATAATAGAATCAGAATACAGATTTTGTCTACTTCGAAGGTGATGGGACTCTATATTAGTGAATGTCGAATGATATAATAGAATCAGGATACAGAATTTGTCTACCTCGAAGGTGATGGGGCTCTATATTAGTGAATGTCTAATGATATAATAGAATCAGAATACAGATTTTGTCTACTTCGAAGGTGATGGGGTTCTATATTAGTGAATGTCTAATGATATAATAGAATCGAAATACAGATTTTGTCTACTTCGAAGGTGATGGGACTCTATATTAGTGAATGTCTAATGATATAATAGAATCAGGATACAGATTTTGTCTACTTCGAAGGTGATGGGGTTCTATATTAGTGAATGTCTAATGATATAATAGAATCAGAATACAGATTTTGTCTACTTCGAAGGTGATGGGGTTCTATATTAGTGAATGTCTTATGATATAATAGAATCAGGATACAGAATTTGTCTACCTCGAAGGTGATGGGGCTCTATATTAGTGAATGTCTAATGATATAATAGAATCAGGATACAGATTTTGTCTACCTCGAAGGTGATGGGGCTCTATATTAGTGAATGTCTAATGATATAATAGAATCGGAATACAGATTTTGTCTACTTCGAAGGTGATGGGGCTCTATATTAGTGAATGTCTAATGATATAATAGAATCAGGATACAGATTTTGTCTACCACGAAGGTGATGGGGCTCTATATTAGTGAATGTCTAATGATATAATAGAATCGGAATACAGATTTTGTCTACTTCGAAGGTGATGGGGCTCTATATTAGTGAATGTCTAATGATATAATAGAATCAGGATACAGATTTTGTCTACCACGAAGGTGATGGGGCTCTATATTAGTGAATGTCTAATGATATAATAGAATCAGAATACAGATTTTGTCTACCTCGAAGGTGATGGGGTTCTATATTAGTGAATGTCTAATGATATAATAGAATCGGAATACAGATTTTGTCTACTTCGAAGGTGATGGGGTTCTATATTAGTGAATGTCTAATGATATAATAGAATCAGAATACAGATTTTGTCTACCACGAAGGTGATGGGGCTCTATATTAGTGAATGTCTAATGATATAATAGAATCAGAATACAGATTTTGTCTACTTCGAAGGTGATGGGGTTCTATATTAGTGAATGTCTAATGATATAATAGAATCAGAATACAGATTTTGTCTACCACGAAGGTGATGGGGCTCTATATTAGTGAATGTCTAATGATATAATAGAATCAGAATACAGATTTTGTCTACTTCGAAGGTGATGGGGTTCTATATTAGTGAATGTCTTATGATATAATAAAATCAGGATACAGAATTTGTCTACCTCGAAGGTGATGGGGTTCTATATTAGTGAATGTCTAATGATATAATAGAATCAGGATACAGATTTTGTCTACTTCGAAGGTGATGGGGCTCTATATTAGTGAATGTCTAATGATATAATAGAATCAGGATACAGATTTTGTCTACCACGAAGGTGATGGGGCTCTATATTAGTGAATGTCTAATGATATAATAGAATCAGAATACAGATTTTGTCTACTTCGAAGGTGATGGGGTTCTATATTAGTGAATGTCTAATGATATAATAGAATCAGAATACAGATTTTGTCTACTTCGAAGGTGATGGGGTTCTATATTAGTGAATGTCTTATGATATAATAGAATCAGGATACAGAATTTGTCTACCTCGAAGGTGATGGGGCTCTATATTAGTGAATGTCTAATGATATTATAGAATCAGGATACAGATTTTGTCTACTTCGAAGGTGATGGGGTTCTATATTAGTGAATGTCTAATGATATAATAGAATCAGAATACAGATTTTGTCTACTTCGAAGGTGATGGGGTTCTATATTAGTGAATGTCTTATGATATAATAGAATCAGGATACAGATTTTGTCTACTTCGAAGGTGATGGGGTTCTATATTAGTGAATGTCTAATGATATAATAGAATCAGAATACAGATTTTGTCTACTTCGAAGGTGATGGGGTTCTATATTAGTGAATGTCTAATGATATAATAGAATCAGAATACAGATTTTGTCTACTTCGAAGGTGATGGGACTCTATATTAGTGAATGTCTAATGATATAATAGAATCAGGATACAGATTTTGTCTACTTCGAAGGTGATGGGGTTCTATATTAGTGAATGTCTAATGATATAATAGAATCAGAATACAGATTTTGTCTACTTCGAAGGTGATGGGGTTCTATATTAGTGAATGTCTTATGATATAATAGAATCAGGATACAGATTTTGTCTACCTCGAAGGTGATGGGGCTCTATATTAGTGAATGTCTAATGATATAATAGAATCAGGATACAGATTTTGTCTACCTCGAAGGTGATGGGGCTCTATATTAGTGAATGTCTAATGATATAATAGAATCGGAATACAGATTTTGTCTACTTCGAAGGTGATGGGGCTCTATATTAGTGAATGTCTAATGATATAATAGAATCAGGATACAGATATTGTCTACCACGAAGGTGATGGGGCTCTATATTAGTGAATGTCTAATGATATAATAGAATCGGAATACAGATTTTGTCTACTTCGAAGGTGATGGGGCTCTATATTAGTGAATGTCTAATGATATAATAGAATCAGGATACAGATTTTGTCTACCACGAAGGTGATGGGGCTCTATATTAGTGAATGTCTAATGATATAATAGAATCAGAATACAGATTTTGTCTACTTCGAAGGTGATGGGGTTCTATATTAGTGAATGTCTAATGATATAATAGAATCGGAATACAGATTTTGTCTACTTCGAAGGTGATGGGGTTCTATATTAGTGAATGTCTAATGATATAATAGAATCAGAATACAGATTTTGTCTACCACGAAGGTGATGGGGCTCTATATTAGTGAATGTCTAATGATATAATAGAATCAGAATACAGATTTTGTCTACTTCGAAGGTGATGGGGTTCTATATTAGTGAATGTCTAATGATATAATAGAATAGAGATACAGATTTTGTCTACCTCGAAGGTGATGGGGTTCTATATTAGTGAATGTCTAATGATATAATAGAATCAGAATACAGATTTTGTCTACCTCGAAGGTGATGGGGTTCTATATTAGTGAATGTCTAATGATATAATAGAATCGGAATACAGATTTTGTCTACTTCGAAGGTGATGGGGTTCTATATTAGTGAATGTCTAATGATATAATAGAATCAGGATACAGATTTTGTCTACCACGAAGGTGATGGGTCTCTATATTAGTGAATGTCTAATGATATAATAGAATCAGAATACAGAATTTGTCTACTTCGAAGGTGATGGGACTCTATATTAGTGAATGTCTAATGATATAATAGAATCAGAATACAGATTTTGTCTACTTCGAAGGTGATGGGGTTCTATATTAGTGAATGTCTAATGATATAATAGAATCAGAATACAGATTTTGTCTACTTCGAAGGTGATGGGACTCTATATTAGTGAATGTCTAATGATATAATAGAATCAGAATACAGATTTTGTCTACTTCGAAGGTGATGGGACTCTATATTAGTGAATGTCTAATGATATAATAGAATCAGAATACAGATTTTGTCTACTTCGAAGGTGATGGGACTCTATATTAGTGAATGTCTAATGATATAATAGAATCAGAATACAGATTTTGTCTACTTCGAAGGTGATGGGGTTTTATATTAGTGAATGTCTAATGATATAATAGAATCCGGTTACAGATTTTGTCTACCATGAAGGTGATGGGGCTCTATATTAGTGAATGTCTAATGATATAATAGAATCAGAATACAGATTTTGTCTACCACGAAGGTGATGGGGCTCTATATTAGTGAATGTCTAATGATATAATAGAATCAGGATACAGATTTTGTCTACTTCGAAGGTGATGGGGCTCTATATTAGTGAATGTCTAATGATATAATAGAATCAGGATACAGATTTTGTCTACCACGAAGGTGATGGGGCTCTATATTAGTGAATGTCTAATGATATAATAGAATCAGAATACAGATTTTGTCTACCTCGAAGGTGATGGGGTTCTATATTAGTGAATGTCTAATGATATAATAGAATCGGAATGCAGATATTGTCTACCACGAAGGTGATGGGGCTCTATATTAGTGAATGTCTAATGATATAATGGAATCAGAATACAGATTTTGTCTACCTCGAAGGTGATGGGGTTCTATATTAGTGAATGTCTAATGATATAATAGAATCGGAATACAGATATTGTCTACCACGAAGGTGATGGGGCTCTATATTAGTGAATGTCTAATGATATAATAGAATCAGAATACAGATTTTGTCTACCTCGAAGGTGATGGGGTTCTATATTAGTGAATGTCTAATGATATAATAGAATCAGGATACAGATATTGTCTACCACGAAGGTGATGGGGCTCTATATTAGTGAATGTCTAATGATATAATAGAATCAGAATACAGATTTTGTCTACTTCGAAGGTGATGGGGTTCTATATTAGTGAATGTCTAATGATATAATAGAATCAGGATACAGATTTTGTCTACTTCGAAGGTGATGGGGCTCTATATTAGTGAATGTCTAATGATATAATAGAATCAGGATACAGATTTTGTCTACCTCGAAGGTGATGGGGTTCTATATTAGTGAATGTCTAATGATATAATAGAATCAGGATATAGAATTTGTCTACTTCGAAGGTGATGGGGCTCTATATTAGTGAATGTCTAATGATATAATAGAATCAGAATACAGATTTTGTCTACTTCGAAGGTGATGGGACTCTATATTAGTGAATGTCTAATGATATAATAGAATCAGGATACAGAATTTGTCTACCTCGAAGGTGATGGGACTCTATATTAGTGAATGTCTAATGATATAATAGAATCGAAATACAGATTTTGTCTACTTCGAAGGTGATGGGACTCTATATTAGTGAATGTCTAATGATATAATAGAATCAGGATACAGATTTTGTCTACTTCGAATGTGATGGGGTTCTATATTAGTGAATGTCTAATGATATAATAGAATCAGAATACAGATTTTGTCTACTTCGAAGGTGATGGGGTTCTATATTAGTGAATGTCTAATGATATAATAGAATCGGAATACAGATTTTGTCTACTTCGAAGGTGATGGGACTCTATATTAGTGAATGTCTAATGATATAATAGAATCAGAATACAGATTTTGTCTACCACGAAGGTGATGGGGCTCTATATTAGTGAATGTCTAATGATATAATAGAATCAGAATACAGATTTTGTCTACTTCGAAGGTGATGGGGCTCTATATTAGTGAATGTCTAATGATATAATAGAATCAGGATACAGATTTTGTCTACCTCGAAGGTGATGGGGTTCTATATTAGTGAATGTCTAATGATATAATAGAATCGGAATACAGATTTTGTCTACTTCGAAGGTGATGGGACTCTATATTAGTGAATGTCTAATGATATAATAGAATCAGAATACAGATTTTGTCTACCACGAAGGTGATGGGGCTCTATATTAGTGAATGTCTAATGATATAATAGAATCAGAATACAGATTTTGTCTACTTCGACGGTGATGGGGTTCTATATTAGTGAATGTCTAATGATATAATAGAATCAGAATACAGTTTTTGTCTACTTTGAAGGTGATGGGGCTCTATATTAGTGAATGTCTAATGATATAATAGAATCAGAATACAGATTTTGTCTACTTCGAAGGTGATGGGGTTCTATATTAGTGAATGTCTAATGATATAATAGAATCAGAATACAGATTTTGTCTACTTCAAAGGTGATGGGGTTCTATATTAGTGAATGTCTAATGATATAATAGAATCAGAATACAGATTTTGTCTACTTCGAAGGTGATGGGACTCTATATTAGTGAATGTCTAATGATATAATAGAATCAGGATACAGATTTTGTCTACTTCGAAGGTGATGGGACTCTATATTAGTGAATGTCTAATGATATAATAGAATCAGAATACAGATTTTGTCTACTTCGAAGGTGATGGGACTCTATATTAGTGAATGTCTAATGATATAATAGAATCAGAATACAGATTTTGTCTACTTCGAAGGTGATGGGGTTTTATATTAGTGAATGTCTAATGATATAATAGAATCCGGTTACAGATTTTGTCTACCATGAAGGTGATGGGGCTCTATATTAGTGAATGTCTAATGATATAATAGAATCAGAATACAGATTTTGTCTACCACGAAGGTGATGGGGCTCTATATTAGTGAATGTCTAATGATATAATAGAATCAGGATACAGATTTTGTCTACTTCGAAGGTGATGGGGCTCTATATTAGTGAATTTCTAATGATATAATAGAATCAGGATACAGATTTTGTCTACCACGAAGGTGATGGGGCTCTATATTAGTGAATGTCTAATGATATAATAGAATCAGAATACAGATTTTGTCTACCTCGAAGGTGATGGGGTTCTGTATTAGTGAATGTCTAATGATATAATAGAATCGGAATACAGATATTGTCTACCACGAAGGTGATGGGGCTCTATATTAGTGAATGTCTAATGATATAATGGAATCAGAATACAGATTTTGTCTACTTCGAAGGTGATGGGGCTCTATATTAGTGAATGTCTAATGATATAATAGAATCAGGATACAGATTTTGTCTACCACGAAGGTGATGGGGCTCTATATTAGTGAATGTCTAATGATATAATAGAATCAGAATACAGATTTTGTCTACCTCGAAGGTGATGGGGTTCTATATTAGTGAATGTCTAATGATATAATAGAATCGGAATACAGATATGGTCTACCACGAAGGTGATGGGGCTCTATATTAGTGAATGTCTAATGATATAATAGAATCAGAATACAGATTTTGTCTACTTCGAAGGTGATGGGGTTCTATATTAGTGAATGTCTAATGATATAATAGAATCAGGATACAGATTTTGTCTACTTCGAAGGTGATGGGGCTCTATATTAGTGAATGTCTAATGATATAATAGAATCAGGATACAGATTTTGTCTACCTCGAAGGTGATGGGGTTCTATATTAGTGAATGTCTAATGATATAATAGAATCAGGATATAGAATTTGTCTACTTCGAAGGTGATGGGGCTCTATATTAGTGAATGTCTAATGATATAATAGAATCAGAATACAGATTTTGTCTACTTCGAAGGTGATGGGACTCTATATTAGTGAATGTCTAATGATATAATAGAATCAGGATACAGAATTTGTCCACCTCGAAGGTGATGGGGCTCTATATTAGTGAATGTCTAATGATATAATAGAATCGAAATACAGATTTTGTCTACTTCGAAGGTGATGGGACTCTATATTAGTGAATGTCTAATGATATAATAGAATCAGGATACAGATTTTGTCTACTTCGAAGGTGATGGGGTTCTATATTAGTGAATGTCTAATGATATAATAGAATCAGAATACAGATTTTGTCTACTTCGAAGGTGATGGGACTCTATATTAGTGAATGTCTAATGATATAATAGAATCGAAATACAGATTTTGTCTACTTCGAAGGTGATGGGACTCTATATTAGTGAATGTCTAATGATATAATAGAATCAGGATACAGAATTTGTCTACCTCGAAGGTGATGGGGCTCTATATTAGTGAATGTCTAATGATATAATAGAATCGAAATACAGATTTTGTCTACCACGAAGGTGATGGGGCTCTATATTAGTGAATGTCTAATGATATAATAGAATCAGAATACAGATTTTGTCTACTTCGAAGGTGATGGGGCTCTATATTAGTGAATGTCTAATGATATAATAGAATCAGGATACAGATTTTGTCTACCACGAAGGTGATGGGGTTCTATATTAGTGAATGTCTTATGATATAATAGAATCAGAATACAGATTTTGTCTACCTCGAAGGTGATGGGGTTCTATATTAATGAATGTCTAATGATATAATAGAATCGGAATACAGAATTTGTCTACCTCGAAGGTGATGGGGCTCTATATTAGTGAATGTCTAATGATATAATAGAATCAGGATACAGATTTTGTCTACCTCGAAGGTGATGGGGCTCTATATTAGTGAATGTCTAATGATATAATAGAATCAGAATACAGATTATGTCTACTTCGAAGGTGATGGGGTTCTATATTAGTGAATGTCTAATGATATAATAGAATCGGAATACAGATTTTGTCTACTTCGAAGGTGATGGGACTCTATATTAGTGAATGTCTAATGATATAATAGAATCAGAATACAGATTTTGTCTACCTCGAAGGTGATGGGGCTCTACATTAGTGAATGTCTAATGATATAATAGAATCAGAATACAGATTTTGTCTACCACGAAGGTGATGGGGCTCTATATTAGTGAATGTCTAATGATATAATAGAATCGGAATACAGATTTTGTCTACTTCGAAGGTGATGGGGTTCTATATTAGTGAATGTCTAATGATATAATAGAATCAGAATACAGATTTTGTCTACTTCGAAGGTGATGGGGCTCTATATTAGTGAATGTCTAATGATATAATAGAATCGGAATACAGATTTTGTCTACTTCGAAGGTGATGGGACTCTATATTAGTGAATGTTTAATGATATAATAGAATCAGGATACAGATTTTGTCTACTTCGAAGGTGATGGGACTCTATATTCGTGAATGTCTAATGATATAATAGAATCAGAATACAGATTTTGTCTACTTCGAAGGTGATGGGGTTCTATATTAGTGAATGTCTAATGATATAATAGAATCAGAATACAGATTTTGTCTACTTCGAAGGTGATGGGGCTCTATATTAGTGAATGTCTAATGATATAATAGAATCGGAATACAGATTTTGTCTACTTCGAAGGTGATGGGGTTCTATATTAGTGAATGTCTAATGATATAATAGAATCAGGATACAGATTTTGTCTACCACGAAGGTGATGGGGCTCTATATTAGTGAATGTCTAATGATATAATAGAATCAGAATACAGATTTTGTCTACCTCGAAGGTGATGGGGTTCTATATTAGTGAATGTCTAATGATATAATAGAATCGGAATACAGATTTTGTCTACTTCGAAGGTGATGGGGTTCTATATTAGTGAATGTCTAATGATATAATAGAATCAGGATACAGATTTTGTCTACCACGAAGGTGATGGGGCTCTATATTAGTGAATATCTAATGATATAATAGAATCAGAATACAGATTTTTTCTACTTCGAAGGTGATGGGGTTCTATATTAGTGAATGTCTAATGATATAATAGAATCAGGATACAGATTTTGTCTACTTCGAAGGTGATGGGGCTCTATATTAGTGAATGTCTAATGATATAATAGAATCAGAATACAGATTTTGTCTACCTCGAAGGTGATGGGGTTCTATATTAGTGAATGTCTAATGATATAATAGAATCGGAATACAGATTTTGTCTACTTCGAAGGTGATGGGGTTCTATATTAGTGAATGTCTAATGATATAATAGAATCAGGATACAGATTTTGTCTACCACGAAGGTGATGGGGCTCTATATTAGTGAATGTCTAATGATATAATAGAATCAGAATACAGAATTTGTCTACTTCGAAGGTGATGGGACTCTATATTAGTGAATGTCTAATGATATAATAGAATCAGAATACAGATTTTGTCTACTTCGAAGGTGATGGGGTTCTATATTAGTGAATGTCTAATGATATAATAGAATCAGGATACAGATTTTGTCTACCACGAAGGTGATTGGGCTCTATATTAGTGAATGTCTAATGATATAATAGAATCAGAATACTGATTTTGTCTACCTCGAAGGTGATGGGACTCTATATTAGTGAATGTCTAATGATATAATAGAATCGGAATACAGATTTTGTCTACTTCGAAGGTGATGGGACTCTATATTAGTGAATGTCTAATGATATAATAGAATCAGAATACAGATTTTGTCTACCACGAAGGTGATGGGGCTCTATATTAGTGAATGTCTAATGATATAATAGAATCAGAATACAGATTTTGTCTACTTCGAAGGTGATGGGGCTCTATATTAGTGAATGTCTAATGATATAATAGAATCAGGATACAGATTTTGTCTACTTCGAAGGTGATGGGGTTCTATATTAGTGAATGTTTAATGATATAATAGAATCGGAATACAGATTTTGTCTACTTCGAAGGTGATGGGACTCTATATTAGTGAATGTCTAATGATATAATAGAATCAGAATACAGATTTTGTCTACCACGAAGGTGATGGGGCTCTATATTAGTGAATGTCTAATGATATAATAGAATCAGAATACAGATTTTGTCTACTTCGACGGTGATGGGGTTCTATATTAGTGAATGTCTAATGATATAATAGAATCAGAATACAGATTTTGTCTACTTTGAAGGTGATGGGGCTCTATATTAGTGAATGTCTAATGATATAATAGAATCAGAATACAGATTTTGTCTACTTCGAAGGTGATGGGGTTCTATATTAGTGAATTTCTAATGATATAATAGAATCAGAATACAGATTTTGTCTACTTCAAAGGTGATGGGGTTCTATACTAGTGAATGTCTAATGATATAATAGAATCAGAATACAGATTTTGTCTACTTCGAAGGTGATGGGACTCTATATTAGTGAATGTCTAATGATATAATAGAATTAGAATACAGATTTTGTCTACTTCGAAGGTGATGGGACTCTATATTAGTGAATGTCTAATGATATAATAGAATCAGAATACAGATTTTGTCTACTTCGAAGGTGATGGGACTCTATATTAGTGAATGTCTAATGATATAATAGAATCAGAATACAGATTTTGTCTACTTCGAAGGTGATGGGGTTTTATATTAGTGAATGTCTAATGATATAATAGAATCCGGTTACAGATTTTGTCTACCATGAAGGTGATGGGGCTCTATATTAGTGAATGTCTAATGATATAATAGAATCAGGATACAGATTTTGTCTACTTCGAACGTGATGGGGCTCTATATTAGTGAATGTCTAATGATATAATAGAATCAGGATACAGATTTTGTCTACCACGAAGGTGATGGGGCTCTATATTAGTGAATGTCTAATGATATAATAGAATCAGAATACAGATTTTGTCTACCTCGAAGGTGATGGGGTTCTATATTAGTGAATGTCTAATGATATAATAGAATCGGAATACAGATATTGTCTACCACGAAGGTGATGGGGCTCTATATTAGTGAATGTCTAATGATATAATGGAATCAGAATACAGATTTTGTCTACTTCGAAGGTGATGGGGCTCTATATTAGTGAATGTCTAATGATATAATAGAATCAGGATACAGATTTTGTCTACCATGAAGGTGATGGGGCTCTATATTAGTGAATGTCTAATGATATAATAGAATCAGAATACAGATTTTGTCTACTTCGAAGGTGATGGGACTCTATATTAGTGAATGTCTAATGATATAATAGAATCAGAATACAGATTTTGTCTACTTCGAAGGTGATGGGGTTTTATATTAGTGAATGTCTAATGATATAATAGAATCCGGTTACAGATTTTGTCTACCATGAAGGTGATGGGGCTCTATATTAGTGAATGTCTAATGATATAATAGAATCAGAATACAGATTTTGTCTACCACGAAGGTGATGGGGCTCTATATTAGTGAATGTCTAATGATATAATAGAATCAGGATACAGATTTTGTCTACTTCGAAGGTGATGGGGCTCTATATTAGTGAATGTCTAATGATATAATAGAATCAGGATACAGATTTTGTCTACCACGAAGGTGATGGGGCTCTATATTAGTGAATGTCTAATGATATAATAGAATCAGAATACAGATTTTGTCTACCTCGAAGGTGATGGGGTTCTATATTAGTGAATGTCTAATGATATAATAGAATCGGAATACAGATATTGTCTACCACGAAGGTGATGGGGCTCTATATTAGTGAATGTCTAATGATATAATGGAATCAGAATACAGATTTTGTCTACTTCGAAGGTGATGGGGCTCTATATTAGTGAATGTCTAATGATATAATAGAATCAGGATACAGATTTTGTCTACCATGAAGGTGATGGGGCTCTATATTAGTGAATGTCTAATGATATAATAGAATCAGAGAACAGATTTTGTCTACTTCGAAGGTGATGGGACTCTATATTAGTGAATGTCTAATGATATACTAGAATCGGAATACAGATTTTGTCTACTTCGAAGGTGATGGGGCTCTATATTAGTGAATGTCTAATTATATAATAGAATCAGAATACAGATTTTGTCTACCACGAAGGTGATGGGGCTCTATATTAGTGAATGTCTAATGATATAATAGAATCAGAATACAGATTTTATCTACTTCGAAGGTGATGGGGCTCTATATTAGTGAATGTCTAATTATATGATAGAATCAGGATACAGATTTTGTCTACCTCGAAGGTGATGGGGCTCTATATTAGTGAATGTCTAATGATATAATAGAATCGGAATACAGATTTTGTCTACTTCGACGGTGATGGGGCTCTATATTAGTGAATGTCTAATGATATAATAGAATCAGAATACAGATTTTGTCTACCATGAAGGTGATGGGCCTCTATATTAGTGAATGTCTAATGATATAATAGAATCGGAATACAGATTTTGTCTACTTCGAAGGTGATGGGGCTGTATATTAGTGAATGTGTAATGATATAATAGAATCAGAATACAGATTTTGTCTACTTCGAAAGTGATGGGGCTCTATATTAGTGAATGTCTAATGATATAATAGAATCAGAATACAGATTTTGTCTACCACGAAGGTGATGGGGCTCTATATTAGTGAATGTCTAATGATATAATAGAATCGGAATACAGATTTTGTCTACTTCGAAGGTGATGGGACTCTATATTAGTGAATGTCTAATGATATAATAGAATCAGAATACAGATTTTGTCTACTTCGAAGGTGATGGGGTTCTATATTAGTGAATGTCTAATGATATAATAGAATCAGAATACAGATTTTGTCTACTTCGAAGGTGATGGGACTCTATATTAGTGAATGTCTAATGATATAATAGAATCAGAATACAGATTTTGTCTACTTCGAAGGTGATGGGGTTCTATATTAGTGAATGTCTAATGATATAATAGAATCAGGATACAGATTTTGTCTACTTCGAAGGTGATGGGGTTCTATATTAGTGAATGTTTAATGATATAATAGAATCAGAATACAGATTTTGTCTACCTCGAAGGTGATGGGGTTCTATATTAGTGAATGTCTAATGATATAATAGAATCGGAATACAGATTTTGTCTACCACGAAGGTGATGGGGCTCTATATTAGTGAATGTCTAATGATATAATAGAATCAGAATACAGATTTTGTCTACCACGAAGGTGATGGGGCTCTATATTAGTGAATGTCTAATGATATAATAGAATCAGGATACAGATTTTGTCTACTTCGAAGGTGATGGGGCTCTATATTAGTGAATGTCTAATGATATAATAGAATCAGAATACAGATTTTGTCTACTTCGAAGGTGATGGGGTTCTATATTAGTGAATGTCTAATGATATAATAGAATCAGGATACAGATTTTGTCTACCACGAAGGTGATGGGGCTCTATATTAGTGAATGTCTAATGATATAATAGAATCAGGATACAGATTTTGTCTACCACGAAGGTGATGGGGCTCTATATTAGTGAATGTCTAATGATATAATAGAATCAGGATACAGATTTTGTCTACTTCGAAGGTGATGGGACTCTATATTAGTGAATGTCTAATGATATAATAGAATCAGAATACAGATTTTGTCTACTACGAAGGTGATGGGGCTCTATATTAGTGAATGTCTAATGATATAATAGAATCAGGATACAGATTTTGTCTACTTCGACGGTGATGGGGTTCTATATTAGTGAATGTCTAATGATATAATAGAATCAGAATACAGATTTTGTCTACCTCGAAGGTGATGGGACTCTATATTAGTGAATGTCTAATGATATAATAGAATCAGAATACAGATTTTGTCTACTTCGAAGGTGATGGGGCTCTATATTAGTGAATGTCTAATGATATAATCGAATCAGAATACAGATTTTGTCTACTTGGAAGGTGATGGGGTTCTATATTAGTGAATGTATAATGATATAATAGAATCCGGTTACAGATTTTGTCTACCACGAAGGTGATGGGGCTCTATATTAGTGAATGTCTAATGATATAATAGAATCAGAATACAGATTTTGTCTACCACGAAGGTGATGGGGCTCTATATTAGTGAATGTCTAATGATATAATAGAATCAGGATACAGATTTTGTCTACTTCGAAGGTGATGGGGCTCTATATTAGTGAATGTCTAATGATATAATAGAATCAGGATACAGATTTTGTCTACTTTGAAGGTGATGGGGCTCTATATTAGTGAATGTCTAATGATATAATAGAATCAGAATACAGATTTTGTCTACCTCGAAGGTGATGGGGTTTTATATTAGTTAATGTCTAATGATATAATAGAATCGGAATACAGATATTGTCTACCACGAAGGTGATGGGGCTCTATATTAGTGAATGTCTAATGATATAATAGAATCAGGATACAGATTTTGTCTACTTCGAAGGTGATGGGGCTCTATATTAGTGAATGTCTAATGATATAATAGAATCAGGATACAGATTTTGTCTACCATGAAGGTGATGGGGCTCTATATTAGTGAATGTCTAATGATATAATAGAATCAGAATACAGATTTTGTCTACTTCGAAGGTGATGGGGCTCTATATTAGTGAATGTCTAATGATATAATAGAATCGGAATACAGATTTTGTCTACCACGAAGGTGATGGGGCTCTATATTAGTGAATGTGTAATGATATAATAGAATCAGAATACAGATTTTGTCTACTTCGAAAGTGATTGGGCTCTATATTAGTGAATGTCTAATGATATAATAGAATCAGAATACAGATTTTGTCTACCACGAAGGTGATGGGGCTCTATATTAGTGAATGTCTAATGATATAATAGAATCGGAATACAGATTTTGTCTACTTCGAAGGTGATGGGACTCTATATTAGTGAATGTCTAATGATATAATAGAATCAGAATACAGATTTTGTCCACTTCGAAGGTGATGGGGTTCTATATTAGTGAATGTCTAATGATATAATAGAATCAGGATACAGATTTTGTCTACTTCGAAGGTGATGGGACTCTATATTCGTGAATGTCTAATGATATAATAGAATCAGAATACAGATTTTGTCTACTTCGAAGGTGATGGGGTTCTATATTAGTGAATGTCTAATGATATAATAGAATCAGGATACAGATTTTGTCTACCACGAAGGTGATGGGGCTCTATATTAGTGAATGTCTAATGATATAATAGAATCAGAATACAGATTTTGTCTACCACGAAGGTGATGGGGCTCTATATTAGTGAATGTCTAATGATATAATAGAATCAGGATACAGATTTTGTCTACTTCGAAGGTGATGGGGCTCTATATTAGTGAATGTCTAATGATATAATAGAATCAGAATACAGATTTTGTCTACTTCGAAGGTGATGGGGCTCTATATTAGTAAATGTCTAATGATATCATAGAATCAGAATACAGATTTTGTCTACTTCGAAGGTGATGGGGTTCTATATTAGTGAATGTCTAATGATATAATAGAATCAGAATACAGATTTTGTCTACCTCGAAGGTGATGGGGTTCTATATTAGTGAATGTCTAATGATATAATAGAATCGGAATACAGATATTGTCTACCACGAAGGTGATGGGGCTCTATATTAGTGAATGTCTAATGATATAATAGAATCAGAATACAGATTTTGTCTACTTCGAAGGTGATGGGGCTCTATATTAGTGAATGTCTAATGATATAATAGAATCAGAATACAGATTTTATCTACCTCCAAGGTGATGGGGTTCTATATTAGTGAATGTCTAATGATATAATAGAATCGGAATACAGATTTTGTCTACCACGAAGGTGATGGGGCTCTATATTAGTGAATGTCTAATGATATAATAGAATCAGAATACAGATTTTGTCTACTTCGAAGGTGATGGGGTTCTATATTAGTGAATGTCTAATGATATAATAGAATCAGAATACAGATTTTGTCTACCACGAAGGTGATGGGGCTCTATATTAGTGAATGTCTAATGATATAATAGAATCAGAATACAGATTTTGTCTACCTGGAAGGTGATGGGGTTCTATATTAGTGAATGTCTAATGATATAATAGAATCGGAATACAGATTTTGTCTACTTCGAAGGTGATGGGACTCTATATTAGTGAATGTCTAATGATATAATAAAATCAGAATACAGATTTTGTCTACCACGAAGGTGATGGGGCTCTATATTAGTGAATGTCTAATGATATAATAGAATCAGAATACAGATTTTGTCTACTTCGAAGGTGATGGGGCTCTATATTAGTGAATGTCTAATGATATAATAGAATCAGGATACAGATTTTGTCTACCTCGAAGGTGATGGGGTTCTATATTAGTGAATGTTTAATGATATAATAGAATCGGAATACAGATTTTGTCTACTTCGAAGGTGATTGGACTCTATATTAGTGAATGTCTAATGATATAATAGAATCAGAATACAGATTTTGTCTACCACGAAGGTGATGGGGCTCTATATTAGTGAATGTCTAATGATATAATAGAATCAGGATACAGATTTTGTCTACTTCGAAGGTGATGGGGTTCTATATTAGTGAATGTCTAATGATATAATAGAATCAGAATACAGATTTTGTCTACTTTGAAGGTGATGGGGCTCTATATTAGTGAATGTCTAATGATATAATAGAATCGGAATACAGATTTTGTCTACTTTGAAGGTGATGGGACTCTATATTAGTGAATGTCTAATGATATAATAGAATCAGAATACAGATTTTGTCTACTTCGAAGGTGATGGGGCTCTATATTAGTGAATGTCTAATGATATAATAGAATCAGAATACAGATTTTGTTTACCTCGAAGGTGATGGGACTCTATATTAGTGAATGTCTAATGATATAATAGAATCGGAATACAGATTTTGTCTACCACGAAGGTGATGGGGCTCTATATTAGTGAATGTCTAATGATATAATAGAATCAGAATACAGATTTTGTCTACTTTGAAGGTGATGGGGCTCTATATTAGTGAATGTCTAATGATATAATAGAATCAGAATACAGATTTTGTCTACCACGAAGGTGATGGGGCTCTATATTAGTGAATGTCTAATGATATAATAGAATCAGAATACAGATTTTGTCTACTTCGAAGGTGATGGGACTCTATATTAGTGAATGTCTAATGATATAATAGAATCAGAATACAGATTTTGTCTACTTCGAAGGTGATGGGACTCTATATTAGTGAATGTTTAATGATATAATAGAATCAGAATACAGATTTTGTCTACTTCGAAGGTGATGGGGCTCTATATTAGTGAATGTCTAATGATATAATAGAATCAGAATACAGATTTTGTCTACCACGAAGGTGATGGGGCTCTATATTAGTGAATGTCTAATGATATAATAGAATCGGAATACAGATTTTGTCTACTTCGAAGGTGATGGGACTCTATATTAGTGAATGTCTAATGATATAATAGAATCAGAATACAGATTTTGTCTACTTCGAAGGTGATGGTGCTCTATATTAGTGAATGTCTAATGATATAATAGAATCAAAATACAGATTTTGTCTACTTCGAAGGTGATGGGGCTCTACATTAGTGAATGTCTAATGATATAATAGAATCAGAATACAGATTTTGTCTACCACGAAGGTGATGGGGCTCTATATTAGTGAATGTCTAATGATATAATAGAATCGGAATACAGATTTTGTCTACTTCGAAGGTGATGGGACTCTATATTAGTGAATGTCTAATTATATAATAGAATCAGAATACAGATTTTGTCTACCACGAAGGTGATGGGGCTCTATATTAGTGAATGTCTAATCATATAATAGAATCAGAATACAGATTTTGTCTACTTCGAAGGTGATGGGGTTCTATATTAGTGAATGTATAATGATATAATAGAATCAGAATACAGATTTTGTCTACCACGAAGGTGATGGGGCTCTATATTAGTGAATGTCTAATGATATAATAGAATCAAAATACAGATTTTGTCCACCTTGAAGGTGATGGGGCTCTATATTAGTGAATGTCTAATTATATAATAGAATCAGAATACAGATTTTGTCTACCACGAAGGTGATGGGGCTCTATATTAGTGAATGTCTAATGATATAATAGAATCAGAATACAGATTTTGTCTACTTCGAAGGTGATGGGACTCTATATTAGTGAATGTCTAATGATATAATAGAATCAGAATACAGATTTTGTCTACTTCGAAGGTGATGGGACTCTATATTAGTGAATGTTTAATGATATAATAGAATCAGAATACAGATTTTGTCTACTTCGAAGGTGATGGGGCTCTATATTAGTGAATGTCTAATGATATAATAGAATCAGAATACAGATTTTGTCTACCACGAAGGTGATGGGGCTCTATATTAGTGAATGTCTAATGATATAATAGAATCGGAATACAGATTTTGTCTACTTCGAAGGTGATGGGACTCTATATTAGTGAATGTCTAATGATATAATAGAATCAGAATACAGATTTTGTCTACTTCGAAGGTGATGGGGCTCTATATTAGTGAATGTCTAATGATATAATAGAATCAAAATACAGATTTTGTCTACTTCGAAGTTGATGGGGTTCTATATTAGTGAATGTCTAATGATATAATAGAATCAGAATACAGATTTTGTCTACCACGAAGGTGATGGGGCTCTATATTAGTGAATGTCTAATGATATAATAGAATCGGAATACAGATTTTGTCTACTTCGAAGGTGATGGGACTCTATATTAGTGAATGTCTAATTATATAATAGAATCAGAATACAGATTTTGTCTACCACGAAGGTGATGGGGCTCTATATTAGTGAATGTCTAATCATATAATAGAATCAGAATACAGATTTTGTCTACTTCGAAGGTGATGGGGTTCTATATTAGTGAATGTATAGTGATATAATAGAATCAGAATACAGATTTTGTCTACCACGAAGGTGATGGGGCTCTATATTAGTGAATGTCTAATGATATAATAGAATCAAAATACAGATTTTGTCCACCTTGAAGGTGATGGGGCTCTATATTAGTGAATGTCTAATTATATAATAGAATCAGAATACAGATTTTGTCTACCACGAAGGTGATGGGGCTCTATATTAGTGAATGTCTAATGATATAATAGAATCAGAATACAGATTTTGTCTACTTCGAAGGTGATGGGACTCTATATTAGTGAATGTCTAATGATATAATAGAATCAGAATATAGATTTAGTCTACTTCGAAGGTGATAGGGCTCTATATTAGTGAATGTCTAATGATATAATAGAATCAGAATACAGAATTTGTCTACCACGAAGGTGATGGGACTCTATATTAGTGAATGTCAAATGATATGATAGAATCAAAATACAGATTTTGTCTAAATGAAGGTGATGGGGTTCTATATAAGTGAATGTCTAATGATATAATAGAATCAGAATACAGATTTTGTCTACCTCGAAGGTGATGGGGCTCTATATTAGTGAATGTCTAATGATATAATAGAATCGGAATACAGATTTTGTCTACTTCGAAGGTGATGCGGTTCTATATTAGTGAATGTCTAATGATATGATAGAATCAAAATACAGATTTTGTCTACCTTGAAGGTGATGGGACTCTATATTAGTGAATGTCTAATGATATAATAGAATCGGAATACAGATTTTGTCTACTTCGAAGGTGATGGGGCTCTATATTAGTGAATGTCTAATGATATAATAAAATCAGAATACAGATTTTGTCTACCTTGAAGGTGATGGGACTCTATATTCGTGAATGTCATATGATATAATAGAATCGGAATACAGATTTTGTCTACTTCGAAGGTGATGGGGCTCTATATTAGTGAATTTCTAATGATATAATAGAATCGGAATACAGATTTTGTCTACTTCGAAGGTGATGGGACTCTATATTAGTGAATGTCTAATGATATAATAGAATCAGAATACAGATTTTGTCTACCACGAAGGTGATGGGGCTCTATATTAATGAATGTCTAATGATATAATAGAATCAGAATACAGATTTTGTCTACTTCGAAGGTGATGGGGCTCTATATTAGTGAATGTCTAATGATATAATAGAATCAGGATACAGATTTTGTCTACCTCGAAGGTGATGGGGTTCTATATTAGTGAATGTTTAATGATATAATAGAATCGGAATACAGATTTTGTCTACTTCGAAGGTGATGGGACTCTATATTAGTGAATGTCTAATGATATAATAGAATCAGAATACAGATTTTGTCTACCACGAAGGTGATGGGGCTCTATATTAGTGAATGTCTAATGATATAATAGAATCAGGATACAGATTTTGTCTACTTCGAAGGTGATGGGGTTCTATATTAGTGAATGTCTAATGATATAATAGAATCAGAATACAGATTTTGTCTACTTTGAAGGTGATGGGGCTCTATATTAGTGAATGTCTAATGATATAATAGAATTGGAATACAGATTTTGTCTACTTTGAAGGTGATGGGACTCTATATTAGTGAATGTCTAATGATATAATAGAATCAGAATACAGATTTTGTCTACTTCGAAGGTGATGGGGCTCTACATTAGTGAATGTCTAATGATATAATAGAATCAAAATACAGATTTTGTCTACCTCGACGGTGATGGGACTCTATATTAGTGAATGTCTAATGATATAATAGAATCGGAATACAGATTTTGTCTACCACGAAGGTGATGGGGCTCTATATTAGTGAATGTCTAATGATATAATAGAATCAGAATACAGATTTTGTCTACCACGAAGGTGATGGGGCTCTATATTAGTGAATGTCTAATGATATAATAGAATCAGAATACAGATTTTGTCTACTTCGAAGGTGATGGGACTCTATATTAGTGAATGTCTAATGATATAATAGAATCAGAATACAGATTTTGTCTACCACGAAGGTGATGGGGCTCTATATTAGTGAATGTCTAATGATATAATAGAATCAGAATACAGATTTTGTCTACTTCGAAGGTGATGGGGCTCTATATTAGTGAATGTCTAATGATATAATAGAATCAGAATACAGATTTTGTCTACTTCGAAGGTGATGGGGCTCTATATTAGTGAATGTCTAATGATATAATAGAATCGGAATACAGATTTTGTCTACTTCGAAGGTGATGGGGCTCTGTATTAGTGAATGTCTAATGATATAATAGAATCAGAATACAGATTTTGTCTACCACGAAGGTGATGGGGCTCTATATTAGTGAATGTCTAATGATATAATAGAATCAAAATACAGATTTTGTCCACCTTGAAGGTGATGGGGCTCTATATTAGTGAATGTCTAATTATATAATAGAATCAGAATACAGATTTTGTCTACTTCGAAGGTGATGGGGCTCTGTATTAGTGAATGTCTAATGATATAATAGAATCAGAATACAGATTTTGTCTACCACGAAGGTGATGGGGCTCTATATTAGTGAATGTCTAATGATATAATAGAATCGGAATACAGATTTTGTCTACTTCGAAGGTGATGGGACTCTATATTAGTGAATGTCTAATGATATAATAGAATCAGAATACAGATTTTGTCTACCACGAAGGTGATGGGGCTCTATATTAATGAATGTCTAATGATATAATAGAATCAGAATACAGATTTTGTCTACTTCGAAGGTGATGGGGCTCTATATTAGTGAATGTCTAATGATATAATAGAATCAGGATACAGATTTTGTCTACCTCGAAGGTGATGGGGTTCTATATTAGTGAATGTTTAATGATATAATAGAATCGGAATACAGATTTTGTCTACTTCGAAGGTGATGGGACTCTATATTAGTGAATGTCTAATGATATAATAGAATCAGAATACAGATTTTGTCTACCACGAAGGTGATGGGGCTCTATATTAGTGAATGTCTAATGATATAATAAAATCAGAATACAGATTTTGTCTACCTTGAAGGTGATGGGACTCTATATTCGTGAATGTCATATGATATAATAGAATCGGAATACAGATTTTGTCTACTTCGAAGGTGATGGGGCTCTATATTAGTGAATTTCTAATGATATAATAGAATCGGAATACAGATTTTGTCTACTTCGAAGGTGATGGGACTCTATATTAGTGAATGTCTAATGATATAATAGAATCAGAATACAGATTTTGTCTACCACGAAGGTGATGGGGCTCTATATTAATGAATGTCTAATGATATAATAGAATCAGAATACAGATTTTGTCTACTTCGAAGGTGATGGGGCTCTATATTAGTGAATGTCTAATGATATAATAGAATCAGGATACAGATTTTGTCTACCTCGAAGGTGATGGGGTTCTATATTAGTGAATGTTTAATGATATAATAGAATCGGAATACAGATTTTGTCTACTTCGAAGGTGATGGGACTCTATATTAGTGAATGTCTAATGATATAATAGAATCAGAATACAGATTTTGTCTACCACGAAGGTGATGGGGCTCTATATTAGTGAATGTCTAATGATATAATAGAATCAGGATACAGATTTTGTCTACTTCGAAGGTGATGGGGTTCTATATTAGTGAATGTCTAATGATATAATAGAATCAGAATACAGATTTTGTCTACTTTGAAGGTGATGGGGCTCTATATTAGTGAATGTCTAATGATATAATAGAATTGGAATACAGATTTTGTCTACTTTGAAGGTGATGGGACTCTATATTAGTGAATGTCTAATGATATAATAGAATCAGAATACAGATTTTGTCTACTTCGAAGGTGATGGGGCTCTACATTAGTGAATGTCTAATGATATAATAGAATCAAAATACAGATTTTGTCTACCTCGACGGTGATGGGACTCTATATTAGTGAATGTCTAATGATATAATAGAATCGGAATACAGATTTTGTCTACCACGAAGGTGATGGGGCTCTATATTAGTGAATGTCTAATGATATAATAGAATCAGAATACAGATTTTGTCTACCACGAAGGTGATGGGGCTCTATATTAGTGAATGTCTAATGATATAATAGAATCAGAATACAGATTTTGTCTACTTCGAAGGTGATGGGACTCTATATTAGTGAATGTCTAATGATATAATAGAATCAGAATACAGATTTTGTCTACCACGAAGGTGATGGGGCTCTATATTAGTGAATGTCTAATGATATAATAGAATCAGAATACAGATTTTGTCTACTTCGAAGGTGATGGGGCTCTATATTAGTGAATGTCTAATGATATAATAGAATCAGAATACAGATTTTGTCTACTTCGAAGGTGATGGGGCTCTATATTAGTGAATGTCTAATGATATAATAGAATCGGAATACAGATTTTGTCTACTTCGAAGGTGATGGGGCTCTGTATTAGTGAATGTCTAATGATATAATAGAATCAGAATACAGATTTTGTCTACCACGAAGGTGATGGGGCTCTATATTAGTGAATGTCTAATGATATAATAGAATCAAAATACAGATTTTGTCTACTTCGAAGGTGATGGGGCTCTATATTAGTGAATGTCTAATGATATAATAGAATCAGAATACAGATTTTGTCTACTTCGAAGGTGATGGGGCTCTGTATTAGTGAATGTCTAATGATATAATAGAATCAGAATACAGATTTTGTCTACCACGAAGGTGATGGGGCTCTATATTAGTGAATGTCTAATGATATAATAGAATCGGAATACAGATTTTGTCTACTTCGAAGGTGATGGGACTCTATATTAGTGAATGTCTAATGATATAATAGAATCAGAATACAGATTTTGTCTACTTCGAAGGTGATGGGGCTCTATATTAGTGAATGTCTAATGATATAATAGAATCAGAATACAGATTTTGTCTACTTCGAAGGTGATGGGGTTCTATATTAGTGAATGTATAATGATATAATAGAATCAGAATACAGATTTTGTCTACCACGAAGGTGATGGGGCTCTATATTAGTGAATGTCTAATGATATAATAGAATCAAAATACAGATTTTGTCCACCTTGAAGGTGATGGGGCTCTATATTAGTGAATGTCTAATTATATAATAGAATCAGAATACAGATTTTGTCTACCACGAAGGTGATGGGGCTCTATATTAGTGAATGTCTAATGATATAATAGAATCAGAATACAGATTTTGTCTACTTCGAAGGTGATGGGACTCTATATTAGTGAATGTCTAATGATATAATAGAATCAGAATACAGATTTAGTCTACTTCGAAGGTGATAGGGCTCTATATTAGTGAATGTCTAATGATATAATAGAATCAGAATACAGATTTTGTCTACCACGAAGGTGATGGGACTCTATATTAGTGAATGTCAAATGATATGATAGAATCAAAATACAGATTTTGTCTAAATGAAGGTGATGGGGTTCTATATAAGTGAATGTCTAATGATATAATAGAATCAGAATACAGATTTTGTCTACCTCGAAGGTGATGGGGCTCTATATTAGTGAATGTCTAATGATATAATAGAATCGGAATACAGATTTTGTCTACTTCGAAGGTGATGCGGTTCTATATTAGTGAATGTCTAATGATATGATAGAATCAAAATACAGATTTTGTCTACCTTGAAGGTGATGGGACTCTATATTAGTGAATGTCTAATGATATAATAGAATCGGAATACAGATTTTGTCTACTTCGAAGGTGATGGGGTTCTATATTAGTGAATGTCTAATGATATAATAAAATCAGAATACAGATTTTGTCTACCTTGAAGGTGATGGGACTCTATATTAGTGAATGTCATATGATATAATAGAATCGGAATACAGATTTTGTCTACTTCGAAGGTGATGGGGCTCTATATTAGTGAATGTCTAATGATATGATAGAATCGGAATACAGATTTTGTCTACTTCGAAGGTGATGGGGTTCTATATTAGTGAATGTCTAATGATATAATAGAATCAGAATACAGATTTTGTCTACCTCGAAGGTGATGGGGCTCTATATTAGTGAATGTCTAATGATATAATAGAATCGGAATACAGATTTTGTCTACCTCGAAGGTGATGGGGCTCTATATTAGTGAATGTATAATGATATAATAGAATCGGAATACAGATTTTGTCTACCTCGAAGGTGATGGGGCTCTATATTAGTGAATGTCTAATGATATAATAGAATCGCAATACAGATTTTGTCTACTTCGAAGGTGATGGGGCTCTAAATTAGTGAATGTCTAATGATATAGTAGAATCAGAATACAGATTTTGTCTACTTCGAAGGTGATGGGGTTCTATATTAGTGAATGTCTAATGATATAATAGAATCAAAATACAGGTTTTGTCCACCTCGAAGGTGATGGGGTTCTATATTAGTGAATGTCTAATGATATAATAGAATCAGAATACAGATTTTGTGTACCTTGAAGGTGATGGGACTCTATATTA